>CM034537.1:53909354-54520951 GCA_020002185.1 Paraescarpia echinospica
CTAATCAATCAATCAATCAATCTTTATTTCAGACAAAAAAGCATACGTGTAATATGCACTATGTCCATAGTAAAAAAGTAAAATAAAAAGTATATTATAGTGTATAAATTGCACTAATCCACTTCCTGCGCAATACAGAGGTCGTATAAACATCACTGTGTATAATACTCTCAACAATGTTGTTCGTCGATGCAGATATTCTGCTCATAAGACTGTACATGCATTTTCTAAATCTAGTATTGCAACAGTCCGTGTCAGAACTAACAAACATTAGGCTAGCACTACACCTCATAGATAGGCTGTGCATAATTCTAAATGCATTGTTATAGGAAACAATAAAGTGCTGCATAGCGGCTTTTCTATAATTAGCCCATAAGGAACATAAATACACATTACTACAATATGATGTGAACAGTTTGTTCTTCACCTTCACTGAACAAAAGTGAAAATTCCTGAGTAGAATATTGCTTCTGCCGTACAAACTCCTTTCTTTGGATTTCATATCCGTTTCATCTGACAGATCATTACAGATTATATGGCCAAGATATTTGTATGCCTTCGTTGTATTCAGAACTGCATCACCAAGCTTAATAGCTACTTCAAAACCGGTTTGTCTTGTGTCAAAAAACATTATCTGCGACTTTACTCTGTTAAACAATATGTCGTTGTCACATCCATAATTGTATGAAACATCTAGCAGTCTTTGCAACCCCTTAGCCGATGGAGCCAGTAGTACAATGTCATCCGCATACATGAGGTGATTAACAGTTGTATCACCACAATAGCATCCGATGGGTAGTTTCATCAGTAGCAAACTCAAATCATTCATGTATAAATTAAATAAGAAAGGAGATAGCATACCCCCTTGTTTAACTCCATTAGTCACAGAGAAGAAGTTGGAAAATACCGAACCCCATTTAACACACATAGTCTGATTACAGTACCACTGACATATCACTTTAATTACATATTTAGACACTCCAAGCTTAAGTAGCTTCCTAAATAATGTTGTGTGATTCACCCTGTCAAATGCCTTGGAGGCATCAAGGAAGGCAACATACATGCATGACCCATGATTAGTGTAATATCGAAGGAGCTCCTTCAACACAAATACACACATTTCTGTCCCATGTTTGGGTTTGAACCCAAATTGGTTACTTGTAGTTCGTAGATGACTTTGCATCCGATTATACAGTATTTTTTCCACTATTTTTGTGAATACATTAGACAGACATATCGGTCTATAGTTATCTCTGTCGCTGACACGTTTATTTTTATCCTTAATAATGGGAACAATGACAGATTTTTGCATATTTCCCGGTACATAACCATGTGTAAGTATAGCCGACATCAATATAGCCAATAAAACTGGCAGCTGTCGATCTGCCCACTTCAAGAGCTCGCTAGTAATGCCGTCTAAACCAGGTGACTTATTGTAAGATAAATCTTTGATAATTTCACTAATTTCATTAACAGTCACCCTCATACCTTGGTCAAAGACAGCATGCTCCTGACACAGATCAGCAAGAAATTCCTTGCTGCAACTTCCTCTAACTACATTAAAAATTTGACTGTAGTGTTCTTGCCACATTCCACTTATGTTTTGGCTGCCATGTACATCACCCACAGTGTTTGGTAATTTAACATTACTGTTTGTGGAGTTTTTAATTTCCCTCCAGAAATCTCTATCGTTTTTTCCACACATTTTCTCAGCAACTTTATCCGCAATAATGGAATTCTTTTTGTTCTTGCAAACTCTAAGTGCATGTTTGAATTTGGACCTAGCCCGCCGCATAACGTCATAAACAGCACCCGTTCTGTTGAGCTGTTGTCGGTTGAGCAAGTGTTCAACATGAGTACTTCAGTATTCACTGGACTGACATATGCCATGCCAAGGTGCTCGAACAAAATTCACACATGACACCAAAACGGTATTTTCAAGGGCACTCTTTCGGTCGGTAATGGCGGACGAATCCTTAATGTGGTCTTACCCCATATACTTTGTTATGAGTGCGCTCACTGCATTGAGAACATTGGTGGCGCCACTGGTGGGCATAAGGTCGAACTTGCGCTACAGAGCGCTTTCGAAAACGACGTCACCACATTGTGTGCTTCTGTTCCTGGATAATGCAGTTCCACATGACTTATCGGCTATCGGCCAAGAGTGTCCACATGATTACTATCGGCAGCATTGTGATGGTACACTTGCGGTTTGCCTCGCACTCGTTTTGTGTACATGAGAATACATGATGGGTCCCCCAGAGTTAAGCGAAGAAGATGTTGCAAAGTCTTTTCGGAAATTGTATAGAAAAGCCGAGGCTCTCGGTCTCGGTGAGAAGCAACTGGCGTCTTTAGACTCCGTGCAAAAGCTACAAGCACCGCTCCTGTCAACGTCTCGGAAAAGACGTTTGAAGACGAACGTCTTGTATCCCTGTTTGTGCGTTTTGTTGGCGGTTGTTGCAATTCCGTGTTTAAGCCTAGTGTCAGAATGGCCGATGTCGCGGGAACAACTCGTCCGACTGTGCCTCGAAGTTGGCGGTGTCAACTCTGAAGACGTTATCGAGAACGACTGGTGTTTGGTGCGAGCGCCAGATGACGTGCTCGACTTTTTCCGCCCACCGATCAAATGCGACTTCTGCCGCGGTATCACATCCATAGAGAAGGTAAGCAGGATCAGCCCGGATGAATTCGAGAAGAAATACGCCTACTCTGGACGCCCGGTGATTGTCACGGACGCGACACAAAACTGGACAGCTATGGAGACATTCAGTTTTGAATTCCTGAAGGATATCTACAAGCCTGACAGTCCAGTTTTGAAGAGTTCAAGTGACAGGTGCCAGTTCTTCCCATACAAGACGTCGTTCGACAGCCTTGAGCAAGTGTTCAACATGAGTACTGAGAGAGCCCAAGGGAATGCAGAACCTTGGTACATAGGATGGTACGTTTGTTTTATAAACTTGCATCAACGTTTTATCACATGTAGCTATAGATTTTATGTTCGAATCCTGTGCTGTTGTTTTGAACCTTCGTTCACTCTACATTGCTCCAGTTCACTCAGCTGTTTGAATGAGTACCTGGCTATAGACAGTGGTGGATATTTGTGTACGATTAGTCTGCACATTAATTGCAGCATGGCTGAATACTTCCCAGAAAAGTGTTCAATTTAACAGGTCTGCCAGGGAGTAAACTTCAAGTAAAGTATATTTAATTTTAAAGCCCTTTGAGCAGTACTAAGGACGGAATACAGTGCTATAAATAACTATAATAACTTACCTTTATCTTTTTATTCCATCACACAATGAAAAAAATAATTGACAACAGCTGTTAATGTTATAATATTATTTAATAAAAAAGAAAATTTATTTCACAATACGGTTCAATTGGCAAATATTTGTTCACACCTGTGTATGTATTGATTTCACTGCCCGTCTGGTCAAGCCTTGATTGTGTTTGAGACAGCCCCTGAAGTGGGAGGATTCTCATTGACAGTGATGAAATCAAATTAGGAATTTACGGATGGACACGTACTGAGTGAAACGTAATTGTTATATAATTTTGTAGACTGATTATGAGTATTGTGTGGATATCACTAATCATGATTACTGTTGGTAATTTTATCAGTCCTGCTGAAATTGAATTTGTAGGTGCTCACAGTTCAACATTTAATTATTTCTCCAACTTTCAAGCAGCTGGCTCTGAAGAAACTGCACTGTCAAACAGAGCTACCTGGCCTCATCTTTTTTTTCTAGGGACCTAACTAATTATTTAGTACTTAACAGTTGTATATGTAAAGTAGCTGAATTTAAATACCAGGTGAATATGACAGAGGTTAACTAGATAAATTAGTATGTGTAGATCAAATCAAGACCCAAATACAAGACCCAAATATCGCTTGTGTCTCTGTGTTTTAAACCATTACTAGAAATTGGCACACTAAAATTATCAGTTAAAACGGTGCAGCTGTACAGCCTATTTAGATAAAGAATACTGGAACCTCAGGCCCTGTCACAACCCTTCAACATGCTAAAGAGTACCTGAGCCTTGCCACTATCCAACGATAGGCAAACACTAAAGTTGTCATTATCACTCAGTTAACTTGTGTTTCATGTCCAACGTCTCTCTCTCTCTGTGCACTATTCTTTAGTTAAGCACAAGTGTACGTTTTATGGAAAAGGTGAATAGGTGAGCAGTATGGTGTAGACTATCATGCAGTTTTGCTGTGTTGTATTTAGTTTTATTAGAAGAGTACTTCCGTGTTATTGTAATTCCGTGTTATTATAATTGTTATTATGATTGTTGCTTGTATTGAATGCAGGAGCAACTGTGATTCGTCAGCAGCGAACTTGATTCGAGAGCATTACAGTCGTCCCTACTTTCTGCCTCGTGTGTCTGAGTCCAGCAAGACAGACTGGATCTTCATGGGCAGTCCTGGCTACGGGGCCCACTTACATGTAAGTACTAGTCTAAACGACGGGTGGCCGTTTGTTTTTAGTCCTTTGGGCCATTAGCTGCCGTATCTCAGAAACCGTTCTGCAACTTTTTCTCTAATTTTGCATAGACATATCTTAGGGCACTGCCACTATGCACGAGAAATGTGTATTTGATATAATCATTCTAAGGGCTCCCTAGGGCCTCCAAGGACCCCCAAACTGGTAAAAATTTACATTTTGTCTATTTTTTCAAAAAACTGTTGAGCAACTTTTTCTCTAATTTTGCATGTACATTTCATGTGGTAGTGTCACTATACACAGGAAATCTGTATTTGATTGAATCAATCTAAGGGCAGGGCCTCCCAAAGAGGAGGGCCTCCCAAAAAGCTAAACCCTTTTCCAACAACATCCCACCCCACTGCAGCTAAGATTCTCTGGTTTCAAAAACGCTTCTGTAACTTTTTCTCTAATTTTGCATAGACATTTCATGTGGTAGTGCCACTATACACAAGAAATCTGTATTTGATTGAATTATTCTAAGGGCACCAAAGGTCCCCTAAAATGCTAAATTTGCTAACTAAATTTTCTACTGCAGGAGCAGCTCTATCTGGCTAATCCCTTTTCCTACAACATCTGTCACACCTCACTGTAGAGGGCCGCCCTGTCTGGTGGAAACTGTGACTAATCTGTAACTGGTCACTGGCAGAGGCTTCCAGGTTCCTTTTCTGGCACAATACACAAAATCTACTGCTAGGGTATAGTCTCAAGGGCCCTTCTCAAAACCACAAGACTAGATAGTGTACAAATTTTGCATTTTGGGGGGCTGTGTCAGCTTTCTTCTCATGTGATGTAGAGTTACCACAAGGGAAAACTTGTCTCCTTTGTTATTTGCTATTTACCTGAATGATTTTGAAAACTGTTAGTCATAGTTATAAGGGACTTGACATGGCAGCTGGTGAAATTTATAACAACCTTAGTGATGGTGATGTAGACATTTTCTTGAAAATGTATGTTCTACTACATGCTGATGATACTAGAATGATTCAATCAAATACAGATTTCTTGTATATAGCGGAACTATGTCAACTTGTCTAATGGTTGACATTTGGTTGTTTCAGGATGACCCCTTAAAATGTAAGCCCAACTGTCCAGGGGTCTAGTGGGTGCTGGCTGGGAAGCTATTCCCCTTCCCAAAACATTTGTCACAAGCGGAGTCTGTGTCTTGCATGGATATCTATTTTATGCAGTTGTTTTATATAAGCAGGAAGTTTGTGAAATTATTTATTCTTAGGCCACAGAAAAGTAATTCCCAGTTTCTCATCAATGCATGTATTTAAAAACAACATTTTATTTTCTATTATAATTATTCCTCTAAATGCAAGACATGGTGCAATAAGTGAACAGTAGACATGTCAACATTTTACTTCCATCATAACTCTTTATGGTCATAAACTGATTAATAATTACCTACAGGGTTGTTTGATTTCTGCCCGGCAGACACGGCAACAATATGAAATACATGCCATTAATAGGCAAATGTGTTCTTTTTATAGAAAACGTCAGTTTCTTTCTGTACCTGTCTACGTATGATAACCATTTGTCCGCCCTGCTCACAATAAACATCACATGAATGATAAAAAGAAGATCACTGCCACTTAACTTGTGGATTATTATTATAAAACTGCTCTGCTACTGCTTGGTGGACAGTTAATTAGTGGCTCATGTTCAAATACATCAGGACGTTTTTCACACCTGCATGGTAGTTTAGGCTCAGTAGTGTGCTGACAGCCACTAAACCTATAGGCTTGTGTGAAAAGGATAGTTGGCAGAAGAACTAACTTCAAAGCACCATTGCATCCATCTAGCCATGCAGCAGTCACACTATCCCAGTGTCTGATGCTACCTTTCGCTCTCAAATAATCTGTCCTCTTGGTTTTATACATAAAGACATAATTTGGCATAACTTGATAAGTTTTTGTAGCAGCACATTTGTACTTCTAGTGTATCAGTGCAACATAACATACATACTGTGTGCCACATTTGAATGTTGTGCATGTAATATTTCCATGCAATCCATTTGCATATAAAATGTAAAACTTCAACAGCCGTTTTCTTCATTTTCACTTTTTGATCCCTACCATGTTCAATGCTCCATAACTTAGCCAAATTTTGTAGCAGTCATAATTTTTGAAACTGTGTAAAGCACCCTACCAAACCTTTACAAGGATGTAAGAAAACAATGTTACAATTTTTCGGACTTATCACTCATTTGGTCAGCCGGGGTCACATATAGACATATTAGTCCAAAGGACTTCAGGGCCACTTGGCCCATTTTTTTAATTTATTAATTAATAGTCTAACGTTCTTAAGACTATTATAACTGTGTTGAATGTTTTGGAAGATATGTCCTGGAGCATGTTCAAATGGTAAACAAAACGTCCAGTTTCAAAATAAACTATTAGCAATATAGCCCAGCCGGGCTGAATTAACCACAATACCCTTTGATGTTCAAATTTTCCCATGTTCAACACAGCAGACATCATGTTACAAATTACTATGCTAGCCTAGTAAGTAGCTAATTCTGGGTAGAGGATTAGGCTGTCCCTTTAACTCTACTGCACAACCGTGTGATCTTGCATAAAGACCTGCATGGACATGTTTCTTTCCAGCAGCTTACCATTTTCATGTTTGTTGTTAGTAACGTTTTGTGATCATGTGTAGTTATCAACTGACCATTTCATAATAGCAAGTTTGTGCCACATGTCAGTCTTTTCTTGAACCCTCTAGAGGGCTTCGCTGTCAGTTCTTTCTCTGTTTCTGGATTGGATCCAAACTTCATGGTTTCCTTTTCATTCCCAGCCAATCGCAGTAGATGGTCTGCAGTCATATGCACATTGAACAAAGCCACATATTTCTTAAGGCAAGCCAATCCAAGAAATATGCTGTCCGCTGATTTGTTGCATTTTTGACTTGATTGATGATGATTGTGTTCACCGTAACTTCACTGGCATGCCGAGATCATCTTTTAGGCTAGCGCTGGCCCTAAAATCTGTTTATTCAAATTGGCTAAAGGTTCCCATTTTTTTTAGCCATATGAGATTTTGTTTAGCCATTTTTGTTAGCCGAAACTAGGGTGAGAAAATGTCAAAAATCAAAACATGTCATACAAATACTATGAAAATATACATGAACATAATATGTATGTATATTTAGCATGTATATAGACAGTCACAACAACACCAATATATAGAACAACGTTTAATTATAAATATAAAACAAGATATAAACAAGATATAAAACAAGAAAGTCACCCATCTCCACAGTATCCTCCACTACTCCGAGCCTCTGACAGCGTCCACCCGTTTCACTAGTCTAGTGAACCCGGACTGCTGGTTCTTCATCATCTACGTCTAGAATGCCTCTTTGTACGGAAACACTCGAGTGGAAGGAGCTTCAAGGTTGAGCACTGTCAGGATCTCGGGGTAGACGAACTGGGCATAAAAAAGCCATCATAAACGTAATTTCAGTTTTGGAAGTGTTTGTTTTCATGCTACTAAAGTTTGAAGAAAAACGATTTTGTTTATTTGCGATGGTGTCTTGGTCATCTACAGTGTGTCAGGTACAACAACATTCCTTAGGAGACAAACAAGAAAACACTGTCATGATCAACAGAGTTACATCTATAGCTGCATGTGTAAGCCAAAGTGTCTGTTTCATCAGATTTTAACACAATAAAAAGGTGTGAACAAGTCTATGCAGTGTAATTGCAGAAAATGTCAGATGCTATTCAACCCATTGAAACAGCTGGAAAGCATTGAAAGGTATCCAAAAGAATGACACAGGTCTGTCATTCTTCAGCTCTGACTGTCGAAGAAGCCGTGAAACACTGGTCTTGCTTTGTTTGCACTCGACGAACTTTGTCTAGAATTTTCATTAAAATGTTTCCATTCAATAACTAGCAATTAGCAGTATTCCAAGCTTCCTCAGTTTTCACATCTCAAAACGTAGCCTGCTCGTTGGTTCCGACTTAAATTGCACTAAAAATGTGCATGGGCATCACTCTGGAATAAGTCATCCAATTCTGTGCACTCGTTCAATTTCCTTCATTTTGGGAATCAACTTGATATCTGACTTTTATCTGAATTGTGTTGTGGCGAGAGAGCTAGTAATACAGTCGTACCTTACATGGCTTTCTCTGCTCTGGGTTGGTGTACAAGTGGTCTGTGGCTGTCATGATGATCCCGGCAGCTTGGCGTTTACGTGTTATTGGTAGATGTGGAAATGTTATACTGTCATGGATCGTGTGGTGGCGTTTGTGGTGTCCATCGGCCTTTACATAGCATTAGTTGTGCAGTGGTGTGTGAAGAGATAAAGGGTGTTTGCAGTGGTGTGTGAAAGGGTAAAGGGTGTGTGCAGTGCTGCCAACTGGTAACTACCACATTCCGCCCTCCCTGTGACGTTTGGACGCCCACCATATGCCCACTTTATAGCAGTCATTCTTGGAAACAGGCCCTTAGCCAGAAATAATTTGTTGCCAGTCTCGAATTAATCACAAGTGTGCCTTGTTTGGCATGAATGGCTTGCATGGTAGCCATTCATATCAATCAAAGCCATTATTGGTCAGTTTAGTTGTCTTCAATGACAAACCAGTTTCATTTTAGCCATTTATTTAATTAATATTGGTCCATTTGAGTTATTTCACTGTCAGTTGTGCCAACGATAATCATTAATGTGGACCCCTAGACTTGGAATTATTACATGCCTGCAAAGAGTTGTTGGTTCGACTTCTATGCTTGTTCCCTACAGTTCAAGCGTTGGTGCCACCCCTCGACATCATAGTTGGTTCAACGTCTGTGTTTGTTCCCTACAGTTCAAGCATTGGTGCCACCCCTCGACATCATAGTTGGGTCAACGTCTGTGTTTGTCCCCCTACAGTTCAAGCGTTGGTGCCACCCCTCGACATCATAGTTGGTTCAACGTCTGTGTTTGTCCCCTACAGTTCAAGCATTGGTGCCACCCTTCGACATCATAGTTGGTTCAACATCTGTGTTTGTCCCCTACAGTTCAAGCATTGGTGCCACCCCTCGACATAGTTGGTTCAACGTCTGTGTTTGTCCCCTGCAGTTCAAGCGTTGGTGCCACCCTTCGACATCATAGTTGGTTCAACGTCTGTGTTTGTCCCCTACAGTTCAAGCGTTGGTGCCACCCCTCGACATCATAGTTGGTTCAACGTCTGTGTTTGTTCCCTACAGTTCAAGCATTGGTGCCACCCCTCGACATCATAGTTGGGTCAACGTCTGTGTTTGTCCCCCTACAGTTCAAGCGTTGGTGCCACCCCTCGACATCATAGTTGGTTCAACGTCTGTGTTTGTCCCCTACAGTTCAAGCGTTGGTGCCACCCCTCGACATCATAGTTGGTTCAATGTCTGTGTTTGTTCCCTACAGTTCAAGCATTGGTGCCACCCCTCGACATCATAGTTGGTTCAATGTCTGTGTTTGTCCCCTACAGTTCAAGCGTTGGTGCCACCCCTCGACATCATAGTTGGTTCAACGTCTATGTTTGTCCCCTGCAGTTCAAACGTTGGTGCCACCCCTCGACATCATTGTTGGTTCAACATCTGTGTTTGTCCCCTGCAGCTCATGCATTGGTGCCACCCCTCGACATCAATGTTAGTTCGACGTCTGTGCTTGTTCGATGCAGTTCAAGCGTTCATGCCATCCCTCGACATCATTGTTGGTTCGACATCTGTGCTTGTCCCCTGCAGTTCAAGCGTTCGTGCCATCCCTCGACATCATTGTTGGTTCAACATCTGTGCTTGTCCCCTGCAGTTCAAGCGTTCATGCCATCCCTCGACATCATTGTTGGTTGGACATCTGTGCTTGTCCCCTGCAGTTCAAGTGTTCGTGCCATCCCTTGACATCATTGTTGGTTCAACATCTGTGCTTGTCCCCTGCAGTTCAAGCGTTCATGCCATCCCTCGACATCATTGTTGGTTGGACATCTATGCTTGTCCCCTGCAGTTCAAGCGTTCGTGCCATCCCTCGACATCATTGTTGGTTGAACATCTGTGCTTGTCCCCTGCAGTTCAAGCATTCGTGCCATCCCTCGACATCATTGTTGGTTGAACATTTGTGCTTGTCCCCTGCAGTTTAAGCATCCGTGCCATCCCTCGACATCATTGTTGGTTGAACATCTGTGCTTGTCCCCTGCAGTTCAAGCGTTCGTGCCATCCCTCCACATCATTGTTGGTTGGACATCTGTGCTTGTCCCCTGCAGTTCAAGCGTTCGTGCCATCCCTCGACATCAAGTATGCTGCGAATCACAGATATATATAGTTGAATTAAATTGTCGTCTTGCCAACTGTGGAGTGACTGGTCTAGCAAATCATCATTTTGAAAACGCATACCGACAGCAGGATTTACCACATCCCACGCCATGCTTGCTGGGAGAGAAATTACACTGCAGATCTGTGTACGAATGGTGCCCACACATGAATTGACGACAAAAATGGCATATATTTGAATTTCTTTAAAATTGTAATCAAAAAGAAACAAAATACATTGAAATTGAGAGGTTCAAGTGGTGGTTTAAGATCTATGGGAGTCATTGCGGCTGTGATTGTATTCATGAGATGTCATAGTTGCCAAGGCAGTTGTATTTTGTTAGTTTCTCTTCCCATTGATTATTGTCCATATTGGGTAGAGATGGAATGGATTTCGGTTTCAGGAATTTTCGGTCGCAAAAAGTTATCATGAAGTCACTGTTAAGTCTTAAGTGTTGTTTCTCCATGCAGCCCCTTCTCGGGCTAACCTAGGAGTTGCGCAGTGGGCATTGTGAAGGGTGCGTGAAACTGAATTTTAAAAATAATTTTAAAAAGTAAAACAAATAATTGTGTAAACCAAGTGCAATAATATGTGCAGATTAAAAACACAGTCTCTGTCTGTATAGTTCTATAGTCTGGTAAGGTGGGCTGGAGCAACAAGGTGGATGGTACTCAGAGCTTGTTGGAATGGGTGTAGTGTGGGTAGGCTTATTATTTCTGGGGGGAGTAGATTGCAAGATCTTATATAACTAGGATAGAATGAGTATGCATGTTTGTCACAAAATCGAGTGTAAGTATTAATAAATTGGCGGTACCCGATTTGACATAGCAAGTTATAGGTTCAGGTGCACTAGGATTCGGAGTGAACGAGAGACATAACGTGACATCAGATATGTATGTACGAGAAGCCAACTGGCGTTCCCATTTAATACAACAACATAAACATATTCGGTTCAGTGATAGTTGGCCAACCGTTACTCTGCTATGACATTATATTTATAACACCATACATTATACTCGACAAATATGCATCCAAATACGAATTTACATGGGAGACAATTTAAACAGCTGGCCACTTGCATGAAGACGGGTATACACTGTTGTAAAGTCTATGAACTGTGACCAATGAATGTCTTGTGATGTGCGAATGTCAACGTTCGCATCAGTCGCGTTCGGCGAGATGTCAGGACGAAGTCGAAAGTCGCTCGGCGTTCGGCGAACGAATTCACGTAGATGAAAGCAGGCGACTCGGGCGATCAAGTAGACGGTAGATTTTGCCAGCTAAACGTTTGGCTATATAAGTGCTCATTCAATCTTTAACTTACATGAATTACTTACTTAATATCACTGGATTCCCTGTATCGAGCCGGATACCACAATGTTCATCGTACATTCCAACTCTCACGAATTAATCCATAATTTTAATAAAACATGCACTCTATTCATAAGCTAGGTGTGACCCTAGTGTTTTTCACACCTAAATTTCTGTAAACAACTTTTATAAGTTCATAATATAATCTTCTTATAACCACAACATAAGTAGTTTGCAAGGTCACCATATTATCAGTCATGTTAAATAATTTGTACTGGTACCAAATTTGGTATACCTAACCGTAAAATTAGTGGTGAACGCTACAAATGAAATTAATTAAATCTGACTCGTCGGCAGTTAAAACGTTACACGCCTTAATCGCCAGAGGGCACCAGCATATACCTCAGCGACAATACATACCAGAGATGGCAGCACCATCCCGTCAACAATACTTTGTAAACAAAACCACTGTTCTAAAGCCTGATTAAATTCTATACAAACCACTTTGTGACAATGTATTTATGCGTGCATGTATTTATATGTATTTGTTGGGATCGCTGTTTCGTGTACTGGAGCATTGGACTATAAGATGTTGTGGTAGGGTAATGTTCGGGAGGTTGTGTTTTATTTTGTAGAAGAAGGTAAGTTGGTGTTGTAATCGTCTTCTTTCTAGAGTGCCAACCAAGTTTGTTTGTGAGGCCGGTTACGCTTGTTGGGTAGCGGTGGTCTTTGAATTTTTTTGAGGGTATCAATGTTGGAAGTATGAAGTTACCTTTCCAAATCCTTGATTTCTCTTACGGAGCTTTTGGTGTCCTCACAACACCCTCATCACTGTTGGACTGCTAACTCTCGGTCGTCATGTGACATCATTGGTGGTCATCACATGAGAGCAGTTCCAAGAAGATCGCGGGAAGGTTGTACCTGGTGTCTCTGTTGATGGCTGGTCGCCTCTCTCTGATCTCTATTGCTTCACTGATTTTCCTTCACCAGAAGTTGTTTTCCCTGGCGAGAACTGTTGCGTCTATATTACTCCAGGATTGGACACTCACGATATTGGGGTGTTTGACGCCTGTACCATTGATGGTGACAGTATGAGGTTGCTGGGCAGTGGTGATCTTAACGACCCTACTACTGAGTCTCCAAGCGCATGTGCCATTACTGCGACTGTACAGTGGCTGTTGGCCAGTACCAATATATCGTGCCTGACTGCAACTCTTACAAACCCGGTATCCTATTGATTGAAAAGACTCCCGAATTCACGAAAATGTTGGTACCTTTTTTCCGTCCACAACATCCATCTCTGCTCCGCCCACGTATGGAATATCTAGACCATTGGCCTCCGTTATAGTCAGCTATGCATATCTGTCCTCAGCGTACGGAAACCGAAGCTGCATATGTTGCTTAAAGAAACACTCTTCAATCATTGACACATGGCTTCTGGAATCCAGTAGACAGTCTACAGTGACTCCACATATTGTGGCTTTGATGACAGGGTGGGACCAATGGTATGGGTATACTGTCTTTATTGGACGACGTACAATCATAGACACCTAGCTAAACTCAACAGAAAAGGTACAAAGCAATGCTTTTGCTGGATAACATGAGACAAGCGATTAATGCAACTGTCCAGTCCACATGTAACACAAAATGGCAGACTACATCCGGCTGCCTGTGGCGACACCTAGAACTTTAAAAACGATTACTCAGAAATAACAAATGAGTCCGTTACATGGCACCACTGATTTTTACGAACACCATTAGCTCTGGCCAAAGGCAGAACACTCCCCGCCTGGCGTCGTGAGATGTCATTTTTAACATAATCAAACAAATGTTCACTGATTCAGTCATCTTTAGGTACGAGAAGAATGACCTCTGAGATGGGTCTCAGGAATGTCCTTTGTGTGCCCTGGGCCGTGATCTTGACTTCTAACTTGTGCACCCTCCCGTCTCTGCTGGGGAAGGTTGAAGTGACCAGTGCCATAGGCCACTCGTTTCTGGTCGTTTGGCTGTCCTTTAACAGGACAACGTCTCCCACTCGTACGTTGCGATGAGTTTCGTTCCACTTTCGTCGACTCTGTAGAGTAGGGAGGTACTCGTGCCTCCAGCGAGTCCAGAACTTGTTGGCGAGGGTCTGTACTTGCCTCCACTGGCTCCTAAAGAGATCTTTGTCGGTGAAGTCTCCCAGAGGAAGAGGGGACACACCAATCTTCTGTGTGAGTAGCATCGCAGGAGTCAGGATGAATGGCATGTCATGGTCTGTAGAAACTGGAACGAGGGGTCTGGCGTTCATGATAGCTGTTACCTCGGCCATAAGGGTACACAGGACTTCGTGTGAGAGGTCAGTAGTCTCCTTTAGCAGCTTAGAGTCAAGGATTCGGCATGCCACTCCAATCATACGCTCCCAGACACCTCCCATATGCGAAGAGTGAGGAGGGTTGAATTCCCACGTGCAGCCTTGTTCACCCAGATACCCCTGAATGCTGGGTTGATGCTCCTTTCTTAGTCCCAGCTCCTTGCATGCTCCAATTAAGTTTGTTCCATGATCCGATCTGAGTTGTTTTGCTGGTCTCCGGATGGCGAAGAATCTTCTTAATGCGTTGATGCAGCTCGAGGTATCCATGGACTCGATGACTTCGATATGGACTGCTCTAGGTCGTTAATATGTGCCGAACGCAGCCTCTTCATGTAATTAGCCGATTCTTTTCCCAACCACTTGGTCAGCAGATCCAGCTCCTCACTAGGTGTAACGTCCATGTCTCTGATCGTGTTGGTGAATGAAGACTGCCACGCCCTAAAGCTTTCAGGCCGGTCGTCAAACTGTGTGAGTCCTGTCTTCACAAGCTCGCGACGTGCAATGTACTTGGCGAAGTCTATCATTGTAGGTGTCTGGCTTGTGTTACCCGGGACTGTGTTGTGTGGTGTGATATACGACTGAGCCGATGGGTTCAAAGACTGGCCATGTGCTTTAGCGTCTGACCAGCAGTCTTTGTCTCTATGGGGATTCCTGTCAGCATGAGAAATTGTCTGCCTGGGGTGTGATGAGCATGTGTCACTCAACGGACCATCGTCATATTCACTTGTGCATTCAACTTTATTGTAAGGCACTCCTCGGAGTCCTCCCTCTGCCGCTGCCTCTAGTGCCTCGACTCACGCTTCGAGCTGCTTCATGTTGTAGACCCAACGCTGGCAACTGGGCATCCAACTCGGCCCTCCTCATTTTTAGGTCCATTTCTTTGATTGCGAACGATGCGTGCGCCCGCGCCGCTTCAGCCTTGGCACGGGCCATGGTTATGGTACTGACCATTGTCGAAGAACGGGCTCTCCTGGAGCTGGCGGAGCCTGTCTCGGAAACGTTGTTGGCAGCGCCTTGCATTGCTTTTTACTATACTGTTCAATCATAGACAGCTTGGGTGACAATGGGTGATAAGATGCTTGACAACTGGCGAGCCCTGTGTCCCGGCACCCACTACCGAGCTCATTGCAGTGAGTACTGCTGAAAACCCTCTCACCGTGAGGGACCAAGTCTGTCAGCATCATCGCACCTTCGCTTTTAACAGTCCCTCTTCAAGTGTCCTGGCTTCTGGCAGTAATAACACACGATGCTGCGTCCTACTAGGGAATCTGCCCTGGCCATTTTCATATCTTGTAGCTGGAGTGATGGAAGGGACCGTCTTCTGAAGAGCGTTTATACCAGCATCCTGCTGATCAAGGACGTCTTGCTGCTTTGTCAGCTAGTCAGTCAAAGTGGCTTTGCTTTCAACTGCTGTTTCAGCTCCCATCGTAGGTTGGGGTTGGTGACGCCAGCACAAAACTTCTTTAGCAGTAATGCACCCTGGTCCGGTACCTCTGTTGGGTTTGCCGTCACGATCTTCTCCAGCAGTTCCATCAGTGTGGCTATATGCAGCCAGCAACTCACTCGACAGCTGATCCCTTGCCCAAAACTTACTTAACAATCGGGGAACCAAACCTGTTGTTGTGAAAACCTCACCAGTTGTTCTGGGGTTAGGTTAGCGGTCTGCCCCTGCATGTAATCTCCTGCTTTGCATCTCATTCTAGTTTATTGAACAGGAAACTTGTCTGCGCTTCAATAGACAGCCCATTTTCACTATTGGCTGCCTGAGCATTAGCTACCCATTCCTTGAATAATTCTGCCCCACTACACTTCCGGAGCCTCCTCTCCCTGTACAGAAGCAATGTGACATTCCTTCGAGTGAGGCTTTGCAGCTCAGCCCCTTGCTCATTGCTCATTGCAACACTGCTGCAGTCGTTTGAGCTCCTCTTGCTTAGTTGCCATCTCGTCCATGGTAGAGTGCTGACCAGGTGGGCTTTGTGAGGTTGTGCTTGGTTTGTGTTTTTTATTATTTTTATCCTTTTAGTACCAAGATTGTCACTGACTTAGAGATACAACTATCCCACTTCTGACACCAAAATGTAGCGGGCCAAACGTAAGGTTATATATATATATATATGTATATATATAATTGAACTAGGATATGCAACCAATCTTTATTATAGCTAATCAAGCTAAACACAAAAGTACATATGGGCAATGTCTAAATACTCAAGCCTCTAAGCAGACTTTGCCTTAGATTGGAACCAATAAGTGTCACAGATTTATAACCAAAACACAACTCGGCAAAAAAACCTGGCACTCTTGTTTCTATTGATGCCGACGCATTACCATTTGTCGAGGATTAGACACAGCTATTAGTAATGCTGCATACCATGGCCACAGCTGTCAACTCGAAGTGTTTCTTTGCTGTCCCTTACTGCTGAATTATCACGTTAGCACGCAGGGTGGCCAACAACGCTAAACGGCCAAGTCCGATACTGTTACCATATAACGGCGTCTCATTTGAAGCCATATCAGATCGTTCACTAACACTCTACACTCGATGTACCGTGAAATATTCACCGACGCATATTCTGCTCATTGGATAAGCAAGTGTACTGTTATAATATCAGATACTATATAATCATAATATCAGTAGAGCTGACCATCCGCACCTGCTAACATAATGCCATTTTAGCAGAATATGTCATACTCTAGATACTAATCCTGTCAGTTTTATACATTACCCAAGACATCCAGGTCAGTGCTAACATGAAGAGAAGTTGCCACTTACGGAGTCAATGCTACATCCACCGTATCACTAAGTATAGCCACCTTTGCTGCAGTGAGCACCTGGTTACACACTTGATCATAGACTTTATAGTTTGTGCACCATTCCGTGTTGATATAGAGGCACACACCTCCACCTTTTGCCTCAATCACATGTCCTGTCTGCTCGCTCTCAGTAATTCATATCCATCCAAATATGAGTCGTGACTGATAAAATTATCAAAATGAAACGTGGACCAACTGCTGTTTATGTCACAGATTCAGCAAAGAAAAGAAGGAAAATACATGGTGTAGCAAGATTTAGCGGGGGATTTACCATGAAGACAGACAACACGGTTAAATGATGACTATCATTTATTGTGTTATAAATCTAAATTACAAAATAAAACCCGAACTGGAATCTAACACGGCGCCTGAGCACTGCTCAGTGCAATCACACCAAGCACTGTCTTACATCTTCATTTGTGTTGTTCTTTCTGTCAAAACACGAAACCTCGTGGGAAAACACTGGAGCACTATGTCTGTCCAGCTTCTCTTAAACTCTGTGATGGCGTCTCTTACATAACCCTGGCTTAGTGACCCCGGTATGACCCTCGCTTGGTGACTGCTCAGGAAACTGACACCACAGGGGAAGCTGACTTATAGGCTTCTCCAGGCCATAGATGTTACACTGGTGAAATGGGATCTACAGACTTAACACATAAAAAGTAATGAGAACAAAAAGAGTACTTGGAGTTTTGGAATAATGGAAGTAAATAATTAACTAATTCGTCAATAACCCTGCCGGTTACATAGCCCCTTAATTAAATAGTTGCTATCCCACAAGCAACTGAACAATCAGAACCCAAGGGATTACAGTTGGAATAGTTATATAAGTTGATTCAACATATAGCCAACATATGGTATGTTGAGCCCATTTGCTGCTGTCAGATTTATAACTGTGTCTATCTGAATTAGCCAATATCCCACTGGTTCTAAGAATCGACGATAGAATGATTCTGTCACCATTGATGGCTCTGATCCAGAGTCCAACAAACACCTACATTCCACATTCCAATCTTAATGGTGGCTTCTGGACAATGACCTATTGCCCTGGAGTAAATCCTCTCTGAATCGATGCCATCCAGCAAGCCAAAGTCACCCCCTTCCACCACCTGGCTTTTAGTGATGGAGGGAATCAGTTTCCCACCTGTGTCTTGCTTGAGGGACTTTTCTGCATTTGCGGTCATCCAGATTCAGTCATCGCAGTTGTCGACTACGCCTTCTGTTAATCGCTCTTTCAACTCTTTGTTGATGCTTTCATCTTCCCGGTTGTCTCTTTGGACAATCCGATCGACGATCTTGACCAAAGCCAAAGAATAATCTTCAAAAGACTCTTTCTCTCCCTGGTCCCGCTGATAAAATTGCTTCTTCAGACATGTCGCCTAGTCCATATGACCATAGGACTCTTCTATGACCTCCAGTAGTCGGCTCACGTCTCGCTCGCCTTAAAATCTCATCTCAGACATGGCTTCGCCAACCAGATGTTGCATGACAAAGTCAACCTGTTCATCTGGCGACATCCTTCTGGCACTTATGCTTGATCTGATGTCCTCCAGCCAGTCTGTGACATCTACATCCTGCTGATCTCGAGGGCGACCACGTAGCTTAGGAAGTTTCTTTTCCTTCGATACGTACACTACTCTGTCTACTGCCCCTGCAGATGCCTCTGCTCTAGCAGCCCTCTCCTCTGCCACTGTTGCTGCATGTTCTGCCTGTTGCAGACGCCTGGCCAGAACACGCTAATCTTCCAGCTCTTTTTTCGACGTGTCCACCTCCTCTCGCACGGTGCAACTGTGCCTTGATTGCTACAGTGAGATTACAGCTAGAAAAGAATACGTGATGACAGATTAGTAGTACGTTAACATAATACAATCATTACATTCAAATCAATTTGCAACTTATTTAACATTGTTCACCAACTCAACAAGGTGGTAGTGAGTTGATCAGACTCATCCACGGTAATGTTCAAACTGTTCATTGTTGACACTGTTATAGATGGTAGTTGTAGTTCTCCCTCGGTCTCGTCCTCCAGCTGTCTCTGTCTGTGCATGTCATGGGGTTTGTCCAGGGCCACAACCATGCTCGCAGCGTCAAATTGAGATGGGGCCAATTTGTACAACCAATAAATTGGCTCCAATCTTTTCCATCAAGTTCTGTATTTGTGGCCTTACTTCTGGACTCACAAAAAACCAACACTGCTCTGGAGGCTCATTAATGAATCTCACATCATTCATTCGAGGCCTGACTCCCTCAAAAATGTAATGTCTCCTGCGTGTTGTGTGAAACCTGAGCCTGCCTAGCCCACAGCTGCTGTACCAAGTGATACTTCACTCTCCTGCAGTTTGTAACATGTCTGTTGACTAAAACAATAAATAAATAAGTTAATAAAATAAATAAATAATTAAAAACTAAATAGAGACAGGCAATCCATGAAAAAAAAACCGGGCATCTATGATGTCAATGACTGGAGAGCGGCTCTCTGGAATACTTCTGCAGTAGAAGCTAGCTACCACTCCAAGTGTCTGCGCCTTGTGGGCGAACTTTTCCAGCTCAAACATTTCACTAAACCCGTCGCTCATTTTGTGGGCCACTTCATCCCACAAACCTTTCTTGTGGCCCAACCTTATTCGGGAAATATAATTCCTGTGTTGGTGTCGGCAAATCTGAACTTCCACTCATAACATGCTCTCTCACCAGTTGTATCAGGTACAACCTCTGATCGCATGTGATGTACTCATTGGCATGTCATGTTGATGAGGTAATAAGTACATTTGAAATCAAGTGTACTTATTTTTGCGTGGTGGCAGTTTAGTTTTGTTATTGCAATTTGGCATCATTGTGTCTAAAGTGTCAGCCTTCAGGATTCCTATTGGCTTTATTTCAGTGGCAATAATATTGTCATCATCCAAGATAATGTGTTTAATTGAATTGCTCACAAGTCGTGGAGCATTCACAAGGACACTGTCATTCCAAGGACAATGCACTCATGCGCGCTATCTACACCTACCCATACTTTGTTCATCATCACTACAGAGTTGAGTACAAACACAGAAAATTACATTGTTGGTCATGCCAATCAAGTAGTGATTTTCACCAGAGCTTGCAGGGAGAGTTGTCAGTGCATGGCCTGGGTGCATGATTAATCTACAGTATTCACGTCATATGCAATTTAGCAACAGAATGTGTTTTCTACTTAGCTATGCAGTCAGTATCAGAACTGCCCAGTGGTCACTAATGTCCTCATGATTAATTACCCTATGGGGCTGGCTGCGTTAGGTGTATGCACTAAAGCCCTGCGCGGGGCAGGTTTTGGCCAGCAGGCTGGATTTTTGTTTGTTGCAGTGCGGGTTAAGTTTCAATTTGTGCGGGGCGGGGTGGTCTGCGGGTCAGGTCACTGCGGGGCGGAGCGGTCTGCGGGCTAGTAATTTCTTCATGTGGGCTACTGCGGGCTGATTTTTGTAACTCATTAATGGTCACCAGATACTCAAAGGTGGGACATTCTTTGAGCTAATTAATTGGGGGTTACCAGATTGCCCTTTTGTCAAATGACATAGATGCGGGGCGGGTGCGGGCTCAGATTTCCAGCCCGCGCATGGCTTTAGTATGCACTGGATGTTGATGGCATGCACTTGTGATTCTGGAAGTTCTAGAGCTAATGGCATTGCCTTACACACGTTCTTCTCGGTCTGTTTCCATGTCTCATTGTTGGCTTCAGCAATGCCATCAAAGCGCAGATTCTTGATCATGTCTTTGAAATCATACATCTTTCTGGACAGGTCATCAACATTTGTCTTTGTCTGCTTCACTTTCAGCACATCGACTTGGGTCTGTGTGTACTGGAGGCTAACCTGGAGTTCAGTCAGTGCCATGGTTGTTTCGCGCACAAAACAATCCACCCTTCAGTTGATATTGGTGATCATGCTTTGCAAACACGCCTGGTACACATCTTGTTGCACTTTGAGTAGCTCTCTCTCTCTCTTTCAGTAAGTCACCCACTATCTTGCAATTTCCATACTAAAACGTTTCCTTACCACAAGAAATTGCTTAAGGCTCGAGGCATATCAAATGCACGTCTATTCCCTGGTGGCCGTCTTGGAATATAAAGTGGTTCAGATCTTGAGTTAGATGCTCCTCTGGAGTTGAATCAGCTTCTGTCACACTCACTGGAATCCCCTGGTACTTGTAGCAGTGGGAGATTGACATCATCTCCCTGCTAGATACATAAGTGAGTTGAAATCACAAACCCACTTGTTTGCCTGATACCACTTGGTTAGCGCAGGCGGTTGTTCCATGCATGGAATAGTCCACCTTCCAGTTGATCTCGGCGATTGCACTTTGCAAACACACCTGGGACGCATCTTGTTGGACTTTGAACAGCCTCTCAACGAATGTGTTGTGGGTCACACATGGTTCAAGGTGGATGTCAGGGTCCACAGTTGCACCACCGACACTGAATAAATGTACAAACACTAGTTGATTGCAGTCTACTCTAGAAGTCAGCAAATGTTGTCACTGCATGTTGATGGTGTCCCGTAGATATAGAATGTCACGTCACCTGACCAGTCTTATTGTAGTTCTCACGGGGTGGCATAGAGTTGGATGTAATCCTTTTGTAAAAAAACGGAAAATCAAACACATCATTTGCTGAAGTTCCGTGGGACCGAAACTGAGGAACGATCGCCGTATCTGCTGTTGGATGGCGGCACACGCAGGTCTTTGTTGTTGGCACAGCGTAGCTCATGCGCAGGTCGGTACACATCGAGCAAGTCGGTGATATACGACGGTGTGATGCCATGTTGGGCTTGGAACGAAAGCAGCAGTATTTTGTACATGATACACTGTTTCACCGGAGGCCAATGGACCTTCTTTAGCACCGGGGTGATGTGCTCTCGCCTGTTGCAGCGGACTGTACCAATCGAGCTGCTGAGTTTTGCACTCTCTGCAGTTTAGAGATAAGAACGTCTGGGATGCCGAACAGCAAAGCATTCCCGTAGTCGAGTGTCAAAATCACCATTGAATGTATTATTCGAGCCGCTTCACATTAACTAGGATTGGGCCCTACCACAGTTTGTTGGCTGCAATATGTACTGTTAGGAGTGACTACGTAATTTTTCCAATTAATGTTAGGAAGGTTGAAATCACCAGTAATAATGACATTAAGTGTGTTGATCTTGTTGTCTAGTTTAGACAGGACTAGGTCTTATTCTAAAAATTTTTGATTCTTGGGGTTATCGTTTGAGATTTGAAATGCCCCTTCCAGTAGTGTCTGTCTCCCTATCCTTTCTAAAGACACTAAAATTGCATTCTTTACTAAGAGATCTAGCCGTGATTCTGTGCCACTTGTAATGTCTGGGTTGTAGAGGCCATTTAGTATGTCAATATTTGTTCTTTTTAATGCTTTGTCAGTTTATAAAGACACATTTGAAGTCTGGCCTCTTCTTGTGTTTGTGTGCTTTCGTGTTACAGACAGTGTGTGGATGTGTTGGTTCATTCTGGTTATGATTGCTACTATCCCGAGCTTCAGAAAGATTAGTCCTTGAAATTTCTCAGTCTCTGAAGAAGGAATTTGAGAAGTTGAAGTTGTTGCAGTCAGGGCAAGCCCATGAACACGAGGAATTAAGTAATCTTTTTTATTCATTGTCATCTATTTCAGAGCACTGTGTGTGATAGTTTTGGCCATGGTCTCATTAGATTGCTATAATGGTCATTTAGTACACTCTATAACATACCACTAGGTGCCGGGCAGTGTTAACAATGCCATGATATGTTCTGGTTTCTGTAGATGTTGTTATATTCATTTCTGGGTCACTGTACTGGTCGGCTCGTCAACCTTGCGGACTATGTCGTTGTCTATCATTCGGTCAACTCCTTGAATGGTGCACGCAATGCCTCTGGGATTCGCTTGGATGGATGTATCCTCGACTCTGCATCTGCCATCATTGTCACATGGTGCAGACCGGGAAAAGCTCCAATCCCTCCAAAACACGCTGACGACCTTTGCAGTATGTCACGTTTGGCGTCACCTGTCTGTGCGCCATAGGGAATCAGTGGATGTGAGGTGTCTGTCCGTTGAGATGTCCCTGTCTCTCAGAGATGGCATTAATGTCGCTGTCACCATGACAACTGTCATATGATTGTTGACAGTTCAATGTCACCAGTCCTAGTTTGACACAAGAGCTCATAGTCCTAGCATTGTGTGTCCTGGGCGACAATGATGAAAAAGGGCAGTGAACATTGTACCTCACACAGTCCATATTGTTTGATGGGTGTTCCCCATATGCTGACAAGATGAGATTGTTTTTTTGTAGTGTTGCAGGAACATCGTCCTCCATCTTGTTAGGGAACAACAACAAAATTACTGCTCATGCACACGCATTGGCATAACATTTGACTGCGCACCGGTTTAATTTTATATTTGAGGCTGACAATTTCCCTGTGCGGCTTAACGTAGATGTTGGCAAATGCTTGATCTCGTTGCACAACACCACTCTTTACCGATTCGAAGGTAATGCACCTTGTGTGTTTACAGTGGGCGGGAGTATCACCAGTGTCGATGTTGACAATGTCAAACCTACTGTTTTTGTTGTTCGTCCCTTGGAACGTGTCCCCGTCCTGTAAAGTGTGTATTTTGTGCCGTCCTTTCCACATCACCTTTGTTTGCTGTCCTGACCATGTTGCTTGGGTGTCGTCCCCTTGTTGGTTGACAAACACATCCTCTTAAAATGTCCAACCTTGCTACAGCCATGGCAAGTGACGCCAGCTGCGGGACAGTTGTCATTGCAGCCATGTCAGTTGCCGCAATTCCAGCAGACACAAAATATTAAAACAATATAGAATATATTAAAACAATATATATTGATGCAAAATTAATAATGATTTAATAAAGTGTAAAATAACTAATACCAAACTGAGTGTGTTGGTGCCCAGATTGTAGTTATTTGATATGATCAATTACGGTCTGACATCATAAAAGGTAAATTACATAACTTATAAAGATCAATGACAGATGAATACAATTGCATTGTTTCAATTCATTACACTGTTCCTTCTAAAATAAAAAAACAATTTAATCACTCTACATCCGATATAACAAATTAACGCATGTGTTACCAAATTATAAAAAAACAGAATGAATAGCATAACAATAGTGTATCAAGAATGTACTCTGATGGAGGATTAATATATGAGCGCATACATGAGACGTTTTGTAGTCAAGCCTTGTGGAATGGACGACGCAGCGGCCAACTTCGTCACCCTTTTACATTGAGAGTTATCAACACTCGCTTAACGCCATCTCTCGGGACACTGATGGAAAATCCTGAAGATTCTCCAGTGCCATTCTACCACACACACTGCGTAGAACTTTATCCTGTTCTTTGGTATACCAAGTTGTTGACACATGCCGGCGGACCGGGATGACATTACTCCTCGCCAATTGAACACGAGGGCCCTGAACGAGATCACACCAGGTGCCTCACGAGAAGGCCAGTTCGACTGGCATCAGTCACGGAGAGCCGGGGTGTCGTACTTAGCACACTTGCTCAGGTGGATTGAATCAGGATCAACGACAATGGACGCATCGATGACCCAACAAATATTGTGCTTATACAACACCCCATCCGGTATCTGTGGGGACCCGACCTGGACAGGTATTACTGGAGCACGCACAATTGACCAGCCGTGGAACTCCATATCATGGAACAAGTTCTCCATGAGAGCATCATGCCTCTTTATCCGGGACCCCGTGTCTTGTGGCAGACTTGGAGACTGTGTCTCAATGTCTCGGTCCGCCCGCATGTGTTGCATTTATCATCAGCCAACGGCCTACCTCTAGCCGCTCTCTTTCTGGTGGCAACAGTAGAGCCTCTTATTTGTATGGCGTGGACGAAGGAGGCCCCCGACATCAGTGTCGTCCCATCCATTACTCATGAATGGACGTATGGGACAGCGGCCGACAGCTCCAAACCATATCCATCCACCGAATTGTGCAAGGGCATGGCAATCTCGATGTGACCACCAACCCACTGATTTTTATAGGAGGGGTGAAGCATCTGGACATTTCTTTATCAAAGGTATGTGAATTATCGACCAGATGTCTGATGACTGGGACATCCATATCTGTCAGTCTCTGACCTAGAGGCTTTCATAAAAGGGATTGTTTAGCATAGTGAAGGAATCCCAAGCCCCCCCCCTTGCAAGTATCAGCGTTGATGTAAGCATTTGAGGTGTCATGGGGGAGCTTCAGCCAAATTCAAATTTCCTTACACACCTTGTCCAAGCGGCATAACACGCCACCCCTGGATCTTGACAGGACAAGGCTGTGGTGGAGTTTTGGAAGGAGGTGCGTGCGGAGCATGTATAACCTTTGTTGAGGCTTCAGTGGGGCGGCGGTCAGTTGATTCAAGCCCCTATCGAGAAGTTCTAAGGGGGTCGAGTTGTTCTCCCTTGCACTGAAGTTGACGCCCAGATATTTATAGCCCTGCGAGATCGGCACCGCGAGCAACACTCCGCTTGCGAGGGACAAGAAAGGCGTGGGGTCGCAGACCCACTTCTTGGCCTTACCGTTGATAGCAGTCCTAAGCGTCCTTGACTTCTCTGCATTCAGCTTGAGACCACAGTGTCTCAGCGCAGTCTCGAATTGACGCAGAAGTGCTGGAGGCCAATCGACAACTGGCAAAAGATAACCACATCTTTGGCAAATGCCAGGTGATTTAAGAGGGGGCCCTCACCAGCCACCACGCCCATTTCCGGGTCCAGAGACCCCAAGGCCCAATTAAACAGAAGAGGGGATAGCGGGTCCCCCTGCTTCACCCCCTCGGTTCTGCTTCAGAGGGTCGCTAAACTGGTCGTCGACATGAAGGACCAAGCCAAGAGAAGAGATGCATGAGACACTGAGTCCAGGAGTCCCACTAATCTGCCAGCCAAGAGCTGGTGAAATACCCTCGATATGAATGGAGTTATCACAATGGGCCTGAACTGTCCGGGCCCCGAGGGGACCACCACCTTTGGGATGAGAACGGTCTGACTGAGGCGGAATTCGGCAGGCCGATATCTGGCATACAACCACAGGTTGAAGTGCACTAGAAGGGCTCTCGGATCCAGCTTCCGTATGTCATCACGCAAGAGTTTGTCCTGCTGCCCCATCTTTGGTCTTACGCAGGGCGGCATAAATCTCATCAGCCATAATGGTCTGCACAAGGCCCCACAAAACCATGCCCTGAGGGTGAACGACTCGCTCATCAGGTACGGATCTTTCCCTGAAAACCCTTCTCCAGAAGACCACTTGGTCCTCCAGAGGGATACCCGAAGTCACCTCATTTCACTATTCACTATTCAGGACCTTGTGCGAGCACTCATTACAGTTCGAATGGTACACCTTTTGTACACAAGCTTTTGTACATGAATGTAGTCGGACCTACTCTGCTTCTTCTTCCCCATGGATGCAGCCAGGTCAGTCGCTTCCCTCTGGCCTGCAACGTCCCGTCTCCTCGTTGCCACTTGCACGGCCCCTTCCTCGAGTGGGCTGTGCCCAGCTCAAGTTCTACCCATTTGAGGTATTCCGTATTAATTGATTTCATCTGTTCCCGGCTCAACTCGCCCGGCATGAAGTCGAGGAACTCCAAGGAGTCCCAATCAGCCAAGTACCTTTGAGTGAGAATGAGCTCATCTCTGAGCGATTCTCTCCAGGATGAGAAGTAATGATCTACCTTGATAGCCGCCTCAGCATCATTCACCCGGCTCGGATGACTCGCGTCCTGCAGTAGTAGTAGTAGTAGTAAAAGCTTTATTTAATGATGGTGACCATGTCACGTTATATCGTGATTTTCAATGGGCCATCTCACACTACATTCTTACATCAACATTTACACAGCTTTTATAAAATATACAATTCACAACAATAAAAATATAAATAATAATAAATAAAATAAATAATAATAAATTAAAAAATAAATGATTAATATGACACTACAAATAAAACAACATCATGAATACATTTACCAGTTCTACAAAGATTAAAGTCAATAATAATAGTCAATAAGATCAAGATGAATGAATTAAAACAATTCATCATTTAAAATAAATACTCAATCAGGCATATCAATTGAAAAGTGCAAACAATTGTATACATCCTTCTTGAGAAATTTTAAAAAGACTGTTTTAAAGGTATCTACACTATTGGCATTCTGTATAGATTCCGGGATAGCGTCCCATAGTTTTGCACCCCTATAAGCAAATGTGCGCTGGCCTATGGCCAGGTTGTACTTGTGAACACGAATGTTTGTGCAGCCGCGGGTGTGATGATCATGTACACTACTGTTTAATGTAAATAGGTCTACAAGGTAGGCCGGGGCTTGCCCATGCATGATATTATACATTACTATGGCAGTGAAGTAACGTATGCGAACATCAATTGGCAACCATCCTAGAGAGCGAAATAGTGTCACTGTTGAAGTCCTGGATCATGAGCCGGGCTCGGTATACTGTTTCCACCACACATGTCATGAGTGTCTACATGTAAGTCATATTCAGTTTCTATGTCACCTGCCGTGGTTGCACCGTCAACCTGAACAGTTCGACTCACATCTTCCTGCCTGGGATCACCAGACGGGCTCGGCTTCTTGTATGGGGGTATCTCCCAACTCATATTCAGGTTCAATGTCATGCTGCGATTGCACCATCTTCCCGGAGAGTTCGACTTACGTCCTGCTGCCCGCGATTACATACAACACACCACATATCAAATTCACAAACAATGCACAATATGTTGTGTTTGTATGGACTTGCATAGAATGACAAGTATGCTTACATGAGCAAAACAAAAGAAAACCTTGTTATTCCTACTTGTATTGATACTATTTTTGCAAACGGTAAATTCCATAATAAAATGTGCTCTACCTCAATATCTGTAACTGATATGGCTTGGGCACACTCGCTTCGTTCCCCCAACATAGAATGAACTTGTTCCGCCATATATACATGCTGTCGGTGTCATTTACAAAAGTGCACGTTATGTCAGTTGATATTTTCAAACAGCGTTCATTAAAAACTTCCAATACAAACCCATATCAAAAATACTCCTTGTGCACAACAGATACCCTAAAGAATTCAGTGACACAAGTTACATAATGATGCCATCTCCATGCATTGTCAAAGTTTGTGGCCGTTCAAGGTCTAAATGGTTAATGCACAAAAGTTAGTGTATTAATGTATAGGTTTGTAGAGTTATTTCAGTTGATTTTTGTTACCCAATGAACGTTTTGTAGATTGTTTTATTTAGATATGTATTTATTCTAATTTCTTGAATTTTTTTGACAGGAAGATATCGAGGGTGGGAATATATACCCTAGGCTATCTTTCCCAATGTGGGCGAAGATAGCAGAAGATGTAAGGCAGTAAGGTATACTGCCACGCTGCAGTAGCTGGTTCATTGTATGAGGCACATGTGTGTGCAAACACTAGAAAGTCTTGTCTGGTGACAGTTTGACAGACCAGGAAGAAGGAAGGACAGTTGACAGACCAGGAAGAGGGAACTATTGCAGCACTTGTTTGAGAACGCAACTGACATCTAAATCACCTGGATGTCATAAATAGTAGCCATGTCTGTTCAACACTGTTGTGTATTGTGGAGTTTGCATTTTTAAGGAGACAGATTACGAATAGTAATCAACTACACATGAGGTTGGCTGTATCCCAGAGTGCCTCTGGTGTATATTGCAGAAACGATACAAAACACGGATGGACACTTACAACTAGTACCCGTTACATCAATATACAACAAACACTCGCCGATATAAATCCGATAAGCTCAGACTAGGTATTGTAACCACGATTCTAAAGTTGTGACATTGAATCACCATGCCAGTGAATTCTCTCATTCTGTTTATTTAATAAAAAACAACCGTAGTATGTCAGTGTTTTATTAAATAGAATTAAGCTGCACCTTCTGGTGTCACCATTTTAAAAGCATTTTCAGAACTGACAGTGAGTGGATTACATCAGAAAGGTTGTTGTACTGGCTGGTGTCTTTTGCAAATGCACTATTTAACTTTCAGGCTTGTTACCATTCCCATGTGTCCGAAATCATGACATTTTCTTAGAGAACACACTACTTACCTTTCCTCTCGGGCCAATAGACTTGAGGTATCTTCCTAAGCAGCTATTGCGGAAATTGTGAAGTCTTGTTAGTATTTTGATGTGTCGTTTGTTAGCACTCTGAGCTGTAGAGTTTAGGATGCAGTGGTGGCTAGAGCATCGGACTCTCAATCGAGAGAACCCGGGTTTGAATCCTGTGCTGTCGTATCGAAAATTGGGCAAGTTTGTTCACTCTACATTGCTCCAGTTCACTCAGCTGTATGAATGAGTACCTGGCTATAGACACTGGGGGGAATTTGTGTAAGAATAGTCTTCTTATATTAATTGCAGCATGGCTGAATTCTTCCCAGAGAAGTTGAGATGGTGTTCGATTGAACAGGTCTGCCAGGGAGTGAAGTGTAAAGTGCTTTGAGCAGTCACAAGGACTAGATACTGAGTTATATAAGAACTTACCTTTTTACTTTTAGAGAAGTATGGAGAGGACATTGCTCAGGGATATTTTAAGTTATATCATAGTACATACAGCTGTACCAGAATGTGGGTTTTGACATGAAATAAAAGTATGCGTATGATTTGGCAGGTGGACAATGTTGGTGTGCCGTCCTGGCAGACGATGATCAGTGGCACGAAGTTGTGGCGTCTTGAACCTCCACCAGAATGCTACTATGAATGTGGCGCCGGCTTTGAGTTCATTGTTGAAACTGGCGAAACAAGTAAGTCTTGCCAAATCAACCGAGCCACATTAATAAATAGCATGTTGTTTACAGTTTAACTTAATAGCTTTTTTGGTGATAAAGATGGACAAGTGTTGTTACCTATTATCTATGCATGACATAGGTTTTTTTTTGGCGGGAGAGAAAAGAAGTATAACAAAAGTGGTCGTAGGCCATTACATAGGATGTCATGACAGGTGAAACCTAGATACATTTAGTTAAATTTTAACCTTGTATAATGTGAAGTGGTATGAAATGACATGCATTTTGTGCGTATCACAGTGCATGTGCAAACATTACATATTTTATGCCTGTTACCTGCCAACATTAATATGTAGTACTTTCTTTGTTTCTAGTTGTGCTTGACACAAACATGTGGTTCCATTCAACCCGCATCACGGGGGACAAGATGAGCATTGCCATTGGCTCCGAATACGACTGATTCAAAGTCACCTTGTTGAGTCTGTGTGACTGCATTTTTATCCAAGAAAAATGGACATATTATTTAGTATATTTCACTTCCATTGGTAGCACACAGTGTGTGGTGTATTTGTTAGGAACAAATCAGTTAGGTATGCCCAGTTAGGTTTCGAACACCAGTTCATAAAATTTATGAAGTTTTATACTTCAGATTGATGCAGAATTTTTAAATGGGTCAAGCAATCTTGTAGAAAAATGCACTGCTATGTAAAGAAATGCATCTTTACGGTCTCAAGACAAGCTTTATTTTTAATGTTGAGATTCAGCGATTGAATTGATAACTTGATTGTACTGAGTAATGTAAAGAAGTTGTGTCGTTGTGATGTTTGTTGTCTGTTGTACTGTCCATTCATGCTTATGTATTTGGTAACATTTCAGTAGTTAACTGATGCCACATCTTGCTGCTATGTGTAATGGCCCCCACAAAAAGGGGGTTGCTATGAGGAGAATGATTCGATATTGGCTCTGGTGAAATCACTGTATGTCCCAAGAAATGTTTGTATTATATTTATGCTTGTGGAAGTTATTTTAGCTCTATTTGTTCCACAGTTTGATGTTTACGATGTAGGAAGAATGTGTATCATATTTTATGGCCAATGCTGGATTTTTGGTAATTTCAGTGTGCGTGCGTGCATTCGTGAGAGTGCATGTTTGAGTGTTACCTAAACACTGCTTGAAATGAATCTCTTGTGTTTGTGTTAAGGTTGTTATTGTTTAAACAGTACCCCTGGTATTCTCTTTGAACTAAATACAATATAATATATTTTATTGGTAAAAACAATGTATCACCATCTCCAATATTGGAAATGGGGCGTAATGGTATACCAAGGACAGCTTGCACACTCACACAGTCATGGTCTGTCTACACTCAATGATTAGTAGTTGACTATTTGACAAAAGAACAAACATTCCATGGAGTACTTACTTTGTTATGTGCCATTTCAGGAGTGACGGCAACAAGTATGAAATGTATGAGCAAAAGTAGGCTTTTTTACTTACGTACTTTTATATAAACTTTTTTTATAAAGTTGTTATGTTAGTGTTTAGTCTGTCCTGTGTTGTTTATATAGTCTTTCAACAAATGCAGACATAGTGTCATATCTGCAAAACACGTTTACACAAGAATCAGGGTAGGATAGTGCAAATGTAGTGTTCAGCAGTTTTATTACTGCGTATGTGTGGGGCACCAAGTTTACTCAAGACGTGCAATTATACCCAGCAATCTTATTTAACCTGGTACTTTTAGAATTTAATTGTTTTACTGAAATTATTTGGTTAGCCAACTCTTAATTCTTGGTGAGAATATTTCCATGTTTGCTGTGTTGATAATCAGACATAAAATTATTTGTGTGTGTAGTATGCCTACTTATCAGAAGATGTATTATCTTTTGTAGTTATCCAGAATAAAACTTAAATAGTGCCATCATGATGTATGCTGTGTTCAATCTGCTGTGTTTTCTTCCAAAACAGCTCTTGACTCGTATGCAAACAAGTTCTTGTTGACATTTCCAGTACATATCCAAATTGTTTGCACTTGACTTGAGTTAGTGACATGTAGACGTGGCTCGAGTGTTGACGAGCTGGGGTGGTGCATTGCAGCAGGTGGCGTCACATTGGTTCTGGTCTGTTGGTTAGAAAAACAAACTTATGTACATTACATTTCTGAAGTTTAGCCAATTAGTAGGCTTTACAATATGACATTTTGAGCACAGTGGTGCAGTTGCTAGAGCTTTAAACTCTCACTAAGAGAACCCGGGTTCGAATCCTGTGCTGTGGTGTTGAACCTTGGGCAAGTTTGTTTACTCTACGTTGCTCCAGTTCACTCAGCTGTATGTATGAGTACCTGGATAGAGACAGTGGTGGCTATTTGTTCGAATAGTCTTCGCACATTAATTGCATCATGGCTGAATGCTTCCCAGAGAAGTCGAGATGGTGTTTGATTGAACAGGTCTGCCAGGGAGTAAAGTGTAAAGCACTTTGAGCAGTCCTGCGGACTAAATACTATGCTACATAAAAACTTATCTTTTTACATCATAACCAATGCTCCTGTAGCTGTGTGAGTATAACAGACTTCTATATATTAATAGTATAAAATAATACACAAACGTTTGAGCTGTACAAGTCTGTCTTCTCCCAGGTGCTGAGGTCCACTCGCATATGTTCCTTCGTATCCTTGGACCACTGGCCTCTGATTTACCAAGTGTCAGTGTATTTGAAAAACTACAAACTTTTAGTGGACAAATTGAGTTGTCAGTTATTCCCCAGGTGGCACCACAGTGGGGTTTGTTAAAGTTATTCTCTGCTGCAAGCAATTCCGTATTTGGCGACGGCAGAAATTAAAGTCATGGGAACGAGTTTCAGTTGAAAATAGTGTAGTGGTGACAACTACTGCCCGTGGTTTGTCGTTCCACATATGTAGGCTAGTATATAACTGGAATGTGTAAGTGCACCCGCACCAGTGCATCCACAGCGACTAGATACCCATTCACCATCACACACATAGACATGCACCCTCACTGGCTTCACGAGGGAAAATCTCATTTGGCGCATGAGTAAAAATGTAGATAGTGTTAACAAATTGATGTTTCATTAATTCGTGCGGGGACTCCCACGGCTGCCATTGGTTCTGAGCGTGGAAGTTCCAACTTCACTTATTGCCTGTCGTTCCACCTTTGCGTCGGTGATTGAGCTGGGTGAACTGTGAATGTACACAGTGTATTACGTAAGACGTTAAAGAGTACCGACTGCATTTGCTTTTATGGCTTTTAACACCCATCCAAGGGCATATAGTACCGTGTTTATCTGAAGTGTGGGGTCTGGACATAATCCAATATGATAAAATAATAAGGGAGAGATGTGAAAAACAAACAAAACAGCAATACAATATTTAACTTAAATTCTCAAAATGTGCTTTCATGTTTTAGATACATTTTGTACAATGTAGGCTTAATTATGGTTCATTATACTATTTGTAGCTTGCTTACCATGTTGCAGATAGAGACACAAGTTATAGCTCCCCAGCAGATGTTTTTGTTCTGAATTACTAAAAGTTAATTGTGTTGAAGCCAATAGAAGTTATTAATAAATTGTTTTTTATTTCATTTTAAAAAGAGTTTAATTTACCCGATATGTTTGAGTTTAATTTAATTGAGAAATTGTGGAGTTATTTGTAATTTTAATTAATTAACTTATCAAGTTAATTGTCCCATGCTTGCTTGCGATGAGGGGTTACGTTGTCGAACCTGGGACACGTACATACATTGGCAACGCACTGGGCTCCCGACTCGATTTTCGATTTACATAGGACGTCCTTGATTCGCGTCTTGTCATGTTGGACAACTAAAGTCGTGGTTGCAGAATAAGCGTACATTGTAAAGACAAATCGTCGCAGACAAATATTCGCCGGCGAGTTGCGTCGTGACGTGTATGCCAGTACGATCTGCGTCGGCGACGTAATGTTTTGCATTCCGAAATGTTTGAGGCACTTAGCCAATCACGAGCTTCCTACAAGTCATGGGACAGTCCCTAAACCATGGAGAAAATGTCGCAGGTGGCAAACATTGTTTGGAATGTAGAATTAGATGGGAAATTGATAGACCTTTGGCCGGAGAGACTTTGTTTGTTTGACGATACTTCCAAAGGATAAAGCCACCAAGACCATGCAAAAGGCGAGTTCCTGGGAGGAATTGGCGATAGGGTTCGTCCATGTCCGATTCCTGTTGGGATCGAAATGATATGGACATCTGTAGCAAATATAATAATTTCATTTAGCTAAACAATAAACCCATTTTCGGATAGTTCCACAGGATTCCGTTCGCCAACAGGAGTGCAAGCATCAACCTGACGCAGCCGCCAGTCGCGACGTGACAAATCGTCGCGTCGTGACGTGTTACCCGTCGTGTATGCCGGACTTTAGGCTTACCTAGACTATGGCATACATACAGGCTACAAATGCTTCATGAAACTAAAATATATAATTTGTAAGGTTAAGTAATTATGAATAATGAATGTTACCATCTCGCAGCTTCATCAACTAGAACTTATCTGACGTCTCGTCTCTTTCGGTCGAAGCTCACGAACAATCCTTAATTCACGTGGACGCCTTGTAGGCACAGCGCTCTGCGTGTAAGAAATGCGTCTACCCACTGTGACGTCATACGTACAACTGGTTGTCTATCAGAAACAAAGAGCGCCACGTGATGAGAGCTCAGCTCCCTATGGTTGGTTATCAAGTCAAACATAGGACTTATATTATAATAATAATCATGACATTAGGCACATATATTTTGTACATATTGCTATGTGAATTATTTTTATTGTTGCCTATAGTGTGTAATACAAGTAACTGTTGATATAATTTAGCGCAGAATAGTAGCAATCAAGTCACATCTCAGCGACCGCAACGTCAGATTCCACTCTCCGCACAGACTAGCTGCCGATCGCGAACTCCCTCCTTGAGGTTGGGGGAGCTCGCGACAGGATGCGAGCACCTGCTTGGTGATTGCAATGGTCAGAATTCTAAAAGTTGGACGGTGAATAAAATGTTTAATGTCTCTGTCTAGCCTCTTTCCCTCTCCCCGCTGTGTTGGGAATATTTAATTATTTATCAAGATGGTCCACAACATGTAACGTCAACACCCACGAAGGATCCTCGTTTTTAGAACATTGTGCAACGACTGTAGGAATAGCGTATGTATGTTGTAGGCCTGCCGCTGTGAGTGTGAAGTACAGTGCCAGTGATTATAGACCTATGGCTATGCGTAATAGCTTTCGGAGAGCAATGTCAGTACAGCAACATCATATTTACTTAAAACCATTCAAGCGAACAACTAAACCAATAATACACCAGGAGTGCGAGATGCTGCATGCACATTTACTTCTGCCTTTGATTACAGACGAATCAATTAAACCAGTATTAGTCATATACGGGCAAGCTGATTGATCTGACGTAGTATTGTGTACCAGAATGGCCGAGTGGTTAAGGCGTTGGACTTAAGTTCCAATGGACGTATGTCCGCGTGGGTTCGAACCCCACTTCTGGTAGATGCACATTTTGTACCGATACAACATGTATACGAAAGGATGGGATTACGTGAACAGAAATATAGACACATAACTTCATCCGAACACAGGTCGAGTCCTCCCCACGCTGTTTGGTGGAGGGGCTGGAAATAAGATTAGCCCCCAATATTTAGGGAAGGGGTGCATTTTTGGGAGCCTAAATGGGGTGCAAATCGAGGTTGTCAGTGAGCTTCGAATATTATTAACGTTGCCTAAAGTCTTCAACAGATTAAATTAAAAAGCTAGAAGCCTACGGCATCCGAGACAAAGTGGTTCGATGGCTGGAAACTTTCTTGACTGATAGAACTCAGCAAGTGGTATTCGATGGATATAAGTCAGAATGGACCCCCGTCATCAGTGGAGTTCCCCATGGATCTGTCATAGGACCGCTTCTTTTTGTCCTGTATGTGAATGACATCCCAGACCTGGTTCACTGCAGCATCAAGATGTTTGCCGATGACACAAAGCATCGATCCGTAACCAGGAAGACTAAGACAAACTGCAACCCGACATCGACACCCTGGAAGTGTGGAGTAAAGAATGGTTGCTACAATTCAACCCTGACAAATGCAAGTTAATGCAAGTGGGGAAACCGCCACACAAAACGTACACTATGACACACAAGACTGGAGCCAGAGTAAACCTCGAGTTAACAAATGAGGAAAAGGACGTTAGGATGTGGGTGACCACTAACCTAAAACCGACAGTGCAATGCCAGAAAGCAGCAAAGAAAGCCATGCAAGCTCTTGGCATGGTAAAGAGAACGTTTAAGCACATGACCAAGAAATAATTGTTGACACTCTACCGAGCATACGTCCGTCCGCACCTTCAGTATTGTGTACAAGCATGGTGCCCATATCTGGCAAAGGACATTGACAAATTTGACAGAAATACGGTTAGAGTCGTGGATCAGTGTAGCAGTCTCCCACAACATGTGGTAGATGCCAAGACCGTCACACATTTTAAGGCCAGACACGACGAGCACTGGAACAGCCTGGGATATGGGCACCAACAAAGGCCAATGGCCTAAATCAGCCCATTAACCTGTATGTGTAAGTAAGTGTAAGTGAAAACTACCTCTATGCGTTGAACTGACAGGTTATGGTTTAGCTGACAGGTAGTCATCCTTTCTAAGTGCAATAATGGTACGAAATTGCAGGGGTAACAAGCATAAATTATTATTTATAGCCATCAATGCCATCATTTTGTATTTTTGCCACTGGCACTGCCAGCAAGAGCCTAGATCGAGCCGAGAAGTTGGCACCCACTAACTTCTATAAATAGACTTCATTAGTTTATAAATAGACAGTACACCGATAATCAACTTGGCTTACAGCTAGGCATGCCCGAAGTAATCCAGCAATACGTACGGTACAGTAGATCGAAACAGGTCTCTTCAGACATGTATATATTATCTGTAAGTGATTCATAGACATATGGAGCACAGTGGTCTAGCTGATAGAAACCTGGGGACCATTTCACTAAGATAATGAGCTCTATCTTATTCCAGAAGTTGATTGACAGGAGTGTGTCTGGATATATTGTTATACTGTTTTTACAGTGGTACTCAAGTCAGACTATGTGTATAATGGTCAGGCAATTTGTCTGAACATTTTGGTGTTACGAATGGTATGAGGCAAGTAGGTATACTCTCACTATACCTTTTTAATATGCATATATATATATATATATATATATACAGTCGCGCCTCGTTATAATGCGGTAGTCGGGGTCCACGAAATGAATCCGCGTTATAAACGAGGCGCGTTCCCATATCTGCCGTCAGGGGCGCTACGACGACGACCGACATCGCTGCTGCACGAAGAACGCCATCGAAGCCAACCGAAGTGTGCACGTCGCGCAGTCTATACGCAGTTTATGAAGCTTATTAAACTGCCAGCCAATGTCAATGTGTATTCTGTTTAAATGTCGTACACTTTTGGACACTGTTGAACTGAATAAAATTCATGAATTGTGTACCGTTTTTAAATAAACAACGGACCAACAAGCCACGGTCAACTGAACGATAATATGGTACCGCTGCCGTAAGATCTAAAATAATGACCTGGCACTAGGCAGCCGAATACGCAAATGATTTGAGAAACGCTGTGTTAGAGTTTATTAAGGATTTAAAGCTATGCGTACGCTCACAATTGGCTTAACTTCGTCTTTCAATCAATATCAAAATACCAATTTAGAAAGCACATTTACCGTGCCGAACAATATTACGATTCACCAATTCATATGCGGTTGACGAATTAATATTTTGGCGCACCAGTACAGGCAGTAGCTTTGCGTTCATCGCAGCGAAAAGCTAATATTTGTTACGCAATGTTAGCTTACTGATCTTGCCTACTAAGCTTTATTAAAACGTATTTAACCCATTCTTAAGCAAGGCGTATTTGTGAATTTCAACTGCACTTTACAAGCCGCCCGGCGCCGAAACCAGGCGAACTGGCGATCTGCGGAAGCCATGAGCATGACTAGCAGATCGGAAATGATTCGTTTGATGTCGGCTTAAAACAAATCATACCTCGCTCCACATTTACTGTTCCTAAAGTTAAAACTGAACATAATTATAGTCAACGAAACTTTGATAGCATTGGCAGTGCAGAATAAACAACGGCAACGTAGTGACGCGCCTCACACTTGATTCGTTGCAGTTGTACGTCAACGTTCAATTTATTGTCCGCCAACTAGTCTTTCAATATACACATGCCGTGGACAAAGACGGGGATAACTTAACACAAAACAATTGACAGTTATTACCGTGTTAATATAGTTTGTCATAGCGCCCATGTTCCCCCATGGCGGCAGAAATTCGGGGTCCACGACCGACCGCGTTATAACCGAATCCGCGTTATAACGAGGCGTTAATGTATATGTATATGGTATGAGGCATGTAGGTATACTCTCATTATACCTTTTTAATATGCATATATATATATATGTGTATATGTATATTAAAAAGGTATAGTGAGAGTATACCTACTTGCCTCATACCATTCGTAACACCAAAGTGTTCAGACAAATTGCCTGACCATCTTATACACATAGTCTGACTTGAGTACCACTGTAAAAACATATATATATATATATGGATGATCTAACTGTAAATGTGACAGGATGTGTTATAGGTAATACAAATATCAATCATCTTATGTATGCTGATGACTTGGTAATTGTCTCCCCATCTGCGTCAGGACAGTCTGAATTGATGCAGGTCTGTAGTTCTTATAGGTTAAATCATGATATATTAAATACAACTCTAAAGAAAAGTGATGTGTTAGTATGCAAAAGCAAATACATGAAACATTTTGATGTGCCATAATTTAAGATCAAAGATGAAATAATCCGAGAAGTAGACAAAATTTTATATGTGTTCTACAAACGTGAAGCTGACTTTGCTTAGAACTTTCTGCTCTGCAATGTATACTGCTCAGCTGTGGTGGAATTACACAGTAGCAAGTATACATAAGCCTCATGTTGCATACAATTATGCCTTTCGACTATTACTACAACAGCCTAAATATTGGAGTGCTTCCACTGTGTTTGTAGAAAACCATGTACCGAATAGTACAGCTGTGATTACAAATCTTGTATATAAATTCGTGCTGAGACTTGACGCCTCTTAGACTGTTGTAATAAGCTGGTAATGGCAATCATCAGTAGTAATGGCTCTCAAGGATACAACGACGTTGGACTAAGTCTAATATGTATGTTCATTGACATAATAGCTTAACTGAGTCTACATATGGTAGACCCCATTGCCATTGTGCAATACTCTTATATTTTTATTTACTTGTATATATTTTTTCTTTAATGTTTATATGGACATATGTACATGCTGCACAAATTAGTCTGAAGTAAAGATATTAAATAGAATCCAATGTTACATTTAACGAGCATTTTCAATACATAGAACGCTGTCATCATATCACTGAGGACACTATTTCCGTGACACACCAGCGAAAATGTCCCGGTGGCGCATCCTGGTGTTGACAGTTCAGTATAAAAAAATTCTGGTAAGGAGCAAAATTGTTTTTAAAGAGCAACATTGGGCTTATGAGTGAAATTGTATTGGGTTTATGAGTGATATTTTAGTGGGCTTATGAGCTTATAAGAATGTTATTGAAACAGGCCCATGGGCATCGCATGGCCATGGCCTTGTCAATCACTTGAATCAGTGCCGTGGACTAGGTTTTAGCCACTTCCAAGTGCAGCATAACTTGGCCACTTTCGTTCATCCTACATTGCCTTCAGGGGTCTTTCGCAAGAGATACTACTTAAGAACCATTGGCTAGTCCCTAGCATCTACACCTGTCTTCTAGGCCTAGCCTAGGGTAAGTAAACTATCCAACACAAGATCAGGAATATCGCATCATTCTTATGTTAGCTGTCGTGGACTTACATACAGGGATGTCTAAACTGTGAATGTGATCCATTGCCATTGGCCACATCTTGATATTAGCATCTTGATATTAGTAATTACCGTCATTATTGGAAGATTTATCCCGTCAGACCTCAAGTCATACCCGCCTGAAGACTGGCACTTAAAGTTAGCCAAACCCAGCGCAAAATAATAATATAATGCTATATTGTGCTGTTGCACCATCTAGACTTTTTCTAATGGATGGTTTTGGAAACACATTAGAAACAATGTTTGGACATACAGACCTCACATTTTGTTGTTTCGTGTAAAATAAAGGTCTAAAGGATTAATATATCTATATGAAGATTGATACTAGATAAGAACTCTGTCTATTTGTTTTACGCCACTTTACTGAACTTTGTAAACATGACAAACAATAAAGAAACATGTTCAAACTGGTACGTTGTTGTGTTCGCCATTTGCAATACAGTTAATTGTTCATATTGTTCTAGATACATATTGTACATCAAAGATAAACGAAAAACCTCTATATGACCATTCATATATCAATATTCAAAAATTTAGTGATGAATTCCATTTTTGAAATGAGTTTCCAATTTTGTAATTACTTCATTTTGTCTATGTCTTCAGATCTCACTGTTTACTTCACTACTGATGGCACTGATCCAAGGCCTCCAAGATCATCGCATTACCCACAGTGCGTCAGGAGAGACACACCGATATCAGGTGCCTTTTAAGTTGAAAGCTGGGGTGAGCAGAATTGTTTCCGCAGTTGTAGTTTCAAGGTATGAGATGGGTCCATATTCTCAAAAAGATCACGAATTACATAATTCCAATTGTATTTGCTCTCATTGGCATTCCTTTGTTTAGTTAAGAATTTAGGTGGATTTTCTTACACAAAGTTTTATCCTACCAGTTGTTTATCTGTTCCTTCGTTCTCCATCTAGACAGAGGAGGGTCTTTGTATACAACTAGTCTTCACGTAGCAATTGCAATTGGCTGAATGTTTCCCAGAGAAGTCACCAGACAACCTTCCCCAAGCACGGGGGGTGACATCACAGATATATCTGTCTCGGACATTTACTTCAGTCCTAGGTAAACAGTGAATCTATTTTTGTTGATGTTTAGTTGTTAATATTTCAAGAGTAAATTGTTACATACATTTTTTTGTTTTGATGTGCATGTTTGATTAATATTAAAGGGTTTTTGTGGAATGAATGTTTTTCTTTTAGAAGCAAGTGTCCAGCATTCCTTTATATTTTCAATGATCTTTCTTGATTTTGTATATTTTTGTATATTTAGAACCTATTTTTTCCTAATAGTTGTAGATATTTGGAGGTTTCATGCAACTGATTATTTTCTGTTAGTAGTAAATACTACAACAAAATCTTCATTCTTACTCAAGCTTATACTGTAAGTGAAGTTTACAAAATATATATTAGGTCTTTAGTTTAACAAGAACAACATCAATACAAGAATTCCAAACATGCAATAATAAATCACAGTCTTGATGTTGAAAAGGGCACGTAGTGTGTCACTTGTAACACTTGTTTTAAATTTTGTCCAGGGTAAAGGTTTACAACCGACGCCCAAATATGGCGAGGGAGTTGGATACGTACTTTGAGACAAATCGTCCGAGGGTAATTGGGGGTTACCGTGGGTGGACAGGGCAAGTTTGGCAGGAGGAAGCAGAAGATGGGTGGACATCCATTGAATCTGACATCGACTCGGAAGTGACAAACTATTTCAGAATGGCCCGTCGACAACAGAACAACATCAGGACCCGTTCGCACAGTAGGGTCAGTGATAATAATATGATATCATATAATAATGTGACATTATGGAAGAATATTATTGACTTTCTTTCTTCTTTTTCTCTGACTTTCCCCGTCATCTGGGGTCGTCAGTATGGCTGGTAATTTTCTTTTTCCATGTCGCCCTGTCCATCACCACATCTGCACTCAGACCCACGATTTCCATGTCTCTTCTGCATGTGTCTTTCCATCTGGTCTTCGGTCATCCTCTCCTTCTTCCTGGTATCTCTGCATTTAGCACTCTTCTCACTATGTGCTCCTCTTCCCTTCTCATCACATTCCCACTGCATTTCTTCCCATTTCGCCAAGCTGCACTCACTCTCTGTTTGATCTCCGTTTCTGTGCTTCCTTTCTCTTCCACGACTGACCCTAGATATTTGAAGTGTGTCACTTTTTCCAGCTCGTCTCCCAGTATCTTTACTGTTGGACTGTCTATCTCCTCATTCCGTTCAAACCTGTTTTCGGTCGACTAACCCTCATTCCTCTCTCTTCCAGTGGCTTCCTCCACGTCTCCAGGTACTCTGTCATGTCTACCTCCTTTCCTCCACACAGCACAATATCATATGTGAACATTATTGATTCTGGTGCATCTTTTCTCTCCTTCTACGTCAAGACGTCCATCAATATGAGGAACAGGTATGGACTCAATGCAGAACCTTGGTGCAACACAACCTCTACGCCAAAGTTGCTGCTTTCACCAGCCACACTGCGCACCTTTGTCTCACACCAACGGTACATATCCTGTATCAGTCTGATGTTCTTTTCCAGTACATTCCTTTCTCTCGCACACCTCCATATCTCCTCCCTTGGTACCCGATCATATGCTTTCTCCAGGTCTATAAACACCACTCTGATGTCCTTCTGTCCCTCCCTGTGGTTCTCTATTGTTTGTTTGAGAATCAAAAGCGCATCTGTGGTACTCCTGCCTGGCATAAACCCAAACTGACTTTCATGTATGTCTTCTCACTTTTCATCCCTCTGAGTTCTTTCTCTGTTTCTTCGTCACTGATACTCCTTACCATTCGTTGATTCACATCCCTCTCCTTGGTTTCTACTGTCGGGTTTTCCTTTTTAATCAACCAGTTAAAGTATTGGCCCCATCTCTCTTTGATGTCATCGTCTTTCATCAATACATCTCCCGTTGCACTTTTGACTGTACGTATCTGGCCTATGTCCTTTCCTGCACGGTCCCTAGCTGCTGCTATTCTATAGATGTCCTTCTGACCATCACTAGTTTCTAGGTTGTCGTACAATCTCTCTACTGCTTCTTCTCTCACTCTTGCCACCACCTTCTTAGCCGTCGCATTCGCTGTCTTGTACTCTGCCCTGTCTATCTCTGCTCCTGTTCGTTTCCAATTCTTCAGCCTGTCTTTCTTTTTTTTAACTGCATTCTCAGTATGAACATTCCACCACCAGCTTTCTACTCCGGGCTTCTTCTTCCCCGTTGACCTCCCACATACTTCCTCCCCACACTTCCTGATCTCCTCCGCAGTTTCTTCCCACCATTCTTCCACGTTCTCCATTGTTACTTCATCTTTATCTGATAGTCTCTCCACTATATTTATCCTGAAGTTCTCTCTCACTTCTTCCTCTTTTACCTTCCACCATCTGATCTGTTTCCTTCCCACTGTTCTCCTCTGTCTTGTTTTCCTCACCTCCAGTTCAGAAACTAGTGCCCCATGTTGTGTGGTGATGGCCTCTGAGGGTAGTACTTTACAGTTCTTTGATTCCTTACCATGCTCTTTCCTCACCATGATGTAGTCAATTTGGGTTTCTTGTTCCCCGCTGTTATAGGTTACAAGGTGGTTCCTTCTCTTCTTGTAGACTGTATTCAGTATCCTCAGCTGGTATGCTGATCCACACTTCTCCTTCGATCTCTAGTTTCACTCTCATCACTCTATCGCACGGTCGCTCCACTGCAAGTACACTGTCTTTCAGATCTTCACATAGTACAATTCCTACTCCATTCTTCATCCCATCTTCTCCATGGTAGTACAGTTTGTATCCGTCACCGATCTCCCTTGCTTTGCTCCCCTTCTGTTTTGTTTCCTGTACGCACAATACGTGCAGGTTCTTCTTTGGCATCACTTGTACTACTTCTCCACTTCTTCCTGTCATGCTCCCAAAATTCAGTGTTGCGAGTTTCTTCTTCCTCATTCTCCTTCTTGTTTGGATTAACTTCTTTAGCCACCTTCATTCTTCAGAGGTAGCCCTTGTCCATTTATCGCTGAGCTCGGGCGGGGGTCTCGCATGTCACTTACAGGGTACGCCCTAGCACAGGCATTCACTCTATTTAAAGGTACTCAACCAATTCAATTGTCTTGCTCCTCGCGTTTCTTAGTAATTTCACAAAAAACAGAGGAATCAAGTACTCCCCAATTATATCCTAGTTCGTTTTTATAAAAATTAATACAAAAACTGCGAACTCTTTCGTTTTTAGTAAAACCCGGATCCGGTTTTTTGCTTCGATTTTAGCTGAGTATGGACATTGAACTCGGCGTGGAATCGTGTTCTTGTCTTCTCATGATCGCGAATTATGGGCGATATTGACCTTTGACCCCCACCCTTTGGCGCTGTTGATGTTATGGAATTCCGAGTTTAGGCAACGAGTGGACATCCACGAACATACATGCCACCGACATGGCAAAATGGGCTAAATTAGACAGACAAAAACAGTACCCACGCTTAAATGTGTATTTGTATTAGAGAACGACTATGGAAGAAACAAAGCAAACGGAAGGAGTTGGGGAGTTGGGGAGTTGGCGACAGTGCCAGTGGACTGTGGCCGTGGGCCGTTGCTCGTGCCGTGGTGTCAGTCACAATATCAACAGATGAGATGCAGCGTTCGCAAAGGTTCTTCCAGACAGGTTATTAATTTCGATTCATTCAGCTATAATCACGTATATTTAGACGTATGAATATATATATGAATGTTGCTTGTACTAAATTTATTTGATTGTTTTCCTTTTAGTCATTGGCAATGGCGGTATGGGCGGCCTGGCTGGGCCCTGTTTACTATAAACTAATATCAGCTAACAGTACGACGCTATTCCTATGGCATATACTTATGTCAATGATAGTGACTATATTATGTCTATGTCGTATATGGTAGTAGGCTAGTAGCCTAAGTAGGCTTGGGAAAATAGTAATAGTGTAAATGCATTATAAATGATCCGTAACGATTATAAATATTGAACCAATATGTACATAATTTACTAACAACAGTAATGTAATAGTAATTTAACAAATTGATTACGTTTATATAAAAAAATACTATTATGGGACATTAAAAAAATTAATTTGAATTCAATTGTATGTAGTCTTGGTATTTAATTATTTACAAGGAAAAGAATATTCCAGTAGTTTCACCAGGTTTTTTTATTGTCCCTTCTGTGAGTTTTTGTTATGTTCAGAAAACCAGCGCCCCTCAATACCATGGACATTAATGCCCATAACATATATATATTATATAGATAGCTCTTGACCGTTGGCATTGGTTGCATTTGGCAGATGGTCATTCATTGCATTGCAACTTTGCAAGAACATAAAAATGATTATTGTTAGAAACAATCAGTGCTGACTATTAATACATGTACTATATTTTCAGAACTTGAGGTGTGTCGACACCACATGCAGATGTATGCTTCAAAGCTCTTCACCTTCAAGTAAACGAGTGTTATCAAATGTGGTTACTCTGTCACCAAACCTGTTATCAAAATTATAAATACAAGCAATAAACAAGTATGTCATAGGCGGATCCAGGCGGGCCTGGGGACAGGTGCCCCCCTAGACCATAATAATTTGGCATGTCTGCAAATCTTTTATAATGGGCCCATGCGACTGTGTCTTCCCAGACCGTTTGAATGTGCCCCAGTTTAGGTAATAATAATAAGCTGAAGTTATGGCGTCTTCCAATATCACCACTCCAGTGGAGCGGGTGATGTTACTTACTTTTTAATATCACATGCACATAAAATGCAAAACAACAATAGAAAAAAAAATTAGGAAGAGGTTGAAAAAATGTCAGGTATATATCAAAAACAAACAGATACTTTTATCAAGATTCTTTGTCACAAAAAAAAACAACACTAGTACATATGATGTCAAATGCTAGTTGTAGTTTATACATCCCTTGTATGTTTGCAACTCACAAAATTAGTGACTAAACAATTACCGGAGGTATGTGTATTAACAACAATTTTTAATATCGCATGCCCATAAAATGTAAACCAATGAGACAAAATTACTTAGGAAGATGTTTAGTTGAACATTTGAACTATTATGAATCATAATTGTTTAAAAAAAAAAAAATTATAATTTATGGTTCTTTGTTAAAAAAAACATCAATGATTCGAAAATTCGAAAATTTTGTAGTTTATGCAATGCTTGGTATGTATGTTTACAACTCACAAATAATAGTGACTAGACTAGTCAGGGTCATCGCCATATGACTGAGAATTACATGTACAATCACTACATGCTACATTGCTCAGGTTTACTCAGTTGTATGAAGAGTACTGGCTACAGACCGCAATATTTTTGTACGAATAGTCTGCATATTAATTTCAGTGTGGCTGAATGCTTCCCACATAAGTCGAGATGGTGTTCGAATTAACAGGTCTGCCAGGGATTAAAGTTTAAAGCGCTTTGAGCAATCCCGAGGACTGGATACTACACCATATCAGTACAGGTGTATAATCATCATGCGAAGTGAAAATGTAATGTAAATTATTTGTAAAAATATAAACCAGTGATAAAAAAGAATAATTTAGAAATATGAAACGTGGCATGAAAAGTATATTAACAGTCCTCATAGGGAACTTAAAAAGTAACATGCTGCTGTCAGTGTATCAACAGATTGTTGTTGCAAAATGTGAAAAGGCTTTCAATACCATTACTTCATCACAAACTTGTGTTGTTGTACATAACAAGTACCTGGTGTATGTTGCAAGAACTCAGCTGGCTGCCACTGACTATCAGCAACACAAAGACAATGAAACGCTACCACTGTAACAATGCTGGATAATTGATGTATTTTGTCATAGACACTGCTAAAAGTTAAAGTTGAATTGAATACAAATACCGTGTATTATTGACTTTTGATAAATGTGTCATCACATATAAAATATAATACATGTCAGAGCCATGCTAATTGTCACTTTGTCTCCGGTATAGGTAGATGCGGATGTACAGCAAAATGTCAGAAGGCTGGTATGCAGTACCATCGAAGACAGCGAACACATACAGTGATGTCATCGATATCCAAACCTATGTAGTTCACCGAAGAATGCTCGACACTGAACCTGTCTGACGAGCTAGTCAGGTGTCACCATATTCGTATGTCGAGCAACCTGCATTCTACATTGGTTTTTAGTCAGTTAAGCTAACTGACTGACCTGGAAGCCAGTGTACACCCCATCGGCACTGGGGAATCTGTCACGGATGCAACACACGACACAATTGGGATCAGTCGGTGGACATTCACATGACAAACCATTAATATGCTGCATGGCTGTAGAATCTTGTCCGAGATCCTGGACAAATACAGCTGCCCCGTATGCCATATTAACTTGGAGAACTAGTGATACTAAGCACACTATTCCAATTACCTGTAAAGAAAAGCATATATTCAGTAAACAAAAACAATTATTATTGTAGTGTTGGTGGTAAATAATTATGGAATGTTCATTCTCATAATCAGTAAATGTAAAATAATGTTTCATGTGTGACCTGCAGCATTTCACAAGAAACACGGCAGCAAGAAATGTGCTACTACAGCTGCATCTATACATGTTGATATCTTGGGAACAGTCAGTGTTTACCGGGATTGTTCCGGAGGAGGGAGAGGGTGGGTTGATTCAGCATGCAGACATTAGTAGAATGTACTCTTTTTCAAAACGGTGAAAAATTTTACCTATTTTTTCTTTATAAGGTGTTCATTGTCATTACATGAATTTAAAATTTTTCAATTTCATTACAGTGATGCCTGATCTTAGTCAATATTATAGATTGATTTGAATTCTGCTAATCAGTAAAGCATCAGTAAAGAGCATTTATATTTTTTGTTTTGTTTTCAGTATACAAATTCATGTCGGTGTCTGCCATGTGTAACTACTACACATATTCTTCAAAAATGAAAAATTTATTTTATAAACTTATTTCTGAGTCATTGCCGTATGCTAAATACTTTTAAAGGTGTATTAATATGTCTGTGGGTATAATATAAGTGCGGAAGTCAACTTAGTTTTCCACGTCCAAGGTGTTATTATTAAAATGTGTATGGAAACAAATATATGTGTAAATGTGCACATTAAAATTGTTTGATAACTTATATGTGGTTGATTGTTATAAAGTTGAAATTACCTGGATTGATCAAATGTGGGCCTCCCGCAGACTATGTATCCTCCCTGTGTCTGCCTGACCCAGGTGACCGCCTTAGTCCCTCTTCTGCCTCCTCTCATTCCCATCCAGGGGTTGCAGTGTGGCCTCTAGCAACATCATAATTCAAGTTACGTATTATGCATTCATATATTGCTGTGGTGAGAATATGTACACATATTGGTAAATACACAAGAATAGCTGGCATATGTCAGTTGAAAGGTATCACAGGATACCAATTACATAAACTATAGTCAGGCACCAAGGACCACAACGGAAACAAGTGCGAGCTTTATCTTGTTTAATCCTTATATATGGTGTACTTTAACTGTATTTATATTTTATGTATTTACACATTTACATTTTTATATTTAATAAAATCATCATCACCACCATGGTCGTCAATAAAACAAATCTCAATTATTTTGCATAAACTACAATGCAAATCAACAACATTCTGCAGTAATAGTATCAAAATATGTGTCGCAAAACACTTTTAATAATTATGATCACCAATATAATACTCCCGTGTTTGACGTTCTGTTGCACGAAATTACGGATGCTCCCTGACTAAGTTACTTGCACGATCAACAGGGCCAGGGGCCTATTGCCAAACCAATGTTTGTCATTTCGCAGCCTCACGTCATCCATTCTCTACATGTATTGTCGCAATAACATAGTTTATTACCAAGATCCTACGTAACCAAATACAAATTACAATGCATATCAAATAGTATGCTCGTTGACACAGCCTCTGACAATCTCTGGCTGATAATATGGATCTGGTGACTGGCTTAGTCAGTCTTAGTTTGAGTTAGACTGCCTCGAGTCGAGTGTTGACGTTCGCAAGTTGCAATTCTCGTTGAATTAATACGCAGCTACGCGTTCTTGTTGCTAAATGCAATTGTCTAGTATATGTACCTTCGTACAACCACTTTGGAATCTTCATCTTGATACACCAAAGCACGTGTATGTTGTTATTGTTTTCGAATGCGTGGGATGCCGATCTCGCGTAAAGCACGTGACCGAAAAGGCGCAGGAGGTCGACAGCGCAATTGGCTTTCGTCAGCTATATGCGGAGTAACGACAAATCTTGTTTTTTTAAAGATTAAAAGAACAAGTACCCATTTTTTTTAAACCGACTGTGCACACTAGTTAAACTATTCACACATTACACATCTGGACCTAAAAGAACCGGATTGGCGATGGGCAAACGAATTGGTTGAGGACCTTTAATCCAGCCAGCTTTGTCTTAGACTTAGGTTTTTATAGCCGGATGCCCTTCCTGCCGCCAACCACAGTTATAAGCGGTGGGCCTAGCCTCTAGCATCAACCTGTGAGACAACAGGTGGTTTGAGATTGGAGTTGTCCTTCTCCTAGGCCGATTACCTGCCAAGGTTAACGAGCTGGGCCTGCCCGGGTTTGTAATCAGAGTTGTCCTTCTCCTAGACCGACTACCTGACGAGGTTAATGAGCTGGGTCTGCCCGGGTTTAAAATGAGAGTTGTCCTTCTCCTATGGTAAGTTTGGTCCATGGCACCTTCTTCTGTTTTATCCGGTGCAACCCCTCATACTAACGGCGTCACCCATCCGCCACCCAGGAGAAGCACCTCTACGCAGGTTACCCACTGTGCGAGGATGTAAGAATATTATTGACGTTTTATAATTTAATTTTATAACAATAAAATTATATATGTAATGCCATTGATAACAGTAATGTTATGCTAGTACAGTGGAACTTCATTATTAAGGTCCCCATCTGGGAATTGGCGAAAGTGACCTGAATAATGAGGTGACCATATTAGAAAGACTAATTTCCTATACTTTTCTGTTATAAAATAATTTGGGTGTATCTTAGGGTGACCTTAATTGCGAGGTGGCTGTATTACTGAGGTGATCGTAAAGCGAGGTATAACTCTATTATGTTAAAATATGACACTAATATAGCAGATTATTTTATAATAATACAATGTATAGTCAAATAATACTATTACAAATTTATTTAATAATAAAATGTAATATAGTGTTTTATGGGGATACGGTGTTGAAAGATTTGGAACAACAGACTTGTAGGATTGATAATATTTTATTTAACATCTTGAATTTCTTTATTTTGGGCAGTGTTGACATTTCAGAACTTACATAGATAATCGGTTATCGTTGGGGTTAAAATGTGATAATGGCAGTACAGGTATATGATCAATGTGGTGCATATTTGCAAATTGTCTCAAATCTTTTGTGTCTGACCAGTGTTTGCGTTTTTTGTTTGAAATCATGGACATGTTGGTTGGTTGGGTTTGCTTATTCATATCTGGACGTTGCAGCCTTAACGGATTGTCTATAGACAGCTCTTTCATTTGCCAGTCTCCCCACTCGCCATACGTCTGCTCCCATCCATTTCTCTATGTCTTTCTCCCATTGTCTCCTAGGTCTTCCTCTGCTTCTGCTGCCTTCCACTTTTCCTTCCATTATTAGTCACTCTAGAGATTGATGCCGTTTCACATGGCCGAAATAACTTAGTTTCTGTTTCCTTACAAAGTTCAATAAAGTCCCGGGCATAACACCAAGCTCATCTGCGATAGATTCGTTAGTTCTATGTTCAGTCCTCGAAACTCATAATATTTTTCTATAACACTTTTTTAAATGCTTTTATACGTTTAGTAATGTTCTTATTAAGAGTCCAGGTTTCGCATCCATACATAGCAGTTGGAAATATGCAGACATACACAAGTAAATACGATTAATTCAAAATGTTAAAAGGACCAGAATTTGTAGTGAACTAATAACAATATCATGAAAATAATAATTTTACATTTATTTTTGTTTCAGAGTCATAGCCGGGAATGAAGGAAGTCACCTTATTTAAAAGATAATTCATCATCATCATCATCATTGTGTAGCCGTAGTGTCCCGTGGTTGGGCGAAGGCCTCAGCATATCGTTTCCAAATCTGCCTGTCTTGCGCTATCCACTGCCAGATGGTTCCCTTCCAATATTCGTCTAGTTCGTCTCTCCACCGTCTCACTGGTCTTCCTCTAGATTGTTTCCCTTCATAAGGTCTCCAGGTTGTGATACGCGATGTCTTTCGGTTATCTCGTAGTCTGCTAATGTGCCCTGCCCAGGTCCACTTCTGTCTTCCGATTTGTTCTATCACGTCTATGACCTTTGTCTTCTGTCTTACCCAGATGTTTGTTTTTCTCTCCCGATATGTGATGTTTAACATACTTCTTTCCATCTTTGTTTGTGCGGCTGCTAGCTTGTTCTTTGCCTGAATGGTGAGTGTCCATGTTTCCATACCGTATGTCATCGCTGGAAGTATGCATGAGTTGAAGATTTGTCTCTTCAAGCAGGTTCCAAAGTTACCCTTGAAAATGTCCCGGTCTTTGGCGAAAGCTGTCCAGCCGGCGGTGGTCCTTCTTTGAATCTCCTTGTCTTGGTTTTTGTCTCTGATACTGTATCGCTGTCCCAGATAGATGTAGCTTTCAACGTTCTCTATCTGTGTCGTGTTGATATATATTGGTGTGTCATTTTCTAGCATCACTTTTGTCTTCGAGATGTTCATCCTTAGACCTTGTTTGTCACTTTCATCAGCTAGCTCCTGCAGCATGTTTTGTAGTTCTTGCGGTGTAGTAGCGAAAATGAGTATGTCGTCGGCGAGGTGAATATGGCCGAGATATTCTCCGTCTATCATCAAGCCTCTGGTTTCCCAGGTCAGTCTTCGGAATATGCTTTCGAGTGTTGCCGTGAACAGCTTGGGCGATATGGTGTCACCCTGTCGTACTCCTCTCTTGATGTTGATCTTGTTGCTCTTTTTGTGTAGGTGGACTGTCACCGAGCTGTTAGTGTTGATGTATTTCAGGAGACCGATGTACACATCTTCTATCCCCTGTTCTTGAAGGGAGGTCAGTATTGCTTGTGTTTGCACCGAGTCGAAAGCCTTCTCGTAGTCGACGAAAGCGATGCAGAATGGGATATTATATTCTCGGCACTTCTCTTTCAATTGGTTTACGACGTGTATGTGGTCTGTCGTTGAGTACCTGCTTCTGAATCCTGCTTGCTCTCATGGTTGGTTTTCGTCCAGTGTCTTCTCTAGCCTATTCGTTAGTATCTTTGTGAGTAATTTGTAGATGTTTGATAACAGACATATCGGTCTGTAGTTCTTTAAGTCTTTCTTATTTCCCTTCTTGAAGATAATCACCATCTGTGCGTTCTTCCAAGCGGTGGGTATTCGTCTTTCTGATAAGCATTTAGTATGCAGCTTAGCCAGTGTCTTCGAGATGATATCTTCTCCTGCTTTTAATGTTTAAATGTTTACATGGTCGTTGTCTGATGTCTTCACATTCTTCATATCTCTTGGCGCTGCTTCCACATACCATGGTGTTAACTCTGGTACTTCTTTCGGGTCGGTGTGAATAATGGTACTCTGTTCACTGTCGTATAGCTCGGTGTAGAATTCCTCTATTCGTTTCATGATCATATCTTGGTCTTGTATTTCTCTACCCTGCTTGTCTAGAAGTATAACCAGTCTGTCTCGGCCTAGTGCCTGTGTTCTTCTTGCTTTGTTCAGGCTCTTTGATGACATAATCGTTTCTCGTATGATCTCTTGTTCATACTTTCTGATGTCCTCCTTCGCTTTCTTTTTGATGGTCTTGCATATTTCTGCGTACTCTATTTGTTTTTACGGTCGCCGTTATCCACTATATAAGAACTTTATTAGCATGTAATACATGCTAATAAAGTCGAATCCGGTAACAATATACTATGTTGTTACCGGATTCAGTTATGTTCATAATTAGAAGTATGAAGTTACCTTTCCGAATCCTTGATGTCTCATATGGAGCTTTCGGTGTCCTCACAACGCCATCGTCAGCGATGGACTGCTGACTTTCGGTCGTCATGTGACTTTGTTGGTGGTTGTAACATAACAACAGGTCCAAGAAGATTGCAGAAAGGTTGTACCCAGTGTCTCTGTTGATGGCTGGTCGCCTCTCACAGCCAAAGACGCAACAGTGCTCACCAGAGAAAACAACTTCTGGCGAAAAAAAAATCAGTGAAACAATAGAGATCAGAGAGAGGCGACCAGCCATCAACAGAGACAACGGGTACAACCTTCCCGCGATCTTTTTGGAACTGCTGTCATGTGACGACCAACAACGAAGTCACATGATGACCGAGAGTTAGCAGTCCAACACTGACGAGGGCGCTGTGAGGACACCGAAAGCTTTGTAAGAGACTTCAAGGATTCAGAAAGGTAACTTAAAACTTTCTACTTTGCCTTTACTTTTTTAAATGTGCACGAACAACAGGTGGCACCACTGGACAAATTTATTTTACAAAACCTGTTAACGACTAAACTGCCATTTATAACAACATAATGCTGTACAGTTTTTTGACTTTGCAAACTTTGCAACCACCCATAATTTTGCTGTGGTCATCACTGTTCTGTTGTAGGAGTGCTTCGCTTCCGGTTCTGGCAGTACAGCCAGTGGGTGGACGTGTGTGTGGATGACAGACTGCCCACCGAGAATGATCAGCTCATCTACATGCTCTCGCGACAAACAAACAAATTCTGGACTTTGCTGCTTGAGAAAGCTTACGCCAAGTCTGTTCAAGTGCTCACTTATAAATGGGTTGATATGCTGATTGCATGTCACATTTCAGTAAATTTTGTATCACCATCATCGTCATTGGTCGGCTGTGGCCAGAGCATAGATCAGTCATTTCCATGTGGGTCGATCGTTCGTTTGAGATGGGAGGTTTCGATCACTATAATGCAACCTCTAGAGTACTGTGTGGATATAATGGTATATTTGTGTAGTTTTTCTTTGTGTACTGGACCAGTGTATCATATATACGTGGACAATCTGGAATGAAGTATCACATGGTTTATTTATTTGTTAATTAATTTATTGATTAGTTAATCAATTAATTTATTTGATATTATCTATTTATTTAATGAGTGAAGGATTAATTGTTTGGCTGACTGGCAACTGGCTGGCTAACTGATTGGTTGATGGACTGATTGGTTGGTTGGTGGTTTGGTTGAGTGGTTGGTGGCTGAATGGTTAACAAATTGATTGATTGCTTGGTTTTCTGGCAGGCTGGCTAAGAGATTGATTGATTGTTTGATTGGTTTGGTTGACTCAAGGATTGATTGCTTACTGTACTAAACCTTGCAGGATGCACGCGTGCTATGAGACCCTGTCTGGAGGTCTCGCCAGTGAAGCCATGACAGACTTCACAGGTGGCGTGGTCGAGAAGTTCAACTTCCGTGATGAGTTACCCAGTAACATGTTTCACATCATGCTCAAGGCTTGAGAGAGGGTCTCCCTGCTGGGTTGCTCTATTGATGTAAGTCATCTCTACAATACTCTTTCACATGTAACCGTTAGGCTAGTGCCACTAGAGAACTAGTTTTGGAGAAAAAATTACAAATTCAGTAATGTGTTGTTAGTAGGGGACTGTACTAGTATGATAATAGTGTGATAGCTGTAGTAGTCTTGGAATACTATTGTGATATTTTCATAAATATTGTGGTGGTATCATAGAATAGTGATTACCCTCAAAAGTAGCCATAAACTATAATTGAATGGTGGCTACATAGTTGATTATTAAATTACCGAATACATTTGTATGTTTACAAACAGTATTACAGTAACAAAAGTAGACCTGCTGGTTTATTTTTCAAACTGCCGTGAGTATTGATAGTCCAGTGTACTATTGATGATAACTATTGATAGCTTAATTTACAATCAATACTATGACAACATAAAATTGACTGTTGTGATACATTGACAGTTCATTGTATTGACAGATCCAGTACGTCACAATTTGCCCAGAATCCACGACTGACAAACTAATAAAATTTTTGTTAGGTATTTTGCCATGTTTTCCATTTAAATAATTTTTCTTTGCAACAAAAACAAAGGGCAACATTTAAAAGTAAGAACAATACTTGAGAAATGTTTACTTAGCATATGTATGCTGCCTTACATGTTTGTCCATGCGCGTGGCATGTAAACATATTTGCTAAGGTGAAGCGTGATGGAGGTAACGCACATAAGTTGGGTTGAGATGTATATATGGATGGTGAGTGACATCACATGCAGCAGCCACTAATTGTCACACCACTACTTGTTAAATGGCTTGGTGACACTTGGTGACACTGTTTGCAGGCAGCCGGTGGTCAGATGGAGGAGGAGCTGGACAACGGTCTGCTAGGAGGCCGTGCCTACTCCATCACGGCTGTCAGAGTGGTCAGTAGTATCTGTATACATTACATACATACACTACACACTATCTTTGTGTTCTTAACCTCCCATATCCCGCTCTCATTTCTGCGACTCCTTTCAATTCTCTCTCTATATTCTTTCTTGCTGCCTTCCTTCTTTTTATTTCACTCCATCCTTATTTGTCCTTCCACTCCATTTATTTCCTCTTTCTGGGTCTCTGTCCCTCTCCTTTCTCTAAGCCTCTTTCCACCTCTCTCCCCTCTCTCCCCTCTTTCATCTCTGTCTCCAACCCTCTCACTCCATCCTTCCCTTAATCTCTTCCCTGTCTTTCTCTCTCCCCTTTCTCCATCTTACGTGCTTTCCATCTGTCTCCCATCATTCTTTCTTTCTCTCTCTCCTCTTGTCTTGTCTTGTCTAATATCCTGACACCTCGTTTCTCCTTCTCTTCCTACCATCCCTTTCCCCAACATCCATTTGCACCTCACTACTGTATCGCGACTGTTATACTGATTTTGGTTGTTAACAAAGGAGAAAATAATAATTGATCATTGGACAGATTTTGATAGAATTTAATTTCTTCTGTAAAATATACTTAGGTTTTGATACATGTATCTCCAGGAATATATTTATTTACGGATGGTAAAGATGACCGTTTGCACTGACCAGTCAGATGGTATGCTGCTGTGGCACTGTCAGAAGCCTAGCACCAGGGGGCGGGGCAAAGACTACCTCTCTGTCACCCTACATGGTGGCAAGGTCGTCTTTGGATCAGTTGGTCGGAACAACTCGTTTGTGGTATTATGTATATCTAGTACATGAATCGGTTTTCAAATAACTTAATAATCAGGAGGTAATCTCTCCCTTTTCAATATCATCAGTATTAATGTCTTTTGACATCTGAATAATAACTAGTATTTAAGTTATTAATTATTGTTGTTTTAGTCTTTGTTATTTTGTCATAAAAACTGTGATGTATTTGTCTGTGCCTGTCCATGGACCACAGTGGAAACAAGTGCGTGCAATTTCTTGTGTCATACTTATAAATGCTGTACTCTGTATTTCTATTTCATCTGTTTATATGCGTACATTAAAAAAACGATGTTATATTTACATATATGGCCTGCCACAATTAAGTGGATATTAAGTTGCAAAATTTTGAAATTGAGTTTTGTACCTTTTTGGATTCTACTGAACTTGAGCTTTAAAATAATACCTCATTTATGGAAATATCTTCAGTAGTTTTTGATTTATTGCTAAAAGTTGAAGCGAACGTTTAAAAAGTGATATTTTGATAAACAAGGTCATTTTGACTGATATTATGTATTGGGATTTTTAATATATGGGTTCATAAATGCATATATTTTATTAGTTTTGGATTAGTTGTGAAGGAAAATAAACTGGACATTTGAATATGAAATTATAAAGTATGCATTGTGCCAAAATGAAAAAAATTATGGAACAAGACTTACACTGTTATTTTTGGTTTGTATGTAGAATAGACCTGTGTGACTTAATACCTGGTTCGTTATGGCAGGTCACGTATGAAGTATTTAGGATATTGATCGGTTATGAACCTTTTCATAGAACTATTCTCCAGAGCAAAGTAGTGATTGTGGCATTTTCACTATATGATGGTCCAAGAACTGTTATTTGAATTAAACTAGATACACATTAAAGAGAACATAGTCTGCTGCAAGTATATGCACTTAGATAAATGTGCTACAAAAGTTGCAAGATTTCCACCATTTAAACATACTGATTTTGTGTCATATTAATAGCTAATTATAGATCACACTGTAACCGATATGAATTTTAAAGCCTTTTTTCAGTTTAAAAATAAAACCCAGCTTTGTAGAGGGAGAATCTGGAGTATTACACATACTGAACACACGTGGCAACATGTATATTGGTAAGTCTCACAAGTATCTTGTACTTAAAAATGTTGCTTGGAACAAGCATAGAAAACATGCATGGCATTGCATACAACTGTCCCAAGTTATGCAATCTTTATCAAATGTCTCGTATAAATACTTCTTGAAACCGTCTCTTGCGTCTGTGTAGGTAGCGCCATGTTACACACAAAATACCAAACTAAGCACTTGGTTTCTTACCTAACCGTAAAAATGATCACCAAACCAATGACCAAGTTATTGCTTCTGATGGAACAGTATTTTTGTTAGTTTGTATAATAATTGATGTATCCACTACGTCGCGGTTTTGCTTACATTACAATTGAATTTTGCATGTGACCTTCATCAAGCTTTCCTTTGACAACAATGTTGTTAATGGTTGTATATACGTGAATTACATTACTATTGCTGCATGACATCTCATAAATTAAGCATTCCCACGTACAGTTGTCACTTTACAAACTTTGCCTTATGTTTTTGCCATAAAGAAACCCTTTTGTGACCAGAATTTCAACAAAACTTTTGACGGAATGTTCGAACCCACCACGTGTTTTCTGATGACGTGATGGAGGTTGTGCTAGGCAACAGACCACGCGATGGATAGGTTAACTGCAGCGTGTTCGGCCAGCGTTGCCAGAAGGTTGACATGCTTCAGGCAGCGTGCCTAACCTGGACGGCATGAAATTTGGCCAGCACGAGAAAATGCTGGAGGGTTGTGTCAGCAGCCTGTTACGAAACTATCTGAACAAACATAAACCCACTTTTTTAGTGTTAAGCTCCCAACTGGATATATCCTCGCTTGTTATATTAAGCTGTCGGTCCGCTCCTGTAACAGAAAACCAAATTTGCATTATATATTGGAAGAATAAAAAAATTATTTTCAACTGGCAGGCACGTATGAAATAATAGCTAATTCAAACATACTCCATACAACAAACTCGTGAAAGAAAATAAAATTTGGATACTCTTCCGAAAATCACATTTAGATACTTGTACATTATGTAAAGGGCCATCTATAAAGTACGGAGGGAGGTCTGTGGGTAAGCGTGATGAACAGCTACATGAGTGTGGGGATCTCTGCACCAGTCTTACGTAACGAATCGTAATATTTCAAAAGTTTATTCCAAAAACATTTCAACCGTAAACAAGCTACATACACTAGAACTATTAAAATCCCAGATTTATTTCAAGAGCATTCCAACAGAAAACCACCTCTACTATTATATCAACATTTAGAAGTGCAGCAAAAAATGACGTGGAACTCATATGTGCGATCCATGCAGGACACGTGTACATGGATTATGTTGAATTGAAATGGCTTGATGAGCATAATGTGGACATTCACAGAATCCTTGGGAGGAAATTTAGCGAGGGGATAGACACGTCACCAAAAGTGTGTGTTTGTGATGTGACGAGTGTATATGCAGAACACTATCAATTGCTTTACGACACGCATCATTACATTTATTAAATATTCACAAACATCAACATGTGTTGCTTTTTTATTAGTTTGAGCAAACTTGTATTTTTCGTGTAAATAACGAATCGATGCAGCTATATATATGCTATGAATATAATAATGTTATAGATGTATCCACTTTCAAGTGTATATTTCAAGTCGACATATTACTATTCATTTATGACCTGGCTCAATATCACAATGTGACACAGTTTCCTATATATCAGACACTGACCTCTGGCCATTTCAAAATGGCCGAATAGTTGCGCACGTGTGTGTGTGTGACATGTGTCCCTGACCACTGTGTATATCAGTCAACTTTCTACATCCCCAGGTGAGGCATACTTAAGGCAATCTTACCAGACCACCCTTTATGTTACCTGCTAAGGGAGTAGAACGATGTCACATTGAGCGGGTGACTTGTGAAACTGCCACCTCTCTATGGGCGAACAGTGCCCTCCTGGGAGAGAGAGCCAAGACATGCACTTGTTGATGTCAGCAGGAGAGCTAAGCACAATAAACATGCCTCTGCAAACAAATATACAAATAGGACAAGAGCAGGTCTGGAGACAACAAACAAGGAAAAAGTTATTCTAAGCATACTGCAGGACACCAATTTGGGTAATGTCTAGGGAGGGGATATCCATGCAATAATAGTTTGCCTAACTGGACAACATCTCAGCATTTCAGTTAGGTTGGAAGTACATTATTATTTAAACAGGCACTCCGGATTTCAACATACATATCTTTTGAAACGGTGAACACAGTGTTTGTAATCGGCAGTTACAATGATAAAATATAGCCTAAAACGAATTAGTATCTACATCCACACATGTCATATAGTTACAGTTGAACCTCGGTTTACAGTCACCTTAATACAGCCATATTGCAATTAAGGTAACCCTAGGAGAGTCCCAAATTAGTTCCATATATAGTGTAAAGTATAGGAAATTAGTTCCAATAATATGGTCACCTCGCTATTCAAGTTGCTTTTACCCAGTCCCAATAGTGACCTTAATAATGAAGTTCTATAATTATATATATATATATATTCGGCATACGGGGGATCGTTTAGGTAAAGAGTTAGCGTTTCGTACTCAGTGTACAATATGCTTTATGAATGCGGCGCTGTCAAATTTGCGACATTCCATAAATACATAATGTACTCAGTATACACAATTTAAGTGATATATCTGTTAATATAAGCTTCGAAAATGTATTTAATATATTTGGATATGTTTACTTATTTAATGATGTATAATTTAATAACGTTTACATTATATGTACAAGTAAGGAGACTAGGGAGTAAGCCTAGAAACAGAGACAGAGGAAACAAGAAGCCCTAAGATGTTATAACACAGTGGAATCTTGTAATATCAACCCATCGATAGTGGCATCAAAACTATAACAAAAACTAAAGACATTTAAATCATCAGGACCTGATGGCCTCCAACATCGTGTCTTAAACGAATTAGCAAAGAGCGTCAGCACTCCATTATAAATCATATTTAACACATCACTCAAAACAGAAAAAACTATCCACAGACTGGAAACAAGCTAACAAATCTGCTATTCATAAGAAAGGAAGTAAAACCCAAGCACCAGTCAGTTTAACGAGCGCAGTAGGGAAAATATTGGAAGGACAAATCATAGACACCATCACTGAATATATGAAAGAAAATGAACTGCTGAGCTATAAGCAATTTGGATTAAAGGGAATAAAAACATCTGTTGCTTGAATTTATGTTATATTACATCCTGCTATCTATTTCCACGTCCACCAAGCAAAAAAAAAGCAAAAATTCAATGAATTAGAAATTCCACATTTCATGCTGTACATCCGGACATTTTCGAATATGCATATTTTTGGCGCGCTTATGACTCAAACACGCATCAGGCCGACCCTTTCCATGCATTCAGAGCATGTTTACAAGTATAGCTTTAGGGTCGAAACGAGCGTCAGAACGAGTTATTGTGCAATTTTCCGACGTAATACAAACACTAGTCATCACAGAGGAACAAGCAGTTATCTTACGGTTCCACATGAATCGAATTTTATTCAAAACAACGAATGCGAATGGGCCTACAAGTCGACTAGGTTTCGCCGAGCTTGGGCTCGTTTTCAGAATAATTATATCGAATGCAACCAACGGGAGATAATCTACACCAATAAACATACATAGCAAACATATATTGTATCCAGCTACATAAAGTAACGTGTATAATCTCATAATATCACTAGAATATAGATATATGAAGGAGTTGTACAATTTACCATAACAACTTAAATCAGTTAGAGAGTTTCCGCTGGTCCCGCTAGCTCAGTGGGTAGGCGCGTTGGTTACTTGTCATTTATTTTACAATCGGGCGACGCCGGTTCAATCCTGACAGCATGCAAACTATTGATTTTCTTTACATTTTGTTGTTGATGTTTTCACAGTAATATAAACCAAATCATTTAGTATACTATGATGCACTGTTTGTAAATAATTGTTATTTGGTAGTAATTATTTATTCGCCACAAAAATGAAAATATGGTCATTATATAACGATGTTTCTAAATTTTATTTATCCAAACAAATATAATGTAATGGATATCTAATTTATTAATTGTAAATATATTGTACAGTAATATATTGTAATTATATATGTGAAAACAGATTGTGATCTGTCTGGATAAATACAATTTAGAAACATCGTTGTATATAATGACCATATTTTCATTTTTGTGGCGAATAAATAATTACTACAAAAATATATAAAAAATATTTACAAACAGTGCATCATAGTATATTAAATAATTTGGTTTATATTACTTCGTGAAAACATAAACAAAAAAAGTGTAAAGAAAATCAATAGTTTGCATGCTGTCAGGATTGAACCGGCGTCGCCCGATTGTAAAACAGACGCGAAGGAACCAACGCGTTTACCAACTGAGCTATCAAGGCCGACAGAAATTCGCTGAGTGATTTCAGTTGTTATGATAAATTGTACAACTCCTCCTTCATACATCGATATTCTAGTGATATTATGAGATTTTACACGTTACTTTCTGTAGCTGGATACGATATATGTTTGCTATGTATGTATATTGGTGTACATTATCTCCTGTTGGTTGCATTCGATATAATTATTCTGAAAACGAGCCCAGGGCCAAGCTCGGCGAAACCTAGTCGACTTGTAGGCTCATTCGCATTCATTGTTTTGAATAAAATTGAATTCATGTGGAACCGTAAGAAAACTGCTTGTTCCTCTATGATGACTAGTGTTTGTATTACATCGGATTATTGCATAACAACTCATTCTGACGCTCGTTTCGACCCCAACATTATCCATGTAAACATGCTCTGAATGCATAGAAAGGGTCGGCCTGCTGCGAGTGTGAGTCATGTGTGACGTTAAGATACCACGTGATCGCTTAGCTCATGACATTTTTATTTTTCGCGGGAATCGCTACACAGACGAGTTTAAAATCGAATTTATGCTACAAATGTATTTTTATGTATTTTTTAAATGTTCTCGAATGTTACATGCAATATTAAACTTTCTATACACATGGAAAACGGATTTTAGCTAATGCCTTGTTTTTATTTCCTTTAATCAAGGGCCGTTCTACAGTATTTCAACTACCCAGGAGGTATTGAAAGTACTTGATTCATGGACAGAAACACTGGATAATGAAGGATGCATAGACATAGTATACTGTTAATTTTTAAAGCTTTCGACAATGTTCCACATATTCGATTCATTGAGAAACTCCCGAGCTATGGTTTAAAAGGGAACATTCTTAACTGGGTTACAGCTCTGCTGGCCAGAAGACAACGAGTAAGAGTAAATAATACATTTTCAAATTGGCTGGAGGTAATCAGTGAAATATACCACAAGAATCAGTGATTGGCCCCCTACTTTTTGTTGTAGTCACAAATTATTTACATGATTTTATAAAGAGTTATCATATTTTCGATTAATTTTGAGGCATATATATCAGAAAAAATTAATAAAGCCAATTTGTTGATGGGAATAATCCGACGTACTTTCGATCACATGGATGAAACATTCACACATTGAATACTATGATCAGTTATGGAGTCCTTTGTTAATGAAACATATTACAGCTCTTGAAAATGTTCAGTACAGAGCAACCAAATTAATCCTGGTTTCAAAGACCTTGAATACAAAGAACGTTTACAGAGACTGAAATGTCCAACTATCATACCATCGCCTCAGAGGAGATATGATTGAAATGTATAAGATACTAACAGGGAAATATGATCCAGCAGTCTCATCCAATTTTGTGACATTGAGGGTTAACGAAGCACATACGAGAGGGCACCACCTAAAAATATTTAAAGAAAGATGCAGATTAACTATTATAAATAACTCATTTATATACCGACGCACAGTTGTATGAAACAGTCTCCCACAGCCTGTGGTTGACACTTAATCGGTGCAGTCGTTTTGTCGCAAAAATAGATATGTTATAGCAAAAGCACCCTATGAAAACTGAATACACTGCCCCACTCCTATCTTGGATTGTGCCAGACTCAGACGCATGCGCACAGTCCGAGCAGATGTCAAAAGCGAGAGCTGGCATGTAAGAGGTGGACGCAGTAATGCCTAGTCAAGCCAGAAGAGGACCTGTAAGAATATCTAAGATGTTATTCGCTTTACTCTTCAGTTCTTCAAAATGGCCCAGCAACATGAAGTTTCTTTTTTGCAGGACAAAAAGAGAGAATCGGGAAGTGGGAGACACTGGAGCCAGTACTGCCTATGATGCAGAGCTAACTGCACCAATGATTGGCTCGGGACATCCTTCGGGAGCTCCTTACAATCCTACCCTGGAGAGTAGTGTCACAATCCTGTTCTCTCACAGTTGACCCAGAACGTGCGGTAGTGCTCTGCAGGGGAGGGATATATCGGCCCCCAAGCCTTACCGGCGTTCCCATAACCGGTGTGGTCATCCATGCCACGTGATATAACCCTATATATTGAGCACGTCAAGCTGCAATTAACATAGGAAATTTACCTGCTTTTATACCCTTCCAAACACAGTCAGGCGAAAATTGTGGTGTGAACTTCAACTTGAATTAATCTCGGATATCTTCACCTCGTGAAGTTATTTATTCGTTAAAATTGTGTTGAACTTAGACCATATGTTATGTTACATGATATGATGCAGTAAACGTATGTATACGCGGCGTAAATAATATTACTAATCTATTATATGTATTCTGATGTATGCAAGTTCATAGATAGTTATGGCTGAATACGATAGGGGGCGAATCCAAGATGGCGCACACAGTGGGGGAACTTCCAAAAGTCGAATCACATTTATTCAACGATTCACAGTGTGGTATTAATGGTGAATTAAAACCGAGGAGAGATAATGTGAGAACTTATGTTTATGTGGTGCGTTGTATTAATAAATATTTCAACAAGTGCATTTATTTTGTGTGCTTTTAAGTAACGATACATTTGTTTCTAGTACTTTGATCACTGCCAACTAATCTAACTATAATTGGCCAAGCACAAGCGTGTGTGTATTTGCATTGTGATTGGCAAGATGTCCTAAGAACTCATCACTCCAATGCGTATGTACGTGTCTGTCTATATTGTTCCTAGAGTCAACACTAACATTGGAACTAGGGCTTTTTCTACAGTACGATACAATACAAAAGTAACGTTTAAAGACAAGAACTATGTTCTTTTCTTGCGCGCGTGCCTGCTGCCGGGAATAGATAGTCAACAATAACGCATTTTCTTGTTGTACCCAAAGGCAATATAAAGAACAGACTGCAACTGGTTGCTGTTTTAAATATCCAAAGTTCCTACCTTTTTTGGGTAGCGCTGTTGCAGTCATCTTGCAATGGCTACCCCTTCAGCTGTCTTTTCCGGCATTTGTTTTCATGTCCTATAGTCTGTTGCACAGTTGAAATCACCTGTTACACGAAGCACCATATCGAGCGTCACTCGAATATTCTTTCTTACATACATGGCACCCACGCAAGTCAACAAAATCAGTGTTGTACTGAAACCCGTCGTGTCACCTATATTTCAACAACTGTATACCTATTGGTCGTTTTATGCTTCTCAGTCACGTATACGACAACAGTCAGGTAGAACTCGACAGATCGAGGTAGTCATAGTAAATTCAAATTAAAGCCAAATGAAATCCTCTTTGCACGTGATTACGAAGGTACCATGGTTGGGCTCGCACGTGATGCCTAGAATGTTCACCGGTAGTTGAATCAATGCATTGTCTCCGAGGTAATCAACCATTACATTGTTTGTGGACAAAGCACAGTTGACATGTATACAGAAATGGCGTCGTCAGTCTTGTTAAATGTGCAAAGATCCATGACCGTACCCAATTACCAGTGAATGCGAGAGAGAGAGAGAGAGAGAGAGGGTGGGAGGGAGGGAGGGAAGGAGAGAGAGAGAGGGAGGGAGGGAGGGAGAGAGGGGGAGACAGAGAGACAGAAGGGTGGCGAGAAGGATGAAGAGAAACAAAAGAGGGAACGAGTGACGGAGAATGAGACAGACATATAAAGGAAACAGGGAGAGCGACGGGGAAGATAAGGATGGAGGGGTAGAGTGGGGAGATAGACGGAAAGGGAGAGTAGGGGAGGGGACTGGAGGGGATGGGAGAGGAAGGAGGTGAGAAAAGAGATGGAGGGGAAGATATGCGGATGGAGAGTGACAATGACAATGAGTTTTATTTCCCTACGACCCTTTGCGGAGTATGAAATAATTGTTCTTTCTAAAGAACATTTTAATAGAACATATTATATTCTTAAGAACATCTAGACTTCTATTATATGAATCAGATTTACAGTATGTAAAACATAAACAACACACAATTCATAAAACATTCTGTGACCTTACTGTATTAAGTGTTTTCGATAATTTTATAATCAGTACAAGCCAAATAATGTAAAACAATATAACATAAAATAAACCACGTATTATACATGTATTGCCTAATTTGAACTCACTTAGATGTAATTATGTGACTAATACATTACCTATTAGCTACAAGGTTTGTTAATTCTTCGCAATTCACAGTTTTGACAGGGAATTTGTTAGATAAACAAACTTTGTTATGATTACATTAATACATCTGGCATGATCTGTCAACTGTTTCACATTATGTACAATAAACATCAGGCCTTGACATTAAGGTTTTGAATCCACTGGCCCAGTATATTTGAAAAATTAGTGGCCCGCCTGTGAAAGTTACTGGCCCGGATTTTGTGTTACTGTAAAAAATACGCTGATATTGAGGTGCAAAACATGATTACCGGTAGTCTTTTTTATAATTTTACCAACAAAGTTGTTAGAAGTTACTATACACATATTGATTGTTCAAACTGAGATGTCCAAAGCTAACAAATATTGGAATATTGTTCAAGTGTGTACTCAGATGCATATATACAGTATTTGCCAAGTTTAAATAAAGTGGCCAGTGTGACGACAACTAGTCAGTCAGTAGTTGAGTGGACGCTGCTTTCATGTACAGGTGATTCAAAGCATTATACTATTTCACGGTTCATTCGCTAGGTGGCACCACCCAAAATAGGTGGCCTTCACCTTGGCCTTGCTGACGCAGCGTTACATTTGGTTTCTGTCACTTTAGCCACTAGTTAAATTTGGATTTAAGCTGTATTCCTTCCATATATCTAGAGAAGAAAAAGCGTGCATAATTCTAAAGTCGAGGCAGCTTCCAACCACTGTACAAAGTGTGTCCAAGGGATGCGGCGGGACTTAAAAAGTGGCGTCTCTCGTCATAAAAACCTGTGCTGCCGGTGGTTAGAAAATTTATTTGATGGCTTTGCACACCGTCGTCCGCATGATAAGTGTTAGAGTTTGAACTCATTATTGATTAGAATTAGTATCTACGTTATGTTTACAATGTCCTATAACTGAGTCGGGTCTAAGAATTCTGGCGAACTGCATCTGATAACCGATGCGGTCGTGCCGTGACCGCCGCTTCTTCTCGGCGGCGTTCGTGAACCGGAAACCAGTGGCCCGTCAGGCCACTAAAATATAAGAACTGGTGGCCCGAACTGGCCCGACAGCTTCAAAAAAGGCGCCGGGCCATCGGGCCAGTGTTAATGTCGAGGCCTGAACATCTGGTTCATTTTTAAAGTATTAGGTCTGTTTCTAAAGTATTTCTTTATGTATTTTGATCTTTCTCCTACTAGTGATGGACATACAAATACATAATGATATTCATCACCTTGATCTCCATTGTTGCATACATTACAGAGCCTCTGAGCATTTTCAGGGAGATACTGACCAACAGAAATAGGTAATTTGTGATTTCCACAACGAAATTTACATAACTTGATTCTGTCAGATGGACTCAAGTAGATTAAATATTTCTCGAGCCATACTTCATAAAAAAATATTCTTCTATCTAAACACAGCCTATTTATATGAATGTTGAGCCATGTTTGTCTGTTTATGTATTTCATTTTAAGTTCTAGGGTATGCTTCAACCATTTTATATTTACATTTCCATGATCATGCCACATGTTAAATAGTCCACATCCACCAATGACACTCTTGCTTTTTAAATCCATTTTGATTTAAAAGTACCTGTGTCGTGTAGTTTTTCACCAGCCTAAACATAATACTAGATATCATGCTTTGTTTGCCTTCAATTAAATGTACCCAAAAGTTTATTATTCTCTTTTCTATAATTGTCGTCACACTTTGTCTGCCAACTTCTCCATATACCATACGATTTGTGGTGTTCCTGTTAAGTTTTAGTAGACTTTTCAAGAATTTTCTATGGTATCTCAATCAGCTCTTTATCTTGAAAACCCCACATTTCACTACCATTTAGCAGAATTGGCATTACAAGCTGGTCAAACAATTCACTATCTTTATTATATTTAGTCTTGGTAAATCTAGCTTCCTTGCTTTAGTTGTGAGGTTGAACATTGTACGCCTAGTTTGGTTAACTTGTTTTATTATGGCTTTTTTAAACAGTCCATTAGAGTTTAGACAGGTTCCCAAATAGATGTTGCTATCAGTTATTTCTAATTTGTTTTGTCCAAACAAGAAGTATGCGTGTGGTCTGAACTTTCCACGAGAGAACATAATAACCTTTGTTTTTTTAGTATTAACAGATAGGTGCCATGTTTGGCAATAATCACATGCAGCATTTAATGCAGCCTGTAAATCTGCAGGTGTTTCTGCCTTAACAATAGTATCCATTGCGGTGAATATGTACGAGTTGCCACGTTTTGATTAACTGAGAGAGAGAATGAGAGAGAGAGAGAGGGAGAGAGAGAGAGAGGGAGGGAGAGAGAGAGAGAGCGAGAGAGAGAGAGGGGCAGGCAGGCAGCAGACAGGCATACAGACATACAGATACACAGACAGCCAGCCAGACAGACATAGAGACAGACAGACAAGGACATACACCAACGCATATTGCCACACACTACATCATAAAAAAAACTTCAAAAAACATTTGCATGCCATTCTTTTTTTTGCTTCTGCCGTTAATGTGCTGACCCTGATTCTTATTTTTTACAATTGTAGCATCCATTGTTTAATGTTATCCGTGGTGGATATTCTCAACTCAAAAAATTATATTGTAAGATATTTGGTTGTAATTTATAAAGAAACCTTTAAAAGTAATGTATATTTGATTGTTTAAGTTACAAATGAACCATTTAGTGACCAAAGGAAGCACTGTTGGGTTGGGGAGGAGGGTGAAAGTCGATTTTATTTACAAAACACTTGAAATGGTGCATTTTGGTGACACTGCCTAATTTTAAGCCAATCATTACAGTTTTGTTATCAATTAACTTTGTTGGCTCAAGAAAGGGGGGCGGTCCCCTAGTAATATACCTGGGAAAGAGCTGGATGGAGTAAGAGAGCAAGGAAGTGTGAGAGAGCATGTGAGCGAGATAGCGAGAGCGAGTGAGAGGAGAGAAAGAGAGAGCAAGAGATCGAGAGTGGCAGTTAGGCAGACAGGCAGCCAGGAAGGCAGGCAGGCAGGCAGGCAGGCAGGCAGGCAGGCAGGCAGGCAGGCAGGCAGGCAGGCAGGCAGGCAAGCAGACAGACATACATACACCCAGGTAGATAGGCAGACAGGAGAGAGAAGAGATACATATAGTTAGAGACACAGACAGGCAGGCATACCGACAGGCAGGCAGACAGACAGAAAAGGCAGGCAGGCAGGCAGGCAGGGAGACAGACATATACACAGACAAAGAGGCAGACAGTCAGAGAAACATACAGGCAAGCAAACAGACAGGCGGACTGACGTACTGCCTAACAGACTCATAGACTGACATTCTAACAGACAATCACAGAGGATGGAGGAGGGAGAGAAAGAGAGATACGGGCAGAGAGGGAGAGTTGGAGAAGGGTAGACGGGGAGAAAAACAGACACACAGAGACAGATAGAGGCAGGGAGACAGAAAGACAGCGTGCTAGTTGGGACTATACATCGCAACAGTGTAGTCAAGGAACCAAAGCTACATTATTAAGTTGTGTCGGCTGTTCTAATATTAGACATGTTAAACCGCATGTAATAATCATTCACCCTATAGATACTTGTCTGAACTTGTACAGACAAGCGTCGGAGAAACTTGTTTTAGCTAAGTACTTCTTTTAACTAATAACTATCACATTGTCTAAAGTCAAACGTATGCACACGACATACATCACAATAATTAGTTAAAATGCTTGCTATATATATGTAAGTCGTTTGTAAACACAATTTAACATTATGCGACAGAACGCTGCTACATTCGTCTATAGTATAGCTGGCATGCCCGAAGTGACGGGTAATGGGGCAACAAGAAACAATTTAAGTTATGCAATATTCTAATAATATCACTATTATATATAACATATAAACATAAAAAAAACCTCACCAGGGCGTGTATACGGATACTCGTAATACGGAGCCGATAGAACTGTACGTATATCTTTGTGGACACGTCCATGATCCCTAGCAAACTGCGACTGGGTGTGGCTTCAGCTACCCTACCCCCGTCTGGCGACTGACATAACAATAGCCCATGCAACCGCTTGCACGAAACAATTCCGCCAGAGTTACATAATATATGATACTTGTAGTGTTACAGATTCTTTGTGGGGTCGTACATATCAACCGGCCTAAAACACGAAAGCATTATATGCCCACGAACATTATTATTTGTAAGTGTACAACTTCATATTGACTCCTTTCCAAACATGTTTTTTTCTCGTTTTATTATATGCCATTACTTAGAATTACCACCATCATGAATTGCACGCATGACTTGTTTTGATTTGTTTGCTCTATAATATGTTTCAACTGTAGCGGGGGATTTACCACGAAGACAGGCAACACGGTTAAATGATGACTATCATTTATTGTGTTATAAATCTAAAATAAAAAATAAAACCTGCAACATAATAACATATAATTATTACAAGTGCAACAATTGATACAAAGGATAATTCAACAACAGCGTTAAACATAATATTCCTTCCATAACTTTGATACAGTTAAATTGCGTATAGATCATCTCGAATACCAAATAGCAGGCTAGCACCTGTCATATTTGTAACTAGATATCCAAACGGCAATACTCCTTGACGGACTTACTATCAATTAATAACACTGTATTCGCAAATCAAGAAATTTGAGGACTGAATGCTCATGATAAAAGAGTGCATGTGTAAATTAATCTTAGCAATTTTAGGCATGACTATGACTTCATAATAACCTATTGCAATATATATGTGTTTAATTGAATAATTACAATATGTGATAGTATGCTTACCAATTTATAATGTTTACCATTTTATAATGTATTTACTCTGACCCCATGTATTAGCCTGATTGTTTACAGTACTATTTGTATGATAGACATTCTCCTCCTGTGGTTTACTTGTGGTTTACTTGTTTACCCGTTACTTATTTACTGTGGTTTACTTATCTATGTGTAAATGATCTATCACTATATCCTATTGTGCATGTGATATGAATATTATGTGATAACCTCACTCTTAGTACTTATCTTAACCTTGTATACATACATATGTAAGATTTTATATGAACAAGCCTAAAGGAAATTTTCTGTAACCCAACAGACAATAAAGTTATTGTATTGTTTATTATTGTTAGGAATTGCCTTTCCAGTTTAGCAAAATTAGATCTAAGTAATTAAGCTATGTGTCATTCTCGAAGGTAACAGTGAGAAAGCTAATGGCTTAATTCCCATGTTCTTCAACCTTGGCTACCACTCTTCTTTCACTTGCCCACCAGCTACCGAATCTACCTAGTGGCTGCATGCTTCTGTTAGTTTCGCCCCATAGAGGTAGTCAAACACTGATCAGTTGTTATAAGTGAATTATTACATAAATGATATGCTTTGCCTAGACGCCGGTTTGCCAGCGGCAGCAGCTTCGTAGGGCTGCCTGCTTCTAGTAACTCCAGTCTGTGTTATAAAAGTATTGATAAATTGCTACAAGGTACTGATGGCATTTTCTTTCCAGCGGCCTGTTACCTTCAAAGTATGGCTTTGTCTGAATTAATTTTTAACTGCTATACTGCATGCACGCGCACGCTCTAATGATTACTTACATCGACATCAAGCCGTGTTGTTATTGACCAACGCAATCGGAGAATCTAGTTGCGTCTTAATTAGCGCGTACACTTGTAACTGGCAGTTGAGTTGCTTTACTGGGGCGCGTACACTGACGACGCGTTGTAGGCCTACTCCCGATTAATTTTTTGAATCGAATACGACGCCCTTAATTTGCGTCGTAACGAGTTTCCAAACTAGGAATCGTAGTTGCGTTACTAGTATACATTGACAACAACATTCTTACGATGTCTTCCAATATCTTCCGACAGTTGAGTTACTCAAAAATGTAAAGTAGTTGTCAGCGTACGCCGGGCATAACACAGCGGAAACTAACGGCAACTAGAAAACCGAAAGTAATGACCACATTTGTTTGGGTTATGAAAGTTTACAATATGTTGTTTAACACATTAATCATGTTGGCAGCAGTATTCAACTGAATATGACATACTTGTTAATGTTTCAAAAAAGGCTACACAAAGAAGAAAAACATGAAAATAACATGCAACATATTCTACTAGATTACGGTTTATTGTATTGTGAAGATGTGACTGAACTGTCATCGAATAAGTGATGTAAAATAATATCAATAGACATTAATTAGTAATTACTACTACAGCCTATATGATAGTTACGGTACAATTCAAAAGGTGACAGCATTGGTACCGTCGTTTACCTGGAATTTTGGTAAAATAATAATTTTCAAGACAACTATTCAGTTACTAGTAAATTGTGATAAGCTTATACAAAACTTATGAAATTGCAACGTCGCCGCTTATATTCAGCTGTAAGAATGAATACAGACTGTGTGTCCTTGTACAGGCAGCCAATGATGCCGCCTCTGTAGTTTCACAGCTGCAGCAGAATGTACGTGTAATGCGTTGTTTGACAGTAGATCCAGCAGGACAATTTGAGCAAGAAATAAACACATGTTATCCAGGCAGCAGTAACTGTTGCTATGTTATACACTAAAGGTTCGTTTGTACTTTTGAGAGAGAGAGAGACAGAGAGACAGAGAGAGAGAGAAAGTAAGAGATAGAGAGAGCGAGAGAAAGAGAGAGAGCGAGAGAGAGAGAGAGAGAGAGAATACCTTTTGAACGTTAAATGTCGGAGATGTGGGGTAATAATGGAAATGGTGCAGCAATCTGACCGTATAAGGAACCGTTGTGAAGGGGACGACGAGGCGAGTAAGCTGCTAAAATTTCATGCGGCTAACTTCGAAACTGACGCGTCGGCGAGCGGCTGAAATCGAGTGAATGACAGCCTCTATGAAATGCAAGTGTTGTCACAAGGAGGGGATGTATTTTTCGAGAAATCGACCCCTGCACCAAGTTTTTATGCATACAATCAGAAAGTACAAGATGATGCGAAGTATGATTCCGAATTTCAACACTAGCTGTGCAGAATTAAGCAACTGGGACATGTCAGAAAGTTGTTAGATGAAACCAGATAGGCTTTTCAATGTTAAGTGTCAGAGGTGGGGTAAAATGGAAATCGTGCAGCAATCTGACTGTATGAGGAACCTATGTGAAGGGGACGACGAGGCGAGTAAGCTGCTACAATTCCATGCGGCTAACTTCGAAACTGATGCGTCGGCGAGCGGTTGAAATCGAGTTAAAGACAGCTATAGAGGCATCATCTTTCCTTGAAGTTTAATTTTTATTATAAAAAAAAAAATTCCGGCTGTTTAAACATATCATCCTAGAAATGGTGAATTTCTAATTAAAATGTTTTTCTGCATAGGAACATGTTTCGCTACTGAATAGTACTGATAACTAAATGGAAATCACCACCTCGAGAGGTAGAGCGGCCGACCTGGTGTAGAGAGAAGTAGCTGTTTGTCCGGTCGTGGCATAGGTGAAGACGATTGATGTCGAAAGCGGGTTTGTATATTTCATCTGTACATCTAATTTGTTTGAATAAACGCTTTTGACTTTGAATTAGCACAGAAAGACCAATCTCTTCAGCACGTCTGCCAGTCTCTGGTCACGTCAGCCTTCCTTGTGTTGCCATGCCAGCCATCAGCGAAATGCAACCCTTGCTTGGTGTCCACATCCTCTAAAGCAACAAAACTTATGTATATAGTGCATCATTTGTTTTTAACCGCGCTTTTGTTTGGTTTTCTTTCTTTATTTTGAACATCCTTCTACACGATTTTTGTTCTACTGCCCCGACGTTACGCACCGAATAAATCCCAGTTTAGCTGTGAACAGCTATAAATTAAAGGGATTATTACATCAAGCAAGCCACGACCATCCCAGTGAGCTCGTGCTATTTCTGGCAAACAAGCTGAAACAAAGTAGAGGCCAAGTTTGTCCCAACAACTAGTCCAGTGACCAGTTACAATTTATCAATGCAGGTAGGCTGGAAACATGTGGAATGGGTTTGTACTCTTTGGGTGAGTGGGTGGGATTCAAATGTGGGGAATTTGGAGTTTGGCCTATTTTCAGTGTTCATAATTATGCCAACAATATTTTTTTTAATATTTCAGAGCAAATTATTTTAGGATGGGTCATATTCCAGTGCATAAGATTATAATGGAATAAAAGTGGTTTATCTAGACTATTTCTTTTTCTCTCGTGCAAAGCCGGGCAACTTGGCTAGTTCTAGATAGATTGACACATTCAGTAATGAAGTGATTCATTCACTTATTCTTCCTCTTGTAATGTTATATACATGTTGTTACCATCATCTCGTCTTCGCAGTAAATATCTAGGCTCGTCTGTCGGATCCTCCAAGGCATTAACACATTACCACTGGCACATTTATGTGCCTTCTGCAAAATGTTGTTAATTCCATGTTATGTGCAATTGTAGTGGCAGTTGAGTTCGTCAGGCAAAGCAGCAAAGCCCTGCTTTTTGCAGTAGATGGCACTAGGAGACTTGTAAGGGAAAAGCCAAAAATTAGCGACATGAAAAATAGAAATGTTAGTTTCGTGTAAAATGGAAATGATATGCTAAACTAAGTAAAGCTGTATCAACGTAAAGTTACTCCAATCATTCAACAAAAGATTTAAAGAAAAACGGAATAGGTTACAACTGACTGATTTTATGAAATTTTTCAACACAATTATAAAGTTGTATTTTTTATTAAACTTTCTTTATGTTATTTCTACAGCAACTATTCCACGTGAACACTTGTGGTAAAAAAAGCTCTAGGGAATGTCGTAGCACTTTGCATTCCTTCCTGTTGACTACCCAGTAACTACCAGTAGCTACGACTGACGTGACACTGTTTCTGACAGAAAGACACAGCTTAGGTAGGCAGTAATGCCACGAGATGCCCTGTCTTTTGTCCCTCAACTGCAGGCAGTAACGTCACAAGATGCCCTGTCTTGTACCTCTCAACTGTAGGCAGTAACGCCATGAGATGTTCTGTCTGTGCCGCTCAACTGTAGGCAGTAATGTCACAAGATGCCCTGTCTTGTGCCTCTCAACTGTAGGCAGAAACGTCATGAGATGCCCTGTCTTATGCCTGTCAACTGTAGGCAGAAACGTCATGAGATGCCCTGTCTTATGCCTCTCAACTGTATGCAGTAATGTCACAAGATCCCGTCTTGTGTCCCTCAACTGTAGGCAGTAAAGTCACGAGATGCCCTGTCTTGTGTCCCTCGACTGTAGGCAGTAACGTCACAAGATGCCCTGTCTTGTGTCCCTCAACTGTAGGCAGTAACGTCACAAGATGCCCTGTCTTGTGCCCCTCAACTGTAGGCAGTAACGTCACAAGATGCCCTGTCTTGTGTCCCTCAACTGTAGACAGTAACATCACAAGATGCCCTGTCTTGTGTCCCTCAACTGTAGGCAGTAACGTCACAAGATGCCCTGTCTTTTGCCTCTCAACTGTAGGCAGAAACGTCACAAGATGCCCTGTCTTGTGTCCCTCAACTGTAGGCAGTAACGTCACAAGATGCCCTGTCTAGTGTCCCTCAACTGTAGGCAGTAACGTCACAAGATGCCCTGTCTTTTGCCTCTCAACTGTAGGCAGAAACGTCACAAGATGCCCTGTCTTGTGTCCCTCAACTGTAGGCAGTAACGTCACAAGATGCCCTGTCTTGTGTCCCTCAACTGTAGGCAGTAACGTCACAAGATGCCCTGTCTTGTGTCCCTCGACTGTAGGCAGTAACATCACAAGATGCCCTGTCTTGTGTCCCTCGACTGTAGGCAGTAACGTCACGAGATGCCCTGTCTTGTGTCCCTCAACTGTAGGCAGTAACGTCACAAGATGCCCTGTCTTGTGTCCCTCAACTGTAGGCAGTAACGTCACGAGATGCCCTGTCTTGTGTCCCTCAACTGTAGGCAGTAACGTCACGAGATGCCCTGTCTTGTGTCCCTCGACTGTAGGCAGAAACGTCACAAGATGCCCTGTCTTGTGTCCTTCAACTGTAGGCAGTAACGTCACAAGATGCCCTGTCTTGTGTCCCTCAACTGTAGGCAGTAACATCACAAGATGCCCTGTCTTGTGCCTCTCAACTGTAGACAGTAACGTCACAAGATGCCCTATCTTGTGCCCCTCAACTGTAGACAGTAACGTCACGAGATGTCCTGTCTTGTGCCTCTCAACTGTAGACAGTAACGTCACAAGATGCCCTGTCTTGTGTCCCTCAACTGTAGACAGTAACGTCACGAGATGCCCTGTCTTGTGCCTCTCAACTGTAGACAGTAACGTCACGAGATGTCCTGTCTTGTGCCTCTCAACTGTAGACAGTAACGTCACAAGATGCCCTGTCTTGTGTCCCTCAACTGTTGACAGTAACGTCACGAGATGTCCTGTCTTGTGTCCCTCAACTGTAGACAGTAACGTCACGACATGCCCTGTCTTGTGCCCCTCAACTGTAGACAGTAACGTCACGAGATGTCCTGTCTTGTGCCTCTCAACTGTAGACAGTAACGTCACAAGATGCCCTGTCTTGTGTCCCTCAGCTGTAGACAGTAACGTCACGAGATGCCCTGTCTTGTGCCTCTCAACTGTAGACAGTAACATCACGAGATGTCCTGTCTTGTGCCTCTCAACTGTAGACAGTAACGTCACGAGATGCCCTGTCTTGTGTCCCTCAACTGTAGACAGTAACGTCACAAGATGCCCTGTCTTGTGCCTCTCAACTGTAGACAGTAACGACACGAGATGTCCTGTCTTGTGTCCCTCAACTGTAGACAGTAACGTCACGAGATGCCCTGTCTTGTGCCTCTCAACTGTAGACAGTAACATCACAAGATGCCCTGTCTTGTGTCCCTCAACTGTAGACTGAAGACTTTGTTGCCTGTCTTGCAGCACAGCTCATCCACTTCCACTTGACCAAGGTCAGGGTTCTCATTGAAAAATGCATCTACCATGCTCTGAAGTCACACAAAGTAAACAATGAGTGTACATTTTGATAGGCCAACAAACAAGCAACGTTTTAACCATTTTCCTTAGGGAAAAACAATACCATCAACAACCAGATAGCTTTTTTTAACGGTTGTTTTGTGTATGTACACTGTTATGTTGTTGTTGTTGCAAAATAAATTGATTTGATTTTAAAGTAATATATTACAAGAAATTACATTTACATCTAAAAAACTACATCGCATTGCTAAAAGAGGAATGTGGCAATGTTTTCAATAAGGTTTCAAACAGACAGAAATAAAATGTAGGTAGCATGTTAACTTGAATGCCAAAGTCACAACAAGGTATTGAAGTAGGTACAGCCGTCAGCTGACCAGCTCCAAAAAATATTGGAACAAACACGTAAAATGGTGCATGTTTGCAAAGTATTTGACATTTTTCACTATCAGAAAAAGTTGATCCAACTATGTCTGGGCCAGTGATCATTATCCAGGTAAAAATTATTTCAATTAAATAAGCCACAGCACAATGTGGATAATGTCCCACTGGGTCAGTGACTGCCTTTTAAGGAGAATGTTGCTTACCTGCAGTTTCTGCATGGTGTCAGGGGTGATGAGTTTCCTTATGTCACCCAGTGCCCAGGCAATGCTTATGTGAAAAGACGGATCCTGTAACACAAGACATCCATGCTGCCTTCATTGTAGCTATGCAATCATGAGATGTGTTCAGAAAATAGCTACACATCACTCACAACATTAAGAATAATGGATTGCATGAGGTATTTGGAGAACGTTTATAAATAGCTGTTTTCCAATATATAACTTTCTGCTCAGACATACACAAAGATAAATGCAACCGGCAACTCAGAATACACCTGCCAATTACAGCAATTATGTCACACAAACAGAAAGCTGACAGTATTACCAAAGCTACTATCTGTGGGGGTATGGTAGTGGTTTCTACCTCTCCCCAAATGTTAGGACCGATCACCCACCTCCCACTATCCACCACCCTCCTTCCACTATCCACTACCCTCCTCCCATTATCCACCACCCTCCTCCCACTACCCACTATCCACCACCCTCCTCCCACTACCCACTATCCACCACCCTCCTCCCACTACCCACTATCCACCACCCTCCTCCCACTACCCACTATCCACCACCCTCCTCCCACTATCCACCACCCTCCATCCTTCTCCCACCACCCTCCTCCCACTACCCACCACCCTCCTTCCACTATCCACCACCCTCCACCCTTCTCCCACCACAATCCTCCCACCACCCACTATCCATCACCTTCATCCCACCACCAAAATATAATACAAAATATATACGTCCAATATATGGAGATGTTGGTATAAAATGATAATGATACACAACAATGTGTTTCTTTGATTAGAAAAGCTTAATCTACATGTATGTACAATTATGTATTACACATGTGTATAGGAAGCACAAGTACCTTATTCTTTGTATATGGAATGTTATATTCTGTAATAGTGATTCATTCATTCATATTCAAAAGATGGATGAACCAGAACATGCAAACCTCTTGCACTTACCTCGTAGTATTGTGGCAGTCTGTATTCTTGCAATGCTTTGTCTATGCGGCTGACATAACTTTGTAGTTCTTTGAAACCAACATCAACTTTCAAAGCGAGGAAAGTCCTGAAATAAAAATAGTGGATACCTATAAAACACTATGAAAGTAATTTTAATTGCACTGTCTCTATTATACAACAGAGTCTGAGTCTGTATTTGTATGGCTGTTTGTGACTCCCTAAGATTTAATTTATAGATGAACAACCAGCTTTATCTAGAAAGTCTTTCCCGCAAGCAATGCTGGGTAACTCGGACCATTTAACATAGTTTGGCCAGGAGTTTTTATATGCAGTGAAAATTATATAGAGTTTCCTTTCCTCATACACTGCTATAATGAAAGCCGTAGAAAGGAAAGTACAGTTTACCGTGACCGTTCATCAGATGAATAAAAGGCAACAGACGAGACATCACAAATGCATCTGAAAGAACAACCATAATCGTCAACGTAACAGTAATGACGTTCACTGAACAACCATAATCATCAACGTAACAGTAATGACGTTCACTGAACAACCATAATCATCAACGTAACAGTAATGACGTTCACTGAACAACCATAATCATCAACGTAACAGTAATGACGTTCATTGAACAACCATAATCATCAACGTAACAGTAATGACGTTCACTGAACAACCATTTCAGTTTAAATTAGGGTTTCTCCAGTAACAAGGCAAATAAACTTATGCTTCAGATTCATACATTTTGGACATGGCTGACCATGCGTTACAAACCCACGCTACTCTATACAATACTTCTGTTTTACCATATCTTTAAATACAGCATTTCTACTTGTTGATGTGCACAATAAATGAGGTGACCCAATGTTTCCCCTGTCACAGGTCAACTAGACCACAATACAAATAGTTGTGCATCTAGTCACAAATTGAACATTACCGATTTCAAAAGTGACACATTGTATTATTACATAGAAATGTTGCATCACTGAAATATCTGTACAATAACAATGTTAGGTTATATTTTAATATTTGCAAAATATACTTGCGGGTAATGAGGTACAAGCTTTTTGTACAACAATTTTCCAAACATGTACTCCTAGCATGTGGTCATGTATGTGGTAAATGCCAGATAGTTTTACAATTTAAAAAGTTTATTATAAATTGTGTAACATTACACTGTCAGTCAACTGTCTTCCACATTCTTTTGTTAGTCACAACAAAAGACACTGAAATAAATAACTGTGATCTGAAAACACTAACATAATTGTCAGTTGATGTAGAAGTAATTGAGAGGTATGTAGCATTGTATATTACCTATGACAAGATCCTAGATAATCTCTGAGAGTCTTCATGAGAGAGTCAATCCAGTGATGGCGGATAGGAAAGGTTTGTGACAAACTCATGTGTACATCTTCCACAGGCACAAACCTCGCATGTGGTCGTAAACACGTGATGAGAGAATTGGTTAACTCAAGAAGCCTTTCTGTCTCATTATCTACAACATACAGCAACAAACTGCACGAGGCACAATACGTAAGTATTATCTCATGATATACAGAAATATAGTTGAACAAAATCTATTCGTACACACATCTCAAACTGTACACTTGCTACCTGAAAAGATCTGTAACAATGTAAATTATCCGTAACAATCATGAAATTAAAGGCAATTAATTCCTGTGGTTAATAATCATAATTGTTTGACTGCTAATTATGACCATATTATGTGATTAACAACACCATTAATTACATAGTTAGGTGAATAACATTTTATCTTTGAGCTAGAAAGGAAAGCTTTGTCGTAACATGGCATATTTCTAAGGTTACAACACATATACCCTCCTGTAATGTCTATACACCCCATGACATGTATACACCCTGTGCCACTCCTGGAACCATTACAACATGTCTTGGGTTTTGCATCTTTCCATCTGTATATAAAATCACCACCTGTTTCACTGCTTTTTGATGCATTAAACTGTATACCGATGGATCCAGTACATCGCTGTTTGATGCATTAAACTGTACATCCGATGGATCCAGTATATCGCTGTTTGATGCATTAAATTGTATAACCGATGGATCCAGTACGTCGCTGTTTGATGCATTAAACTGTACAGCCGATGGATCCAGTACATCGCTGTTTGATGCATTAAACTGTATAGCCGATGGATCCAGTACATAGCTGTTTGATGCATTAAACTGTATAGCCGATGGATCCAGTACATAGCTGTTTGATGCATTAAACTGTATAGCTGATGGATCCAGTACATAGCTGTTTGATGCATTAAACTGTATAGCTGATGGATCCAGTACATCGCTGTTTGATGCATTAAACTGTATAGCTGATGGATCCAGTACATTGCTGTTTGATGCATTAAACTGTATAGCCGATGGATCCAGTACATCGCTGTTTGATGCTTTAAACTGTATAGCTGATGGATCCAGTACATAGCTGTTTGATGCATTAAACTGTACAGCTGATGGATCCAGTACATAGCTGTTTGATGCATTAAACTGTATAGCTGATGGATCCAGTACATTGCTGTTTGATGCATTAAACTGTATAGCTGATGGATCCAGTACATCGCTGTTTGATGCATTAAACTGTATAGCTGATGGATCCAGTACATCGCTGTTTGATGCATTAAACTGTATAGCTGATGGATCCAGTACATTGCTGTTTGATGCATTAAACTGTATAGCCGATGGATCCAGTACATAGCTGTTTGATGCATTAAACTGTATAGCCGATGGATCCAGTACATCGCTGTTTGATGCATTAAACTGTATAGCTGATGGATCCAGTACATCGCTGTTTGATGCATTAAACTGTATAGCTGATGGATCCAGTACATCGCTGTTTGATGCATTAAACTGTATAGCTGATGGATCCAGTACATAGCTGTTTGATGCATTAAACTGTATAGCTGATGGATCCAGTACATAGCTGTTTGATGCATTAAACTGTATAGCTGATGGATCCAGTACATCGCTGTTTGATGCATTAAACTGTATAGCTGATGGATCCAGTACATTGCTGTTTGATGCATTAAACTGTATAGCCGATGGATCCAGTACATCGCTGTTTGATGCATTAAACTCTATAGCTGATGGATCCAGTACATAGCTGTTTGATGCATTAAACTGTATAGCTGATGGATCCAGTACATCGCTGTTTGATGCATTAAACTGTATAGCTGATGGATCCAGTACATAGCTGTTTGATGCATTAAACTGTATAGCTGATGGATCCAGTACATCGCTGTTTGATGCATTAAACTGTATAGCTGATGGATCCAGTACATTGCTGTTTGATGCATTAAACTGTATAGCTGATGGATCCAGTACATTGCTGTTTGATGCATTAAACTGTATAGCCGATGGATCCAGTACACAGCTGTTTGATGCATTAAACTGTATAGCCGATGGATCCAGTACATCGCTGTTTGATGCATTAAACTGTATAGCTGATGGATCCAGTACATCGCTGTTTGATGCATTAAACTGTATAGCTGATGGATCCAGTACATCGCTGTTTGATGCATTAAACTGTATAGCTGATGGATCCAGTACATAGCTGTTTGATGCATTAAACTGTATAGCTGATGGATCCAGTACATAGCTGTTTGATGCATTAAACTGTATAGCTGATGGATCCAGTACATCGCTGTTTGATGCATTAAACTGTATAGCTGATGGATCCAGTACATTGCTGTTTGATGCATTAAACTGTATAGTTGATGATCCAGTACATAGCTGTTGATGCATTAAACTGTATAGCTGATGGATCCAGCACAATACTGCCTGACGCACAAACCGCACATTTCATTTTGACCCAGTATATGTTTGATGCATTAAACTGTATAGCTGATGGATCCAGTACATTGCTGTTTGATGCATTAAACTGTATAGCTGATGGATCCAGTACATAGCTGTTTGATGCATTAAACTGTATAGCTGATGGATCCAGTACATAGCTGTTTGATGCATTAAACTGTATAGCTGATGGATCCAGTACATAGCTGTTTGATGCATTAAACTGTATAGCTGATGGATCCAGTACATTGCTGTTTGATGCATTAAACTGTATAGCCGATGGATCCAGTACATCGCTGTTTGATGCATTAAACTCTATAGCTGATGGATCCAGTACATAGCTGTTTGATGCATTAAACTGTATAGCTGATGGATCCAGTACATCGCTGTTTGATGCATTAAACTGTATAGCTGATGGATCCAGTACATAGCTGTTTGATGCATTAAACTGTATAGCTGATGGATCCAGTACATAGCTGTTTGATGCATTAAACTGTATAGCTGATGGATCCAGTACATAGCTGTTTGATGCATTAAACTGTATAGCTGATGGATCCAGTACATTGCTGTTTGATGCATTAAACTGTATAGCCGATGGATCCAGTACATCGCTGTTTGATGCATTAAACTGTATAGCCGATGGATCCAGTACATAGCTGTTTGATGCATTAAACTGTATAGCCGATGGATCCAGTACATCGCTGTTTGATGCATTAAACTGTATAGCTGATGGATCCAGTACATAGCTGTTTGATGCATTAAACTGTATAGCTGATGGATCCAGTACATAGCTGTTTGATGCATTAAACTGTATAGCTGATGGATCCAGTACATAGCTGTTTGATGCATTAAACTGTATAGCTGATGGATCCAGTACATCGCTGTTTGATGCATTAAACTGTATAGATGATGGATCCAGTACATCGCTGTTTGATGCATTAAACTGTATAGCTGATGGATCCAGTACATTGCTGTTTGATGCATTTAACTGTACAGCCGATGGATCCAGTACATCGCTGTTTGATGCATTAAACTGTGCAGCCGATAGATCCAGTACATAGCTGTTTGCCTGTCACAATCCAAATTATGCATGTGACCTCTGCCAAGCTTTGCCACATCAACAATGTTTATATAAGTACAATAATGTGCATTACATTACTAGTGTGGCGTGACAGTACTTTAATCAACCTTTCCACCATTACATTACTAGTGTGGCGTGACAGTACTTTAATCAACCTTTCCACCATTACATTACTAGTGTGGCGTGACAGTACTTTAATCAACCTTTCCACCATTACATTACTAGTGTGGCGTGACACTACTTTAATCAACCTTTCCACCATTACATTACTAGTGTGGCGTGACACTACTTTAATCAACCTTTCCACCATTACATTACTAGTGTGGCGTGACACTACTTTAATCAACCTTTCCACCATTACATTACTAGTGTGGCGTGACACTACTTTAATCAACCTTTCCACCATTACATTACTAGTGTGGCGTGACAGTACTTTAATCAACCTTTCCACCATTACATTACTAGTGTGGCGTGACAGTACTTTAATCAACCTTTCCACCATTACATTACTAGTGTGGCGTGACACTACTTTAATCAACCTTTCCACCATTATATTACTAGTGTGGCGTGACACTATTTTTATCAACCTTTCCACCATTACATTACTAGTGTGGCGTGACACTACTTTAATCAACCTTTCCACCATTACATTACTACTGTGGCGTGACACTACTTTAATCAACCTTTCCACCATTACATTACTAGTGTGGCGTGACACTACTTTAATCAACCTTTCCACCATTACATTACTAGTGTGGCGTGACACTACTTTAATCAACCTTTCCACCATTGCATTACTAGTGTGGCGTGACTACTTTAATCAACCTTTCCACCATTACATTACTAGTGTGGCGTGACACTACTTTAATCAACCTTTCCACCATTACATTACTAGTGTGGCATGACAGTACTTTAATCAACCTTTCCACCATTACATTACTAGTGTGGCGTGACACTACTTTAATCAACCTTTCCATCATACAATTCTCACTTGAACAAATTTGCCTTATGTTTTTGTTAAAAATAAAATCTTTTCATGCCAGAACTTCTATACAACAGAATGTTTGAATGCTCCAAGTGTCCGGCTTCTATTTTTCATGACTTGATCATGACAGATTGGTCAACATTTTGTAAAGAAAAAGTAATGTGTGATGACATAATTTGGCAATATTTACAGTTATGTTTACAAGTGTCTGTTGGGATGCAATGTGCCAAATCTACTTTGCGTTTTGTACTTACACGGAACATAAACATATGTTGCCCAGTTGCCTCGTTGATGTGCAAATGTGCGAGTCCGCCCTTGGTGTTTGTTTGGATCATCTTCATTGTCATTAGGCTCCTCATCTTTAAACATGTTTAGAACGCCTGAAGGCAGTGGTAGACGGGCCCTGCAAAAACACAACAACAACATAAACATCAAGTAAATGTGGATTCACTAATACGTGGTCAGCTGTGAATGAAGTAAGATGTGAATGAAGAGAAACTTGTAATTTTGTTAGTTGTGGCTAAAAAAGACAAATAGAAATGGATGTTGGCAAGAAAAGTTACTAAAACATTGTAGTGTACAGTCTGCATGGGTAAGCTCATGCAGCCTCCCGTCACACAGCAACTATTTTCTTTCTTTTTGTTATTTATATTTTTGTTCATTATACCAATTATATATAAATTTTTATTGTATTTTTTACACTTCAATAATTGTATGTATGTCTGTATAATGTACCCAGTATACTGCTTTTTAATACTGTTGGGACAAATAAAAGTATTATTATCCATGGTTGACAGGAGCAGCTCTGTGACAAAATGGGTTTTGTAAATGGAATTAGTAATACAACCGGACTGAAGTCTGTACATATTTCGCTTCACATCGTAAATTAACACGTATGGTCATTTACCAACTTTACGTCGACTAGTTTATTCGTTTCAACAATTTGGGGCAAACATAAAGAAACTTTTAATTTAATCTGAAATTATAAAAAAAGTTATATGACAGAAAATGACATATACCAGCGAATATGACAAAGATCCTGTTCAGCAGAACAATAGCCACAGGCCAGATCCCTGCGATCTGGAAACATGCCCTTGTCCAGCCCGTCTTCAAGGAAGGAGACAGGAACCAAGCAAGTAACTACAGATCCATCTCCTTGACCTGTGTGTGCTGCAAGCTTCTTAAACATATCGTGACATGAGCAATAACAGGCCACCTGGATTGCAACAACATCATCACTGATGCCCAGCATGGCTTTTGCAAAAAACACTCATGTGAAACCCAACTCATCCTCATGGTAGAAGACTTGGCAACGGAACTGGATGGGGCGGACAGACTGACACAATCTTTCTAGATTTCTCCAAGGCTTTTGACAAAACGGATTTCTCCGGCATCAGATGGGCTACAAATGTATGAATTGAGAACTTTCTCACCAGTCGTACATAGCAGGTTTTAGTAGAGGGAGAAAATGTGCATACTGTCATCTCAGGAGTACCATTCAGTAAGGATCTATTCTGGCACCATCTCTGTTCTGATTTACATTAACAATCTTGGAGATGGAGTCAGGGCCAAATTGCGACTATTCACGGATGGCACCAGTCTCTACTCCCAGATCAAGACCTATCCGAAGTCCAGGAAGACTTGACGAAGCTGGAAGTCTCGGAACAGAAATGGCAGAAGTCATTCAATGTGAGAAGATTCCACCTATTGACTTGACTGTCACCAAGAAGAAGGCCACAACCCTGACCAGCTACACTCTCCAAAATCATACTCTGGAGAACTGTCAGGTATTTGGGGGTTGAACTGACAGTCTCTACCCTGAAGTATGCAAGTCAAAGCTGCAGCTGCAAAGGCCAACAGACTCGGAGCGTTTGCTTACAGGAACCTGAAAGGATGTTCTACCACTGTCCATACGCACTGTTTCAAAGGCCTAGCCCGACCAGTCTTGAACTATGCATCAGTATAGGATCCCCATCAGCAGCACCTGAAGACCTCAGTGGAGATGTTACAGCAACACGCAGCCCACCATACCCTGCACAACTTCAGCCCCACCGCCTCATCCATGGATGAGCAGCTGAACCTTGAAACAAAAGAACTCATGAGAACACACAGTGGACAAGAACTAACACATATAGCCACTCCATCTTCCCATCTGCCACCAGACAGTGAACTCACGTGGACCCTCAGATTATTCTGAAGCCCAGTACCTCCCAGAAGGGGCTTATAGTCAGAGACCTGTCTGCCTGTCTTCAAGACTGGCAGATGACTGGCCAAGATGGGTAATTACAACAGATAAGACTGGTGGAATTTAGAGGTGACCAGCTGTCTACTAGATTAACTAGTGGTTTCAAATCTAGGGTCCCAAATTAATTACTATCATTGGCACAACTGGTAGTGAAAGAAATTGAATGGATCAGTATTAATGGCTGTGAGTGCTGTGACTGGCTTCCATGCCGTCCGCATGCTAAAAGGCATACTTTTAATTAATTCAAGACTGGCCAAAAATTATTTCTGGCTAAGGGCCTGCCTCCCAGTCTCCAGGTCCTTCATAACTACCCACCAATAGCCCCAGCCATTACGATGTGTAACTTTTAAACTTTTTTTAATTATTATTTTCCCCAAACTTTATGATGTGTAACTTTTAAACTTAAAAAAACCATGCACACCCGTACAACTGTGGAGTTATTCCTCGACTACCGTGGCTTTCAAATAACCTGAAGAAGATCCTGGATGCGATAAAAACTGCAGCGACATGTTTGAGATATGTTACATAAAATTTAAGTTGTTATCAAGTAACTACTAGATTTCACGCTGAGGCTGCTGGTGTGATACTTTTGACTCGGGATACACGTTGGGAAAACCATCAAATTTTTATATCATAGTCATAGCTTATGGCTACATCATAGGCATAGCAAACTTTTCAAGCAGTGTCTGCTTCCATCTCTGCCAACAATGTACACAACAAACACTCCTCTCTACTTGATATCTCCAGGGCCTCTTCCCTGTCTGACTTCCAGAACCGAAACGATCTGACAGCCCATATAGGATATCCCCTGTCTCAGTCCTCACCTGTGAACTGCGGCTGTACCCAACAGAAACCAAACTCCTCACTCAATATCCTCTGCAGCGACTCGTCCAACTCCAGCATGGCCACAGCACCAGTAAAGGCAAATCAAACTCTCAGAACGTTGGTAATCAACTTCCAGAGCCTGAGGCCAAAGAAGACAGAATTTTGGAACCTGCTCCAGACCACTAACCCAGATGTAATCCTAGGATCAGAAAAGTGATTCAGACCAGACATAGTCAATGCAGAAGACTGCCCACCAAACTGTAATGTTTTCGGAAGGACAGACATGATGGATATGGAGGTGTCCTCGTGGCTAACAGAAATAACTTCATCTGCCATGAAATTCAACAAGCCACCACCACCGAGACTGTCAGTCACCGTCCAGATTCAGATGGTGAAGAGGGATGAGACTCTCACAGCGACAGCCCAACAAACTCCTCCTGCCTCACTCCAGAACAAACACGTACCTCCACTCCTTCTTCCCCTCAGCCATCCGTTTATGGAATAAGATCCCCGACAAAGCGTCCTCGGCCAGGAACTTTCAAAATGGCAGTTGAGGTCTGGGTAAAAAATACCACCTAGACGCACCCTCTTAAAAAAACTCCAAAATCAAACAAAAAAATACTGTTTTTATCAACCCTTTTTTAAAACTGCACATGTGCGAACTGTGGAATATACCTCTGCATAGAGGTAACCACATGATTGTGAAAAAGAATCATTTGAAATTCAATAAAAGTGTGCAGATTCCGACAGAAAACACAGTCCATTTTTTCACAGTAACTAGTGGACCGATCTTTCGCAGAATGGCACTTGCAAGGTACAACAGTGTGTCCATTGGAGTTGGCCACTTGAATTAAATACTTGCCTCATCTATGCATGACAGGTACTGTAAGTTTTCTACCTGTGATGTTGATCACTTCACCAGGAAAATGTTCACCATGGTAAAATATGTCACACCAATCACTAACTATATAAAGCCTCAGGTTTTTCTGCAAAGTGCTTTCAAATAAATTCCTGCTGGTATTCTACTCGTGGGCAATTCCACCGTCACTCACGTTACATTTATATATTTTTGGGTCTTTCAACACATCATATATTTGAAAATATTATTGATCAATCGAAAACATTTAAAGCCTATAGTGACTTGGAGTTATAGTCTACATCAATACACAGGCAATTATTCAGAATGTTAGATTTTCTAGTAAATGCATAGAATTCAGTAGCTGTCACTCACATTACAAAAAAAGACATCAATATTTTTGCATAAACTTTGCAGCTAAATTCTCCTAAAACTATTGGCCTTGGCATAAAATCACCTGACTAGTTGTTTAGGTTTGAATTTAAGCTAAACAACAAGTTTACAGTTTAACTTCTATAGAATATTTCAGTTGCACATCAGAGACAAAAAAAGTTGTCATTCACGTTACGCCACTCACGTTATGTCACTCATGTTACGCCACTCATGTTACGCCACTCGTGTTACGTCACTCATGTTACGCCACTCATGTTACGTCATTCACGTTACGCCACTCATGTTATGCCACTCATGTTACGCCACTCATGTTATGCCACTCACGTTACACCACTCATGTTACGTCACTCACGTTACACCACTCATGTTACGTCACTCACGTTACAACCTCACGACAACATTACATGTGAAAATTCAACCAGTAAACAAAGGTATTTTAAACAATATTCAAGTCCTCTTGCCTTTTCGACATGTGTATACAAGTGTAAAAAACTTGTAATAACACATATAATATATATCAGTATTCATTTCAACCTTTCCCTCGTACCTAGGATATATATATATATACTGTACACAATAAAATGTCAGAACTAAATTGTAAGTTAGCCACTTAAAATCTTTGAAATTGTTAAAAACTTAAAAGTGTCCACTATTCAGATTCACAGTGATTACATTGCTTAGATTACTCAGAAAATAAGCATAATCAATTATGATTAATTTTGTACATAATCATCTTTACTAAATGTGAAACCTCACCAGGGTAGACTGATCCAGTCACTAACATGCAACAGGGTTGGGGTCAAGTACCAGTACTTGTACTTAAGTACACATTTGTCAGTACTTGATGTGTGAAAATGCAAAGTACTTGTACTTGAACTACAGTACTTGGTAAATAGCAAGTACTTTTCAAGTACTAAAGTGTAGAGCAGGAAAGTTTTGTACATATTTTCAAGGATTGTAGGGTCTGGGGTGTGAAAATAGTGTGAAAGCCATTTTGACAACTCAGCAAAGGTGTAGCTTTGATGCACCTTCCTGGAATGTCTTCCCTTGTGATATAGGGGGTGAGTGCTTTACTTATTTAATTAATCAGCTAAGGTGTAAAATAGTGTGGAAGCCATTCTGATAACTCGGTGTGTCTTTGATGCACCTTCCTTGAATGTCTTTCCTTGTGATGTAGGGGCCGAGTGTTTTCTTAGTTTTTCTAATTGACTTGAGGTGTGAATTCCTAGAGAGGGCTACCTATGATCTTTGTTTACATCCTTGGCAATGAATTGACAACATCAGAAGACACTGATTTTAACACCCATTCTTAGATGTTGATGTACTTGGAGTTAATCTTGGCTGGCCAGTATATAAGATGCCAGGTTTCATGGGTACCTCAGAATATTCTACAACTGTTACTGCTGCTGAACAATCGTCACCTGTCACTACTGTATTTTACTGTCTATAACTTTGCCAAGATGGCATCTGCTATTTGGAAACATTTCATTCCACCAGATAGTAAAGTTGGCAATTTTAAGGCCAAGTGCATACATTGCAATCGTGATTATTCATGTTCTAAAACTGCTACATCAAACCTCATCAAGCACTTGAAGGTTTGTAATGTATATTGTTAGTCTCTGCTATCTCTAGTTTAATTTCTTCAGATAAATATTTTAAATAACCATTTCATCAAAGAAAAGTGTATTTCATTGACCACTAAAAATGCAGATATGTTTACATGTTTATTTATAAGTACCAATTCAACTGAATATATACACATGACTGTAAACCAGTTTCTATATTTAATGTTTAAATTTAATTTTTTACAGAGGGAACACCCTGTAGTTCACCTCAACATGACCTCCATCAACCCTACACCTACTGGAGATCAGCGTAATCTCCTAGGCTTCATCACTGATGCCAAGAAATACAGTGCCACTGATTCGCGACAGAAGGATATAACCAATGCCCTCATCTTACACATCGCTTGCGATCTTGTGCTGTTCTCCAAACTGGATAGTCAATACTTCAGGGGTTTTGCGCATGCCCTAGATCAACCCTATCAGGTGCCCAGTCGCAAACACCTAGTCAGCTCACTTCTCCAGGAGAAGGCTGCCAGTGTGCACTCTGAGATCATCCAGCAGCTGAACTGTGCACAGAATGTGTGCGTCACACTCGACATCTGGTCCAGTCGACAGATGCGCTCATACCTCGGTATGACTGGCCATTTCATCATGGACTGGACCATGAAGTCTGTAGTGCTTGCATGCACACGGTTAAGGGGTCGGCACACTGCTGACAACATAGTGTAAGAGTATGAGGATATAATTCAGTCATACAACATTGCATCAAAGATATCAACCATTGTGACCGACAATGCGTCAAACATGGTGAAGGGCTTCTCCCTGCCCGAGTTCGAAACCATTGCCGTAGACTCGACAGCAGACAACTCCGATGAGGAAGATGACCTTGATTCGACCATCACTGTCACACCAGAAGAGTATGAGTGGTTCCCTGCAGACCACAGCCCATGCTTCTGCCATACCACCCAGCTCGTTGTAAGTGATGGGTTCAAGGAGGCAGGTCAGCTGAACTGTGTTCTTGGCAAAGTCTTCAAGGTTGTCAACCACGTGCACAAGTCGACAATCGTCACTGATCTACTCGAGTGGGAAGTGAGGCTGCAGACAGCGAATGCAACAAGATGGAATTCACAAGTGAAAATGATTCGCTCCGTACTTGCTGTACCTGCAGCTAAGCTGGAACAGCTTGATGCACCCTCCATCACTGCATATGATCGTAACACCATGAAGTCTTGCTACAATACCAGCTTCATCACAGCCCTGAGTAAATCACTTGACAAGCGCATGGTAGTGTATGAGGACAATGAGGTTTTCAGGCTTGCTGCTTGTCTTAACCCTCGTTTCAAGCTCCAGTGGTGCCAGGATGCCAATAAACGGGAAGCTGTTACGGCAGAGCTGTCTGTGAAGGCTGTTGAGTACGCTCCTCCAGAAGCCTCTGCAGTGAGTACTTTGGCCCCAGGTCTGATGAGCTATGCCTAAAGAAGATTCAAAAACTGGTGTGTCATATGAACATGTCCTGTACGACATGAAAAGTGTCTTACAGGACAATTTTCAAATATCAATTAAATATAATCTAATTAAAACAAATATTGGGTGACTAGGTTGAATTTAGAGAATTTGAAGTAAAAAATGTTTGCATGGAAAATACTGGTATCACCTATCAACAGGTTGTTCAGACCAATTGTCAAAGGACACCTTTACATGGAATCGCCCAGTAGTACTAGTAAGCATATTTAGCACAAACCTGAGTTGAGAACATCTATTTGAGTATGTCTGGCATACCCACGTTTGTTTGCACACTACTCGGTTATACCGACAATACTAAATAGACTAGTTATAAGCTTGAATTATCGCTCACACTTCTGTGATATTTTCTCCAGCAATTCGCTTAACGTTGCACCCAATATCATCTTCTGTGCATGCACGCTTGAAATGCCTGTTTGTTGTAGGCGTGTGGCCAACAGTTGTCAGATCATGTGTGTCTTCATCACTTGAGCTGCTGGAATAAGAAACCAGCAAACCCTTTTCCGTGGAAGCTGCCATAACGATGTCATGAGCCGTTTGGCGTCGCCACGAGAATATATTAATGTCATCCACATCAATTAGATGACGCCACTATCTCGCATAGGCGGTGGAGGGAGGCAGCATTCCCAAGAAAACTGCACTCTGGAGTGAGATGGCAGTTGGGACGTTCAACTATCAGAAATTGTGGAACCGTTCACTTGTGACTTCATCATGCTGTATGACCAGTGGCGTGTTTTAGATATGTATATATATTTGTAGGCGTCCGTCAGTCTCGAGAGACCATGGATGTGCGCTCCTGTGAGATTTCTCAGTTTGTGGAACAGCGTCTACTACGGCTGAGGAGACCCACTCTAGAGTGACAGTCTCTGTTGCACTGGTTGCACTTGAAGTCTGTCTCAGCCTGGGCAGAGACCTTGCTGCCTTTCCTCCAGGCTCTCCTCCGATCTGCAAGTTATGTGCAGGCGTCTTTGGAACGGAGATGGGGCGACCAGTGGGTCTGCTGCCTGAGGCCAGCTCGCCGTAGAACAGATCTTTGTGGGAATCCTTCCATCCTCCATACTGTGAACATGCCCAAGCCATCGAAGTCGCCGTTGCCGTAGCAGAGTGAACATGCTTGGGAATTTGGGCTCGCTCGAGGACGGCTGTGTTTGAGACTCGGTCCTTCCACGAGATCCCAAAGATGCGTCGCAGACTACGCAAGGAAGTAGTTCAGGCGTTTCTCTTGACTGGAGTAGAGGGTCCATGTCTCGCTGCCATACAAGAGCGTGCTCAGGACGCAGTCCCTGTAAATTGCTACGTTTGTGTGTTTAGTCACGTTTTCATTGCACCACACTCTTTTCGTCAGTCCGGACAGAGTTGTGGTGGCCAATGGGCCTGCCGACTTTAGTCTCAAACGAGAGGTTGTCAGTGATGGCAGACCCCAGGTACACAAACTGATGGACAACTTCCAGTTTTTAGTTATTGATGGCGATAACAGGAGGCACCACACCATCTTATCCCATCACGTTTGTCTTTTTAAGGCTGATCGTGAGGCTAAAGTCCTGGCATGCACGCAGTGGCGTAGACAGGATTTTGTATTGGACATATTAATCAGCCTAGGGCATGACATCCCTGACGCAGCCCATCTATACAGGGCACTGATCCCGGAACAACGATCAAGCTCTTCTTCGTAGAGGCAGATGGCGTGGAAGAAGCAGCCGTCCCTGAGAACGTACCAACAATGCAAGGAACCATGAAGCTACACCAAATCATCACACTGGATCGTGGCACGATCAAATATCGCGATGTCAGCTGTTGTTGCAACAACCCTGAAGCACTGAATTGCATGTGCTACGACGTCAAGGAATTTATCTTCCCTACCAGAGTGCAGCCAGTTGCCCCTGCCAAGCCTCCTGTCACTGACCAACTGGTTCCTCTTGCGCTGCCTGCTGCTGATGTACAACTTGTCACACAAGTACAACAGACCAGTCCTGCGAAGCCTGCCGTCCATACACAGCTGTCACTGCATCCCGACTTAGTGCCAGTAGAACAAGTTGAAGAACTTGATGAACTTCAGGGGAAATGGTGCGTTGTGAGGTATCAGGGAAACATCTATACTGGCATTGTCACTGACATCGATGACGTGGACATTGAAGTCAAATGCATGAACAGCGTGGGTCCGAACCGGTTCTACTGGCCACAGTATCGGGATGATGTTTGCTGGTACACAGTTGAAGATGTCCTGTTTTTCATCCCTGAACCAGACAACGTTGGGAGTAGGCAAGTCCAGGTTGGGAGCTCATTCAGCAGTATTTACACTCTGCTTAACTCTGAGAATAAGGACGGCTGCATAGACAACTGATCTTGTTTGCACTACGGTGCATGTTTATGGGTACAACATTTCATAATCTGTGCTACCTATATAGTTATAATGTGATAGCAATGATGGTGTATGATTGTGCGCTCTAGCTATTGCTCCACTAGATTACAACAATCCATAGTATTACATGTTTAGCGTAACCACTGTTTACACTTGTATTATTTTAGTGTCAACTCTGTTACTGCTAATTAAGTCAACTCTGTTACTGCCAATTAAGTCAACTTTGTTACCGGTACTACCAATGTATGAACACTCGATTATCAGTTATGGTGTATGATTTGTGCACTATATATAACTACACTAGATTGCAACAGTTCATGGTATTGTATGTCTTATTTAACTATTGGTTACGATTGTGTTATTTTAATGTCAACTCTGTTACTGCTAAGTCAACTCTGTTACTATCACTAATAATGTATAAACATATTCACGTAATACATGTATGACAATTGTTGTCACATAACCATATTTGTATCGTGTCACGTTTCTGAACAGTGAAATATAGTGCTTATAGCTTGGCAGGGTCACATTGAATCACGATGTGATATGTGCGTCCAAGAATGCAAGTGCACTAAAAGGCAGCGTAAAATAATCAAATTTAGCACAAAATGTTGATCTAATTTTTTTAGCGATGTGTTACTGGACTTGGGACACACACATATTACATTAGTGATATCATAATGAATGCTGTAAGACAAACATATACCACACTAGGTGCTCAGATGTCAGTAACAGAGTTGACAGAGGCATATGTGGCATGTGCACGTCTACATTAAATTACGCCACAATGCATACATTGTAAGCCTGCAAAATATGTATTCCAATGATGTTTGATCGAATACATAAGGTTTTTTCGATTATTGTAGTAGTTTTGAAAAATGTGAAAATAATTCGACAATATGTACCGAATTGGGAGAATGACCCATAAAGCCCCTACATAATATCCACCTAAAGCAACAAATCCGTACCCGGTGGCGCCGTCGAGTGAGTTTCAAAAAAATGTCCGTGTCATGTGTAACGTTGCCGCTTATTAAACTTAGTAAATTCACAATACGAAGTTCCGACTACCCAGTGGAAAATCGACTAAATATATAGCTTTGGCTACAACGTGCAACTTGATCTTAGTCCAGTAAGTAATAATCTTGCCGGACAACCATCATTTTGCATCCTTGTGTTGATATCATTAATAGGCATTAGCCATCAAGCACATTGTGAATGATGACATTTTCGTTGCCCTGTCACCTCTTGGGCTGCAGCCTGCTGGATGCTTATTGCCTACGGCAGAAGCAGCGGATTCCTCCACTTTAGGTAACTTAATCCCATTTGAATGATGACAAATTTATTTGCCAAAGGGTAGGACAGGGAAGTCCTACACAGGCACCCCTATAACCTCTGTACCTTGCCACTCTATGAATCAGGCAACCAGTTACCTACCCTCCTAATTTTCCGGGATTGGGGGGCATGGCCCCCTTGTCCCCCTTGGCTACGCCACAGAATGCACGTGACAGACGGTCTATGGCAGTTGCTCCTCTGTATGAGAGGTCAGTGCAGCATCGTCAGCAAAAATCATTTCACGCGCACTTTGGTTTTTGCCTTCAGGCGGGAGATCTTGAACAGCCTTCCATCAGATCTTGTATGCAAGCAGGCCCGTAGCTGGGGGGGTTTCACGTGAACCCCCTTTTTGTGAACCCCCCTTTTTCCAAAATATGAACCCCCCCCTCAAAACTGCATCTTTAAAATGTAAACCACTAATTCTATTCCATGTTTCTCAAAAGCGTTAACCCCCTCCTAAAAGCTGCTAGATAGTTTTCAAGCATTACAAGGATTGCCAGGGAAGCCTGTACATAATATTATGCTAAAGAACCCTTATCTATTAAATGATCATCGCTGAATGTATATGGGAACCTGGTGAGGGGTCTGTCTCCAATGCCATGTGTGAAAAGAGCAGTCACTAGAGGAATGTGTGTCAAAGGAACATTGCATCCAATTAGCCATGCAGAAGGACTTCACACTATCCCAGGGTATCCTGTTTTGTAAACGCATGGGGTAACAAATACACAAAAAGCCAGTTTTACACCAAATGTAAAACTGTGAGTCCTAATTGTAGTCACTCAGAGTTGTCAGATGCAAACAAAATACTGGTTAATGTACGGGGTGACGATGATTTAACAATTATGAGCACATAAATTAAGCCATATAAAACAATTAATTAAACATTCATTATTATTAAACGAGTGGAGCGGCTTTTTATTTTTAGTATGCTAATTAAGCTAATTACCGACTGTCAAAGAAATTATTCTCAACAATCAACAAGCTGCAAACCTGGTAGATAAAGTCATCTGGCTTAACACAAAGCATCATTTTCAACTATTGTGCTGGAACGCGAATTTCAATGAATAATTGTATTTAACCAATACAAAATACAGTTTAGCTTCACCTATTTTAAAATGCGGGTGCTGATGAGAAATCGTGTAATTGGTTGGCTGTATGGTTGCCGAAATACTGTGGTTGCTGGTTGCATGTTTGTAGATCTCAGAAAGGGGATCCTTATCGCTTATGAGAAGGCAATAATGTGTGAAGGGCCTTTACTAGCAATTATTATGTCCATTTTGTGTTCTGTATAGTTGTTAAATACAGTTTGTGTTTCCTGGAGTCAGTGTGGTGTACAGGATATGGTACTTGACTGTTTGACACCACGAATTTAATTCGAACGGTTTCAAGTAAATAACTAAGTTATATTAACAATATGCTATCACTGCGTGTTGGCTTTTATGAATACAACTGGGTGTAAATTGGGCTTAATCAGGCAACAAAATGGGACCAATTTCCACAGACCTCATATAAGTCCCATTTTATCTGAAAACGCACTTCAATATCATACCCACTTCATTGTTCTTCTAGTTAGAAATGTAACCTTCTGCATTATGAGCCCCCACGTGAACTTGTGGGGCCCTCTGCATTGTGAACAAATATAACTCCCACATGAACTCGTGGCGCCCCTGGAGTCTGAATTGGTAAAATGTGAACCCCCCATTGTGAAAAGCTGGCTACGGGCCTGGCAAGTACACTCCCTCAGTTGATGATCCGAAGGCTTTCCTCAGCAACAGCGCGAAGAAGATCCCAAACAGGGTTTGGGGGAGCACACACCCCTGCTTGACACCGCTGCGAATGTCGAAGGCCTCTGAGGATGAACGTTTGTACTGTACTGTTCCTTTCTTGTCTGCATGGAATGACTCAATCATGCTGAGAAGTTTTGGCAGACAGCTGATCTTGACCAATATCTTGAATATGCCGTCTCTGCTGACAAGGTCGCAGGCTTTGGTGAGCCCTATGAAAGCAATGTATAGAGGCTTCCTCTGCTCCCTGCACTTCTCCAGTAGTTGCTTCAGTGAGAAGATCATGTCAATTGTGGATCTATTTGCCCTGAATCCGCACTGCGACTTTGGATATACCCTCTCGGCGATTTTCTGCAGTCTGTTCAGGATGACACGTGCAAAGAGTTTTCCAACAATGCTCAGCAGAGAGATTCCTCTATAGTTGTACTAGTGACTCCTGTCGCCTTTGTTTGTATACAGGGTGACGATGTTCGCATCTCTCATGTCTTGCGGTACTAATCTTTCTTCCCAACACTGATTGAGAAGGTGATGCAGAGGCACTTAGGAGGGTGCTTTTCCTGCACTTGATGACCTCCGAGGGAATACCATCCTTTCCGGGTGCTTTCCCTGCTGTCAGATTGTCTATTGCCTTGCTCAGCTCTTAAATGGAAGGGTTCTCATCCAGCTCCTCCATCACCGGCAGGAATTCTATGACATCCAAGGCTGACTCAGACACGGTGTTCTCTCTGGAATACAGATTTGAGTAGTGTTCCACCCACCTCTCCATCTGTTTGCCTTTGTTCTGGAAGATCTCACCTGAAGCGGATTTCAGTGGGGCTGTTTTGTTCTGCGTTGGTCCGATGGCCTTCTTTGTTCTTATTTTGCCTGGTGCAAGACTTTCAGTTCTCTTGTCTGGTTGAAGAACCCTAAACCACACGCACGCATTGAGGCAGGTGAACTGTGGCGGGACAACACCTATTTGGCTGGGGGCTGCCCAGCTTGGGAGGGGCGGTAGCTGTCCAATGGGGTCCAAGGACCCTTCTCACCGACGGAAGCAACCCTTGGCACCTTGCTCTACGCCAATCAAGCACTGGCGCTTATAATCGGTAGACTGCTGCTTCCCGTGTTGTTTTTCGCTGTGCTATGAAGCTGGAATTTCCTCTCCAGGGCGCAAGCAAGCCTGGGCACAATGATCTGGAGAACAGGATGTAGCCCACTCCCGGAGGAGTGCTCCCCCATCCGCCACCAAGGGGCTGCGCCTATACGCCATGAACTCAGTCACAGCGCGATATATAGAACTCATCTCTTTTTGGTGAAAGACTAAATGTGCCAATTTTTTTGTACAAATCCTTGCAAATTTGTAAGGGTACTGGGTAGGTCGTATTTATTTGCCTTCTTTTATTATTTTACATAGAGAAATAGTTTTAGGATAGATAATAGGTAGGCATTTTATCATTTTCTGGTAATCTTTTACTTAAACGGCCCAAACTAAACATATCCTACCGAATCTAACCCTATCCTTCAACCCAGGGAGAACCTACACGGCGGATGCTGCCAACCATTTAGGCCAGTTAAGTAAAACTCTTTGTAATGTTCTTTGCAAAGGTGTGATTCACAATTTTTTCTGACCAAATTGACTGCTGGAAGTGGGATATGGTATCAACAATTTTTATTTTCACTTGGCTTGCAAAAATAAATTATATTTGCCTTGTTATGTATAAGAACTGTTAGTGCTGGCTATACAAGAACAAGGAATATTAGTGCTGGCCACATGAGCACTATCAGTGCTGGCTACACGAGAACTATCAGTGCTGGCCACACAAGAACTACCAGTGCTGGCCACATGTGAACTATCAGTGCTGGCCACACAAGAACTACTTGTGCTGGCCACACGATAACTATCAGTGTTGGCCACACGGGAACTATCAGTGCTGGCCACACAAGAACTACTAGTGCTGGCCACACGATAACTATCAGTGTTGGCCACACGTGAACTATCAGTGTTGGCCACACGTGAACTATCAGTGCTGGCCACACAAGAACTACTAGTGCTGGCCACACAAGAACTATCAGTGTTGGCCACACGTGAACTATCAGTGTTGGCCACACGTGAACTATCAGTGCTGGCCACACGAGAAATACTAGTGCTGGCCACACAAGAACTATCAGTGTTGGCCACACGTGAACTATCAGTGCTGGCCACACAAGAACTACTTGTGCTGGCCACACAAGAACTATCAGTGTTGGCCACACGTGAACTATCAGTGCTGGCCACACAGGAACTACTAGTGCTGGCCACACAAGAACTATCAGTGCTGGCCACATGTGAACTATCAGTGCTGGCCACATGTGAACTATCAGTGTTGGCCACATGTGAACTATCAGTGCTGGCCACACAAGAACTATCAGTGTTGGCCACACGATAACTATCAGTGTTGGCCACACGTGAACTATCAGTGCTGGCCACACGAGAAATACTAGTGTTGGCCATACGAGAACTATCAGTGCTGGCCACATGAGAACTATCAGTGCTGGCCATACGAGAACTATTAGTGCTGGCCATACGAAAACTATTAGTGCTGGCCACACAATAACTATTAGTGCTGGCCACACAATAACAATTAGTGCTGCCACACAATAACTATTAGTGCTGGCCAGACAAGAACTATTAGTGCTGGCCATACGAGAACTATTAGTGCTGGAAACACAATAACTATTAGTGCTGGCTACACAAGAACTATTAGTGCTGGCCATACAAGAACTATTAGTGCTGGCTATACGAGAACTATTAGTGCTGGAAACTCAACTATTAGTGCTGGCTATACAATAACTATTAGTGCTGGCCATACAAGAACTATTAGTGCTGGCTATACAAGAACTATTAGTGCTGGCCACACAATAACTATTAGTGCTGGCTATACAAGAACTATTAGTGCTGGCCAAACAAGAACTATTAGTGCTGGCTTTACAAGAACTATTAGTGCTGGCCATACAAGAACTATTAGTGCAGGCTATACAAGAACTATTAGTGCTGGCCATACAAGAACTACTAGTGCTGGCCATACGAGAACTATTAGTGCTGGCCACACAAGAACTATTAGTGCTGGCCATACAATAACTATTAGTGATGGCTGCACAAGAACTATTAGTGCTGGCCATACAAGAACTATTAATGCTGGCCATAGAAGAATTACTAGTGCTGGCCTTACAAGAACTATTAGTTCTGGCCATACAAGAACTACTAGTGCTGGCCATACGAGAACTATTAGTGCTGGCAACACAATAACTGTTAGTGCTGGCTGCACAATAACTATTAGTGCTGGCCACACAAGAACTATTAGTGCTGGCCATATGAGAATTATTAGTGCTGGTCATACCAGAACTATTAGTGCTGGTCACATGAGAACTATTAGTGCTGGCCACACGAGAATTATAAGTGCTGGCTATACAAGAACTATTAGTGCTGTCCATACAAGAACTATTAGTGCTGATCATACAATAACTATTAGTGATGGCCTTACAAGAACTATTAGTACTGGCCACACAAGAACTATTAGTGCTGGCCATACAATAACTATCAGTGATGGTTGCACAAGAACTATTAGTGATGGCCATACAAGAACTATTACTGCTGGGCATAGAAGAACTATTAGTGCTGGCCACACAAGAACTGTTAGTGCTGGCCACACAAGAACTATTAGTGCTTGGCATACAAGAACTATTAGTGCTGGCTGCACAAGAACTATTACTGCTGGCCATACAAGAACTATTAATGCTGGCCATAGAAGAACTATTAGTGCTGGCTTACAAGAACTATTAGTGCTGGCCACACAAGAATTATTAGTGCTGGCCACACAAGAACTATTAGTGGTGGCCATACAATAACTATTAGTGATGGTTGCACAAGAACTATTAGTGCTGGCCATACAAGAACTATTAATGCTGGCCATAGAAGAACTATTAGTGCTGGCCATACAAGAACTATTAGTGCTTGTCACACAAGAACTATTACTGTCGGTTACACACTCGACAGGGTCACTCTGGTAAAGCATAAATAATATTCTGAATGTCACAGTGAGAAAACTGTCAACATACAATGGCATATTGTATTTATACCAGTCTACTTAAAAACTGTATTTCTATTAATATAAAATATCTATCAAATGTATATTTCGTTCTCAGATACTCTATGGTATACCTATAACTTTGACCATATTTTTAAACAGCTCCTTGAGCTTTAGTCGTAAAAGTTACATTATACCCCACCCTGGTGTCCCAATGGGAAACATACAGTGACACTAATCAGATCCTAGAAAATTGTATATGTTTTATTTTACTTTCATAGACATGTATACAAGTTTTCTTGTTAAAATGGATGCTGCTGCAAATTACAGGCAGGTTTCCTGTAAAATTACTGCTGACTTATTTCCACAGCTTGGTTGTGCCTACAAAGAAAGGCTAATATGGCACAGATCACTGGTGGCCATGTTAACACATTGCATGATTGTATAAAGACGTAACTAACCAAAATGTCTACAACTCCACAACATCCACTGGCACTATATTGCTAACATGCTGAATAAGTTTTGTCCAAACCACACATGCCTCCAGCTCTTTTAATTATATCACATTAACAGTGTTTTGGGGATGATGCCTTGAAAATATCTGACAAAAATCGGCCAATTAGCATATTTTAGGTGCTACTTTCGAAACACTTCCAGATGGGTAAATGTGGCCTGACACCAATAAAAAAGGTAAGTTCTTATATAGCGCAATATCCAGTCCTCAGGACTGCTCAACGCACTTTACACTTTACTGACCGTCAGACCTGCTCAATCGAACACCATATCAACTTCTCTGGGAAGTATTCAGCCACGCTGCAATTAATGCATGAAGACTGTTTGTACACAAATATCCACCACTCTCTATAGCCAGGTACTCATTCATACAGCTGATCGAACTGAAGCAATGTAGAGTAAATGAACTTGCCCAAGGTTCGACACCGCCGCACATGATTCGAACCCGGGCTCTTTCAGTCGAAAGCTTTTACCGCTGAGCTACTGCACTACACGTACACAAAAACAATAGCAAGCAACAATAGTATACAGGGAGAAATATTGTGAGTCTCGTTTAAACAAAGCATCAAGTCAAACTACAAAGTAGATGCTATGGAATCAGTATTATTCTGAAGAATGTATTTTGTATAAAAAAACACGCACTACCACATTTTGTTGGGGTTATACTCTATATTAAAAAGTTGCTGAATACTTTAAGATTACTCACATTGCAACATACAAATGTAATAAAGTAACATAATCAATTCTGAATTAATTTCTAAAGGGATTAATGTGTTAGAACTAAAAACAGGTTTTCAACATGGTTTCACAGTTCAAATGAAGCTTAAAGTAACACAATGACATGTATAGTGTATACACCCATGTATATATATAAATTAAAAATGTATGTCTTACCCGTACACAAAACAAATTCAATATTCCGTATATAACGTTTGTGACACTCTATTTGTAGCCACTACAACTGTAGTTAGTAACACTCATCGCCTAAGTTAATGTATATCATATCACAGAAAGGTATTATTATACTAGAAACATTCTAATAATAATGCTGATGAAACAATTTGTGTATATCAGCAAAAGTGCACATGTAAACCAACTATAAAAATACATTTCCTGCCAAATCCTTTGCAACAGCTGTACTAGTTCTACTAATCTAATGTCTAACAATAACTGCACCATAAGCGAGTGTTAATTCATGCATTAACTCAGTCACACGTCAGACTAAAGCAAACGGCTAAAAAGGTTTATGATTTGTGATGTAATCATTTCTTCGCGGCAAGGGACTGGTTGTAGGCAGCGACAGCGAAGACAGCACCAGTCATTGCGACGAGCCCCCCAAGGATGGGGCTGGAGCCTGTGGCCACCGCTGCCAGCGTCCCAGCAGGGGTGGCAACCACAAAGCCCTGATCAACTCGCTTCTGATTTTTATTATTGCGCAGTCTGTAGCAGCGGTCGTAAATACCACCAGCATCGAACGAATTCAAATTTGCAACCGCCAGTCCTGGGCCAGCGACGATGCCCAACAAAACCCCGTATTTTCCGCAGACTTTCACTTTGCAGGCCACCCCAGCCAGATTCCTTGTTTCTGCCTTTGCCACAGCATCTAGAGGACCAATGAGAACCGTCGACAGCAAGCCTAACGCCTGCACAACTCGTGTCGTGATGTGGATCGACAACTCTGTTTTAGGGTAGGGAATGTCTTTCATCTCCTCATCAGTCAGCGAGGAGCCCATTATATTCTTCAAGTAGTTGGATCCCATCTTGACAAATCTGCAATGAAAACAAATAACAAATCATAACACACTGTGGTTTGTCTATTGTACCTTTTTGCAATAGGAATGGTTATTTTTGGTAAAATTCCATCTCAAAACACTTAATTTTTTAGCAGAGGTATCAAGTACCATTGCACAAAAAGTGATAAGTGATGCATTCATGATGTAAGGTTGGAAGAAAGATATCTTGATAGGTGTGTGCATGCATGAATGTTGAACATATCGCTTTTGATGACTTGCTTATATTGCTAATTTAGTGAAGTTATTACACATGTCTGATCGTTGACATTTGTGTATATATCATTACTGTGATCTGCGCAAGCAAAATAAACTTCAGTCCACATGGACGAGAAACTGCAAAGTTTAAAATGGCTCACAAGACTAAATGGCTCACAAGACAGTGCAAAAACACACTTTGTAAAATGCCTGAAAGACTTCCAAGACCTGGGCCTTGGTCTGGCGAGAGATGACTGAACATTGGCAATGTTGTTGTTATTATTGTGCAAATGCTGTCTAACTATTAGACGCTGCATATTTCTTCTTTGTTTTGTTATTATGGACACACTCATTGTATCGTATGTGGGCTGTATGGTACTTTCTATGTTACCTATTTGTTGTTTATTTAGGCTATCTAGTTATCAGCCATGTCCATGTCATTGTCCATAAATGAATTTATTATAGTTACTTAAGTTCATTAATGCTTTATTTTGGACAAGGTTTTTAACAAGTTGCATAGTCTTAATTAACCACATTGAAATGGAAATGGAAACTACAACATTGATAATATTATTGTAGTTAAATGTCGGTACTTTATTGTAGTGTTCCAGATGACGCAATAACAAGTGCTGCCGCCTATCAACATCGTGTTATCGCTTTTCATCCGCCCTAGTGGATTAACATAAAATCAATCTTTATTTATTTCTTATAAAATCAATGTGCATGTTACATTGCACTCATCGGGTTTTGCTTAGGGTGAATTATGCAAAATGTTCAAGGTAATCATGAACGGTTCAAAGTCACCTCGACCTAATCGACTCAGCATATTTACGAAATTGCATCAACAAAACCATAATTCATAAAACTGATTCAGTCAAATTCCAGTCTGTAACACGACACGTAGTTACTCGGGTGCGGGATTAAACTGCAAAACATACCTCGTTACCTACCTTGGCAGTGGTATATAGTGTGTGCAGCAAACAATTCACACTACTTTCTCCGTAGCCGTGCTAGATTATTCACACTCCATTAGGTGGCGACACCATCTGTCACGCCAAACATGACTGTAAGCAGGCCCACACTAAAAGGGGTAAGACCACATTAAGGATTCGTCCGAGAGAGTTCCCAATAGAAATGGCATTATGCAGGTTGTGTGAATTTCTGAGAGTACTTGTATAGTGTTGATTGAGTAGAAATTATGTTTTTCTGCAGCGTGGTACCAGAGCTGTCAAATTATGACAGTTGTCAAATTGTGCTTTTCTGCGTATAGACACAGGTGTCATTTGGCTGTATGATGTCATTAGGGCAAATCACTGTCTGGTTCTAGCAGAAATGAAGGGGTGTCAGGTTTGAAAGTGGTTTATGGAAAATTGAGGTATGAGAATTTTACGAATTTTGCACAGCATGTGTATGAACAGAGGGTAAATATGGTGTAGAAATTTAAAGAAAACTGTTGGGTAAAATTTACAGGAAATGTAGGAAACGTTATAATGGCCGCCTATGGGGAAATCTAATGTGGTCTCGCCCCAAAAGGCGGACCGCGAACGGGCGGACCGTGTGGACCACATTCACAAGGATGCGCGCGATCTTTACATTCCATGTTTACGTGCGTTGTTCCTTCGGGTGCGCTCTTGTGCGTTCGTTTATAAACATTGAGATGTCTTTCATTAATACTATGCGTGGAAATATGAGAAGACATTAGTGATTTTACAAAATGAACACAACAGTATATTAATGGTATAACAATTCTTGGATTTGTTGTTTGTTTGTATTTATTGTCACGATTGCTGTGATGATATGTACAATTAACTACAAACCACATGTCAAATAAAATAATAAACAGCTGCTATGAATGTATGCATGAATCAGTGACAACTCTTGTAATGACACCCCCAAGAAAGTTAAATACGTAAGTGAACAGTCTTTTCTTAATTATTACTGTAATGCTAATAAAAAATTACTTTTAAAAATCAATACATATATGTACAGCACAATAATAGGCTGACAACAACAATAACGTCTGCTGCCATTGACACAACAACATGAACACATAATAAATGTAATATATATATATATATACTGATTGGTGTGTTGAATTTGACATAATTGTCCCAGTATTTTATTTGCATGTCCTCGGGAAAAGTTAAAATATGGATGCTGTATTTGTAACAATTGTAACTTGTGGCTGTGAACATGCAAATAAAATACTGGGACAATTATGTAAAATTCAACACACCAATCAGTTTAAGTGACCAATATAAAGACACAAGACATAATAAAGCATGAAGTATTGACTATTTCATCAAACAAAGTCATAGATATATATGTGACGATTTTACAGAGGTGTAAAATGAGAAAGTACTAAGATAATAAGTGATATTAACATGCTTTCTTACTGGAATTTTGAAGGTGGTTTCCTTGGTCTTTTATTTTGTCACAAGCAGCAAAACCATAGAACATTTACATTATAGGGAGATTTAGAACATCTTTGATGGTACCACTTGCTACATCTTTCGCAAGCCACCATGTCACCAAACACTTCTGGAAGGCCACAAGGGCATAGAAGCTCTATTGAAAATATGTCCATATCAATTTTTATTTCATGGGGTAGAGATTTTTTTGGGAAAAGGGATAAACTTTTTTGATTTGAGACATGCCACTAAATGTTTTCTACTGTTTACTATGTCAAAGTTCCACGATTGTGATTGATTTTCCAGTTCTTTATAACCATTTGTACAGAATTCAACAATATTGGCTATGGCAAATGTGCCACAATCTACTGTTTCCGGATCTTGTTGTTGTATGAATGGCACAAAAACCTGAAGTTCTTTTATGCCACACCCATATATACAAGCTAACTGTATTTGCAGCGATGGAGAAAGTTGACTTGTATATAAACTGTCCAAAACATAGATTCGACCACCCTCATCTTTTAAAGAAGCTACCCAGTGGCCTTGACCATTGTGGTGAATTTGTGCTGTGGGGGCAACATGCGTTTCAAAATTTGGTTGTGTATTGCCAACATTTTGTTCTTGTCATCAAATTTGTTCCTTTAAACCAAGTGCTGCATCAAAGGCACACCTCTGGAGTTATACCTCTTCTAGAAAGCTATTGTTTGTATAGTAATTTGCAAAACACAGGTAGAGACGAGTAGGTATCAAAGCATGTGGAATATCTACTCAAATGCTCAGCTAACAATGGAACAATGAACAAATGAATATTACAAAGTCACACAACCAAATTATAATACAAAGACATGGCAAATGAATAGGTTGCATATGGCCTGTTCCCCACCTTTGTTGTTAGTAACAGTTAGTCCTTGTATTGTTTTATCATCTATAAAACAGCTGGCTTACTATTAATTGTTTTCTTTTTTGTATATAATTTTTTTCATTTGACTTTTGTGTTCAGTAAACTTATTATAGGTAGAGTTGTCCTAGTTGCATAAATAAATTTAATAATACCTAAATAATTACATTCCAACAACAGTTAAAACAAATGCTATATGCCAATAGGCCTACTGTATATGAACTAATTAACTCTGAAATATATTCAAATAATTGTTCCATGTCAATCTCAGCTGTTACAAACAGTATGTACAGATATTCATACATAAAAAGTATGCAGTCATTTACATGCTAAGATTTATATTAAAAATATTCATATAACTGTAGGCCATATCTATGTTATAATTTAGATTAAGGTAATTTAAATTGGGTATTGATTATATAATTACAAAATGAGTGTGAATATAATAAAGTATCATAAACACCAGCATTAATTAGGCCTACAAAACAAAGTAGTCACAGAGATGTTGTCCATGATCACAGTTAACAAGAACATTCAAATAACCTGAACTACTCACACACTCAGTAACACATGTGGACCTGGCAGTGCAATCCAACTGAAATCAAACCAAATATGCCTGCCCCTGTACATTAGATCAAACAAAATCAAAAGACTGCTGGAACCTCAGAATTCCTCATCTGGGTCTATCGTAATTGCTTCAATAAGGTCAGCGTCCAATAACAGGTGATAATGTCCCGTAAAAAAATGTACCGTTAGACAAATGGTTACATCAAACGATTTAAATAAACTGTCTCTGCGTGGGATATTCAGAGTATTCTTTTATAGTAAGTAAACTGTTAATTTATTATTATGTTAAGATTTTCTAAATGCATGTTACACCATTCAGGTATTATGTTTAGAATTGTTAATATTGTGTAATAATACAATAATAAAAGACACTCAAAAATTTACGAACGCACGCGCAAACAACAACATCAACATTTGTAAAGAACATCACAGACGTATGCAACAAAGCCAACAAGACCTTGGGCTTCCTCAGGCGAAACATCAAAACGACCAACAAGAGGTTAAAAGAAGCTTCATACAAGGCATTTGTCCGACCTGTGCTGGAGTATGCCAGTACTGTATGGGACCCTTTCACTGCAACCAACATCAAGGCACTAGAGAAAGTACAAAGACGGGCAGCCAGATGGGTGAAACGAGACTACCGAAAAACAGCAAGTGTGGACACCATGTTACAAAAACTGCGATGGCCAACTCTCGAACAGCGGAGAAAGAAAGCAAGACTTAGCACCTTCTATAAGTTCCACCACGGACTCATACACATCGAGTCAAAGCACAGACCAACACCAGCTGATCACCCAAGAAGAAACACCCGATACACCAATGATCTCACCTATAACATCTCATATCACCGGACAGCCTACAGACAGAAGACATTCTTCCCAAGAATCATACCAGAGTGGAACAGCCTTCCTCATGAAATCACCAAAGCCCCTGCTTCCTTTGAGACCAGGATCTGCACTCTCCTCAAATTCTGATGTGTTAACGAAAGCGGGTAAATGAAAGCTGGAGCTGTGCCGGTCGGGGTTTAACCCCGGTGAACGCTACGGCATCCGGATTGGTCTAGCCGGATACTCCAAGTAGTTGACACATCATCCACTTTTTCCCACTTCTTTTGTTATGACTCAGGGCCTTTTTACATACTGTTTTTATACATATTTAAAAAAACTAACTTATTTGTTTATAAATTTATATTTTAAATGTATTTAATAATTTATTTATCTTTTAATCCCTAGCGCATCAACTATTATTTTATTAAGCACAGCAGCCCCTCAAAGTGCAGCAAAATCTCCGAGCAGACTCGATCTGCTCAACGGATGGTGGCTGCCTAACACAAAGAAGAAGAAGAAAGAAGGAACAAAGATCGCGCGCATCTTTGTGAATGTGGTCCGCACGGTCCGCCCGTTCGCGGTCCGCCTTTTAGTGTGGGCCCTGTAAACACGTCTTTCAACGTTATAAATATGCCAAAATCCACGTTTTCAATGCCCCACTGCTTGGATGCACCACTACCTGAATGCACAAAACCTAGTCGCAATGCTCCAACCGCATGGTCGTAATGCTCCAACATGCACAACGCGTCCGACATTAGCAGCAACTAGCTGAAGTTGGCTTCCGTTTGACTTTGATGACGTGAAGGCCTACCCGGTCCCGGGTAATCCAGTTCTTACTAAGTCCTCCTTGAATGTTTTGTTAGGAACTGAACAGGTATTATTGTCAGATTTGTGTTAGTATATTGTCTAACGTAACATTCTGAATAACAAGAAAACATATACCAGGTATATATATATTATATATATATATATATAGAGAGAGAGAGAGAGAGAGAGAGAGAGAGAGAGAGAGAGAGAGAGAGAGAGAGAGAGAGAGAGAGAGAGAGAGAGAGAGAGAGATAGTTAGACAGACAGTAGTTCCGGTTGGAGGAGCTACACGTTTTTTTTCTGAGCTGCACCTTTATTCTGTGTTTGCTTCCTTTGTCATTTATTCTTGATTCGGTTTGTCTGTGAATGTTTACTTTCATCATTTCTCAAACTCTGGAGAGTGATTTCAGTGGAAGTTTATACCTGTACACCAGTTACTAGAATTTTCAACTGCTTAACCTTTGACGGTGGGGCGCAGTGGCCGAGTTGTTAGAGAATCGGACTCTCGACTGGAGGGACCGGGGTTCAAATTCCGGCGCCGGCTGAACAGTGGTTCGGTACTGGTTCGGCTGTCGTGTCGAAACTTGGGCAATTTCGTTCACCCTACGTCTCCCCCTTCAAACCCCCACGTCCAGCGTGGAAGGGTAGGCCAACAACACCAGCATGCAAAGTGCAATGCGGCATGCACCATTGAAAGAGTCTATGACCAAGGAGGCGGTTCGGGTAGGGCTACGTGCAGGGGGTGCTAAGAATCTCTGGGTCAAGAAGAACCGCCGAGAGAAGGCAAGTAGACTGAAGATAGCAACGTATGACGTAAGAACACTACTAAGAGATGAACAGATACAAAAACTGTAGGAAGAACTTAGGGAAACCAAGTTGGTATGGAATGTGATCGGGATCGGAGAAGTCAGAAGAAGAGAGGAATGCTTCACTATCTTACAAAGCAGCCATCTACTATACCATTCCACAGCGAACAACGGCCAAGCTGGAGTAGGCTATTTCATAAACAAGAAATGGAAAGACAATATAGTGAGGGTTAACAGCATCAGCCCAGAGTAGCAGAACTTATTATATGCATAACAGAGCTCTACAAGCTGAAGATAGTACCAGTATATGCACCAACAACATCATACTCAGAAGAAGACACAGACAACTTCTACAACGATATGGATGAGACCTTAGAAAAGCCAACCCACTACACGATATTGATGGGAGACTTTAATGCGCAAGTAGGGAAACGAACAAACATTTCGGAAATGGCAACATGCAAATTTGGCCTAGGTGTGAGAAACGAAAGGGGCGACATCTTGGTAGAATGGGCAACATCAAGAAAGTACAAAATCATGAATACCATGTACCAGAAGAAAGCAGGGAGGAGATGGACATGGAAAAGCCCAACTGGAGAAACGAAGAACGAAATTTACTACATCCTGACAAAACAGCCAGATATGGTCACTGACGTAACTGTCATCAACCAAGTCAACGTTGGAAGTGACCACAGAATGGTAATGAGCAACATCAAACTGGACGTCAAGGTTGAAAGGAAGAAGTTGGTAAACAAGAGACCACCGAGTGTAGATACCACACAAATCGGAAGAAAAAATATCGAATTCCAACTCGAACTGCGAAATCGATTCGAGACACTAAAGGAACTAGACGCCATCGACACCATGAGCGAAAACATCACTGAGATGATCTAACTTAGTGCAGCAAGTGTAGCCAAAGCAATCAACACGCATGTAGTGACGAGAATATCGTCACCGAAACGAGCACTAACGAAAAAACGCCGAGAAATGGTGGATAACGGCGACCGTAAAAAAACAAATAGAGTACACACAAATATGCAAGTCCATCACAAAGAAAGCGAAGGAGGACATCAGAAAGTACACACAAGAGATCATACGAGAAACGCTTATGTTATCAAAGAGCCTGAAGAAAGCAAGAAGAACGCAGGCACTAGGCCGAGACAGACTGATTACACTTCTAGACAAGCAGGGTAGAGAAATACAAGACGAAGTAACGAATATAGGAATTCTACACCGAGCTATATGACAGTGGACGGAGTACCATAATTCACACCGACCCGAAAGAGGTACCAGAGATAACACCATGGGAAGTGGACGCTGCGCTAAAAGATATGAAGAATGGGAAGATATCAGGTAACGACCATGTAAACATTGAAACATTAAAAGCAGGAGAAGATATCATCTCGAAGACACTGGCTAAGCTGTATACTAAATGCTTATCAGAAAGACGAATACCCACCGCTTGAACGAACGCAAAGATGGTGATAATCTTCAAGAAGGGAAATAAGAAAGACTTAAAGAACTACAGACCGATATAACTGTTATCAAACCTCTACAAATTACTCACAAATATACCAGCGAATAGACTAAAGAAGACACTCTACGAAAACCAACCACGAGAGAAGCAGGATTCAGAAGCAGGTACTCAACAACAGACCACCTACTCGTCGTAAACCAACTGAAAGAGAAGTGCCGAGAATATAATATCCCTCTCTATCCCAGCTTTCGTCAACTACGAGAAGGCTTTCGACTCGGTGTAAATTCAAGCAATACTGACCTCCCTCAAGAACAGGGGATAGAAGATGTATACATCGTTCTCCTGAAAGACATCTACACTAACAGCTCGTTGACAGTCCACCTACACAAAAAGAGCAACAAGATCAACATCAAGAGAGGAGTACGACAGGGTAACACCATATCGTCCAAGCTGTTCACGGCAACACTCGAAAGCATATTCCGAAGACTGACCTGGGAAACCAGAGGCTTGATGATAGACGGAGAATATATCGGCCATCTTCGCTTCGCCGACGACATACTCATATGCGCTACTACACCGCAATAATTACAACACATGCTGCAGGAGCTAGCTGATGAAAGTGAAAAACAAGGTCTCATGGTGAACATCTCGAAGACAAAAGTAATGCTAAAAAATGACACCAGTATATATCAACACGACGCAGAAAAAGAACGTTGAAATCTACGTCTATCTGGGACAGCGATACAGTATCAGAGACAAAAACCAAGACAAGGAGATTCAAAGAAGGATCACTGCCGGCTGGACAGCATTCGTCAGAGCAAAACACCGCGACATCTTCAAGGGTAACTTTGGGACCTGCTTGAAGAGACAAGTCTTCAACTCATGCGTACTTCCAGCGATGGCATACGGCGTGGAAAGATGGGCACTCACCATCCAGGCAAAGAACAAGCTAGCAGCCGCACAGACAAAGATGGAAAGAAGTATGTTAAACATCACATATCGGGAGAGAAAAACAAACATCTGGGTAAGGCAGGAAACAAAGGTCATAGACGCGATAGAACAACTCAGAACACAGAAGTGGACCATCAGCAGACTACGAGATAACCGATGGACATCGCGTATCACAACCTGGAGACCTTATGGAGGGAAACGATCTAGAGGAAGACCGGCGAGACGATGAAGAGATGAACTTGACGAGTACTGGGAGGGCACCATCTGGCAGAGGATAGCACAAGACAGGCAGATTTGGAAACGACATGCTGAGGCCTTCGCCCAACCACGGGATACTACGGCTGTACAATGATGATGATCATGATGAACCTTTGACCTTGTTAGCTCCCCACTACCGGCTTTACTAACTTCCGTTTTGAAACCATGATCGTCAAGATGTACACTGTTGCACATAGCAAGTTGTCTTCTATTAAGATCTCTCCAGTCGAGAAGGTATGTCCCATTTCAATGCACTCTTGTTCATCTTTGTTGCCTTTAGTATAGGCAAGAAAACATCTGTGAATGACCTGACAAAACCAATAGTTGGTGACACGTCAGAATGTCCCAACATCATATTCGGGCTGAAAGCAGATATGAAAATCCCTCTGGGGTTGTGTAACCAGTTTATCATCTCACTGAAATGTGTCTCTCCCAAAATGAAAGTATGTAAGAACAAGCTTATTCTGCTGTATCTTGCCAGCCAACTACTATCCAAGTCCTATGCTCCTGAACTCAACCCAGGCCTCCGAAATACCCCTGTGGAGTATGCTCCCGGGCAGTGAAGTGGACTACCCCTAGTGTGAGATGCGACTCTTGTGGAACTTGGTACCACCAAGACTGTATGGGTATGCCCGACTGTGTTCAAGGCACTGAACAACGTCACTTGGGAATGTGTAAACTGTGGTCTACCCAATGTTTCCACCACGCTATATGTGACTCCACTAACCCACATGAACCCCTCAGCTCCTCGTTATGCGAGACATCGGACTCTGACCTCAGCTTTGACCACCCTGGAGCCACATCATCACCAAATTGCCCCCCTAGACAGAGTTACTACTCACCGAGAGGTAAGACCCAGAGTGAACATAGCCTTTCCAGGAAATACCTCCCCGTGCGAATCCTTATGATGAACTGTCAGTCCGTTCGAGGGAAAAACCTCTCATTGAAAATGTTATTGATTCCACCAAACATCATCGACTTGTTCTTCGCGAACAGCATGGTCCTAATCAACAACGTCAACATAGTACCAGGCATTTCTGACCATGATGCAATCTATATTGAATCAAGCCTCAGACCCCTCATTGTTAAACGGGCCCCACGGAAGATGTTTATGTATAAGAAAGCTGATTTCAGCACCATTAGTGAGAAACTGAATGAGTTCAAGCCTTCATTTGAGGAAGCAGCAAAGCCCTGTGGGACCAACGAACTGTGGATTAGATTCAGAGACACCGTCACCACTCTGATGTCCGACCTCATTCTATCTAAAGAAGTACGGGGTTATAAGATCCACAAACCTTGGATAACACCCGAGGTGAACTTTGCACGGAGAAAACTGCTGCGCGACTCCACCGCAAGGCAAACAAATCAAGATATACTGCAAGTAGAAAGAAATACGTACCAGCCAGAGCTGAAGTCCAGAAACAACAACGTCGTGCATATTGGGACTATGTGAATAACTTGATTGACACCCCTGACTCCAAAGACGACACTATGGACAGACCACCAGCCCAGAAGAGGTTCTGGAACTACATCAAGTCACTGTGTAAGGATATTACAGGTGTATCCCCTCTTCGAGAAGGAGGCAGGCTGTACTCAGAACCCAAGGACAAGGCAAATATTCTCAACAGACAATAAAGTCGGTGCTTACAAGAGAAGACATTACAACCACCCCATCCATGGAAGGTATTCCCCTACCACCGCCTGACATTACGGTTACAGAAGAATGTGTCCTGAAACTCCTGCTAAAGACCAACCCACACAAAGCCACCGGGCCGGGTGGAATCACGGCAAGAATCCTCAAGGAGTGTGCTCATGCCATCGCACCATTGCTCACCATCATCTACAATAAGTTGCTGGAAGAAGGATCATGCTAACGTGACAGCTATTTTCTATACAGAAACACTGCCACCAACTACAGACCAGTTTCCTTAACCAGTAAGGAGTTGGTTAAACTGCAGGAGCACATCGTTGTCAGCAATACATCGAAGCACCTGGAAGAACATCAAATCCTCACTGACTGCCAATATGGTTTTAGGGCCAAAAGAAGAGGTGAAACCCAGCTACTGACATTAAGTCATGAAATAGCAAATATTCTGGACCGGGGAAAGCAGATGGACCTGGCTATATTAGATTTCTCGAAGGCGTTTGACCGTGTACCTCATCAGCGACTCCTGTTAAAGGTACATCATTATGGGATCAGGGGATCCATTTACAGATGGATCGCTGAATTCCTGTCCAACAGATCTCAGCAAGTAGTCGTTGATGTAGCATCATCCGACCAACCCCCTGTGTTCAGTGGCGTACCACAGGGCACGATCTTGGGGCCACTCTTGTTCCTCCTGTTTATCAACGATCTACCTAACGACCTTCACTCCAGCACTCATCTTTTAGTGACGACAGCATCATCTACAGGGAAATTAGATCTATGGACGACTGTCAAATTCTCCAGGAAGACCTATCCACCCTAGCATGCTGGGAAAAGAAGTGAGGCATGGATTTTCATCAACAGAAATGTAACATCATGACTTCCACAATATCTAGGAAACCCAAGTCCTTTAACATTTTAGAAGTCTCCCCTGCTCAAAGTATTTAGGCGTTGATCTGCAGAGACCTCTCTTGGAAACGACACACTGAGCGATCAACAAAGAAAGCTCATGGCATGCTGGGTTTTCTTAAGCGGATCGAATTTGAAATCGGCCAGTAAAGACACACAAACGAATGCCTACAAAGCCCTGGTAAGACCCCACATTGAATATTGTAGTGCCATCTGGAATCCTCACCATCAGGACCAGGTAAATAAAGTTGAGGCTGTGCAAAGGAAGGCCGCGAGATATGTCACCAACATATACATGTATCACAACACCAGCAGTGCAACATCCATGCTAGACCATCTATAGTGGGAGTCTCTGGCATCAAGACGCACCAAGACACAACTGACCATGCTTTTCAAGATCATCCACAACTATGTTGATATCGAACCCCAACCCTACCTCTCCCCTGCCTCATCAAGAACTAGATCAAATCATTCCATTAAGTTCCGTCAGCTTCCTGCACGCACAGATGTATTTAAAAAAAAAATTCCCAGGGTCATTCCTGTGTGGAACTCCTTGTTAGCATGTGTTGCTGAGGCTTACAGTTTGGGTATTTTTCAAAGGGAACTTGCCCAGCTTTCTTTCTGATTTATTTGTTTTTGTCCTTGTCCGAAGTAGGGTAAATGAGGGACTAGGGCTGTGTCGGCCGGGATTTATCTCCGGGGACCGCTACGGTTGCCGGATTGGCCTAGACCTGATACCTGAAAAAGACAACGACAATTTTATATTTTTTCTCTCTCTTCTCATCATATTTACAAAATATGAAACCTCACCAGGGTAGACATCATCATATTCCGCAGTGATCCAGTCACTAACATGCATGTGTTCTCGTCATTCACAAAATATACACGACTATTGTCTGACTACCTTGTCAGGATTGGAGTGATCAGTGAACATTTGATTGGTCATCTTCACGTGTACAGTCAATTTTGCTGATGTTTGGGGTAACAGGCACTTCGTTAAAGCCATTTGCTTATCAAGAGTCCAACTGTTTTTATCTATATATAATCCTTCCTTGTGATTTTTTTATATAAATTGTGTTTTTAAACATATTCCTTCTGCTAGGTTTGACACAATCAGTAAATTATTTTAGTGAATTCCATATAATTTTTAACATAACAATGAAGAATATACTTTCACATATATCGACAACTTAATGTCTGTAATATATATTGGAGATGGGGCGTCCAATGGGTCTGCTGCCTGAGGCCAGCTCGCCGTAGAACATATCTTTGTGGGAATCCTTCCATCCTCCATACTGTGAACATGCCCAAGCCATCGAAGACACCGTTACCGTAGCGGAGTGAACATGCTTGGGATTTGGGCTCGCTCGAGGACGGCTGTGTTTGAGACTCGGTCCTTTCACGAGATCTCAAAGATGCGTCGCAGACTACGCATTTGGAAGGAGTTCAGGCATTTCTCTTGACTGGAGAAGAGGGTCCATGACTCGCCATATAAGAGCGTGCGCAGGACGCATGCAGGCCCATTAAACTGCCACTTTTGTGTGTTTAGTCAGTTTTTCATTGCACCGCACTCTTTTTGTCAGTCCGAACAGAGTTGTGGAGGCTCGACCAATGGGCCTGCCGACTTTAGACTCAGTGGAGAGGTTGTCAGTGATGTCAGACCCCAGGTACACAAACTGATGGACAACTTCCAGTTTGTAGTTATTGATGGTGATAACAGGAGGCGCCACAACATCTTGTCCCATCACGTTTGTTTTTAAGGCTGATCGTGAGGTTAAAGTCCTGGCATGCACATGACAGACGGTCTACGAGACTCTGCTCCTCTGTATGAGAGGTCAGTGCAGCATCGTCAGCAAAAAGCATCTCACGAACGAGTGCCACGCGCACTTTGGTTTTTGCCTTCAGGCGGGAGATTCCTTCCATCAGATCTGGTATGCAAGTACACTCCCTCAGTTGACGATCCGAAGGCTTGCCTCAGCAACAGCGCGAAGAAGATCTCAAAACAGGGTTGGGGCGAGCACACACTCCTGCTTGACACCGCTGCGAATGTCGAAGGCCTCTGGGAATGAACTTTTGTATTGTACTGTTCCTTTCGTATCTGCATGGTTTGACTCAATCATGCTGAGAAGTTGGACAGCTGATCTTGGCCAAGATCTTGAATAGGCCGTCTCTGCTGACAAGGTCGAAGGCCTTGGTGAGGTCTATGAAAGCGATGTATAGAGGCTTCCTCTGCTCCCTGCACTTAATTCTCCTGTAGTTGCCTCAGTGAGAAGATCATGTCAGTTGTACGTGGACCTATATGCCCTGAATCCGCACTGCGACCTTGGATATACCCTGTCGGCAATTTTCTGCAGTCTGTTCAGGATGACACGTGCAAAGAGAGATTCCTGTACAGTTGTTGCAGTCACTCCTGTCGCCTTTGTTCTTATACAGGGTGACTATGTTCCCATCTCTCATGTCTTGCGGTACTGCTCTTTCTTCCCAACACTTATTGAGAAGGTCATGCAGACGCGCTAGGAGGGTGTTCTTCCTGCACTTGATGACCTCTAGGCTCTAGCGCGTCTGCATGTCTATTGCCTTGCTCAGCTCTTCAATGAAGGGGTTTTCATCCAGCTCCTCCATCACCGGCAGGTATTCTATGGCATCCAAGACTGACTCAGACACGGTGTTCTCTCTGGAGTACAGATTTGAGTAGTGTTCCACCCACCTCTCCATCTGTTTGCCTTTGTTCTGGATGATCTCACCTGAAGCGGATTTCAGTGCGGCTGTTTTGCTCTGCGTTGGTACGATGGCCTTCTTTGTTCTTCTTTTGCCTAGTGCAAGACTTTCAGTCCTCTTGTCTGGTTGAAGAACCCTAAGCCACATGCACCCATTGATTCAGGTGAACTGTGGCGGGACAACACCTATTTGGCTGGGGGCTGCCCAGCTTGGGGCGGGAGGTAGCTGTCCAATTGGGTCTAAGGACTCTTCCCACCGACGGAAGCAACCCCTGGCGCCTTGCTCTAAGCTAATCAAGCACTGACGCTTATAACCGGTAGACTGCTCCTTCCCGTGTTGTTTCTTCGCTGTGAGACGAAGATGGAGTTTCCTCTCCAGGGCGCAAGCAAGCCTATGACATGGAGAACAGGCTGTAGCCCACAGAGCGTCACTAATAAATCCAAGGAAAAGGCAAAGCCGATACTGCTTGGTACCAGTCACGCCGCAGATGTTGCCAGAAGAGTGCTGATTGCAACACTAGACTGCCTTAGGGACTCCAGCTCCTGAGTTATGCTCAGGGTTTACTCCCCTAGCCATTCCCTCAACAGGGTGTAGCCGCGAGACAGCGGTAGGTGTCCATAAGGGGTCAGGACACTGTTAGACATCCTGCTTGGTTACAGAAAAAGTGCAGTATATTTTTTGGGAAATAATTTTTTTAACAATATTCACCTGCTCTGACATAAGTGCATTTGAGTAGTCAGATTTTTAGATGTGATTGTAGAAGCTGTTGGCAGTAAAATGGTGTATTTTTAGCTGATTTTACTAAGCGGAAGGGTATTTGGCAGCAATTTGGCTAGTTGACCCTTTAGCCGGATTACTGCCTGCATCCATTTGTAAATATTGACGGGTGTCATACATACAGGCATTTTGCAAGAGCTAGAAGTAAGCAATTTTGGTCAAAATCTATCAGCATGTCAATGAGATGATGATAACAGCAGGTGAGAAGTTTAAGACATTTTATAGGTCACGTTTTCTTATAATCAGACAAAACGTTAACATGGTCGCCAATGGGAAAACTATCAGTGTATTGAGCCCATAAAGCATGGGGTTTTGAATCAGAATTTACCTTCTCCTAGCTGAATCAACTTCGACTATCGCTCTAACCAGCACGATGACTCGACCATCGCGTTTGAAGGTATGAAGATGTCACACCAGCCGTCCAGGCGTCATTCATCAACGATGTGCGCGCATTTTACTGTGCGGTTGTGCGCAATATGGTCGCAAAGTTTCCGTTCGGCAACCCGGTGTCGTGCGACTTCAGTGTTCTCGACCCTGCAGCCCGTGTGAACCCCACGTACGAGCCGATTGTGTGTCTGGAGCCGTTTGCTCCAGACTTTGATGCTGAACAGCTGAAAGATGATGATTTTTAGCTGTTAGCCGATGACGCCATCGTGCTGGAGGAGGATGGCTAAGCGCGGCAGATCGACCACGTCTCGTCTGAGATTCTCTCAATCAAGACGCCGTTGTAAGCCTTCCACTTCCAGCTGTTGGCAAAGCCAAAGGTGACGCACAGCTTCTCCGCCTCCCACGCAGCAATGCTGATGTAGAGAGGCATCTTGCGGAAAATGCACACAGACGCACGCAACAAATGCGGACACCATAACTGCGTACCTTCAGTGCAAACTGAACATCGACAGCCCCTGCTACCATGCTGAGTCACAGTGATGAATGTAGTTTATGGAAGATGTTGGGTATAATGTATGAGTAATAAAATAATGTACTTGTTGTTATGGTATATATATATATATATATAAATATATATATATGAATGATACAGATTGATACAGATTCTTGTAGAATTTTAGGTCAAAAATACAGATTGCAACCCAAAAAATATGGCAGGTCTGTACCCTCCAGGGCTAAAGAGCTCCAGCTACCCGGAGTTTTCCATTCTCCTATGGTACGTCGGTCCACGGCACGCTATTCCGCACGCAACCCCCGGAGGAGTGCTCCCCCATCCGTCACCAAGGGGCTGTGCCTCTACGCCATGTACTCAGTCACAGCGCGATATATATATATAACTCATCTCTTTTTGGTGGGAGACTAAATGTGCCAATTTTTTTATACAAACCCTTGCAAATTGTTAGGGTACTGGGTATGTCGTATTTATTTGCCTTCTTTTATTATTTTCCATAGATAAATAATTTTAGGATAGATAATAGGTAGGCATTTTCTTATGTTCTGGTAATCTTTTACTTAAACGACTCAAACTAAATATATCCTACCGACTCTAACCCTATCCATCAACCCAGGTGAGAACCGACACGGCGGATGCTGCCAATCATTTAGGCCGGTTAAGTAAGACTCCCTATTTTCTTTGTAATGGTCTTTGCAAAGGTGTGATTCATAATTTTTCTGACCAAATATAGAAACCAAAATGACTGCTGGAAGTGGGATATGGTATCAACAATTTTTATTTTCACTTGGGTTGCAGAAAATAAATTATATTTGCCTTGTTATGTCTAAGAACTGTTAGTGCTGGCTATACAAGAACTATTAGTGCTGGCCAAAAAAATAAATATCAGTGCTAGCCATATGAGCACTATCAGTGCTGGCCACATGAAAAATATCAGTGCTGGCTAAACTAGAACAATCAGTGCTGGCCACACAAGAACTACTGGTGCTGGCCACACGTGAACTATCAGTGCTGGCCACACAAGAAATACTAGTGCTGGTCACACGAGAACTATCAGTGCTGGCCACACAAGAACTATTAGTGCTGGCCACATGAGAGCTATCAGTGCTGGACACACAAGAAATACTAGTGTTGACCACACGAGAACTATCAGTGCTGGCCACACGATAACTATCAGTGCTGGCCACACGAGAACTATCAGTGCTGACCACACGAGAACTACCAGTGCTGACCACACGAGAACTATCAGTGCTGGCCATGCGAGAACTATTAGTGGTGGCCATACCAGAACTATTAGTGCTGGCCATATGAGAACTATTAGTGGTTGCCATACGAGAACTATCAGTGCTGGCCATGCGAGAACTATTAGTGGTGGCCATACGAGAAATGTTAGTGCTGGCCATATGAGAACTATCAGTGCTGGCCATACGAGAACTATCAGTGCTGGCCATGCGAGAACTATTAGTGGTGGCCATACGAGAACTGTTAGTGCTGGCCATATGAGAACTATCAGTGCTGGCCACACAAGAACTATTTGTGCTGGCCAAACGAGAACTATTGGTGCTGGCCATACCAGAACTATTAGTGCTGGCCACACGAGAACTATAAGTGGTGGCTATACAAGAACTATTAGTGCTGGCTATACAAGAACTATTAGTGCTGGCCACACAAGAACTATTAGTGCTGGCCACACAATAACTATTAGTGCTGGCCACACAAGACCTGTTTGTCCTGGCCACACAAGAACTATTAGTGCTGGCCATACAAGAACTATTACTGCTGGCTACACAAGAACTATTGGTGCTGGCTGCACAAGAACTATTAGTGCTGGCTACACAAAAACTATTAGTGCTGGCTACACAAGAACTATTAGTGCTGGCTGCACAAGAACTATTAGTGCTGGCCACACAAGAAGTATTAGTGATGGCCATACAAGAACTATTAGTGCTGGCTACACAAGAACTATTAGTGCTGGCTGCACAAGAAATATTAGTGCTGGCCACACAATAACTATTAGTGATGGCTGCACAAGAACTATTAGTGCTGACCATACAAGAACTATTAATGCTGGCCATAGAAGTATTAGTGCTGGCTACACAAGAACTATTAGTGCTGGCCACACAAGAGCTATTAGTGCTGGCCATACAATAACTATTAGTGATGGCTGCACAAGAACTATTAGTGCTGGCCATACAAGAACTATTAGTGCTGGCTACAGAAGAACTATTAGTCCTGGCTACAGAAGAACTATTAGTCCTGGCTGCACAAGAACTATTAGTGCTGGCCACACAAAAACTATTAGTGCTGGCCACACAAGAACTGTTAGTGCTGGCTGCACAAGAACTATTAGTGCTGGCCACACGAAAACTATTAGTGCTGGCCACTCAAGAACTATTAGTGCTGGCTACACAAGAACTATTAGTGCTGGCTGCACAAGAACTATTAGTGCTGGCCACACAAGAACTATTAGTGCTGGCCATACAATAACTATTAGTGATGGCTGCACAAGAACTATTAGTGCTGGCCACACAAGAACTATTATTGCTGGCCATACAAGAACTATTAGTGCTGGCTACAGAAGAACTATTAGTCCTGGCTGCACAAGAACTATTAGTGCTGGCCACACAAAAACTATTAGTGCTGGCCACACAAGAACTGTTAGTGCTGGCTACACAAGAACTATTAGTGCTGGCTGCACAAGAACTATTAGTGCTGGCCATACAAGAACTATTAGTGCTGGCTACACATGAACTATTAGTGCTGGCTGCACAAGAACTATTAGTGCTGGCCACACAAGAACTATTAGTGCTGGCCACACAAGAAATATTAGTGCTGGCCATACAATAACTATTAGTGATGGCTGCACAAGAACTATTAGTGCTGGCCATACAATAACTATTAGTGATGGCTGCACAAGAACTATTAGTGCTGGCCATACAAGAACTATTAATGCTGGCCATAGAAGAACTATTAGTGCTGGCCACACAAGAACTATTAGTGCTGGCCATACAATAACTATTAGTGATGGCTGCACAAGAACTATTAGTGCTGGCCATACAAGAACTATTAATGCTGGCCATAGAAGAACTATTAGTGCTGGCCATACAAGAACTATTAGTGCTTGTCACACAAGAACTATTACTGTCGGTTACACACTCGACAGGGTCACTCTGGTAAAGCATAAATAATATTCTGAATGTCAGTGAGAAAACTGTCAACATACAATGGCATATTGTATTTATACCAGTCTACTTAAAAACTGTATTTCTATTATTATAAAATATCTATCAAATGTATATTTCGTTCTCAGATACTCTATGGTATACCTATAACTTTGACCATATTTTTAAACAGCTCCTTGAGCTTTAGTCGTAAAAGTTACATTATACCCCACCCTGGTGTCCCAATGGGAAACATACAGTGACACAAATGAGATCCTGGAAAATTGTATGTTTTATTTTACTTTCATGTATACAAGTTTTGCTGTTAAAATGGATGCTGCTGCAAATTACAGGCAGGTTTCTTGTAAAATTACTGCCGATTAATTATTTCCACAGCTTGGTTGTGCCTACAAAGAAAGGCTAATATGGCACAGATCACTGGTGGCTACATTAACACATTGCATGATTGTATAAAGACATAACTAACCAAAATGTCTACAACTCCACAACATCCACTGGCACTATATATATATTATTGCCATCATGCTGAATAAGTTTTATCCAAACCACACATGCCTCCAGCTCTTTTAATTATATCACATTAACAGTGTTTTGGGGATGATGCCTTGAAAATATCTGAAAAAAATAACTAAAATCGGCCAATTGGCATATTTTAGGTGCTACATTCAAAACACTTCCAGATGGGTAAATGTGGCCTGACACCAATAAAAAGGTAAGTTCTTATATAGCGCAATATCCAGTCCTCAGGACTGCTCAACGCGCTTTACACTTTACTCCCTGGCAGACCTGCTCAATCGAACACCACATTGACTTCTCTGGGAAGTATTCAGCCACGCTGCAATTAATGCATGAAGAATATTCGTACACAAATATCCACCACTGTCTATAGCCAGGTACTCATTCATACAGCTGATCGAACTGAAGCAATGTAGAGTAAACGAACTTGCCCAAGGTTCGACACCGCCGCACATGATTCGAACCCAGGTTCTCTCATTCAAAAGTCTCAAGATCTTACTGCTGCGCTACTGCGCTACACGTACACAAAAACAATAGCAACCGACAATAGTATACAGGGGGAAATATTGTGTGTCTCGTTTAAACAAAGCATCAAGTCAAACTGCAAAGTAGATGTTATGGAATCAGTATTATTCTGAAGAATATATTTTGTATAAAAAACACGCACTACCACATTTTGTTGGGGTTATACTCTATATTAAAAAGTTGCTCAATACTTTAAGATTAGTCACATTGCAACATACAAATGTAATAAAATAACAATCATTTCTGAATTAATTTCTAAAAGGAATAATGTGATAGAACTAAAAAAGGTTTTCAACATGGTTTCACAGTTCAAATGAAGCTTAAAGTAACACAATGACAGGTATAGTGTATACACCCGTGTATATATATAAACTTAAAATGTATGTCTTACCCGTACACAAAACAAATTCAATATTCCGTATATAACGTTTGTCGCACTCTATCTGTAGCCACTACAACTGTAGTTAGTAACACTCATCACCTAAGTTAATGTATTGTATTGACATATCAAAGAAAGGTATTATTATAATAGAAACATTCCAATAATAATTTTGATGAAACAATTTGTGTATATCAGCAAAAGTGCACATGTACACCAACTATAAAAATACATTTCATGCCAAGTCCTTTGCAACAGCTGTACTAGTTCTACTAATCTAATGTCTAACAATAACTGCACCATAAGCGAGTGTTAATTCATGCATTAACTCAGTCACACGTCAGACTAAAGCAAATGGCTAAAAAGGTTTATGATTTGTGATGCAATCATTTCTTCGCGGCAAGGGACTGGTTGTAGGCAGCGACAGCGAAGACAGCGCCAGTCATTGCGACGAGCCCTCCAAGGATGGGGCTGGAGCCCGTGGCCACTGCTGCCAGCGCCCCAGCAGGGGTGGCAACCACAAAGCCCTGATCAACTCGCTTCTGATTCTTATTATTGCGCAGTCTGTAGCAGCGGTCGTAAATACCACCAGCATCCATCGAATTCATACGAGTAACCGACAGTCCTGGGCCAACGATGAAGCCCAACAAAACCCCGTATTTTCCGCAGACTTTCACTTTGCGGGCCACCCCAGCCAGATTCCTTGTTTCTGCCTTTGCCACAGCAGCTAGAGGACCAATGAGAACTGTTGACAGCAAGCCAAACGCCTGCACAACTCGTGTCGTGATGTGGATCGTCAACTCTGTTTTAGGGTAGGGAATGTCTTTCATCTCCTCATCAGTCAGCGAGGAGCCCATTATATTCTTCAAATAGTTGGATCCCATCTTGACAAATCTGCAATGAAAACAAATCATAAAACACTGTGGTTTGTCTATTGTACCTTTTCGCAATAGGAATGGTTATTTTCTGTAAAATTCCATTTCAAAACACATCATTTTGGTATCAAGTACTATTGCACAAAAAGTGATACATTTACTGGATTCATGATGTAAGGTTGGAAGAAAGATATCTTGATAGGTGTGCGCATGCATAAACGTTGAACATATCGCTTTTGATGACTTGCTTATATTGCTAATTTAGTGAAGCTGTTACACGTGTCTGATCTTTGACATTTTTATATATATAACTACTGTGATCTGCGCAAACAAAATAAACTTCAGTCCACATGGACGAGAAACTGCAAAGTGTTCATAAGACTAAACGGTCCACCAGACAGTGCAAAAACACACCTTGTAAAATGCCTGAAAGACTTCCAAGACCTGGGCCATGGTCTGGCGTGAGATGACTGAACATTGGCAATGTTGTTGTTATTACTGTGCAAATGCTGTCTAACTATTAGACGCTGCATATTTCTTCTTTGCTTTGTTATTATGGACACACTCATGTATTGTATGTGGGCTGTATGGTATTTTCTGTTACCCATTCGTTCTTTATCTAGGCTATCTAGTTATCAGTAACAGTTGATGCTTAAATGGCAAAAAAACATGATAAAAACAGACTCACGCCTAGTTTGTTGGGAATTGATAAATAATCCTTTTGTAAAATGTGGAGTCTGTGAGTCTACCTTTCATAAGACTTGTACCAATATAACACAATATCAGTTTATGTTAAATCTCAGAAAAAAATTTACCGATATTCATCCTGCTGTGAAGGTTTCCCATTTGAAGATATGAGCGATGATGAACTTATTTTTTAGATCTCACCAATTGAAATTTTTTTTTAAGATTAGTTGATACGTGTTCCCAATTTGAATTTTGGCCTCTAATTATACCGATTATAAGTTTCGACTTTGAAAATGATATCGATCCAAATAACAACTTTTGCAACAATTCTACAACGTGTAAACTTAATGGCTTGTCAGTCATTTATTTTACTCCCAGAAGTCTTACAAAAAACTTTCTGAAAATTAATGACTATCTGCAAGACTTACAGAATTATGAAATTTGATATCGTCCCTGTATCTTAAATATGGGCTGAACTGGATGTTAGAGGTCAGTTGAATCTGATTGGCTACAGTGCTTATCATGTAAGTACAGAATCCCGCAAGGGTGGTGGTGTAGTGTACCATTTTATATTACACGAAATGAATTATTGAGCAGACTACTTGAAACAAAATACATTTAAGTCGAATACTTTTGAATGTTTTACAGTAGAACTTGCCATAAAGAATCACACTAATGTTATTATCAATGGTATATACAGAACACCTGGTTCAAATTTTGATATATTTTGTGAAAAAATGGGCCAAGTGGCCCTGAAGTCCTTTGGACTAATATGTCTATATCTGACCCCGGCTGACCAAATGAGTGATAAGTCAGAAAAATGTTAACATTGTTTTCTTACATCCTTGTAAAGGTTTGGTAGAGTGCTTTACACGGTTTCAACAATTATATGACTGCTACAAAAATTGGCAAAGTTATGGAGCATTGAACATGGTAGGGGTCAAAAAGTGAAAATGAAAAAAACGGCTGTTGAAGTTTTACATTATATATGCAAATGGATTGCATGGAAATATTACATGCACAACATTCAAATGTGGCACACAGTATGTAATATGTATGTTATGTTGCAATGATACACTGGAAGTACAAATGTTCTGCTACAAAGACATATCAAGTTATGCCAGATTGTGTCTTCATGTGTAAAACTAAGCGGACAGATTATTTGAGAGCAAAAGGTAGACTCACTGTTTGACACAGTTTAAAACATACAGGCAACTGTCCAGTTTAACAGGGGTCTATTGGCTTAATGCTGTATGTTGAAACAAGCTACTGCCAGTGACCAATTACAGATTAGTCAGTTTCCATAAAACAATAGCAAGCAGAGAATCTTAGCTCCACAGCTGGGTGTAATACACAACAAGTGATAAATATATGATACACTGATGTATAAAGTTATGCCAGATTATGTCTTTATGTATAAAATTAAGAGGACAGATTATCTGAGAGTAAAAGGTAGTCTAAAGAAAAAAAAATGGGTCAGCTGGATGGTGATAGACCTTTTGAACTTGAAGCCTTTGTCAAACTTTTGTCTCGACTTCACCGAAGGCGGTGTGCTGCTGTCAGAACTTAACTTACAGGTATTATCATTGGATAGGTAAATGAATAATCTTTCAGACGAACGCAACTTGTAGCAGCAGAAAATGAAGCATACAAAAGTTACACCGCAAACAATTACATGCATTCTCAAACTGTGATTCATTCAAAAATTAGTGCTATATAATAGTAGTTTGTCAAAATGTAAACAAACTCAAAGACAGTTGCAGCTTACTGTCCACCAAGCAATAGCAGAGCAGTTTTATAATAATAATAATCCACAAGTTAAGTGGCAGTGATCTTCTTTTTATCATTCATGTGATGTTTATTGTGAGCAGGGTGGACAAATGGTTATCATACGTAGACAGGTACAGAGAGAAACTGACATTTTCTATAAAAAGAACACATTTGCCTATCAATAGCATGTATTTCCTATTGTTGCTGTTTCTGCCAGGCAGAAACAGATTCTGCCCGGCATAAATCAAACAACCCTGTAGGTAATTATTAATCAAATGTTTTTTTGTGAATCATAGTTACAGATCATTAAGGGTTATGATGGAAATAAAATGTTTACAGGTTTACTGTTCACTTATTGCACCACGTCTTGCATTTAAAGGAATAATTATAATAGAAAATAAAATGTTGTGGCACATATTTTTAAATACATGCATCGATGAGAAACCAGGAATTACTTTTCTGTGGCCTAAGAATAACTAATTTCAATTAACTTTCTACTTATATAAAACAACGGCATAAAAATATATATCCATACAAGACACAGACTCTGCATGTGACAGATGATTTGGGAAGGGGGATAGTGTTCTGTTTCAGGTACAAGGTGCTGTGTTTGTTGACCCAAGCCTCTGCCAGTGACCAATTACAGATTAGTCATACTTCCTACCACCAGCCACAGTGACCCAAGCCTCTGCCAGTGACCAATTACAGACTAGTCACACTTTAACCAGCCAGCCACAGTGAGGTGTGACATATGTTGTGGGAAAAGGGATTAGTTGAACTGGAAGCCTGCTAGAGCTTCTGCTACAGTAGACCATTTAGTTAACAAATTTAGCATTTTAGGGGACATTCGGAGCCCTTAGAATGATTTAATCAAATACAGATTTCTTGTGTATAGTGGCACTATCATATGAAATGTCTATGCAAAATTAGATAAAAAGTTACTGAGTTTTTGAAAAAAATGGCAAAATGTGAAAATTTACCAGTTTTGGGGTCCTTTTTTGGGGGGGTCATTAGGTGCGCTTAGAAACATTCAATCAAATGCAGATTTATTGTGTAAAGTGACACTACCACATGAAATGTATATGCAAAATTAGAGAAAAAGTTGCTAAACAGTTTTTGAAAAAATAGGCAAAATGTTACATTTTTACCAGTTTTGGGGTCCTTGGAGGCTCTAGGGAGCCCTTAAAATGATTCAATCAAATACAGATTTATCGTGCATAGTGGCAGTGCCCTAAGATATGTCTATGCAAAATTAGATAAAAAGTTGCTGAACGGTTTCTGAGATACGGCAGCTAACAGCGGATGGCAGACGCAGAGTGATGGCAATAGTCCCTTGCACCTTCAGCCAAAGGACTAAAAACATACATGTTAAGTGATGTATTCAAAATTCAATTCAATTTCAAAAATACCTTTATTGTCCCTCATGGGGAAATTCTTTCTTCTGTAAAAGCATACAAAACGATATTTCTGTGTGGTGACCTAAATATTGATTTGTTAAAACATGAACAACACAGCAGTAGGTTTTTACCCTCTAATTAATAAGCCAACCTTAATCACCGACATTTCAGTTACTCTGATAGACAACATATTAACAAATGAATTGCGCGACACAATCTCACCTGTGGTATTCTGTATAATGATATCAGTGACCATCTGCCAATACTTGCAGTATGTGAGTATCAAATAAGTAGAAATACTAAAATGAATACTCAGTACACTAAAACACCTTAACTTCACTCTCACATGAACTAAGTCTACAATCATGGGATGATATTTTGAACTTACATTATGTAAATCAGGCGTATGATCTATTTTAAACAAATTCATACATTTGTTCAGATAGCATTGCCCTATAAATATTTCAAGAAAATGTGACATTTATAAGACGCCTTGGTTCACTAAAGGTTTGAAATGTTCTTGTGCCAAAAAAAGAAGCTTTACAAAGCATTTGTTATATCCTGCTCACATGAAGCTGAACTAAAATACAAACACTATAAAAATAAATTAACATCCATGTTAAGGGTTACTGAAAAAGCATAATATTACAGCATAATGTTGGAGGAACAAAAAAATAATGTGGAAAATTCTAAATAGGGTAATCAACAAACAACTCGGTACTCCAATATATCCTGCCTATTCTATTAACAATGACAGAGATATATGAAAAGAAGGAAATTGGAAATGGATTTAATAACTTTTTTTTTTACAAATGTTGGACCCAATCTTGCAAAAGGCATCTCACTAGCTGCATTTTTCACTTTCAGGTTTTTCACCAAGTTTTTCAACGTGGTTCATAAACTTATCCAGTGAAATATTTCCACATTTTTCACTGCTGTTACTTGCTTTATTAAGTATATCCCAGTATTCTGCAGGCTTGCTATGTTTTAGGTTGAGCAAGTGTTCATGTAACTGTTTATGGTAGCATTTTGATATTTGTTTTATGAAGCATTTATACCCACTAGCCAATTCTCTTAACTCTGCATTAGCTTCATCATTTTTTATTTTCTTTAGTCTACCTTTTGCTCTCAAATAATCTGTCCTCTTAGTTTTATACATAAAGACATGGCATAACTTACTGTCTTTGTAGCAGCACATTTGTACTTCCAGTGTATCATACATACTGTGTGCCACATTTGAATGTCATGCATGTAATATTTCCATGCAATCCATTTGCATATATAATGTAAAACTTCAACAGCCGTTTTCTTCATTTTATGAACCCTACCATGTTCAATGCTCCATAACTTTGCCAATTTTTGTAGCAGTTATAATTGTTGAAACCGTGTAAAGCACCCTACCAAACCTTTACAAGAATGTAAGAAAACAATGTTAACATTTTTCTGACTTATCACTCATTTGGTCAGCCGGGGTCAGATATAGACATATTAGTCCAAAGGACTTCAGGGCCTCTTGGTCCATTTTTAGTCCTTTGGCCAAATGTCCAAGGGACTATTGCCATCACTCCGCGTCTGCCGTCCACTGCCGTATCTCAGAAACCGTTCAGCAACTTTTTCTCTAATTTTGCATAGACATATCTTAGGGCACTGCCACTATGCACGAGAAATCTCTATTTGATTGAATCATTTTAAGGGCTCCCTAGGGCCTCCAAGAACTCCAAAACTGGTAAAAATGTAACATTTGGCCTATTTTTTTAAAAACTGTTCAGCAACTTTTTTTCTAATTTTGCATAGATGTATCTTAGGGTGCTGCCACTATATACAAGAAATCTGTATTTGATTGAATCATTCTAAGGGCACCTAAGGGGCCCCCAAAGTACAAAAGTTTTACATTATCTAGTTTTGAGAAGGGCCCTTGAGACCACCTCCAACAGTAGATTTTGTTTATTGTGCCAGAAAGCCAGCAGCATGCCTAAACTCTGCAGCCTAGTGCTATTGTTCCATTGAGACCTTTACTAATCTTTAATTGGTCACAGGGCCCAGGCAGAATAGACACACTTGACCCCTGTTAGACTGAACAGTTGCCTAAAACCTTAAACTGTATCTTCAAAACTATTGATTTTCTATAATAACAAGTTGTGTTTATTTTGATGTTCATTTAATTATTATAAAATGGTATGACTGTGGTGTCTATTGGTTAAAGATGTATTGTCTGTAGAAACCTGTAGGTGACAAACATAGAAAATTAATATTCTGTCACCTGTAGGTGACAAACATAGAAAATTAATATTCTGGACAACTATAGAGTGAAATATCCTACACTTTATTAATATCAAATGCATTCTACTGTTCTGTTTACGCTTGCCATGCCTTGTGTAGACATGGTACTGTGTAAATCAATTGTATCAATATAGACTAATAATTACAGATTCACAATATAGTTGACACCTGAAACAACCAAATGTCAAACATTAGGAGTTGACATAATTCCGCTATACACAAGCAAGAAATCTGTATTTGATTGAATCATTCTAGTGTCATCAGCATAAAGTAGAACATACATTTTCTAAATCATCATCACTAAGGTTGTTGTAAATTTCACCAGCTGCCATGTCAAGTCCGTTATAATTGTGACTAAGTGTTCAAAATGATTCAGGTAAATAGCAAATAACAAAGGACACAAGTTTTCTCCTTGCCATACCTCTACATCACATGAGAAGAAGGCCGACACAGCCTGGCTCTGATTTATACATGATTTAGCATTTTTGTACATGTTGTATACAACTTTCAACACATTACCATTAATACCGCATGAAATTATCTTAGACCACAGGGAGGACCGGTCTACAAAATCAAATGCTTTCTTATAATCGGTGAAGGCACAAAAAAGCCTTTTGCGTCAAGACAAATACAATTCAACCAATACCCCTATCTGAACACTGTCTGTTCTTCACCTATTACATTCGCTTTGTTTAGGTATGAGGTCAGTCTGGTGTTCTGAACAATCACTAAGGATTAATAAACACTCAGACTTTATGCAGAATGTCACCCACTTGGCGGGTTTAATTGATCTATTCAGCAATGAGGACACTGCTTAGGCCTCACTCTGGACACTGTCACTCACAGTGTTGTGTATTGTCTTTGTTGGTGCATTGAGCTAATCTACTTGACTATGAATCAGTGGTGGCTCTGGTTGTGTATTACACCCAGCTGTGGAGCTAAGATTCTCTGCCTGCTATTGTTTGATGGAAACTGTGACTAATGTGTAATTGGTCACTGGCAGTAGCTTGTGTCACCAGACAGCATTAAGCCATTAGACCTCTGTTAAACTGGACAGTTGCCTGTAGGTTTTAAACTGTGTCAAACAGTGAGTCTACCTTTTGCTCTCAGATAATCTGTCCTCTTAGTTTTACACATGAACACATAATCTGGCATAACTTGATAAGTCTTTGTAGCAGCACATTTGTACTTCCAGTGTATCATTGCATACTGTGTGCCACATTTGAATGTTGTGCATGTAATATTTCCATGTAATCCATTTGCATATATAATTTCAACAGCCGTTTTCTTCATTTTCACTTTTTTACCCCTACCATGTTCAGTGCTCCATAACTTCGCCAATTTTTGTAGCAGTCATATAATTTTTGAAACCATGTAAAGCACCCTACCAAACCTTTACAAGGATGTAAGAAAACAATGTTACAATTTTTCCGACTTATCACTCATTTGGTCAGCCGGGGGTCACATATAGACGTATTAGTCCAAAGGACTTCAGGGCCACTTGGCCCATTTTTATATTATATTTCAGTCAGATTGGGAATAAAAAGGATCATTTCACTTAGTCTTTAAGGTTTCTGAAAGGTTTATAGTCTACCAGTAGGGCTTTGTTCACACTAATATGTACCGGGTAGGTATGTCAGTAACAGTGAACATTATTGAAGATACCCCCCTACACGGAATAAGCATAGAACATATTAACAGCCAGCCACAATAATTGCTGTAATATAAACATTTATGTACAATCACTTCAATTAAGCAATTCGAATGTGACCAACATTTTAGAATTGTTACAAGTACAGTAGGCCTCCAACCATGTCAGTCATGCTAATAAAAATACGCTTCAAATCAATTATTAATAAGAAGCTTACAATCAAATGTTTGATTTAAGTAGTGAGAAACATACTTTTCCCCATAGTATTCTGTGTAAAATAAAAAAATATAGGGCCAGATCTGCATTTGTTTATTTCACATCATATTTTTTTTATATCTGATGATATTTCAAAGGATTTTGGCCATTGGAACCGACAGATTTGTTCGTTATATCCGAACATTTGTTATACATTTTATATATATATATATATATGTACTTAGAAATCAGAAATTCAATAAGAAAAAATTGGGACCAATTTGTTATAAGCAAGAATTTGTTATAGGTAAAATCGTTATGTCTGAGGCTTACTGTATGCAACCGTTGACTTCATACTCCCTTTTATATGCTTTGTATGAATACAGTAAACCTGACATATAACAAATCGCTTGGGACTGGCCAATTGATTCGTTATAACAAACAAATTTTATATCTGAAATTTACTGAATATTACTGCAAACCATACATGTTATTTTTCCAATTCAATATTTGTTAACCTGACAAGTTTACTTATATCACTATTACTGTAGAACATGTTGGTATCATCAGCAAATAAGATGACCTTAAAGATGTTTGAAATATTACAAATATCGTTTATATACAAAATAAACAACTTTGGACCTAAAACAGATCCTTGTGGGAACCACAAGATATTTTGAGTATTTGACTATATTTCTGAGTCACAATTATCATAGTGAACTTATGGACTTCTGTGTTTCAAGTAACTCATAATCCATTTACAGGTGTGTATGTGTAACACCACAAATACCATAAAAGTAACACATTTTGCCGATATAATCATGGTTAACCATATCAAATGCTTTCTTATAGTCAACAAATATATGCCAACAGCATATTTATTATTATCAAGAGAATTAGTAATTTCTTCGGCCAATTGTATTAAGGCATGGGGTGTTGACATGCTTGATCTAAATACATATAAATCCATAGGACTGAGTGTTATATTTTCTTAGAAAACTATCCAACGTGTCACTGTATAATTTCTCCAGTATTTTTAGAACTGGAGCAACAAAGAATTAGGTCTGTAATTTGTAAATGCACCTCTATCACCAGACTTTAATATGGGAGTGACTTTAGCTGTTTTCATTTGATTAGGGAATATTCCAGTGATGAAAGAAACATTGCATATGTGCTCTTCTTATTTTATCAGTGACTTCACACATTCCACTGTATAGTTCTGTTTGTCATATGCTATTGCCAGTGAATGTTAAATGTGGCTCGAAGCATTCTTGTATAACATCCGTCTAGTTGTTTGTCAAATTTTGTCGTTACTGTCCATGTCCATAATTGAATTTATTATAGTTACACAACTTAATGAATACTTTATTTTAGACAAGGTTTTAACAAGTTGCATAGCCTTAATTAACCATATTGAAAGGGAACTGCAGGAAATACAAACTACAACATTAATAATATTATTGTAGTTAAAGGGAATAAAAACATATATTTGTTGAATTCATGTTATATTACATCCTGCTATCTATTTCCATGTCCACCAGCCAAACAAAATCAAAAAATTAAATGACATTTTCGAATATGCATATTTTTGGCACTTTTCAGGATGCCGAGATGTGACGTCAGATATGACCCATACTCGCATCAGGCCGACCCTTTCCATGCATTCAGAGCATGTTTACAAGGATAGCTTTCGGGTCGAAACGAGCATCAAAATTAGTTATTGTGCGATATTCCGATGTAATACAAACACTAGTCATCATAGAGGAACAAGCAGTTATCTTACGGTTCCACATGAATCCAATTTTATTCAAAACAATGAATGCGAATGAGCCTACAAGTCGACTAGATATCGCCGAGCTTTGGCTTGTTTTCAGAATAAATACATCGAATGCAACCAATGGGAGATAATCTACACCAATAAACATACATAGCAAACATATATTGTATCCAGCGACAGAAAGTAACGTGTATAATCTCATAATATCACTCGAATATCGATGTATGAAGGAAGAGTTGTACAATTTATCATAACAACTTAAAAATCAGTCAGCGAATTTCTGTCGGTCCTGCTAGCTCAGTTGGTAAACGCGTTGGTTCCTTGGCATTTACTTTGCAATCGGGCGACGCCGGTTCAATCCCAACACCAAGCCATTGATTTTCTTTACACTTTTTTTTAAATGTTTTCACAAAGTAATATAAACCAAATCATATACTATGATGTACTGTTTATAAATATTTTTTTTATTTTTGTAGTAATTATTTATTCCCCACAAAAATTAAAATATGGGAATTATATAACAATGTTTCAAAATTTTATTTATCCAAACAAATATAATGTAATGGATATATAATTTATTAATTGTATATATATATATATATTGTACGGTAATATATTGTAATTATATATGTGAAAACAAATGGTGATCTGTATAGATAAATAAAATTTAGAAACATTGTTATATATAATTACCATATTTTCACTTTTGTGGCGAATAAATAATTACTACAAAAATATTTATATACAGTGCATCATAATATACAAAATGATTTGGTTTATATTATTTCGTGAAAACATAAAAAAGTGTAAAGAAAATCAATGGTTTGGTGTCAGGATTGAACCGGCGTCGCCCGATTGTAAAATGAATGATAAGAAACCAACGCATTTACCAACTGAGCTAGCGAGACCAATGGAAACTCACTAACTGATTTCAGTTGTTATGAAAAATTGTACACAGCTCTTTCATATATCGATATTCTGGTGATAATGTGAGATTATATACGTTACTTTCTGTAGCTGGATACAATATATGTTTGTTATGTATGTTTATTGGTGTAGATTATCTCCCGTTGGTTGCATTCGATATAATTATTCTGAAAATTAGCCCAAGCTCAATGAAACCTAGTCGACTTGTAGGCCCATTCGCATTCATTTTTTGAATAAAATTGGAATTATGTGGAACCGTAAGATAACTGCTTGTTCCTCTATGATGACTAGTGTTTGTATTACATCGGAATATCGCACAATAACTCATTTTGACGCTCGTTTTGACCCGAAAGCTATCCTTGCTCTGAATGCATGGAAAGGGTCGGCCTGATGTGAGTATGGATCATATGTGACGTCACATTTCAGCATCCCAAAAAAGCGCGGCAAAAATATGTATATTCTAGGAAAATGTCCGGCTGCACAACGAAAAATTTCTAATTCATTGAATTTTTTGTGTTTTGTTGGCTTGGTGGACATAGAAATAGATAGCATGATATAATATAATATGAATTCAAGCAATAGGTGTTTTTATTCCCTTTAAATGTCAGTACTTTTGTTTATTGTAGTGTTCCAGATGACGCAATAACAAGTGGTGCCACCTATCAACATCGTGTTATCGCTTTTCAAATTTCATCCGCCCTAGTGGATTCACATAAAATCAATCTTTATTTATTTCTTATAAAATCAATGTGCATGTTACATTACACTCACCAGGTTTAGAATTGCTTTGGATGAATTATACAAAATGTTCAAGGTAATCATGAACGGTTCAAAGTCAGCTTGACCTTATCGACTCAGCACATTTACGAAATTGCATCAACAAAACCATAAAACTAATTCAGAATTTCAGTCAGATTCCAGTCTGTGACACGATACGTAGTTACTCGGGTGCGGGACTAAACTGCAAACATACCTCGTTACCTACCTTAATAGTGGTATATACTGTGTGCAGCAAACAATTCACTCGTTGCAGTAACTTGAGTAGGGTTGTGGGATATCAGGAGCGCATAAAAACACCAATCGACTTTCTCCTTGCGTAGCCGTGCTAGATTATTCACACGCCGTTAGGTGGCGACACCATCTGTCAAGTTTACCTGACTGTAATCACGTTGTCGCGCGTACATTTATCCGGGCGTTAAATATCCGGGTGACGTTTCTGCGCATGCGCGTATCTAGGGGAATGCATTTAGCACCAGCTACGACTGTCGCGTTTTCATTTATCCGGGCGTTATGTATGTTCATATGTATATATATTTACATATATGTCTATACATATACATAAATTATAAAATGTTTGCTTCCCACAGACAAACAATTTTTGTCGTAAAGCAGTTTCCTCTCCACGCACACGTCACGTGACTTACTCTTATATTTGGTCACAAATCTGAAACAGCAAATTATATAATTATGTACTCTAACTTTAACGATCGTATTACGACAACAAACGAAACATATTTAACTACTGGATATTATTTATCACTACGTGATCTACTGGTGCCAAATAGTATGCCTTACATATGCACATAAACATAACCCGGATAAAATATAAAACCCGGATAAATGTAAGCGCGACAACGTCATAAATATGCCAATCGGCCACGTTTTCAGTGCCCCACTGCCTGAATGCACAAAACCTAGTCGCAATGCTCCAACCGCTTGGTCGGAATTCTCCAATGGCGTAGTCACAATGCGCCAACGGTCTGGTCGCAATGCACCACTTATGGCCCACTGATTTTAATAATTATTGTCAAACCTATGCACATATAGATAATACAATTGTATATATTAAAACATTAAATGCATAATTAATATAGAAATAACATGTTTCGTTGACTTCCTGTACATTCTTGAAAGTAAATTATGTTTTGTCTTTGTATTCACATGTATGATTGCATTACAACCTATCATGAAATATCGACTACAATGTCGTTTGATGTGTAGAATGCTTAGAAATCATATAGTAATAGCCTAATAGGCATCCTGCTCATGCGTTGAGCAGATTTTTTTATGTTGGTTGTTTTTGATGTGTGCCCACACTAATTGGCTCTGGCATTATTTTATTGAGCAGGTCGGTTTGTTTGAATAACGGCATTGTACAAAGTACATTGAAATAAAGCTTCGGACATCAACGATATCTAATTGATGTTGGCCTGGACAGTGGGTCGAATACGGGGGGGATGCTTTATATATACCTTTATTATTAATATCGTATATATATATATCATATAAACGATATTAATCATAAAATAATAAAGGTATATATACTATTTTCGATTTATATATATATATCGTAGTTATGTGTTTTATGTTTTAATGCATGTACACTTTTTAATTATAATAAAAAAAACAATTTTTCTGTTTTAATTTATTCTTTGTACATATGTTCAATGATTGATGTAAATGATGCATGAATGGCTCGGCCATCGAAAATAGAGTAAACAAACTAAGTATGTTACCGAGTGAAAATTATTAATCAATAAATACACGGAATGAGATACTAATAAAACAATTACTGTACTGTACTTACTATATTGTTTCGTGGAAGTTTTCGTTTTGATTTTCTAGAAATAATTGAAGGTTGAATCTTCTTATACAAGTGTAGACATTCATTATTAAATTGCACTGAAATGAATTTGAATGTGACAGGCTGACAACAAGTGACAATAGTGGTGTGTGTGTGAAGAATATTTAGAGGCTTGTGTAATTGGCTTCTCTACTCCTGCTTTGTGTTATTGAGCAGATTGTTACACGTTGTCTAGCTGTCCTTTGATTTGGAGGCCATAGCAATTGTCTTAACACCCTTGTATTGTTTCATCGAACAGGCCTTTTTGTTTGAATAACGGCATTGTTGAAACAACGCGTCCGACATTAGCAGCATCTGGCTGAAGTTGGTTTCCGTTGACTTTGATGTCGTGAAGATCTACCTGGGTAATCCAGTTCTTACTAAGTCCTCCTTGAATGCTTTGTTGGGAACTGAGCAGATATTGCGTGTCAGATTTGTTTTAGTATATTGTCTAATGTTACAATATGATCGATGATAAGAACATATCTATACAGGCAGGCAGGCAGGCATGCATGCAGGCATGCATGCAGGCAGGCAGGCAGGCAGGCAGGCAGGCAGGCAGGCAGGCAGGCAGGCAGGCAGGCAGGCAGGCAGGCAGGCAGGCAGGCAGGCAGAGCCAACCAAGGCTGTAACCAGTTGGTTTAAACTAGTAGAAAACAAGTACTTATTGAGTGAACTGGTCAACCCCAGAATAACTGTGCAAACAACGTAATACTAATGTCACTTGTAGCGTGTGAAAGCGTGCTATAATAGATCAGATATCCAAGATGTAACAACAATAATATTAACTAATGTTCAATTAAGTAGCACAAACATTTGGTGATACTCTTCTTCTCTAAGAATGTGTGCAGTCACGGTTTGTGTACACCTACTAAATAGCACACCTGTTGAAATCGCGACAGGAGGCCTTGAAGACCCTGTGGACGCAATATGAAGAAGCGGACAGGATGTCGACGTCAGAATAGCTGCGTCGATGCAGCGAGCTGGTGACTATCGCCAAAGATTAGATTTAGGTTTGCAGGCGCCATATTGATGAACATAATACTACGTTAATTGTCAGCATATTATTATCACAGAGTCCTCTCTTTCTCCCGTCTTTATCCCAACCACTACTAATCCCCGTAGTCGAAATACTGCGATCGGAACGAAATAAAAATAACCGAGCAGTTTCAAATTTACTGGCTACTTTATTCATCACTCACCCACAAACACTATACAAGGATTTCCATATTTTTTTCGTATTTTTATTAATTTCATTCTAAAATTAAACTGGCAATATACTTTGTTATATTTTATTGATTGGATAATGTTGTACAACATGCCGTTCAACAAAGCCGACCTGAATTATTGCTTAATGACCTTAATTAAGATGTGTTTATTAACAAGTTTGTCATATAGATGACATTGCGTTATGTAGGAGGCGAATGGTGTCACGGATGTGACGTTATGTCATGTAGTAACTGTGTCTCTGTCAAATATGGTTGATTTCCGTATGTATGACTACGATGTGCTAATGCAGTAACATGTGTAGAATGATTTTTTTCAATGTGCTGTACAAAGTAGGAACATTTGATGTAGCCATGAAGGTGACAATACGGCCTATACGAATGTATACATGTTTAATTAATAAAATTGTCATCCTGATTTATGACTATACATGTTTTCAGACATGTTGTGTGTGTACAATTTAACAGTGCAACTTTACAAGGGAAAACAATCCAGCAATGTTCTTATGTTTTACGTGTAGCGAAAGAATCAGCACAAACACATGCAACGATCTACTAATAATAATAATAACATTAATAATATATATCATTTATATGTATACATCATGGAGGTCTTTAAAAAAAAATGAACTACTACATAACTACGAACTATTCTACATATCTACCAAGTTCCGTTCTTTTATTACATAATTCACAATAATTTGTTGTATATATTTTTAATTATGTCGTCCACTTCTAGTAAATGTAGTTAACATGTCAGACAAAGTCCATGTACACATATCACTACCCATATAATATATATACTGAAAGAAGTTATTATTCTAGCCGATCGAGTTAGGCGGGGAAAAAACAATCAAACAGATAAACCACAATGCTTTATAATATATAGATACCATAAGAGGTGCATTGCAACAAGACCGTTGCCGTTGGAGCATTGCGACTTGCGGCCGGTTTCATGAAGCGTACTTAAAGTTACACAATTACTTAGCGTCACGTGTTTGCGTAAATTCCTATGCTCGCTTATATTAAAAAAATCACGTCATTTACTAAGGCAATAATCTTAGCATCTTCATGAAACAGATCCCAGGTCGTTATCATCAATAATGGGCATTCCGACTAAAAGTGGTGCATTGCGATCACCCCGTTGGAGCATTGCGACCAAGCGGTTGGGGCATTGCGACCAGGCGGTTGGAGCATTGCGACTAGGCAGTTGGTGCATCGCGACTGGTGTATTCAGGCAGAGGTGCATTGCGATTACGTCAGTGCCAGCCAACAGTACCCCCCCCGGCTGCTCGCTTTGCGAAACTCTGAATTTAAGCTCAGCCTATGGCTATGAAATCGCTCACTACATCATTAATTTTTTATCAGTGGTTGGCGGCAGGTCAGGTGGTCATAATAAAACTTATTTCAACCAACCGTGCCTCGTACGTGTTACATGCAATATTTAGGAAGTAGAAGCAATTATTCGAATACACAATACCGTTCAGCTTAGTCTCGCTTACCGACTCTCGCCTGGCGCTGCGTGACTTCGCCAGAAAAATAGTCTGGCTCTGAATGGCCCTTCTGAATGTTATCCGCTAGATGGCAACACTGGTATACCCATTAATTAAAGTGTAATTAATCTATGAAGTTATATATGACGTTTTGTCAGGATTTGCCGTGTATTACTAATTATTAGTCTCGCTTAACCGACTCTCACCTGGTTGCGTGACTTCGCCAGGAAGATAGTCTGGCTCAGAATCGCGTTTTGACTGCTCACTGCCAGTTTGCACGTCTATATATCCCCCCACAATGTTTATATATTATGTATGTTTTCGATAACGAAATGAAATTACAAAATAGTGCCCGAAATAGTATTATACAAAATAAAAAAAATCTTAAACTAAATGAACACACAATTTAACTTACAAGTCTGCGAGTCCGCATCAATCAAGTCTGGTCATGTGTAAGTAGCATTAGCTGTTCATTTAGATACGATTATATAGTCCTTGTATTTGCTTGGTAGCATGGACTTCTCTCGGACTTCCTGGGTGTCGTTGGACGTAGGTACCGGAGAGTGTGGTTCTGTCTGGTCACTCAGTTGTTGATGTTCAACAAGTGTGTTCGGCTGAATTTCAACTGGTGTGTTGGCCCGAATTGGTTCCACTGGAGTGATTAGAGCAGTGTTTCTCAAACTTGTTTGCTCCACGACCCCTTTTCTCAGATAATCATTATAATGCCTCCCACCAATTAACCACAATAAATATAAAGTAACCAATGTTTACTCTGAAGTAAAGAGATTAATACACCTTTATTTGAAGTCATATTTAAAAGATGCTGCTGTTAATCAAATAGGTGATGATGCATAACACCAACAAGCTTCATGATTGTGAATTATTTGAAGTCGTATCTTACTGACACTTCACAAAGTAATGTCCGTTTTGGTTCATTCAATCAAATAGGTGACGTTGCATAGCACCAACAAGCTTCATGAGTGTGAATTGTTTGTCTTTCTGATGCTGCATAAAGAAACGTCTGCGTTGATTTGTTCAATCAGATAGGTGACGCTATATAACACCAACAATTATTTGAAGTCAGATTTTATTGACGTTGCACAAAGAACTGTCCGTGTTGGTCGGTTCAGACTTGAATGGGATGGGCAATGCTGCAAAGCATCGACAAGCTTATTGGTTCTGGGTTTCGTTATAGTGAGTGCACACCGGAAATCATGCTCCACCTTTAGCCTGTTGCGACATTTTGTCTTAATGTGTGTAATCGACAGGGTTACTAAGCAATAAGTAAATTATTATTATTATTAATTTTAATCTATATTATTATACCAGACCGGTATGTACTTTTTTCTATTGGTTTTACTTCTGAGCTACTAAGCAGTTAGACCCCATGTCGCCAGTGTAGCATATGCTGCCTGGAAAAGCCATTAGGTTCTCTTCCCCTGTGGTGTCAATTTCCCCAGCAGTCACCAAACGAGGGTCATACCCCGGTCACTAAGCCAGGATTAATTAAGAGACGCCATCACAGAGTTTCCGAGAGAAGCTGGACAGACATAGCGCTCCAATGTTTCCCCACGAGGTTTCGTGTTTTAACAGAGAAAAAAACCACAAATGAAGATGTAAGACAGTGCATGGTGTGATTGCACTAAGCAGTGCTCAGGAGCCGTGTTAGACTGCAGTTCCCAGTTGGGTTTTTTTATTTTGTACTTTAGATTAACACAATAAATGATAGTCATCGTATAACCGTGTTATGTCTTCATGGTAAATCCCCCGCTACATGTGCATGAGATCAGAGAACGCAACTTCATAGCGGTAGGTTGAAGCGAATGGTAGCAGGTGACGCAGGGCAAAGTCACACAAGTTAGGGTAGGTAAATTCCATGGGTGACCAGAACACTGTGACATGCAGTTTCATATTCGAACTTCATCTTGGCACCTGAATCTTCCTGGAGACCAAGAAGCTTCGTTTGTGCAGCATGCATCGTTGTGATCTGGTACACATGTCAATGGCGCGGTGAATAGATTCATCTACAGCCGTGTTGTTGACTAGATATCTCCGGGAAGTATCTTGTGAATTTCACCTCCAGTGATTTCAGGTGCTCAATTGTCAAATTATGTGTTGTGTTACAGTCTACGGTGCCTTCTAATACCGTTTTCAACATTGCGATGTTGTTTAAGCCAATCGTTCACCTCCAATTCTCCAGCTTGTGCACAAAACCTTTGATTTTTTTCAACAAAATCAATGATCAGGGTTTTCCCCCCTGAAGTTCAACGTCCAGATTGTTGAGCTGTTCGAAGATATCGACGAGGTACGCTAGTTGTAACTCCCATCCATCTTCTGTCCAGGCTGAAAGAAGATCCACTTTGTTCTCGATATTGAGGAAGAGCTTGATTTCATCTCTGAAGGCAAACATATGTCGGACAACATTGCCTTTGGAGAGCCGGCGGACTTGTATGTAGAACAGAAGGGTTTCACGGACAGACTCCATGTCTTAACAACATTTCTTGAACAGGCATGAGTTGAGGGCACTTGCTTTCACAAAGTTCACAGTTTATATGATTGTGTCAAGGGTTTCCAGGAGCGCCTGGGGCAGTGTCTTTGACGTAAGGGCATGTACGTGTATCATGCAATGAAGTGAAAAGGCACGTGGAGCTTTCCGTTTGACGAGGGTTACAAATCCTGATCGAGATCCAAGCATTGCAGCGGCCCCGTCGGTACACACATCCCGGAGATTGTTCCAGTCAAGGCCTTCGGCTTCAAAGCATTCAGTCACTTTGTCCATCACGTCTTCCCCTTTGGATGTTAACTTGAGGTCATCACAAAACAAGAATTCTGCAGCGGCATAACGAATTGATTTGCACGTTTTGTGAATATCAAACGCGAGTGATGGTACGTTTTAATAGAACACAAATTATTTTTACGGGGCTTCGTCTCGCGGCTCCCCTGAAATTGTCAAACGACCCTCTAGGAGGCCACGACCCCCAGTTTGAGAACCGCTGGATTAGAGGATCATCTTGGGATGGGGTATCCATGGACTCCTCAACCAGCACATGAGGCAGTGTTTATTGTGTTCTTTTTAGGTGTACACGGTTGCGCCTGTACACTGTTCCCTCACTGTCTTCAACTTCATAGGACCTTTCATCCAGTCGTCTCACCACCTTCGCTTTCTTTTATGACTTGACTCCAAGCTTGAACGGATTCATTCGGACGATGTCACCTTGATGCAGATGTGGAAGATATGTAGCAGATTTGTCATATTACTTGGCTTGACGGTGTTGTGACCTTTTAAGCATACCTGTTTTATGTTGCTGCATGCACAGACGGCCGTGACTCCAGAAGACTTTGAACTGTTGGAAGAATTGTTTTCGTTCGCCTACCCAGTAGTCTTTGTGTAGGACTACTATCCATTCCTTGAGTAGGGGGTGTTGCGGTGCTAAATGTTGGTCATGACCAGTGCATTGTGTTGTCTTGACCATCAGCTTTCACTGATGATTCCACCTAGCCGTTTGAGCGACTGTGGCGTGGAGATGTCATCATATGTTCGAATTTCTTACTGAAATTAGCAAACTCGTCTGACACCAGCTGTGGACCAGTGTCAGTAACTACAGTGTCCGGGATTTCAATTCTAGCAAAGTAAGCTTTATGATTACTGCCTTGAAGCCAGTGGTTGGTAGGTAATCTATTTCCCAGAAGGTTGATCTGTAGTCAGTGGTGACTAAGTAGTCCTTTCCTTGGTAAGATAACAGGTCGACACCGACCTTCTGCCATAGACGGTCCGGCACATCACGGCTCATCAGAGTTTCCTTAGTCTGAGAACATTCGAACTCACGACAGGCCTCATACGTTTAGATGTACTCTTTGATTTCTGCATTCATGCCAGGCCAGTACACCAATTCCCTTGCTCTTCTTAGACACCCTTCAATGCCAACGTGGCCTAGGTGAACATCCTTCTTAATTTGTGATCTCATGGATTGTGGAATCACAAGTCTTTTGCCGCGGAACACCAATCCATCAGTGACGGCCAACTCATCTCTGAAGTGGTAGTAAGGCACAAGTGGCGGCACATCTGGTTTCTTGGGCCAGCCATGTTGCAGGACAGCTGTCAGCACTTGTAGAGTGGCATCTTGCTCGGTGGCATTACGAATGTCCTGGACAACATCTTCTCTCGTGGATAGATAGTTCACAGCGTGGATAGCTTCGAACTCAGTGGTTGGTGCAAGTGCACAATGGAGCATGCCCTGTAGACGCTTGGGTGCTCTGTCCAGAGGTTTCTTTGTTATTGCCTCAAGTGGCTTGTGGTCACTGTAGACAAGGACGACCATAAGTGAACTGATGCCACTTCTCAAGAGCAAAGACGACGGCCAGCATCTATTTCTCTATAATAGCATAGATGGTCTCTGTTTCACTCAAAGCACGACTGGCGTAAGCAATTGGTCTTCCTTCCTGAAGTAGTGCACATTCCAGGCCATAGTTGCTAGCATCACACTGAATGACCAGTTGCTTACTCGGGTCAAAGTACACCAGAGTGGGCGCCTCAGCCAGGAGTTGTTTCAGTGTTGTGAAAGCTTTCTTCTGAGCATCTCCCCACATCCATGCAACATCTTGTTGTATACAGGAACAGCAATGGGATGGAATACATCAGTCAACTTGGGTAAGTATCTCGCCAGGTAAGTTACTGTACCTCTTAGCCTCTCCACAGCTTCCCTGTCACACGGGCTCTTCATCTTCAGAACAGCTTCGAACTTGGATTCAAGTTCAGTTTGATCCCATGTTCCTTGTATCTTTGGAGCAGCTTCTGGATCTTGACACAGATATTATAGTTATCAGATACATGAATGATAATATCACCAGTAACATAGTGAACATTCTCCAGCCCTTCCAGTGCTTGTTGCAGACAGACTGACTTTCAAGCTAAAAGGTAGTCATTGCCAACAATACCACCCAAACGGTGTTGCGAAAGTAGTCAGTAGGCTAGATTCTTCATCCCGTTCGCAGTGTAGACATCCTTGTTGCAAGTCACATACAGCAAATTTCTTGGAGTTCACAAGCTTCGGTAGAATGTTGTCCAGCACAGGCAGGAAGCTTGTAGTGTTCACGCTTTAGGGCTAGGTTGAGAGGTCTAGGATCAATGCAGATCCTGACAGCCCCAGAACACTTCTTGGCCACAGACAGTTGGTTCACCCAATCACGGGTTGGTCCAATTTGACTATGACACCAGTGTGTTCTAGTTGGTCTAGCTCATCTTTCACGGAACTGTTCAGTGATTCTGTTAGGGTACGAGATGGTATCACAACCGGTTCAATGTTTTATTCCAGGGTGAGACGAATTTTCCCACCAGAAAGTGAACCAAGTTTACCATCGAACATTTCAAGAGTCTTCAGTGCATGGAGTTTCGGCAACTCTACAGCCGGAAACTAAAGATACAGTTTCAAAGTTCTCGTAGTTCACCGTGATGAGCTTCATGCATTCAGCAGCTTCACGGCTGAGTAGTGGTGTCAGTTCGTCGTGATCCACTATGACATAGTTCACTTTGAACCTGTAGCAGGATTTACGGTTTTAGCTCGGCACTTGCCGAGAGCTTCAGTCTTCACATTGTTCCACATCTTCCGAATGATTGGTTCTGGGCGGTTATCTTTCTCCTTCACGTACTTCTTGGGCAGTATGCTGACAGTTGAACTACAGTCAACCTGCATCTTCACTGACTGCCTTTCAACCAGTATGTTGCACAAAATGGGACCATCTTGTGAGGAGAGTGCATGCACAATGCGACAATGACGCAGCTGATATCGCCAAAGCTAGCACCGGAGCTATCTGAGTTTAATCCATCTTGTACACTGTGAACAGTTTAGGGCATTGTGCGGAGCCTCTGAAATGGTTTCAGCCCCTACACGCATCACACATCTTTCCCCATGCAGGACAGAGTTCTTTCTTCATGGAGTGCGTTTTGCAGCAGAATTTGCATTTTTGTTGACTAGCAGATTTTCTTCCACCGAATGTCGACTTGGTAGTGTAGCGTCTGTATCTGGTGTCGACTCTGTTCACTGCTTCTGTTATATTTATAATTTTGCATTGTTCTACAGCCTCTTGCATGCACTGGCAGATGTCTACCGCTCTGGGTAGATCAAGTTTCAAATGTAAAATGAGTTTGTTGCGGATCTTGTCACTCTTTACACCGTGGATTATTCTGTCGACAATCAACTTGTCTCGCATAGAGTTGCAAAACCCACAGGTTTTTGCCAGATTTTTCAACACTGAGTAGTATTGCTCAAACGACTCATTTTCCTGATTCTGGGTGTTAAACTTATACCTTTCAAAGAATTCTTTCACTTTGCCTAAGATATGTTTGTCACAATTTCTGATGATTTCAGCAGATTTGACACGTTCGTCTTCCATCAAATCCATACCATTGAAGACGCATAGTATATCTTTCCCAATACAGTGTAGTAGAAGTGTCGTCACATATGTCTGGCTTAGCATCGAGTCCAGACACGATTAGATAGTTTTCCCACATTTGTTTCCACAACTTCCAGTTATCGACCTGACTGGTTTCCAGTTCCAATGCAGGTGGAGACGAGCCACTGGGCAAGTTCACATAGATGTGATTCTGAGATTGAGGGTCATCGACGTTTGGAGCAGCCACAGCAGGTGCCAAGATAGTGGCCATGCTGGCCTTTACATTAACAGCTGCATTATCATCAGCCATAGTTCACTCTTTAACACAGATGTCACTTTTGACTGAACTGCCTTGCCATACTCAGTTACCTTCGATATCCCACCGCTGCCACCATGTTACAACATTTACTCAGGACTCACCGTATGCACTTTAGAATGTACAAGCAAAATAGAGACGGTAGTTCGACTAAACCAAAACTTTATTAAACGTGGCTGCCACAACAAGGGAGCAGCCTGTTATTTAACTTTCTGTGGAGACATCATTACATAATATTATTACAAATCACTCTACCACTGAAACAGCATTGAGGCTCACAAAAACCTCCAACTGCTTTATACAACCAGAACATTTTTCCCTCGAGCTGAACTATTTTACCTCAGCTGGGGAGCGTTCGCACCCATCGCATCACACAGAGTACAAGTCTTCAGCATGCGCATACAAGTAAAGGTTTTGTCTTTCCCAAGGAATGATAATAATAATTATACTTCAACAGCACCGACATAATCAAGAACTTGAGCTCAGTATCGCAATAAATTTAAGACGTATCGTAAACGGTAATGCAAACATCAAGAATAGCCATACGGATGCGCACGTCATCATTAGAACAAGCAAAGGACTTTAGCCATGCCTGCTGGGAATGCAATTTTGAACAAAATTTATATTTCTTGATTTTGTACAAGCACGAACAAAAAGTGCATGCACATACATGAACACGCACGCATGCACACACCCACTAATAATAATAATAGTAACAATTAAGATCTAATACCTTTATTCGCACAAACAGTTTGACATGTATACAAGAAAAGGATATCTGTTTTGTACACAATCATGTATGCATGTTACAAAAATTAAAACAAATACTTACTGTTGTTGTTATACCCATCATGATGATATACCTTCATCTACACCATTTTGATGAACACCGCAGAATAGCGGTGAAATGTTACAGATCTGCATAAAACGAATTTGTACAAATAGCCTAATTCCCCCATTGAGCAAATGTGGTTGATATCAAAATTGAACATAATTATGTGCATGATGTAGGGAAGCGTGTGTTTATATCTGCTTTGTGTTTCTGCTAATTTTCATTTGGTTTAATTGAACATGTTCAAAATCATGTCTGGTTTGTTTGCTATAAGTGACTTTTGTTCTTTTGATTCAGTTATTTTATCAATGACTTAGTTTGCATAGGCATTCACTGAAAAACATGATGAACATAATCTAAAATTTTTTATCCAACATTGCACACTTATAAACAGAAAAAATTTCGGCTGGACAGTTCACTTGGCAAAGGTCTTGTGACCACAGTTGGTCATGTGATCAGTGTGAGCTGTCCACATTTAATTACTGATACACCTTGGTGACACCTTTGCGACGTCAGTCAGAGGCTGCTTCCTAGATCTGTTGACAATGGGACAGGTTGCATCTATTTAAACTAAATTCGCAGGGGGGACTCGCAGAGAAGCCTGAAACTGGAGGCATAGATAAAGGCAGCAAAAATAATTCAGCAAAGAACAGTCTGGAAAACTGTTCTGAAGCTGGGTATAAATGTGTTTGTTTAAATGCAAGGAGTATAGTAAACAAAAGAAATGAACTAAACATTATGGTAGAAGATATTGACCCTCACATAATAGGTATAACCGAATCATGGGCAACCACCGATATATCAGATGCCGAATTGGGACTGACAGGATATGTAATGTTTAGGAAAGATAGAATAGGAAGAAGGGGAGGTGGAGTTATTTTATATAGATAAAAGAATCCATCCGGTAGCCATGAAATAAAATTAGACAGAGAAGCAGATTAAGAAGCTGCTTGGTGCGTAACATATTACAGGAAACTCAATCTAACAGTTGGATTACTTTTATCTAAGTCCAAACATGCTGTGAAGAGAAATGAAAAAAATACAAAAACGCCATAAGGAAGGAGCAAACGGGACTGTGTTATTATGGGGATTTTGAACCATAAGCATATAAAAAATGGAAATCCTTACTAAGAGTACAGGTAAGGAGGACCACAAGTTTTGCCTTTAGCAATAAGATAGTTTCCTTCGATTGATCATGAATAATTTGATGAGAATTAGAATAATAAAAGCAAAGTTCAGGAGAAATTTCCAAAAAGGAAGATATAAGGAAATGAGGAAATATTTAGCAAAGATAGACTGGAATAATACACTGAAGAAAAAGACAGCAACAGAATGCTGGAATATCTTAAAGAATGAAATAGAGTGCATCGTAGATAAATTTGTTCCCTTCAAAAAACAAGGGAAACGGACCAGAAAGAAATACTTATCGAAAGAAGCCATTAGAAAAATTAAGTATAAACAAATGATGTGGAGGTCATATAGACGTACTGGCAATGACGAAGACTACAACATTTATAAAGAAGCACTAAACCAAGCTACAGCTGAAATTAGAAATCCAAAGAGAAGCTATGAACATAAATTAGCTTGTAATATAAAACATGACAGCAAGAGTTTTTATGCGTATGTTCGAAGCAAACAGAAAGTTAAGGATAAGGTCGGTCCTCTAGAAGATAGTGCTGGAAATATAATATCAGAAGGATTCTTAATGGCTGAAGACCTAAATGAGCATTTTAGTTCAGTGTTTACCAGAGAAGACACTAGTTCACTGCCAGTACCAGAGGCTAAGTTCAAGGGGGCAGAATCAGACTATTTAAGACAGTTAATTGTAACCCCAGAAATGGTAGCTAAGAAAATTAGGGCTATGAAGGAAAATAAATCACCTGGAGTGGATGGTATTCCACCCAAACTACTAGTGGAAATTGTAGAACAAATTAGCATACCGCTTGCAACAGTTTTCAACTTGTCATTAGAAGAGGGAGTGGCTCCTTTAGAATGGAGCGAAATGTTCATTTGCTTATATAAAAAAGGTTCGAAAGAAACAAAGCTCAAATAATTATAGACCAGTTAGTTTAACATCGTTGATTTGTAAATTATTAGAAAGATTAATTAAAGATCACATAGTGGATTTTCTTGTTAAACATAACTTGATAAACCCATCTCAACATGGGTTTCTAAAAGCGAGGTCATGCTTAACAAATATGTTATGTTTTTGGAAGATATCACTAAGTGGGTAGATGATGGATCACCAGTAGATATCATCTACTTAGATTTTCAAAAAGCTTTCGACAAAGTGCCACATCAGAGATTACTGCTTAAACTAAAAGCCCATGGCATAGGAAATGGTATAATTAACTGGATAGAAAAATGGCTGATTGACAGAAGACAACGGGTAGTTGTTGATGGGGAGGCTTCAAACTGGAAATCAGTTTTGAGTGGGGTTCCACAGGGATCAGTACTGGGACCTATATTATTCTTAATATATATAAACGATTTGGACGATGATATAGCTAGCAAGGTGTTGAAATTTGCAGATGATACAAAAGTGTTTAGAAGGATTAAAAGTGATGGGGATAGACAGCATTTACAAGATGATCTTGACAGGTTGATCAAATGGTCTGAAAAGTGGCAAATGTTGTTCAATTTTGGGAAATGTAAATGCCTTCACACAGGACATGGGAACGAATATGCAGAATATACAATGGGGGAAACTGTACTAAGTACTACTGTAAAAGAAAAAGACTTAGGGCTGACAATTAGTGCTGATATGAAGGTTTCAGAGCAGTGTGGAATTGCAGCTTCAAAAGGAAATCAAATCCTTGGATTGATTAGGCGAAATATAGCATATAAAGAAAAAGAACTAATAATACCGCTGTACAAAACAATAGTTAGGCCTCATTTAGAATATTGTATACAAGCGTGGAGGCCATACCGCAAGAAGGACATATATATGCTAGAAAAGAGTACAGAGGAGAGCGACTAAAATGATACCAAAACTGAGGGATCTTAGTTATGAAAAACGCCTAAAAGAATGTGGTTTAACAACACTAGAGACCAGGAGATTGAGAGGAGATCAGATAGAAGTGTTTAAAATATTGAATGGTTATGAAAATATTGATAGAAATATGTTTTTTTTCAGTTAAGAAAGATAGAAAGACTAGAGGACATGAAGTTACATTAGTAAAGGAGCAGTGTAGATTAGACGTAAGAAAGTTCTCATTTTCACAAAGGACTGTGAATGAATGGAACAGATTATCTGATGATTGTGTGGGTGCTAGTAGTGTGAATATGTTTAAAAATAAAATCGACACATACCTCAGAAGGGCTGGATATATGTAGATAAAAGGGTTGGACTCTCGATAAGCCAAAGGGCTTCCTTGTCCACCTGCCATCTAGAGTTAATTCTCTGGATGGCAATCTTGTTAAATCTTGTTAAATCTTGTTAGATGGAGTTCTCACTGACAGGCACCAAAGTCATGTTACAAGCATCCCCCTTGAATGGAGGCACAGTTGACATTGATCGTTAACAAAGGAATCAATATTAGCAATTTCAATATAAAATATAATACAATTATGACATTATGTGTCATCAGTGATGAGTCCAGTTGTGCCAGTGTTGTCGCCTGTTTAAGTATTGTCATGTAATATGGTGCAGGCTTCCCACAGGGTGTGACTGCAAAGGCAAAGACAGCATTAGAGTGATACCACCAATGGTACTGCTAATACCATCAGTGATGCCACCAATGATGCCATCAATGATGCCACCAATGATGTCACGTATGATACCACTAATCATGCCACCTATGCCACGAGTAGACAGATGTTGACTCACTCCTCAGCACTGTAGCTCCACTGAACCACCGCTCCGTCCCACTGCAAGCAAGAGGTGTCACATCAAACAGTGGCAACACAAACTTCTTGTTCACCAGCTAAATCCTCGGCAACACAAGCAAAGTGGTGCAACAGACCAGGAGAGTTTAGCATTATTCTGGTTACTGAACAAAAAACATCACTATAACATGAATATCATACAGAAGGAATGTACAACACAGGGAATGTACAACAGAAGGAATGTACAACACAGGGAATGTACAACACAGGAAATGTACAACAGAGGGAATGTACAACACAGGGAACGTACAGCACTGGGAATGTACAACACACGGAATGTACAGCACTGGGAATGTACAACACATGGAATGTACAACACAGAGAATGTACAACACACAGAATGTACAACAGAGGGAATGTACAACACAAGGAATGTACAACAGAGGGAATGTACCAGCAAGGGAATGTACAACACACAGAATGTACAACAGAGGGAATGTACAACACACAGAATGTACAACAGAGGGAATGTACCAGCAAGGGAATGTACAACACAGGGAATGTACCAGCGAGGGAATGTACAACACAGGGAATGTACAGCAGAGAGAATGTACAACACAGGGAATGTACCAGCAAGGGAATGTACAACACAGGGAATGTACCAGCAAGGGAATGTACAACACACAGAATGTACAACAGAGGGAATGTACAACACACAGAATGTACAACAGAGGGAATGTACCAGCAAGGGAATGTACAACACAGGGAATGTACCAGCGAGGGAATGTACAACACAGGGAATGTACAGCAGAGAGAATGTACAACCCAGGGAATGTACCAGCAAGGGAATGTACAACACAGGGAATGTACCAGCAAGGGAATGTACAACACACAGAATGTACAACAGAGGGAATGTACAACACACAGAATGTACAACAGAGGGAATGTACCAGCAAGGGAATGTACAACACAGGGAATGTACCAGCGAGGGAATGTACAACACAGGGAATGTACAGCAGAGAGAATGTACAACACAGGGAATGTACCAGCAAGGGAATGTATAGCAGAGGGAATGTACAACACAGGGAATGTACAACAGAGGGAATGTACAACAGAAGGAATGTACAACACAGGGAATGTACAATACAGGTAATGTACAACACAGGGAAGGTACAACACATGGAAAGTACAACACAAGGAATGTACACACGTTTCATTAACTAATACAATCATTTCTTTATTCAATAGTAAATAATAACACTTGAGGTGGCAACTTCAAATGAAATGTATGCAGGGTAAGAAACATGTTTCTTTCTAGTTTGTCTATCGTGTTGTTGAAAGACGACAGTGCACTAGTTGTTGTACTTACAGATGTGCTCACGAGGCGGTGCTCATACGGATGCCACGAGACGTCTCTCACGCAGGCTCTGTGGCCGTCCAAACGACTCACCACTCGACCCGTCAAGATGTCGTAAACTAAAATAAATATAATAACTCTACTCTACAGATATCTACATTATATTACTATGGTGGAATGCCATCTACAAGATCAATTTTACCTGCACACAATTCTCGCTTAGACAACTTTTTCATTCATTTTTGTTGCAAAGAAAAACACTTGGGGCCAGAATTTCAACAAAACATACAACAGAATGTCTGACAGCTTCAAAAGATTAATCTTTGTTCAAAGTTGTCAAAATCTGCTCACGGAAAAAGTGAGAAAGGTTTCCTCAACTCAATTTCATTTAACACACTGTTTTTGGGTCACTATTTTTACATGCTATTCTTGTTAATGGTATTATACAGACAAGAAAAAATAAGAAATCACTATAGACACAAAAGAAGTAACATGAGCCAAGAATGGCAACAAAAAGCTTGATTTTACTGTTAACATTGTTTGTCTTTAACATTTAAAATGCATGTCAAAAAAGCGGGAAATTGGGGGGGACAATATTTACAGTGATAATGTTGACATTTATGTCAGCTGCACTGGTGAAAATTAATGACTAATGAGATAATCATAGGATTGAGACATTCATGGGAATGAGACAATTTAGGAATGAAACAAGTGTGTGTGAAAATGATACAATTGTAGGAATGAGACAAATATGGGAATGAGACAATTATAGAAATAAGATAATTGTGGGATTGGGAGAATCATCCGAATGAGACAATCACCTGAATGAAACAATTGTGTGAATTAGATAATTATGGGAATGAGACAATCACACAAATGAGACAATCACAAAAATGAGACAACCAATGGAATGAGACACTTGTTGGAATGAGACACTCATTAGAATGAGACACACATTGGAATGACACTCATGGGAATTAGACACTCATTGGAATGAGACACTCATTGGAATGAGAAACTCATGAAAATTAGACACTCATGGAAATGAGACACTCATTGGAATGAGACATTCCTTGGAATGAGACACTGGTGGGAATGAGACAGTCATGGGAATGAGACAATGACACTCACTGATAACAGCTCCTGTGGCACAGCCAGTGTAGATGTATCTCTGCCCAGTCATGTGTGAGGGGGAGAACCGACTGCGCACTAGGGTGTGTAGGACACTGTGTCCACGGTACGTCATCAGGGACGAGTCACCCTCCAACTTCTCCCTCTGTTTCACCACTGCACCACACAAGACAGGGCAGAATACACCAACCATGCAGCAAATGTATGTAGGTATATTGTGTCTGTAAATTGTCATAATGGTCAGAATTGCTGAATGTGAAATATAGCAAATAATTAGATAACAACATTTATTATTCTTGCAATGAAATACAGATGATGTGAATCAACAAGTGTTTCCTGTAACATACACTGTGGTCACGTTGTCATGACAGTTCTATTCTTATCATTGTCATCATTACTACTAAGCTATATAAATTACTTCTTTCAACTCGACAATTAAAATGCTACACTGCAAATCCCATCATGTCCTCTGTTTAGACACAACAGCGAGATCAACTTAAACCCCTCACCCTTCTTTGGTACTCTCTGCCATCTATAATCCCAGTTTTGGCGGCAAACTTCCCTTTTTGTTGCCTGGAATATCAATGATGATGTTGTACATTTGAATGTGGAATTTTTGCAACTATTATTACCATTAATCATAAAATTTGTAACAAATTAATTACAGTGTATATAATACTTCAGTAGACACATTTAACAACAATGAAAAAAATTGCAGTCGCACTAAAACAAAATTTTACAGAAAATTTATTACATTTACAAGAAACAAGGCTACCTTCAGCATTGTATAATTCTATTTACAGCCAATAACATAAAGAACTGATATTCAAATATTTGTTTGCACTGTCCTGCCTCTTTATCAATATTTGTTCAGCAGACCAATGTAATGTCTACTTAGCTCTAAGTAAGTTTGATGCAAGAACTAGACAACTACGAAGCCATGTGTAACATACCCGCTGTGCTTTCGTTGAGGAAAAACATCTCATATCCCATAGTTTAATGGTCTGATCCTTGGAGTTTGACAGCAAATAGCGACCATCTCCCTGAAAGCAAGGTGTCACATGATTATTCTCAAACTACATCAGAGTATATCCACCAATCCATGCAGATTTGCAGATTTGTTGTGAAACTCCCACCCTCCTGGAAAAGAACAAAATCTTGTGGATAGAAGGCTTTTATGTGCAAATGGAGGTTTTTGGTTAGCCTCAAATGGGGTACAGTTTGAGGTTACAATTTAAGGGTGGGTGTCGTTGGAGGTTTTGATGAGTCTGAAATTCTCCTGGATTTTTGATAGCCAAAAGTTAGCAGGGGTAATTAAAGAGAAAAAATTAAGTAAAAAACAGTATACATAACATGTTTACTATGTATACATACTACATATCAATACAATTTAGAGAGTAGTAAAATAAACTAATTAGAACATTATACATCAGGAATTGTCACTGATGGTCAAACAAGAATAGCAATTTCTTATTATGGAGCGAAGGGCATAAAATAGTAAGTCTATCCCATCAAAAGGAACCATCCTCTCATGCCAGGGGATATATTATTAGCAGGAAGTTCACTGAATGACATTTTGATAGTACGGGAACCAATGCAAATGTGTTGAACAGGACGTTGAGGTAAGTTCTGCTGCTTCTGCAGTTCACCCCACAGAGTGTTTTTAGAAACTTTGGTTACAATTTAAACATTTTGCAGGCATATGTACGAAGAAAGCTTCACACTTAGTAAATGCAATCTGACATGCAGTAGTTTCAATATATTTATTATAATATTATGAAGAACATTACATTAAACAATCAGGAACGGGTGGTTTCGGTTTAACTACAGTTCTCTGGCATCCTAATTACCAAACAATGCAATGAAACGGGTCACATCGTAATGCAGCAGCATGTATTCTGACATGATATGCATACCATGAATTAATGTTACTATAACAGAGGAAACAAGCATATATTCTGTTTTGGCCATACTGTAATCTTATCATTTGTTTCATTCATTCATGTGTTCTACCATACACGCATGTCAATGTTTCTACTAGGTCTGCCAGCAAGTGTTCTTTTGTCTGAACTAAATGACTGTTTTGTTGACTGAACAAAATGACTGATAAGTTGACTAAAAATGACTGGTTGGTTGACTGAAATAAATCACTGATTGGTTGACTGAAATAAATTACTGATTTTTTGACTGAAATAAAGCACTGATTGGTTGACTGAAATCAATCACTGATTGGTTGACTGAAATAAATCACTGATTGATTGACTGAAATAAATGACTAATTTATTGAGTGAAATACATCACTGATTTGTTGACTGTGAGTTGGTGAACATCATGTTATCCAGTGTGATGTGGTCTACCTTTGTGTCAATGAAGGTTATGCCATCCATGTGGCCAACCTTTGTGTCGATGAAGGTGATGCCATCCATGTGGCCTACCTTTGTCTCAATGAAGGTGATGCCATCCATGTGGCCAACCTTTGTGTCGATGAAGGTGATGCCATCCATGTAGCCAACCTTTGTGTCGAAGAAGGTGATGCCATCCATGTGGCCAACCTTTGTGTCGATGAAGGTGATGCCATCCATGTGGCCAACTTTTGTGTCAGTGAAGGTGATGCCATCCATGTGGCCTACCTTTGTGTCAATGAAGGTGATGCCATCCATGTGGCCAACCTTTGTGTCAATGAAGGTGATGCCATCCATGTGGCCTACCTTTATGTCAACGAAGGTGATGCCATCCATGTGGCCAACCTTTGTGTCAACGAAGGTGATGCCATCCATGTGGCCAACCTTTGTGTCAATGAAGGTGATGCCATCCATGTGGCCTACCTTTGTGTCAATGAAGGTGATGCCATCCATGTGGCCAACATTTGTATCAATGAAGGTGATGCCATCCATGTGGCCTACCTTTGTGTCAGTGAAGGTGATGCCAACCATGTGGCCAACCTTTGTATCGATGAAGGTGATGCCATCCATGTGACCTACCTCTGTGTCGATGAAGGTGATGCCATCCATGTGACCTACCTTTGTGTCAATAAAGGTGATGCCATCCATGTGGCCTACATTTGTGTCAATAAAGGTGATTCCATCCATGTGACCTACCTTTGTGTCAATGAAGGTGATGCCATCCATGTGGATTACCTTTGTGTCAATGATGGTGATTCCATCCATATGACCTACCTTTGTGTCAATTAAGGTGATGCCATCCATGTGGACTACCTTTGTGTCAATGACGGTGATTCCATCCATGTGACCTACCTTTGGGTCAATTAAGGTTATGCCATCCATGTGGCCTACCTTTGTGTCAATGATGGTGATTCCATCCATGTGACCTACCTTTGTGTCAATTAAGGTTATGCCATCCATGTGGCCTACCTTTGTGTCAATGAAGGTGATACAATACAACTTTATTGATCCCAACATTAAGAAATTGCACGTCCATGTGGACTACCTTTGCATCAATGAAGGTGATGTCATCCACGTGGCCTACCTTTGTGTCGATGAAGGTGATTCCATCCATGTGGCCAGCGAATACACCGACTGCTGTTGGACTGGTCTCACTCAAGGTACGTCGGTCCCACACCTACAACCAACATGTAATCCTCAGTAGTACAGCAGATAACTAACAAATCATGCACTTTTTTTATAAAAGCATGAAACTTGGTACGTAGTTAGTAATCACCACAACACAACTATTTAGGCCCCATATATTTTACCTGGGACCTGTTCCAACACTCACTTCTGCCATTTTTAAAGATGGCGGCCATCAACATGTTTGGGTTTTGTGCTATCACTTGTGCATTCATATTATGTTTACCCAAAGAATACTGTGCACATGCGTGCTGAACACAAGGAGGACAACTTGGAGAGACAGAAGGAGGACAACTTGGAGAGACAGAAGGAGGACAGCTTGGAGAGACAGAAGGAGGACAGTTTGGAGAGACAGAAGGAGGACAGTTTGGAGTGACAGAAGGAGGACAGTTTGGAGAGACAGAAGGAGGACAGCTTGGAGAGACAGAAGGAGGACAGCTTGGAGAGACAGGAGGAGGACACCTTGGAGAGACAGAAGGAGGACAGCTTGGAGAGACAGAAGGAGGACAGCTTGGAGAGACATAAGGAGGGCAGCTTGTGGAGACAGAAGGAGGGCAGCTTAGGGAGACAGAAGGAGGACAGTTTGGAGTGACAGAAGGAGGACAGCTTGGAGAGACAGAAGGAGGACAGTTTGGAGAGACAGAAGGAGGACAGCTTGGAGAGACAGGAGGACAGCTTGGAGAGACAATAGGAGGACACCTTGGAGAGACAGAAGGAGGACAGCTTGGAGAGACAAAAGGAGGACAGCTTGGAGAGACATAAGGAGGGCAGCTTGTGGAGACAGAAGGAGGGCAGCTTAGGGAGACAGAAGGAGGACAGCTTGGGGAGACAGAAGGAGGACACCTTGGAGAGACAGAAGGCGGGCAGCTTGGAGAGACAGAAGGAAGGCAGCTTGTGGAGACAGAAGGCAGGTAGCTTGGGGAGACAGAAGTAGGACAGTTTGGAGAGACAGGAGGACAACTTGGGGAGGCAGAAGAAGAACAGTTTGGGGAGACACAAGGAGGGCAGCTTGGAGAGACAAAGGTCAGGCAGCTTGTTGAGTCAGAAGGAGGGCAGCTTGCTGAGACAGAAGGAGAGCAGCTTGGAGAGACAGAAGGAGGACAGCTTGGTGAGACAGAGGGAGGGTAGCTTGGGGAGTCAGAAGGAGGACAGCTTGGGGACAGAAGGAAGACAGCTTGGGGAGACAGAAGGAGGGCAGCTTGGAGAGACAAAAGGCGGGCAGCTTGTGCAGACAGAAGGAGGGCAGCTTGGAGACAGAAGGAAGACAGCTTGGGGAGACAGAAGGAGGGCAGCTTGGCGAGACAGAAGGCGGGCAGCTTGAACAGACAGAAGGCGGGCAGCTTGTACAGACAGAAGGAGGACAGCTTGGGGAAACAGAAGGAGGACAGCTTGGGGAGACAGAAGGAGGACAGCTTGGAGAGACAGGAGGACAGTTTGGAGAGTGTGAAGGAGGGCAGCTTGTGGAGACAGAAGGAGGGCGGCCTGTGGAGAAAGGAGGACAGGTTGGAGAGACAGAAGGAGGACAGTTTGGAGAGACAGAAGGAGGACAGCTTGGGGAGACAGAAGGAGGGCAGCCTGGAGAGACAGGAGGACAGGTTGGAGAGACAGAAGGAGGACAGTTTGGAGAGACAGAAGGAGGACAGCTTGGAGAGACAGAAGGAGGACAGCTTGGAGAGACAGAAGGAGGACAGGTTGGAGAGACAGAAGGAGGACAGCATGCAGCGACAAAAGGAGGACAGTTTGGAGAGACAGAAGGAGGACAGCCTGGAGAGACAGAAGGAGGGCAGCTTGTGGAGACAGAAGGAGGGCAGCTTGGAGAGACAGCAGATGTCTTCAGAGTACAAGTACAAGACAAAGACCACACAGAGATATTGTGTAGAGATGTCTTGCAGGATTGGGAGAGGAGAATGAGAGATGGAGGCAGTCGAGACGGTAGAGCAGGAACAGTGATAGGAAAACAAGAAAAACAACAAATCGAGGACCAATATCGATACCAGTGTCACTTACTGGAAGAAAGAAGCTCAGTATCAAGGTCAGGAGCATGCTGTGCATGCGTGTTAGTCCACGCACATGCAATGCACAACTGCACTTTCCTCTTACACTGTCCCTGTTAAGTGATCATAGAACACTACAGTTGTACACTGTGGATACGATGAATGTCATCTAAATGATCATAGAACACTACGGTTGTACTCTGTGGATATGATGAATGTCATCTAAGTGACTATAGAACACTACAGTTGTACTCTGTGGATATGATGAATGTCATCTAAATGATCATAGAACACTACAGTTGTACTCTGTGGATATGATGAATGTCATCTAAATGATCATAGAACACTACAGTTGTACTCTGTGGATATGATGAATGTCATCTAAGTGACTATAGAACACTACAGTTGTACTCTGTGGATATGATAAATGTCATCTAAATGATCATAGAACACTACAGTTGTACTCTGTGGATACGATGAATGTCATCTAAATGATCATAGAACACTACAGTTGTACTCTGTGGATACGATGAATGTCATCTAAATGATCATAGAACACTACAGTTGTACTCTGTGGATATTATGAATATCATCTAAATGATCATAGAACACTACAGTTGTACTCTGTGGATATGACGAATGTCATCTAAATGATCATAGAACACTACAGTTGTACTCTGTGGATATTATGAATATCATCTAAATGATCATAGAACACTACAGTTGTACTCTGTGGATATGACGAATGTCATCTAAATGATCATAGAACACTACAGTTGTACTCTGTGGATATTATGAATATCATCTAAATGATCATAGAACACTACAGTTGTACTCTGTGGATATGACGAATGTCATCTAAATGATCATAGAACACTACAGTTGTACTCTGTGGATATTATGAATATCATCTAAATGATCATAGAACACTACAGATGTACTATGTGGATATGACGAATGTCATCTAAATGATCATAGAACACTACAGTTGTACTCTGTGGATATGATGAATGTCATCTAAGTGATCATAGAACACTACAGTTGTACTCTGTTGATATGATGAATGTCATCTAAGTGACCATAGAACACTACAGTTGTACTCTGTGGATATGATAAATGTCATCTATGTGACTATAGAACACTACAGTTGTACTCTGTGGATATGATGAACGTCATCTATGTGACTATAGAACACTACAGTTGTACTCTGTGGATATGATGAATGTCATCTAAATGATCATAGAACACTACAGATGTACTCTGTGGATATGATGAATGTCATCTAAGTGACTATAGAACACTACAGTTGTACTCTGTGGATATGATGAATGTCATCTAAGTGACTATAGGACACTACAGTTGTACTCTGTGGATATGATAAATGTCATCTAAATGATCATAGAACACTACAGTTGTACTCTGTGGATACGATGAATGTCATCTAAATGATCATAGAACACTACAGTTGTACTCTGTGGATACGATGAATGTCATCTAAATGATCATAGAACACTACAGTTGTACTCTGTGGATACGATGAATGTCATCTAAATGATCATAGGACACTACAGTTGTACTCTGTGGATATTATGAATATCATCTAAATGATCATAGAACACTACAGTTGTACTCTGTGGATATGACGAATGTCATCTAAATGATCATAGAACACTACAGTTGTACTCTGTGGATATTATGAATGTCATCTAAATGATCATAGAACACTACACTTGTACTCTGTGGATATGACGAATGTCATCTAAATGATCATAGAACACTACAGTTGTACTCTGTGGATTTGATGAATGTCATCTAAGTGATCATAGAACACTACAGTTGTACTCTGTTGATATGATGAATGTCATCTAAGTGACCATAGAACACTACAGTTGTACTCTGTGGATATGATAAATGTCATCTATGTGACTATAGAACACTACAGTTGTACTCTGTGGATATGATGAATGTCATCTATGTGACTATAGAACACTACAGTTGTACTCTGTGGATATGATGAATATCACCTAAATGATCATAGAACACTACGGTTGTACTCTGTGGATATGATGAATATCATCTAAATGATCATAGAACACTACGGTTGTACTCTGTGGATATGATGAATGTCATCTAAGTGACCATAGAACACTACAGTTGTACTCTGTGGATATGATCAACGTCATCTAAATGATCATAGAACACTACAGTTGTACTCTGTGGATATGATGAATGTCATCTAAGTGACTATAGAACACTACAGTTGTACTCTGTGGATATGATGAATGTCATCTAAATGATCATAGAACACTACAGTTGTACTCTGTGGATATGATAAATGTCATCTAAATGATCATAGAACACTACAGTTGTACTCTGTGGATACGATGAATGTCATCTAAATGATCATAGAACACTACAGTTGTACTCTGTGGATACGATGAATGTCATCTAAATGATCATAGAACACTACAGTTGTACACTGTGGATACGATGAATGTAATCTAAATGATCATAGACCACTACAGTTGTACTCTGTGGATACGATGAATGTCATCTAAATGATCATAGAACACTACAGTTGTACTCTGTGGATACGACGAATGTCATCTAAATGATCATAGAACACTACAGTTGTACTCTGTGGATATGATAAATGTCATCTAAATGATCATAGAACACTACAGTTGTACTCTGTGGATACGATGAATGTCAACTAAATGATCATAGAACACTACAGGTGTACTCTGTGGATATGATGAATGTCATCTAAATGATCGTAGAACACTACAGTTGTACTCTGTGGATACGATGAATGTCAACTAAATGATCATAGAACACTACAGGTGTACTCTGTGGATATGATGAATGTCATCTAAATGATCATAGAACACTACGGTTGTACTCTGTGGATATGATGAATGTCATCTAAATGATCATAGAACACTACAGTTGTACTCTGTGGATACGATGAATGTCAACTAAATGATCATAGAACACTACAGGTGTACTCTGTGGATATGATGAATGTCATCTAAATGATCATAGAACACTACGGTTGTACTCTGTGGATATGATGAATGTCATATAAATGATCATAGAACACTACAGTTGTACTCTGTGGATAAGATGAATGTCATCTAAATGATCATAGAACACTACATTGTACTCTGTGGATATGATGAATATCATCTAAATGATCATAGAACACTACGGTTGTACTCTGTGGATATGATGAATGTCATCTAAGTGACCATAGAACACTACAGTTGTACTCTGTGGATATGATCAATGTCATCTAAATGATCATAGAACACTACAGGTGTACTCTGTGGATATGATGAATGTCATCTAAATGATCATAGAACACTACGGTTGTACTCTGTGGATATGATGAATGTCATCTAAATGATCATAGAACACTACAGTTGTACTCTGTGGATAAGATGAATGTCATCTAAATGATCATAGAACACTACATTGTACTCTGTGGATATGATGAATATCATCTAAATGATCATAGAACACTACGGTTGTACTCTGTGGATATGATGAATGTCATCTAAGTGACCATAGAACACTACAGTTGTACTCTGTGGATATGATGAATGTCATCTAAATGATCATAGAACACTACAGTTGTACTCTGTGGATACGATGAATGTCATCTAAATGATCATAGAACACTACAGTTGTACTCTGTGGATACGATGAATGTCATCTAAATGATCATAGAACACTACAGTTGTACACTGTGGATACGACGAATGTCATCTAAATGATCATAGAACACTACAGTTGTACTCTGTGGATATGATAAATGTCATCTAAGTGATCATAGAACACTACAGTTGTACTCTGTGGATACGATGAATGTCAACTAAATGATCATAGAACACTACAGGTGTACTCTGTGGATATGATGAATGTCATCTAAATGATCATAGAACACTACAGTTGTACTCTGTGGATACGATGAATGTCAACTAAATGATCATAGAACACTACAGGTGTACTCTGTGGATATAATGAATGTCATCTAAATGATCATAGAACACTACGGTTGTTCTCTGTGGATATGATGAATGTCATCTAAATGATCATAGAACACTACAGTTGTACTCTGTGGATACGATGAATGTCAACTAAATGATCATAGAACACTACAGGTGTACTCTGTGGATATGATGAATGTCATCTAAATGATCATAGAACACTACGGTTGTACTCTGTGGATATGATGAATGTCATCTAAATGATCATAGAACACTACAGTTGTACTCTGTGGATAAGATGAATGTCATCTAAATGATCATAGAACACTACATTGTACTCTGTGGATATGATGAATATCATCTAAATGATCATAGAACACTACGGTTGTTCTCTGTGGATATGATGAATGTCATCTAAGTGACCATAGAACACTACAGTTGTACTCTGTGGATATGATCAATGTCATCTAAATGATCATAGAACACTACAGTTGTACTCTGTGGATATGATGAATGTCATCTAAATGATCATAGAACACTATAGTTGTACTCTGTGGATACGATGAATGTCATCTAATTGATCATAGAACACTACAGTTGTACTCTGTGGATACGATGAATGTCATCTAAATGATCATAGAACACTACAGTTGTACACTGTGGCTACGATGAATGTCATCTAAATGATCATAGAACACCACAGTTGTACTCTGTGGATACGATGAATGTCATCTAAATGATCATAGAACACTACAGTTGTACACTGTGGATACGATGAATGTCATCTAAATGATCATAGAACACTACAGTTGTACTCTGTGGATACGATGAATGTCATCTAAATGATCATAGAACACTACAGTTGTACACTGTGGATACGATTAATGTCATCTAAATGATCATAGAACACTACAGTTGTACACTGTGGATACGATGAATGTAATCTAAATGATCATAGACCACTACAGTTGTACTCTGTGGATACGATGAATGTCATCTAAATGATCATAGAACACTACAGTTGTACTCTGTGGATACGACGAATGTCATCTAAATGATCATAGAACACTACAGTTGTACTCTGTGGATATGATAAATGTCATCTAAGTGATCATAGAACACTACAGTTGTACTCTGTGGATACGATGAATGTCAACTAAATGATCATAGAACACTACAGGTGTACTCTGTGGATATGATGAATGTCATCTAAATGATCATAGAACACTACAGTTGTACTCTGTGGATACGATGAATGTCAACTAAATGATCATAGTACACTACAGGTGTACTCTGTGGATATGATGAATGTCATCTAAATGATCATAGAACACTACGGTTGTACTCTGTGGATATGATGAATGTCATCTAAATGATCATAGAACACTACGGTTGTACTCTGTGGATATGATGAATGTCATCTAAATGATCATAGAACACTACAGTTGTACTCTGTGGATAAGATGAATGTCATCTAAATGATCATAGAACACTACATTGTACTCTGTGGATATGATGAATATCATCTAAATGATCATAGAACACTACGGTTGTACTCTGTGGATATGATGAATGTCATCTAAGTGACCATAGAACACTACAGTTGTACTCTGTGGATATGATGAATGTCATCTAAATGATCATAGAACACTACAGTTGTACTCTGTGGATACGATGAATGTCATCTAAATGATCATAGAACACTACAGTTGTACTCTGTGGATACGATGAATGTCATCTAAATGATCATAGAACACTACAGTTGTACTCTGTGGATACGACGAATGTCATCTAAATGATCATAGAACACTACAGTTGTACTCTGTGGATATGATAAATGTCATCTAAATGATCATAGAACACTACAGTTGTACTCTGTGGATACGATGAATGTCAACTAAATGATCATAGAACACTACAGGTGTACTCTGTGGATATGATGAATGTCATCTAAATGATCATAGAACACTACAGTTGTACTCTGTGGATACGATGAATGTCAACTAAATGATCATAGAACACTACAGGTGTACTCTGTGGATATGATGAATGTCATCTAAATGATCATAGAACACTACGGTTGTACTCTGTGGATATGATGAATGTCATCTAAATGATCATAGAACACTACAGTTGTACTCTGTGGATACGATGAATGTCAACTAAATGATCATAGAACACTACAGGTGTACTCTGTGGATATGATGAATGTCATCTAAATGATCATAGAACACTACGGTTGTACTCTGTGGATATGATGAATGTCATCTAAATGATCATAGAACACTACAGTTGTACTCTGTGGATAAGATGAATGTCATCTAAATGATCATAGAACACTAAATTGTACTCTGTGGATATGATGAATATCATCTAAATGATCATAGAACACTACGGTTGTACTCTGTGGATATGATGAATGTCATCTAAGCGACTATAGAACACTACAGTTGTACTCTGTGGATATGATCAATGTCATCTAAATGATCATAGAACACTACAGTTGTACTCTGTGGATATGATGAATGTCATCTAAATGATCATAGAACACTACAGTTGTACTCTGTGGATACGATGAATGTCATCTAATTGATCATAGAACACTACAGTTGTACTCTGTGGATACGATGAATGTCATCTAAATGATCATAGAACACTACAGTTGTACACTGTGGCTACGATGAATGTCATCTAAATGATCATAGAACACTACAGTTGTACTCTGTGGATACGATTAATGTCATCTAAATGATCATAGAACACTACAGTTGTACACTGTGGATACGATGAATGTCATCTAAATGATCATAGAACACTACAGTTGTACTCTGTGGATACGATGAATGTCATCTAAATGATCATAGAACACTACAGTTGTACACTGTGGATACGATTAATGTCATCTAAATGATCATAGAACACTACAGTTGTACACTGTGGATACGATGAATGTAATCTAAATGATCATAGACCACTACAGTTGTACTCTGTGGATACGATGAATGTCATCTAAATGATCATAGAACACTACAGTTGTACTCTGTGGATACGACGAATGTCATCTAAATGATCATAGAACACTACAGTTGTACTCTGTGGATATGATAAATGTCATCTAAGTGATCATAGAACACTACAGTTGTACTCTGTGGATACGATGAATGTCAACTAAATGATCATAGAACACTACAGGTGTACTCTGTGGATATGATGAATGTCATCTAAATGATCATAGAACACTACAGTTGTACTCTGTGGATACGATGAATGTCAACTAAATGATCATAGAACACTACAGGTGTACTCTGTGGATATGATGAATGTCATCTAAATGATCATAGAACACTACGGTTGTACTCTGTGGATATGATGAATGTCATCTAAATGATCATAGAACACTACGGTTGTACTCTGTGGATATGATGAATGTCATCTAAATGATCATAGAACACTACAGTTGTACTCTGTGGATAAGATGAATGTCATCTAAATGATCATAGAACACTACATTGTACTCTGTGGATATGATGAATATCATCTAAATGATCATAGAACACTACGGTTGTACTCTGTGGATATGATGAATGTCATCTAAGTGACCATAGAACACTACAGTTGTACTCTGTGGATATGATCAATGTCATCTAATTGATCATAGAACACTACAGTTGTACTCTGTGGATACGATGAATGTCATCTAAATGATCATAGAACACTACAGTTGTACACTGTGGCTACGATGAATGTCATCTAAATGATCATAGAACACTACAGTTGTACTCTGTGGATACGATGAATGTCATCTAAATGATCATAGAACACTACAGTTGTACACTGTGGATACGATGAATGTAATCTAAATGATCATAGAACACTACGGTTGTACTCTGTGGATATGATGAATGTCATCTAAATGATCATAGAACACTACAGTTGTACTCTGTGGATACGATGAATGTCATCTAAATGATCATAGAACACTACAGTTGTACTCTGTGGATATGATGAATGTCATCTAAATGATCATAGAACACTACAGTTGTACACTGTGGATACGATGAATGTAATCTAAATGATCATAGACCACTACAGTTGTACTCTGTGGATACGATGAATGTCATCTAAATGATCATAGAACACTACAGTTGTACTCTGTGGATATGATGAATGTAATCTAAATGATCATAGAACACTACAGTTGTACTCTGTGGATACGATGAATGTCATCTAAATGATCATAGAACACTACAGTTGTACTCTGTGGATATGATGAATGTCATCTAAATGATCATAGAACACTACAGTTGTACTCTGTGGATATGATGAATGTCATCTAAATGATCATAGAACACTACAGTTGTACACTGTGGATACGATGAATGTAATCTAAATGATCATAGACCACTACAGTTGTACTCTGTGGATACGATGAATGTCATCTAAATGATCATAGAACACTACAGTTATACTCTGTGGATACGACGAATGTCATCTAAATGATCATAGAACACTACAGTTGTACTCTGTGGATATGATAAATGTCATCTAAATGATCATAGAACACTACAGTTGTACTCTGTGGATATGATAAATGTCATCTATGTGACAATAGAACACTACAGTTGTACTCTGTGGATATGATGAATGTCATCTAAATGATCATAGAACACTACAGTTGTACTCTGTGGATACGATGAATGTCAACTAAATGATCATAGAACACTACAGGTGTACTCTGTGGATATGATGAATGTCATCTAAATGATCATAGAACACTACGGTTGTACTCTGTGGATATGATGAATGTCATCTAAATGATCATAGAACACTACAGTTGTACTCTGTGGATAAGATGAATGTCATCTAAATGATCATAGAACACTACATTGTACTCTGTGGATATGATTAATATCATCTAAATGATCATAGAACACTACGGTTGTACTCTGTGGATATGATGAATGTCATCTAAGTGACCATAGAACACTACAGTTGTACTCTGTGGATATGATCAATGTCATCTAAATGATCATAGAACACTACAGTTGTACTCTGTGGATATGATGAATGTCATCTAAATGATCATAGAACACTACAGTTGTACTCTGTGGATATGATGAATGTCATCTAAATGATCATAGAACACTACGGTTGTACTCTGTGGATATGATGAATGTCATCTAAGTGATCATAGAACACTACGGTTGTACTCTGTGGATATGATGAATGTCATCTAAGTGACCATAGAACACTACAGTTGTACTCTGTGTATATGATGAATGTCATCTACGTGACTATAGAACACTACAGTTGTACTCTGTGGATATGATGAATGTCATCTAAATGATCATAGAACACTACAGTTGTACTCTGTGGATATGATGAATGTCATCTAAGTGACCATAGAACACTACAGTTGCACTCTGTGGATATGATGAATGTCATCTAAGTGACCATAGAACACTACAGTTGTACTCTGTGGATATGATGAATGTCATCTAAGTGACCATAGAACACTACAGTTGTACTCTGTGGATATGATGAATGTCATCTAAGTGACCATAGAACACTACAGTCGTACTCTGTGGATATGATGAATGTCATCTACGTGACTATAGAACACTACAGTTGTACTCTGTGGATATGATGAATGTCATCTAAGTGACCATAGAACACTACAGTTGTACTCTGTGGATATGATGAATGTCATCTAAGTGACCATAGAACACTTCGGTCATACTCTGTGGATATGATGAATGTCATCTACGTGACTATAGAACACTATGGTTGTACTCTGTGGATATGATGAATGTCATCTAAATGATCATAGAACACTATGGTTGTACTCTGTGGGTACGGTGTCATCTAAGTGACTATAGAACACTACAGTTGTACTTTGTGGGTACGGTATCATCTAAGTGACTATAGAACACTACGGTTGTACTCTGTGGGTACGGTGTCATCTAAGTGACTATAGAACACTACGGTTGTACTCTGTGGGTACGGTGTCATCTAAGTGACTATAGAACACTACAGTTGTACTCTGTGGGTAAGGTGTCATCTAAGTGACTATAGAACACTACAGTTGTACTCTGTGGGTACGGTGTCATCTAAGTGACCTATAGAACACTACAGTTGTACTCTGTGGGTACGGTGTCATCTGAGTGACTATAGAACACTACAGTTGTACTCTGTGGGTACGGTGTCATCTAAGTGACTATAGAACACTACAGTTGTACTCTGTGGGTACGGTGTCATCTAAGTGACTATAGAACACTACAGTTGTACTCTGTGGGTACGGTGTCATCTAAGTGACTATAGAACACTACAGTTGTACTCTGTGGGTACGGTGTCATCTAAATGACTATAGAACACTACAGTTGTACTCTGTGAGTACGGTGTCATCTAAGTGACTATAGAACACTACAGTTGTACTCTGTGGGTACTGTGTCATCTAAGTGACTATAGAACACTACAGTTGTACTCTGTGGGTACGGTGTCATCTAAGTGACTATAGAACACTACAGTAGTACACTGTGGGTACGGTGTCATCTAAGTGACAATAAAACACTACAGTTGTACTCTGTGGGTACGGTGTCATCTAAGTGACTATAGAACACTACATTTGTACTCTGTGGGTACGGTGTCATCTAAGTGACTATAGAACACTACAGTTGTACTCTGTGGGTACGGTGTCATCTATGTGACTATAGAACACTACAGTTTTACTCTGTGTGTACGGTGTCATCTAAGTGACTATAGAACACTACAGTTTTACTCTGTGGGTACGGTGTCATCTAAGTGACAATAGAACACTACAGTTGTACTCTGTGGGTACTGTGTCGTCTAAGTGACTATAGAACACTACAGTTGTACTCTGTGGGTACGGTGTCATCTAAGTGACAATAGAACACTACAGTTGTACTCTGTGGGTATGGTTTATGTCAACAGTTTCTCTGACTCTACCTTGCACAGTCCATCATCACCGCCAGAGAAGAGGATCTGAGATGTGGAGTCTGCAAATGCGACTGCATTCACATCATCTTCATGTGCGTCAATCTGACAGGCAAGACACAGTTACATATAACTAGATGCTGTCCCTGCTACATTTACATGTGACTTCACTGTGAACATAGTCTCACTATATCATCCACCATTTCCTAGTTATTGTGCCATTTGAAAGAAGAAACTGGCTTTCCAAAGACATCATACGATGCCACATTAAGTATGCGCAACGTTATCTAATTTTTAACTTGGTACATTATTTACTAGAAAAGGTAATTATGACAAATATTTTCTAAAGGATTAAGAATTCTACTTCAACAGCATATTTTGAGTATTTAGCAGTTCAAATTACAAAATCACCCAGACAACCCGTAAGCTTAATGTTTGACCCTGTATCTGTGTAAAATGTATGTAAAATTAGCGTTGGTGTATTTGTATAATGAGACCAATTTTTTGGTGATGGAGCACTCACACATGCACGCATGCACACGCATGCATGAACACGTGTGCACACACACAAACACATTAATTTCCTCCATTTTTTTAAAAACAGTTCAATATGTTGTGGTGTTATATACTGTGATGTTAATAACTTCCAAGTAAAGACTGACCACACACCTTGAGAGACCTGATGTTTTTCTGTCTGTCGTACACGTAAAGTGCTCCATCGTTGGCTCTGCAATAGGGACAATAATTATACACACGGACATGTTGCTATGACATCATTTATAACTGACTGATAACAGCTCTAGCAGTACGCCAAGTGAAGAAGCAGTCATCGCATACACCATAACCATTGGGTAAGCGACACTACAAACAGACAAAATATTTGTTTAACCTAAAAAAACACAAAATCCATGTGAGAGGATGTTTTCTCATTACTAATAATTAATTAACCTCCTTTAAAATAGATGAAACATCAGTCAAATATGATAAAATGTTGCTGCAGGGTGAAGTAAATAGTTGGAATAGGGTGGATGGGGTAAGGAAGTAAGTAAGCAAGTAAGTCAATTTATTTTCTCATCCACATGATATACAACATATTTCAAAACAAAAGCAACATAGATGAGGTGACTACCAGAGAAGTTAAAAAATGTATCGGGCTGGTAGCCTGTTAAATCAAACTAAATATACTACATTCCTGTATATAAATAACATTCTATATATAAATGTTAGACAGTTGAGTCAACGTAATAGCTGCAGGTTGACTTCATTAAAACAAAAGGTAAGGATAATGTAAGGGAAACTGATAATTAAAAGCCTATTCATTACACATATAGTTCAATTAATTTAATTAATGCCAATGATAAATTTCCTGGTTTTATGCTTAAACATATTCAATGATGTTGCATCTTTAATATCTACAAGAAGTATAGGTAGCGTGTTCCAAAGTGATTCCCCTATTATTTTTAAAGAATTCTCTCCAATTCAATTTTTAGATCTTGGTATATATAAGTTTGCCTCCTGTCTTGAAGTTCTCGTCATGACCTCACTATTAAGCTTGTGAAATTGTTGAAATAGACCAGGAAGTTGTTTTCCATGCTGTTTGTATACAAATATTAGAACATTAAGTATATATAATTCCTGAACTTTTAGAACATTAAGTTCCCGGTGTAAGGTAGTAGCACTATCACGATGGTTACGGTTAGCTAATGTTTTCATTAGAAGGTTTTGGACAACCTGTAGCTTAGCTATGTTGGTCTTACATGCTGACCCATACAATTCGATCGATCAGCATTTATGAACGAGGCTCAATGAATATGATGGAATACACCTGATAGCTTAGACACCTTTATACAGAGTTCCTTAATATGTTCAGACCATGATAGTTTACAGTCAAAACAGATGCCCAGATATTTGGCTGAATGAACCAGTTCAATCTGTTTGTACTGCAACAACAGTGTCATAACTGAGCAACCCACACGTCACATGACTCAGAGTCAGCTGATTGTGCCTGAACCAAGTACTAAGTGACTCTAACTCATCCTGAACTATACATACAATATCCTTGATATCCTTGCCACTAATGAACAGGTTGGTGTCATCCGTGAACAAATGCAAAGATCCCTTTTCTATGGCATTAGAAATATCATTGATATACAGTAGAAATAACCCTGGTCCCAAAATGGAACCCTGCGGAACGCCAGTTTGAACATGACCATATTCTGATACTATACCATTAAAGTTAACACATTGCTACCTATTGCTTAAACAATGTCTAAACCTATCACATATAATTATGGCCTCTTTTTCCATAGTAGTCTAACTTATACAACAGTTTTTCATGATGAACGGCATTGAAAGCCTTACTTAGGTCAAGGTAGACTAGAGACCCCCATTATTAAATCACCATGTTCGAGACGTTTCCTAATGTTTTCTATCATTTCGATAAGCGCTAATGTAGTGGAATGGTTTTATGATTGAACAAAACATAATTTCTCTCAAGGAAGCCTAATAACCTTTTCAACATTAATTTTTCTATGATTTTATTGAAGACAATGTCACACTTATTGGTCGATAGTTACCTGGTATACACGTTGATCCTTTCTTAAATACCGGTATTACTTTTGACACTTTTAATGCTCGTGGGACAATGGCCTCGGAAAATGTCAAATTACATATGTAAGTCAGAGGCTTATAAATGAAGTGGCATTTTTTAAGGAAAATTGTCAATACCTGATACATTAGAATAGCTAACTTGTTTATTTCATTGATCACTTTTTTTCACAGTTTCGATGACAAACTGGTGCAAGAAACATAGTATTATTTGGACACGTACCCTCCCAGGATGTCTCTGTTGTCATGGAAACAGGGACAGATATGGAAGAGGGTGGCTGGGGTGACATGTACCCTCCCATGATGTCTCTGTTGTCATGGAGACAGGGACAGAGGTGGAAGAGGGTGGCTGGGGTGACATGTGCCCTCCCACGATGTCTCAGTTGTTATGGAGACAGGGACACACACATAAAAGGTGGCTGGGGTCAGTGAAATGTACCCTCCCAGGATGTCTCTGTTGTCATGGAGATAGGGATACAGATGGAAGAGGGTGGCTGGGTTAAGACGTGACACGTACCCTCCCAGGATGTCTCTGTTGTCGGTGGAGAAGGCCAGAGAGAAGATGCAGAAACTGTTGTCAGACTCCGGGTGCAGAGCCAGAGCTTCGTGTGTCTGGTGCTCCCCGAAGATGTTCAACAGATGAACTGGGGGAAGACAAGAGGGCTAGAGTTAGGGTTCAACTGAGAAGACAATAGGGTTAGGGTTAAGGTTCAACAGATGAACTGGGGGAAGACAAGAGGGCTATGGTTAGAGTACAACAGATAAACTGGGGGAAGACAAGATGGCTAGGGTTAGGGTACAACAGATGAACTGGGAGAAGACAAGAGGGCTAGGGTTAGGGTTCAACAGATGAACTGGGGGAAGACAAGAGGGCTAGGGTAAGGGTTCAACATATGAACTGGGGGAAGACAAGATGGCTAGGGTCAGGGTTCAACATATGAACTGGGGGAAAACAGGAGAGCTAGGGTTAGGGTTCAACAGATGAACTGGGGGAAGACAAGAGGGCTAGGGTTAGGGTTCAACAGATGAACTGGGGGAAGACAAGAGGGCTAGGGTTAGGGTTCAACATATGAACTGGGGGAAGACAAGAGGGCTAGGGTTAGGGTTCAACAGATGAGCTGGTGGAAGACAAGAGGGCTGGGGTTAGGGTTCAACAGAAGAACTGGGGGAAGACAAGAGGGCTAGGGTTAGGGTTCAACAAATGAACTGGGGGAAGACAAGAGGGCTAGGGTTAGGGTTCAACAGATGAACTGGGGGAAGACAAGAGGGCTGGGGTTAAGGTTCAACAGATGAACTGGGGAAAGACAAGAGGGCTAGGGTTAGGGTTCAACAGATGAACTGGGGGAAGACAAGATGGCTAGGGTTAGGGTTCAACAGATGAAATGGGGAAAGACAAGAGGGCTAGGGTTAGGGTTCAACAGATGAACTGGGGGAAGACAAGAGGGCTGGGGTTAAGGTTCAACAGATGAACTGGGGAAAGACAAGAGGGCTAGGGTTAGGGTTCAACAGATGAGCTGGTGGAAGACAAGATGGCTAGGGTTAAGGTTCAACAGATGAACTGGGGAAAGACATGAGGGCTAGGGTTAGGGTTCAACAGATGAACTGGGGGAAGATAAGAGGGCTGGGGTTAAGGTTCAAAAGATGAACTGGGGAAAGACAAGAGGGCTAGGGTTAGGGTTCAACAGATGAACTGGGGGAAGACAAGATGGCTAGGGTTAGGGTTCAACAGATGAACTGGGGGAAGACAAGAGGGCTGGGGTTAAGGTTCAACAGATGAACTGGGGAAAGACAAGAGGGCTAAGGTTAGGGTTCAACAGATGAACTGGGGGAAGACAAGAGGGCTGGGGTTAAGGTTCAACAGATGAACTGGGGGAAGACAAGAGGGCTAAGGTTAGGGTTAGGGTTCAACAGATGAACTGGGGAAAGACAACAGGATGATTGGACATGATCACAGCTCACATGAAACCAACAGTTAGTGCACACTGAAGTTTATGATGATGATAACTTCCATTTGGAATAAATATAAGCTAACGATGATGGTGGATATGATGATGGTGATGATGATGATGATGATGGAGATGATGATGATGATGATGGAGATGATGATGATGGAGATGGTGGAGATGATGGTAGAAGTGATGGTTCGTGGGGAAAGTAGGGATGATGAAGTAATTGTAGGATTGTGTTGATGATAATGGTGAGATGATGTTGATGAAGTAGTGGTAGGATGGTGTCGATGATGAAGTAATGGTAGGATGATGTCGATGATGATGGCGAGATGATGTTGATGATGAAGTCAAGTAATGGTAGGATGGTGCTGATGATGAGATGATGTTAATGATGAAGTAATGGTAGGATGGTGTTGATGATGAGATGATGTTAAAGGATGAAGTAATGGTAGGATGGTGTTGATATGGAATTATAGTTGTTACAGCTTGACGCTAACACATTAACAGCTGCTGAAACATTTAGGGAAAACATTTTATTAATTAAAATATTACTTGATTAACATACCCAGTTGTGACTTGCCGAGTCCATGTGCACAAACTAAACTAACACATCTTTTTTGAAGAAATTAAGTACAGCTGTAGAGCATTTATTGTTCATAACAAACTACAAAAATACTGTATTCAGATATGTACTTTCACCTCTGTATGATATGGAGAAGGTTTCGAAAACTACAACTATCAACATGTACTTACTGTAGTTGGACCAACTTGAATAGATGAGGTAGTTTCCATCAGGACTACAAAAAATTAAGACTTTCTATTGATGGTTTCATCACATGATCTCCGCATAGCAACCAGGTTCGTGAAGCAAACAAAATGGCTACTGCACATGTGTAATGTTTGTTCAATTGGAAAAAAATAATTGAATTTGAATGTTGTTGGACATTCCGTTGAATAGTTATTTTGTTGAGATTCTGGCCCAAATGTTTTTCTTTGTGATAAATACATAGGACAAAATTGTTTAAGTGAGAACTGTATGCAGGAAAGACTAACCTGGCAGATGTCATGCCACGCTTGTAATACAATGACTTGACAGATATCATGCCACGCTTGTAATACAATGACTTGGCAGATATCATGCCACGCTTGTAATACAATGACTTGGCAGATGTCATGCCACGCTTGTAATACAACGACTTGACAGATATCATGCCACGCTTGTAATATAATGACTTGGCAGATGTCATGCCACACAAGTAATACAATGACTTGGCAGATGTCATGCCGTGTTTGTAATACAATGATTTGGCAGATGTCATGCCACGCTTGTAATACAATGACTTGGTAGATGTCATGCCACGATTGTAATACAATGACTTGGCAGATGTCATGCCATGCTTGTAATACAATGACTTGGCAGATGTCATGCCATGCTTGTAATACAATGACTTGGCAGATGTCATGCCACGCTTGTAATACACTGACTTGACAGATATCATGCCACGCTTGTAATACAATGACTTGGCAGATGTCATGCCACGCTTGTAATACAATGACTCTTGTAATACAATGACTTGGCAGATATCATGCCACACAAGTAATACAATGACTTGGCAGATGTCATGCCACACAAGTAATACAATGACTTGGCAGATGTCATGCCACGCTTGTAATACAATGACTTGGCAGATGTCATGCCATGCTTGTAATACAATGACTTGGCAGACGTAATGCCACGCTTGTAATACACTGACTTGGCAGATGTCATGCCATGCTTGTAATACAATGACTTGGCAGATGTCATGCCATGTTTGTAATACAATGACTTGGCAGATGTCATGCCATGCTTGTAATACACTGACTTGACAGATATCATGCCACACTTGTAATACAATGACTTGGCAGATGTCATGCCATGCTTGTAATACACTGACTTGACAGATATCATGCCACACTTGTAATACAATGACTTGGCAGATGTCATGCCATGCTTGTAATACACTGACTTGACAGATATCATGCCACACTTGTAATACAATGACTTGGCAGATGTCATGCCATGCTTGTAATACACTGACTTGACAGATATCATGCCACACTTGTAATACAATGACTTGGCAGATGTCATGCCATGCTTGTAATACACTGACTTGACAGATATCATGCCACACTTGTAATACAATGACTTGGCAGATGTCATGCCATGCTTGTAATACAATGACTTGGCAGATATCATGCCACACAAGTAATACAATGCAACGTGTAGAAATGGTTGGTAAAGCAAATAATTGTGATATCAATTTCTGGATATGTCAGTTATTACAAATATCACATATTACTCATGACAGGAGCTGAGCATGCATTATTTATTAATAGACAAACAAATCTGCATTATCAATATATAACTATAATTAGGGTAAACAATAAATTTATATAAGCAGAATATGCCCACAGAATACATTTATTATGCTGCTGAATGGAAGGTTTAAATCATAGAAATATTTATCTGAATGAAATATCTATTGTAGTGTTACACCACAGTTGAATACATAAATAATTTTATCATATAGTGCAATGCAGTTTATTTCCTAAGACAGCCATACATCCTCCTGTCATACCTGAAGCCCATACATTGTCCTGTCATACCTGAAGCCCATACATCTCCCTGTCATTCCTGAAGCCAATACATCATCCTATCATACCTGAAGCCCATACACTGTCCTGTCATACATGAAGCCCATACATCTCCCTGTCATTCCTGAAGCCCATACATCGTCCTGTCATACCTGAAGCCCATACACTGTCCTGTCATACATGAAGCTCATACACCGTCCTGTCATACCTGAAGCCCATACATTGTCCTGTACTACCTAAAGCCCATACACTGTCCTGTCAAACCTGAAGCCCATACACCGTCCTGTCATATCTGAAGCCCATACATTGTCCTGTCATAACTGAAGCCCATACAGCATCCTGTCATACTGGAAGTCCATACATTGTCCTGTCATACCTGAAGCCCATACATCATCCTGTCATACCTAAAGCCCATACATCATCCATACATCATCCTGTCATACCTGAAGCCATGGATACATCATCCTGTCATACCTGAACCATGGACACATCATTCTGTCGTACCTGAAGCTATGGCTACATCCTGTCATACCTAAAGCCCATACATCATCCATACATCATCCTGTCATACCTGAAGCCATGGATACATCATCCTGTCATACCTGAACCATGGACACATCATTCTGTCGTACCTGAAGCTATGGCTACAACCTGTCATACCAGAAGCCCATACACCATCCTGTCGCAGCTGAAGCCCATACATCATCCTGTCAAACCTGAAGCCCATACATCATCCTGTCAAACCTGAAGCCCATACATCATCCTGCCAAACCTGAAGCAATTGATACATCATCCTGTCATACCTGAAGCCCATACATCATCAATTTATACCTGAAGCCCATACATTGTCCTATCATATCTGAAGCCCATACATTGTCCTGTCATACCTGAAGCCCATACACCATCCTGTCATACCTGAAGCCCATGCATCATCCTGTCATACCTGAAGCCCATACATCAACCTGTCATACTTCAAGCCCATACATCGTCCTGTCATACACGAAACCCATACATTGTCCTGTCATACCTGAAGCACGTGTCCACAACGCTCCAACCCACATCTCGGGCCCGCACCATCTTCACCTTGCTGAACTGTCCCTGGGACGTGTCGTACACTCTCATGTAGTGATCTATCAACAGTCATCATACATGTACACTCTCATGTAGTGATCTATCAACAGTCATCATACGTGTACACTCTCGTGTAGTGATGTATCAACAGTCATCATATGTGTACACTCTCGTGTAGTGATCTATCAACAGTCATCATACGTGTACACTCTCGTGTAGTGATCTATCAACAGTCATCATACGTGTACACTCTCGTGTAGTGATCTATCAACAGTCATCATACGTGTACACTCTCGTGTAGTGATCTATCAACAGTCATCATACGTGTACACTCTCGTGTAGTGATCTATCAACAGTCATCATACGTGTACACTCTCGTGTAGTGATCTATCAACAGTCATCATACGTGTACACTCTCGTGTAGTGATCTATCAACAGTCATCATACGTGTACACTCTCGTGTAGTGATCTATCAACAGTCATCATACGTGTACACTCTCGTGTAGTGATCTATCAACAGTCATCATACGTGTACACTCTCGTGTAGTGATCTATCAACAGTCATCATACGTGTACACTCTCGTGTAGTGATCTATCAACAGTCATCATACGTGTACACTCTCGTGTAGTGATCTATCAACAGTCATCATACGTGTACACTCTCGTGTAGTGATCTATCAACAGTCATCATACATGTACACTCTCGTATAGTGATCTATCAACAGTCATCAGATGTGTACACTCTCGTGTAGTGATCTATCAACAGTCATCATACATGTACACTCTCGTGTAGTGATCTCTCAACAGTCATCATACGTGTACACTCTCGTGTAGTGATCTATCAACAGTCATCATACGTGTACATTCTCATGTAGTGCTCTATCAACAGTCATCACATGTGTACACTCTCGTGTAGTGATCTATCAACAGTCATCAGATGTGTACACTCTCTTGTAGTGATCTATCAACAGTCATCACACGTGTACACTCTCGTGTAGTGATCTATCAACAGTCATCAGATGTGTACACTCTCTTGTAGTGATCTATCAACAGGCATCATACGTGTACACTCTCGTGTAGTGATCTATCAACAGTCATCATTGGTTTGAGTTAAATATATGTAATTACTGAATGACCATAACCCATTTTGATTTTGTGAAAATGACACCATTCAAATCGCTCGAACTGCTATGTTTACCGCATGTTTTAAAACATCATGTTATGGGAAGATGCAATAAATGTATAAACACTGAGGGAGAGTCAATAAGTTTGTTGTGGTCTTATTATAAACAGTCCAATGTGTTGCATGTTTATGTCAACTGCCACCAATCCATCACTCTAATACAAGATTTAACAAGATTGCCATCCAGAGAATTAACTCTAGATGGCAGGTGGACAAGGAAGCCCTTTGGCTTATCGAGAGTCCAACCCTTTTATCTACATATATCCAGCCCTTCTGAGGTATGTGTCGATTTTATTTTTAAACATATTCACACTACTAGCATCCACACAATCATCAGATAATCTGTTCCATTCAGGCACAGTCCTTTGTGAAAATGAGAACTTTCTTACGTCTAATCTACACTGCTCCTTTACTAATGTAACTTCATGTCCTCTAGTCTTCCTATCTTTCTTAACTGAAAAAAAAACATTTCTATCAATATTTTCATAACCATTCAATATTTTAAACACTTCTATCTGATCTCCTCTCAATCTCCTGGTATCTAGTGTTGTTAAACCACATTCTTTTAGGCGTTTTTCATAACTAAAATCCCTCAGTTTTGGTATCATTTTAGTCGCTCTCCTCTGTACTCTTTCTAGCATATCTACGTCCTTCTTGCGGTATGGCCTCCACGCTTGTATACAATATTCTAAATGAGGCCTAACTATTGTTTTGTACAGCGGTATTATTAGTTCTTTTTCTTTATATGCTATATTTTGCCTAATCAATTCAAGGATTTGATTTCCTTTTGAAGCTGCAATTCCACACTGCTCTGAAACCTTCATGTCAGCACTAATTGTCAGCCTTAAGTCTTTTTCTTTTACAGTAGTACTTAGTACAGTTCCCCTCATTGTATATTCTACTTATTCGTTCCCATGTCCTGTGTGAAGGCATTTACATTTCCCAAAATTGAACAACATTTGCCACTTTTCAGACCATTTGATCAACCTGTCAAGATCATCTTGTAAATGCTGTCTATCTCCATCACTTTTAAACCTTCTAAACACTTGTATCATCTGCAAATTTCAACACCTTGCGAGCTATATCATCATCCAAATCATTTATATATATTAAGAATAATATAGGTCCCAGTACTGATCACCGATTTCCAGTTTGAAGCCTCCCCATCAACAACTACCCGTTGTCTTCTGTCAATCAGCCATTTTCTATCCAGTTAATTATACCATTTCCTATGTCATGGGCCTTTAGTTTAAGCAGTAATCTCTGATGTGGCACTTTGTCGAAAGCTTTTTGAAAATCTAAGTAGATGATATCTACTGGTAATCCATCATCTACCCACTTAGTGATATCTTCCAAAAAACATAACATATTTGTTAAGTATGACCTCGCTTTTAGAAACCCAATACTGCCACTTTGCTATCAAACATTTCTTAGTATGGCTGCTCGAAAACCAATTATACAATCGATCATCGAGTGGTTTCACAAAATCAGTGATTGACAATGAAAATCAATCCAATTTCCAACACTACAATGCACTAACATTTTTGGGATCTATATTTTTTAAATATGCAAAAGAGTTAAACTTAATTCGGAGGCATACAATTTTGGTTTATTCTGCCAACACCTTTTACAACAGGCCATCTGTGTTATAAGTTTATAAGTATAAATTAATAAGCTCAGTTCCTGGTCTAGTCATTGCAATTTATCATCATATTTATTAACTTGCGTACACTTCGTTTAAAATATAGCCCAAGTTCTGTGTATTTCAAATAGTGCTACAGTAGTCCCTGTCTTGAGCAGGCGCCGCTTCAGCAAAGGTACTTCAGCAGTATAAGAGACGTGACTGCTCCAAAGAGGGACCTAGTCACCCTCCTACTTTCCAAATACTACATGAAATATAACATGTATCAATTCATATGGATGAATGGACACAGGAACTCTGCTGAACAGAAACAATGCAAAGTAGGTCAAATCTAATATGGCCATGCCAAGCCTGCCCCTGAGGTCATGACAAGTACTATGGGAAGTCATGTTGTGTAGTCAATAAAATAGCATAAAAAGCTGGTCAATGGTTACATTAGGAGGGTTACCAATACAGAAGGGTTGTTTAATGCAACCGAAATCTGGTCACTGTTGATGGGTTGATATTGGTAAGGAGAGCTGTTCAAGAGGGGAACTACTGTACTATGCAATCAACTATAATTGGCCTATAAGATAACATGTATGAATTTATTGTCTCGTTACCACATGTATGTATTCACCCCAACTTATTTTTTTTCATTAGGGATTTTATATGCGACATATGAATATGTTCAGCTTTGTGTGACCAAATAAAATAACAAGCTGACTAGTGTCAAATGTCCACAATACACCTACAAACGTACCTTGACATGCCGACAGAAAGAGATTGCCGTCAGTTGAGTAAATCCCACAGAAAGCCTTCTGGCGGTGATAAGCCACAGTTTTCATTCGGTTTGGTAGAAAACTGGAAATAAAATGTTTCTGTTACAATTATGGAGGTTTTTGAAGAAAAACATTCCAAAATGTGTGACGTGTAATGTTTAGTTCCAGGACTGATAAATAAACATGTAGGACATCTGACAATCACGTCATGCTTGCTACATCATGTTCATTCTAATTTGAAAACCTGATAATACATTTTTGAAAGTGAGAAAATAATATAATAACAAAGGAGAGACATGTTTTGTAACATACCATCACATTTTTATTCTGGTTTTTGTGCTCATAAAATATTTGTGCACATTTTAAAATTACACATGTAGATTTGTAGAAACAAACCCAGGCCAGATATTAATATTGATTGCTTTGCGCCTACGTGGCTGCACCAGTACATGATGTGTATATATTGTGGATTATATAAGTTTCTGCCAATTCACAAGCCTCAAATTGGTATACATATGATTTATGAATGCACCATGAGGATATTAGACTACGTGGTTTTAGCAAGTGTTTGTGAATTTTTAGTACTTTTACGGACTTACATTTTACTTTTGTGATTGCATCTGTGTTACATTGACAAGCTGGTGATCGGTCATGTGTAACCCAGACAAAGAGAACATTGTCAACTTGCCAACATGACCCAGGAATACCTGCATTGTTTATGGCCCAGCAGAAACATTCGTCTCAACCATGCTGCGCGGATCTGCCTGTTATGCGGGGGTGGCACTCCATCGACCCACCCATTGTGGTTTCCATGGGGACACCCACAAACAACGACCCACATGTGTAGTACGTCTCTCAGCGCGACCAACTATATCAGCCAAGCCTACAGACACCAGGTATGGGACATTTACCAGACAGGGCATTAAGACTCTCATTCCTATTCCATTAAACAAGATTCATCCAGTTACCAGGATTGCTGTAACCGCCAAGTCGCCTTCCAATAACACAGGTGCGGTCAGCCGTGTTGCGGTACAGGTCACATTGGGCATTGTCAATGCTCGTTCAATTCGTACCAAGACCGATGTATTCACGGATTACATGACCGAGGTGAATGTGGATCCTGTAGCCATCACAGAGACGCTAGGCACTGGAGAAAAAGACAACAGCACTATAAAAGACCCGACACCCGCCGAAAATAAGTTTGTACATCTTCCTCGAAAACCAGTGGTGGTAACGGCCTTGTTTACCGATGGAGTTTCAAGGTGGTTGTTAACTGACGTGATGATGTGAAATCTTTCGAGTTCATAGATGTTGATGTTTCATCATCGGGAAACTCCATGAAACTTGTAATAATTTACCATCCACCTCCGTCGAAAAATATCAAACATTCGTACGCTGATTTTCTCCTTGAATTTGCTGGTTTTGTCAAACATTACGCCCTGACGACCTCCCGTTTCGCAATTGTCTGTGATTTCAACATCCACTGGGATGAGCCATTTGACAACAGTGTGAAACATTTCACCGACCAACTTGAGTCATTCAACATGTTCAAGTTCGAACACAAATCACGGCATAGCTTAAGCAAAAAACATCATTGCTGCTGTCTGATCACCTGTGGGTGGAATATGTCGTCGATATGGAGAAACTGGTCGTTCCGCGGAAAACGATCATATACCGAAAGTACAAAAACATTGACAAGGCTGCCTTTCATAATGACATTGCATCGTCGTTTCCTACCACAATTTTGTCTGTCATACAAACAACGACTGAACTTGCAGATCACTACAATGTGGTTTTGACCAAACTTATCGAGTAGTACGCATCACTACAGATGTGTCATATCACTGATTGTCCACTCGTACCGTGGTTCAACGAGAAGGTGATCAAAGCCAAGCAAATTCGATGACAGCGTGAATGGAAATGGCGTCACACATCACTTTCAAGGGCATCGCGAAATGTATAAGACACAGTGCGCACAGGTAAAGAGGACAATCAATGAAGCCAAGTCTGACTACTATGCTTCTGAGATAGAATAGCGCTGGAGTGACTGTATCGTCTGCTAAACGGCAGCTGCAGCAAAGAGAGTCCCAATGTCTACCAGCTAACGATAACATGCAAGATCTTGCAACAAGTTTCTCAAACTTCTTCTCTGCGAAAATCGAGACGATTCGTGTGGCACTACCCAGTCCAATCTCACGTCCATCACGACCACAGACCGCCATGCAGCACCCTGCACTACCTACCCAGTCCACACTCACGTCCACCACAACCACAGACCACCATCCAGCACCCTGCACTACCTACCCAGTCCACACTCACGTCCACCACGACCACAGACCACCATCCAGCACCCTGCACAACCTACCCAGTCCACACTCACATCCACCACGACCACAGACCACCACCCAGCATCCTCACTACCTACCCAGTCCACACTCACGTCCACCATGACCACAGACCACCATCCAGCACTCTGCACTACCTACCCAGTCCACACTCACATCCACCATGACCACAGACCACCATCCAGCACCACCTACCCAGTCCGCACTCACGTCCACCACGACCACAGACCACCACCCAGCACCCTGCACTACCTACCCAGTCCACACTCACGTCCACCATGACCACAGACCGCCATCCAACATCATGCGCTACATACCCAGTCCACACTCACGTCCACCACGACCACAGACCACCATCCAGCACCCTGCGCTACATACCCAGTCCACACTCACGTCCACCACGACCACAGACCACCATCCAGCACTACATACCCAGTCTACACTCACGTCCACCACGACCACAAACCGCCATCCAGCACCCTGCACTACATACCCAGGCCACACTCACATCCACCATGACCACAGACCACCATCCAGCACCCTGCACTACCTACCCAGTCCACACTCACGTCCACCACGACCACAGACCACCACCCAGCATCCTCACTACCTACCCAGTCCACACTCACGTCCACCACGACCACAGACCACCATCCAGCACCCTGCACAACCTACCCAGTCCACACTCATGTCTACCACGACCACAGACCACCACCCAGCATCCTCACTACCTACCCAGTCCACACTCACGTCCACCACGACCACAGACCACCATCCAGCACCCTGCATAACCTACCCAGTCCACACTCACGTCCACCACGACCACAGACCACCACCCAGCATCCTCACTACCTACCCAGTCCACACTCACGTCCACCACGACCACAGACCACCATCCTGCACCCTGCACAACCTACCCAGTCCACTCTCACGTCCACCACGACCACAGACCACCACCCAGCATCCTCACTACCTACCCAGTCCACACTCACATCCACCACGACCACAGACCACCATCCAGCACCCTGCACTACCTACCCAGTCCACACTCACATCCACCACGACCACAGACCACCATCCAGCACCCTGCACTACCTACCCAGTCCACACTCACGTCCACCACGACCACAGACCACCACCCAGCATCCTCACTACCTACCCAGTCTGCACTCACGTCCACCACGACCACAGACCACAATCCAGCACCCTGCACTACCTACCCAGTCCACACTCACATCCACCACGACCACAGACCACCATCCAGCACCCTGCACTACCTACCCAGTCCGCACTCACGTCCACCACGACCACCGACCACCACCCAGCACCCTGCACTACCTACCCAGTCCACACTCACGTCCACCATGACCACAGACCGCCATCCAGCATCATGCGCTACATACCCAGTCCACACTCACGTCCACCACGACCACAGACCACCATCCAGCACTACATACCCAGTCTACACTCACGTCCACCACGACCACAGACCGCCATCCAGCACCCTGCGCTACATACCCAGTCCACACTCACATCCACCATGATCACAGACCACCATCCAGCACCCTGCACTACCTACCCAGTCCACACTCACGTCCACCACGACCACAGACCACCATCCAGCACCCTGCACAACCTACCCAGTCCACACTCACGTCCACCACGACCACAGACCACCATCCAGCACAACCTACCCAGTCCACACTCACGTCCACCACGAACACAGACCACCACCCAGCATCCTCACTACCTACCCAGTCCACACTCACGTCCACCACGACCACAGACCACCACCCAGCATCCTCACTACCTACCCAGTCCACACTCACGTCCACCACGACCACCATCCAGCACCCTGCACAACCTACCCAGTCCACACTCACGTCCACCACGACCACAGACCACCACCCAGCATCCTCACTACCTACCGAGTCCACACTCACGTCCACCACGACCACAGACCACCATCCAGCACCCTGCACAACCTACCCAGTCAACACTCACGTCCACCACGACCACAGACCACCACCCAGCATCCTCACTACCTACCCAGTCCACACTCACGTCCACCACAACCACAGACCACCACCCTGCACTACCTACCCAGTCCACACTCACGTCCACCACGACCACAGACCACCATCCAGCACTACATACCCAGTCTACACTCAAGTCCACCACGACCACAGACCGCCATTTAGCACCCTGCGCTACATACCCAGTCCACACTCACGACCACCACGACCACAGACCGCCATTCAGCACCCTGCACTACCTACCCAGTCCACACTTACGTCCACCACGACCACAGACCGCCATCCAGCACCCTGCACTACCTACCCAGTCCACACTCACGTCCACCACGACCACAGACTGCTATCCAGCACCCTGCGCTACATACCCAGTCCACACTCATGTCCACCACGACCACAGACCGCCATTCAGCACCCTGCGCTACATACCCAGTCCACACTCATGTCCACCACGACCACAGACCGCCATTCAGCACCCTGCGCTACATACCCAGTCCACACTCATGTCCACCACGACCACAGACCGCCATTCAGCACCCTGCGCTACATACCCAGTCCACACTCACGTCCACCATGACCACAGACCACCACCCAGCACCCTGCGCTACATACCCAGTCCACACTCACGTCCACCACGACCACAGACGACCACCCAGCACCCTGCGCTACATACCCAGTCCACACTCACGTCCACCACGACCACAGACCACCACCCAGCGCTACATACCCAGTCTACACTCATGTCCACCATGACCACAGACCACCATCCAGCACCCTGCGCTACATACCCAGTCTACACTCACGTCCACCACGACCACAGACTGCCATCCAGCACTACATACCCAGTCTACACTCACGTCCACCACGACCACAGACCACCACCCAGCACCCTGCGCTACATACCCAGTCTACACTCACGTCCACCACGACCACAGACTGCCATCCAGCACTACATACCCAGTCCACACTCACGTCCACCACGACCACAGACCACCACCCAGCACCCTGCGCTACATACCCAGTCTACACTCACGTCCACCACGACCACAGACTGCCATCCAGCACTACATACCCAGTCTACACTCATGTCCACCACGACCACAGACCACCACCCAGCACTACATACCCAGTCTACACTCACGTCCACCACGACCACAGACTGCCATTCAGCACTACATACCCAGTCTACACTCACGTCCACCACGACCACAGACTGCCATCCAGCACTACATACCCAGTCTACACTCATGTCCACCACGACCACCACCCAGCACCCTGCGCTACATACCCAGTCCACACTCACGTCCACCACGACCACAGACCGCCATTCAGCACTACATACCCAGTCTACACTCATGTCCACCACGACCACAGACCACCACCCAGCACCCTGCGCTACATACCCAGTCTACACTCATGTCCACAACGACCACAGACCACCACCCAGCACGCTGCGCTACATACCCAGTCCACACTCATGTCCACCACGACCACAGACCACCATCCAGCACCCTGCGCTACATACCCAGTCCACACTCATGTCCACCATGACCACAGACCCCCATCCAGCACCCTGCGCTACATACCCAGTCCACACTCATGTCCACCATGACCACAGACCACCATCCAGCACCCTGCGCTTCATACCCAGTCCACACTCATGTCCACCACGACCACAGACCCCCATCCAGCACCCTGCGCTACATACCCAGTCCACACTCATGTCCACCATGACCACAGACCACCATCCAGCACCCTGCGCTACATACCCAGTCCACACTCATGTCCACCACAACCACAGACCACCATCCAGCACTACATACCCAGTCTAGATTTCACGTCCACCACGACCACAGACTGCCATCCAGCACCCTGCGCTACATACCCAGTCCACACTCATGTCCACCATGACCACAGACCACCATCCAGCACTACATACCCAGTCCACACTCACATCCACCACGACCACAGACCGCCATTCAGCACCCTGCGCTACATACCCAGACCACACTCACGTCCACCACGACCACAGACCCCCATCCAGCACTACATACCCAGTCCACACTCATGTCCACCATGACCACAGACCGCCATTCAGCACCCTGCGTTACATACCCAGTCCACACTCACATCCACCACGACCACAGACCACCATCCAGCACTACATACCCAGTCCACACTCATGTCCACCATGACCACAGACCGCCATCCAGCACCCTGCGCTACATACCCAGTCTACACTCACGTCCACCACGACCACAGACCCCCATCCAGCGTTTCACAACTTCACTCACTTTCGATTGCGACTACATCAGACATCCACAATCTGCTCAACAAGTCACCAACAATATCGTGCGCACTTGATCCTTTACCAACATGGCTGCTGAAAGAAGTCAGTGACAACTTAGAACCATTCCTGACGCAACTCGTCAACTCATTAATAGCATCTGGTGTTGTTCCATGCTGCCTGAAACATGCCAAAGTCACCCCTGTGCTCAAGAAGGCAAATCTCGATCAGGACAATATGAACAGTTATAGATCAATATTAAACCTGCCTTTTGTGTCAAAGCTACTTGAAAGGTACGTTTCATGCTGTCGGGTCGACCATATGATTGATAACAATCTTCTTGAATGATACCAATCAGCCTACAAATTGCACCACTCCACTGAAACTGCGCTAGTTTTGGTACAGAATAACATCCTCGAGGCGCTAGACCGGCGGTACGGAGTCATCCTGGTTCTCCTTGACATGTCTGCCGCCTTCGACACAGTTGACCATGAAATTCTGCTCAGCCGATTAGAACAATGCTTCGGACTGGCTGGTTCCATGCTGGTGTGGATGTGATCATATCTAACTGACCAGTTCTAGTTAGTAAATATACCAGGTGGCACTTCCAGCAAAATCAGCATCGCTTGTGGCGTCTCTCAAGGATCGGTGCTGGGGCCTCTGTTGTTCTCTGCATACACAGCACCTATCGGTAATAACATCAGATGACACAACTTGGGCTTCCATCTCTATGCTGACGATACCCAGCTATACATCAAATTTGACATGACCGAAACCAACAGAATGTTGTCTTTACACCGAATTGAGCACTGCATCAACGATGTCTGCGTGTGGATGATCGATAATCGACTAAAGGTGAATGATAATAAAACGGTTGCACTTGTGTTAGCATCACGAAACAATCAAGTGAAACACAACAGCACCATGATAAAAATTGGCGACTGCGACATAACACCAAGTCATACTGCCAGAAACATTGGCATTGTATTCGACTCGGAAATGTTGATGGTCAGTCATGTAAAGCACATCTGCTGCGCAGCCTACTATCATCTAAGGAACATTGCATCGATCTGATCGTGCCTACCACAGAAAGCTGCAGTCGTCTTATGTACTCTCTTGTTATATCGAGAATTGACTATGTGAACTGTCTGCTATACGACATCCCCGACTGCCTAATCAACAAGTTGCAAAGAGTGCAAAATGCTGCTGCTTGGCTGGTGGTCCGCTGCCACAGATGGGACCATATCACACCGGTACTCAAGAAACTGCACTGGCTTCCTGTGAAGCAACGCATTCATTATGCAATTCTGCTACAGACGTTTCGTGCTCAACATGGACTGGCACTAGCTTACATCACCGACCTACTCCTTGAAAGAAGAGCTACTCGAGTGTTGCGTTCAACTGCAAACAATGACTTGTACATGCCACCTTCTCGCAGCCGATAAGGCGACAAAACTTTCTTGGTATCTGCTCCACGACTGTGGAATTCACTCCCAACTGAGATGAAGACAACCTGTTGCCTTGTGACATTCAAAAGACTTTTGAAAACATCTTTTCTGGGTTGCTTACGCAACATATGCACCACCAGTAACAGTTTATTTAATGTTTTTTAAATTATTATTATTATTATCTTGTACGTTTTTATACCCACTTTATACAATGTCTTTACTTATTTATTATCATTATACCTTTAACTTTAATGATCATCTTTACGTAACTTATTTTTTAAGATATTTATATATTGTCATTTATTTTAACTAATTTAATATAATTAATTTTATGTAACTTATTAATGTTCTGCATATATATAATTATGTATTCTAAGTGCCTCTGAATAGATTTATCTAGATTTATGGCATTATTTAAGTGTCCTTCTTATCTTATCTTATCACCATGACAGTAGTTTGATCTTAAATTTGTTCACATTGACTATTTAATTTCCGCTGTCGCTAATTATAGCATTGTATGCAGCTGATTATAATTCCCCAGTAAAATAAAATAAAGTTACTTTTAGTCTTACTGTAAATTGAATGTAATGACTGTGGCACCCCTGGAGAATGATTTACCACTCAATTTGTTCAACTGGTTAAATAACTCTAAATAACTACCTTTGTGTCTTGTTTAATATAATGTGCCAACTGGTTAATAACTCTAAATAACTACCTTTGTGTCTTGTTTAATACAACGTGCCAACTGGTTAATAACTCTAAATAACTACCTTTGTGTCTTGTTTAATACATCGTGCCAACTGGTTAATAACTCTAAATAACTACCTTTGTGTCTTGTTTAATACAACCCGCCAACTGGATAATGAGAGGGAGATTGGGAGGAGATGCCATCACCTTCCCCCAAAGTTAGCGTATTTATGTATATCTGTGGTATTTTATTTACCATGACTGGATGGCGCAGCAGTCTCCCGAGCTGAAGCAGTGTCTGCCCCACATCCCAATCTCTCGCTGCAAGAGAAACACTTATCAAAGGTCACCATCAAATAATACACCCTGGACACTGCAACTGCACAACACTGGTTTCACAAATCTGTTTCTTTTCCACTGAAAATATTAAATGTCAAGATTAAATGCCAGTCGTGCTAATTATGTTACCAACACTAAATCCAGCCACTGTGTGCAGTTAGTGAGTTTAACTTGAATGAATAAAATTGTGTGCACACATATGCTACAAAACTACCAGCAACAAAATGTTGCAAAGTTAGGTGGTGTTCAAATGGTTTGGGAATAGTGTTTGAAATTACTGCCGACACGGACGCCCAACACCATCAAATATTTCGTCGGGCCGGTAATTTTGAAAAAGTGCTGGCCCGCAAGACCAGCAGATTTTTTTAAAGAAAATAATAGAACACTTGTCTAGTATCCGGGCCAACCTCGATTTTGTAATTATAATTACACGTTTGCCTAAATTTGATACCTCAATGGTTTAGTTCTATCATTCAACATCGTTCCAGGCATATTTATATTACAAAAATATTGTTTTGAGGCCCAAAACGCGACCCGTTGCGGCCGCACGTTACCACAGTGAGCGATATCGCAGCGTATGTTGTTGCAAACTGGGTCGCTCTTTGGTCTTCAAAAGTGCGCTAAGACGCGATATTTTGGTAACATAGATATGCTTTAGATGATGTTGAATGACGGCAATAACACATGGTATATTCAAAATAGACAAAAATAATATATAACAACAAAGTTGAGGTGAGCCCAGGTACTAGACAAGTGCCTATATTGGTAACATTTGGGTACATCCAAACGGGAAATTTAACAAAAACAAGTTGAAAAAACAAATTAATGTCGAGCTGATCAATGCTGATAGATGAATAGATCAATTCAGTTTAATTTCATACTGCTTGCACTTCCAGCAAGTTTCGCTGAATGTGAAAGAGGCTTTGCAGCACAGTGAAATGAGTGAAGAGTTCAAGACAGAGTTTCGAAACCGCATGAAGCCATCCACAGTGTCAGCTATCATCACCATCTAGCTGTATTCATGCAACATGGCTGACTTCAAACCCACATCAACTGGAATACATTTGGCGCGAGGATGCCCAACTTCAAATCCGAGTTGGACTTGGACAGTGAGTTAGTCCGAGTCCAGCTCGGATTCAGCTAGAGTCACTGTCAGTGACTCGAGCGAGTGTTTCATGGACAGTCCTGCTGCTCCTGCAGATGATGACAACAGTTCTGCTGACATTCATGTAGTGGTATTTGTTGTAATTTGCAACATTGATGTTTTTATGTCAACAATAAAGTGTTGCCTATGTTGTCATTTTATATTCGCTGGTTCGTTAATCTGAATATCAAAAATTAATATGCAGAACATACTTGGCCTGAACTAGTATATCAATAATTGCCATGCATTGCAGTTGCAAATGTATATTACTCGTGTCATTTTGTTAATATCTGGACCACCAACTTTTGTGTGGGATCACCAACTTTTGAAAGTTGAAGGTCTGACTGACCACCAACTTTTCAGCTAAGGTGTAAGTTTGGGAGTGTGGCTGTTGTATCCAGTTGGTGAGTATTGCATTAAAATTGATTACAGAAGGGCAGATTTTTAATCATGCATGTATCAGTGAATCATAAATCATCATTAAGTACTCTGTCCGGATCAGTATTCTACCAACAGCCAAACTGTCTGACTGTATTTGCACATACCTGTTGTATCAGACGGGGCATTAGTGGCTTCACTTTCTTCACATATTGGTTATGTCGTCCCGATCGAAGTAGAATCTCCTGTTTTAACTCACTTTTCTGAAATAATGCAGTATTGTCTTCATATGACTGGAGCATGAAATGTATTGTTCTATCACATGCAGAATCCTGCCTCTGGATACTAAGTTATTAGCATAATATCAAGGTCTCTGAGAAAAGATGAACTTATAATACTCCAAAGTTAGTTTATTAATATACAGTGCATAAATTTATAAAATATCTATCACAGGGAAGTTAAGGTGCTGGTAGATAACTTACATCCATTGCGTGTACGTCTGGGTTGGTGTCAGCTGGAAAAAAACACTTTACACTTTATTATCACCATATGAAGAAAACATACATCATGAATGACTCGCTGGTCCATAAATTGTGCAGAAATATTCATCAGCATTGTGCCACTAACTCTGGCATGACATATGGTCATACACATACAGACAAGCATCCATGCATGTACACAAGTGCACACACACTCACACACAAATGCATGCACACACACACACACAAACATGCACACACAGTCACACAGTCACACACGCACACACACACACACAGATGTACATCATTAAATGAAAACAAATGACTGATTTGTATTCTCTTATATTTAGAGACACTGAGTTATCGATGTGACATAAAAAAGTTGTGTACTTGGCGCTGGCATGGCTTGTGTGATGTACACGTCCTCATCTTCATAAATCTCGCTTTCATCTGAGAACTGGTCATCATCAGACAACGATCGTACCTGATTGCTGCAACAGAATGGCGATAAAGATAAAGGTATGTTCATCTGGCCAGATACTCCAAGTAGTTAACACACTGTCTACTTTTTCCCACTTCTCTTGTTTAAACATACTTGTTTTTAAACATGTTTTTATTAATTTATTTATTTTAAAATTCTTTAATTTTATAGCTATTTATTTATTTTTTAAGCCCAATTACAAGTTCATCATGTATCATTTTATTATGCACATCAACCCTCCCCCCTAAAGTGCAGCATAATCTCCAAGCACACTCTGCTCAATGGATGGTGGCTGCCCAACAAGAAGAAGATTATAGTGCGGTATCCAGTCCGGCTTACGACTACTCGAGTGTTTACGTAACAATGTTGCGTGTTTCTTATCATTTGATAAATATTGCTATCATGGCTGTCACATGTGAACTACCAAGTTATCCTATCTGGGAGGACGTTTTTGCTAGTCTGACTAATGATGTATCTAAACCTCCAGCGAAATATTAAAAGGCTGCAGTAAGTGATAGGGATAGCAGAAATTTTCCTATGATTACACCAGTCTTACAGTTACATATGTCGACCACTCAGCTAGGTGTGCACCTGGCCTATGGCTATGCCCCGCCCCGCAGAATTGATGGAATATCTTCTCCACATCACACATGAGTACGATGCGTCCAACTTGTCTTTTCTCTACTGATGTTTATTGAAATGGTGGTGAATCTGTCCCACAACATTGAGATGGCGGATTCACCATCATTTAAATAAACATCAGTAGAGAAAAGACAATATTAATTGCCGTGATCAATAATATGCGGCCCGCATACACCACTGATCTCGTTTACCTGTAAATCAGGTAAGATACAAGATCAATTATGTCAGAGTCTGTCGATTCGTTGACGTCCTCACGTTGGCTAGTGGCGGCGGCGTCCGACGATGCGCGTGCGCCCCCTGTGACGTCTGCGACACGGCTGTGAGTGTCGATGTCAGCCTGAGCCTGAGGTTGAACCTGGCCCTGCCCCTGGGTCTGAGATAGAGATCGTCTTTCGCTCATTACCCTTCTTTGCCGGGAACTTCCCAGCCCCATACACCCGTATCTATTTCAACGGAACCGTATGTGCATGCTGCAGACGCTATCTGCTCGGGAGCTTGTTGTCGAAATTGTGCAAGACACATAAAAATTAAAATATGCAACGTTCTTTTGAAGAACTTGGTTAAGTTGTTTACGAAGGATGTTGGTACTGTCACGGGTGTAATCGTGTGTCGCCGCTGATTGGACCAACGCTTACTCCCCTCAGCAGATGGCGCCACTGACGAACGATGGCGAACTGCTGAGAAGTTTGTCAAGAAACATGCTTTGTTTACATTGATAAAGCAGCCAAGAAGGCACAGTATTACTTAAATTACAATCTATAATTGAAACATGTCTCGTGGTGTGTCTGGAATGGTTGACTAAAGTCAAACATATATTGTGAAGTAAGTTAATACCAAAGATTATGAGAGGGCGGGGCAGCTATTTCTTATTTTCTATGCCTTGCCAGGCACCAACACGGCAACAGTTACAGTGTGCTGTGACTGTGTCCGTGGTATGTACAGGCTGTGCATTGGGACTGGGTCATAGCAAGGTGGAACATACGCCACTCTCTATCATATTGTTTACCCTAAGGAAAGGATCTAGGTTGGCGCAGACGGATAGTTTAAAAGGGATCATGTCAGCTTGAAGGCGCACAGCTGGCCTGGACCAATCCACTATTGATAAACGGGGGTGTGAGGTTGTGAATGGCTTTGGGGAATGGTGTGAATGAATGGGGGTCTACTAGTTGACATGGCTTTGATGTTGGAATTTGGCTCTGATTAAACATTGATGTTTCAGTGCCGTTGGAATTTGGAGTTGGACTCGAAGTCGGGCAGGCTCTGAAGACGTGTAACTTATAAAATATGTGAAATAATAATAAAAACGGGAATGTGAGGTTGTGAATGAATGGGGTTCAGCTTGAAGGCGCTAAACGGGGGTGTGAGGTTGTAAAATGATATATGGCTTTGTTTGTTTGTGGTTTCGCTCTGAAGACGTGTAACTTATAAAATATGTGAAATAATAATAAAAACGGGAGTGTGAGTGTGGTGTGAATGAATGGGGTTCAGCTTGAAGGCGCTAAACGTGGGTTTTTAGTTGTAAAATGATATATGGCTTTGTTTGTTTGTGGTTTCGCTCTGAAGACGTGTAACTTATAAAATATGTGAAATAATAATAAAAACGGGAGTGTGAGGTTGTGAATGAATGGGGTTCAGCTTGAAGGCGCTAAACGGGGGTGTGAGGTTGTAAAATTATATATGGCTTTGTTTGTTTGTGGTTTCGCTCTGAAGACGTGTAACTTATAAAATATGTGAAATAATAATAAAATGGGAGTGTGAGGTTGTGAATGAATGGGGTTCAGCTTGAAGGTGCTAAACGGGGGTGTGAGGTTGTAAAATGATATATGGCTTTGTTTGTTTGTGGTTTCGTAAAGTTTGCTATTTGTTTACATTGAGTTTGGATAAAATAAAATGTGTCGTGCACCGATGATCATTTTCCACAAACTTGCTCGAACATGTCCGTTTACCTGGATTGTTGTCTTTGTGTGATGAGCAGATTTCACAAAACTGTTAATGCTCAAAGCTGTGAATTTAGACTCAAGCCACACACGGTGTGAAAAGAAGATACTGGCATGAATAAAAGGTGCGAAAATATAACATGTTAGGAATTGTTACATTTTTGTTTGATATGTATCGGAGGGATTTGATACTGTTGATGCTCAACGCTGTGAATTTAGACTCAAGCCGCACACGGTGTGAAAAGAAGATACTGGCATGAATAAAAGGTGCGAAAATATAACATGTAAGGAATTGTTAAAAAAAATTTTGATACGTACTCGGAGGGATTTGGTGATTGCCTTTCAAACGATGATGCCTGATGTGCAGACTTAACCCCCACGTGAATTTAGACTCAAGTCGTACTCTGAGCACACTTGTATTTACTATAAAAGCTGTGTGTAACAAAACAGTGGTACACCAGTTATCAAAGTTTTCACGATGAACCTCTTCCAAGACGAACTCGCTCCGCTGATATTCGGCGATGACCACCGTGCTTTCCTAGACTATTACATGGGGAATAGTCTTCTGGCTTCACACAAAGCATGTCCCACATGTTTTGTGAACATGAAGTTGATGCAGAGAAAGCAGTTGACGTAACAGGCGTCCACATGCAAGCCATCGAGAGTTACTGGGCTCGGGCGAAGTTGAAATTCAAAGCAATGAAAGGAGTCTCTTCCGAACAGCTACCGAGCTACTTGGACGAGAGGATGTGGATGGATCGATTCGGAGGAAACGTCACAAACGCATACCGCAACATCTGCACCCACATCTCCCAGATATATCGCTTTTGAAGCAGGCGTCACAAACAAACGGCTCTTTTCAGAGCCACTACGACACAAACAGTTCTCTTCAGAACTAACCACATATTTGTGGAAGAGTTTTGCTACCTTCGATATTCGATATTCGCATGATGTAATTGCAAAACAGTAATAACACTTTGCAAAACAGTAATAACACTTTATTTGAACCACAAACAAACAAGGCCGCCTGACGTAAATATTCTGCCATTCACTAGTAATCCTCACACCTTGTATACAACATTTTATACATCTCTCACACCTTGTATACAACATTTTATACATCTCCGCTCGGCCCATTCATTCACTAGTAATCCCCACACCCTCACATCCCCGTTTAGCGCCTTCATTCATTCACTAGTAATCCCCACACCCTCACACCCCCGTTTAGCGCCTTCAAGCTGAACCCCATTCATTCACAACCTCACACTCCCGTTTTTATTATTATTTCACATATTTTATAAGTTATACGTCTTCAGAGCCTGACCGACTTCGAGTCCAACTCCAAATTCCAACGACACTGAAACATCAATGTTTAATCAGAGCCAAATTCCAACATCAAAGCCATGTCAACTAGTAGACCCCCATTCAGACACACCATTCCCCAAAGCCATTCACAACCTCACACCCCTGTTTATCAATAGTGTGCGCCTTCAAGCTGACATGATCCGTTTAAAAGAACAAAGTAAAAAAAATAAAGCTAGTGCTGTAAAGCCTAAACGCCGTAAAACGGGTTAGCATGAGTATGCCAACATGGTGCACCATTTGGAACTAAGGATGTGGGGAACTGATTCACTGACACTGGCAGGCACATAAATACTATTTCAGCGGTGCATATTGTCTTTATTTAGGACCAGTGACATTTATTTGCATATGTAGATTTTATATGTGATGTCTAGCGCAAATTATTCAAAAGGATTTATTCAGTTACATGACGACTATTCTGCACATCTCAACAATATTTTCTTTTTGCAGGATTGTCGAAGGCTATCTGTAGTCATGGAAAAAGGTTCAAACCAGCGCATCCCAGAGTCAGAAACACCAAAGGCTACAAGCAGTGCCAATTATGCTGACCCAGAGATGCAAATCACAGAGACAAAAAGACCTACTGGCAGTGCTAAGGATGTTGGCCCTAAGGTCCACTTCACAGTGTCGGAACAAATTACTGGCAGTGCTAAGGATGACAAACATGGCCCAGAGACTCAAGTAACAGAGACAGAAGAGACTACTGGCAGTGCTAAGGATGTTGGCCGTAAGGTCCGCTTCTCAGTGTCGGAAACAATTACTGGCAGAGCTAAGGATGACACTCATGGCCCAGAGACTCAAGTCACAGAGACAAAAGAGACTACTGGTAGTGCTAAAGATGCTGTCCCAGAGACACAAGTCACAGAGACAAAAAATACTACTGGCAGTGCTAAGGATGACACACATGTTCCTAGCAAAGAAACAGGCCTACGTCAACGCATTGTAGAGCCAAGGGAGAACACTAGTAAAATTCAGGATGTTAGTCCTATCCATAGCAAAGTGACCAAGCAGCAAGAAAACTTCCACACACTATGTGTGATGGAGGTTGCTGTGGGGACGCCGGCTGTCACAATGGAGTGGCTCTTGGCAAAGATTCAGGCGTCTCGGAATGAAGGCGGTGGTGAACTACAGGCTGAACTACTGCAAGATGACCCTGGAAAGGTGCAAGTTTAGTCATGTTGATTTTCTCCTCTTCTTTTCTCGGAATGACCGGGATGAGACTGACTTTGATACTGGACCTTGACGTCTGTTTTAATATCTTTTTTTCCCGCCGCACTGATGTCTCCACCAACTGCCTCCACTCCCTCTACCTTCCATTCTATTTCTCCTCTCCTAGTCCCTAAAGATCTATTTTCTTCCTATCCCAATCTTGGTCCTCCCAGTTACATATTTGTATATATATTTATATGTATATGGCTTTATATATACATGTGTATATATATATATACATGTATATATATATATATGTATGTATGTATGTATGTATGTCCTTTGGAACATATTCATATATGGAATAACATTGACAAAAAATATGTGCAAATGCTATTCTGAAATTGTTTAATTCAACAGAATTGTCCGTTCATCATAATCTATCACCTGGTTGTCAATTACTGACATAGTACCACTCTAAATATAGCAAAGCTCCGTAGTTGGTTTAAATTTTGTGATTGCCCTAACTTTATGTTTTACATGTTGACAGCCAGCGAGAATTCATGTTGGCGCTACCACAGAGAGACTGCTGATAGCGGCTGAACTGATGGAGCTGAAGAAGCCATATTTAGACGACAGCCTTCGTGAGGTCTGCCTGGACGACCTCGACAACTTCAAGAATACAGGTGTGTTTCTTATTTGAACATCAAGGCAATTTCAAATCTACATTGTTCACTTTGCTTCCATATACGGTACTGTAAATTATAAATCCATGTATTGCTATTTGGGGAAGATCACTGACCAAGGAAACAATTTACCATCTAAGACTGTATGCAATTATGCATGCATGATTACATGTATGTATGCATGGAAGTGCAAGTACGTGCACACAACAGTAGTAAATGTATCAAATATATAAATAAAACATATAATATATATTTGAAATGTTCTCCATTTTGTCAGATAATGGGGGGTAGTACTTTTTAGTCCTTTGGGCCGAAGGTCCAATGGATTAATGCCATCACTCTGCGTCCGCCGTTAGCTGCCATATCTCAGAAACCGTTCAGCAACTTTTTCTCTAATTTTGCATAGACATATCTTAGGGCACTGTCACTATACACGAGAAATATGTATTTGATTGAATCCTTCTAAGGACTCCCTAGGGCTTGCAAAGGCCCCAAAAGTGGAATTTTTTTACATTTTGCCTATTTTTAGTCCTTTGGGCTGAAGGTCCAACAGACTAATGCCATCACTTTGTGTCCGCCGTGTGCCGTGTGCCGTTAGCTGCCATATCTCAGAAACCGTTCAGCAACTTTTTCTCTAATTTTTCATATATGTGTATATTATGTATAAATATGAGTAAGTGTGTATTGTCTCCAATAAAATTGCTTTAATTATACTGTAGCAAATAATCCTGCACCTATAAAATACTGCCGCACTGACCCTAAATGCGCATGTCAGCAAGTAGAAGTTCGTTGTGTAACGAAATATTTTGCCCTATTCTAAATTATGTCATTGCGGTCTTCAAGCTTTATTGTGAATATTTGCGATGGGACGGGTGTAAACTTATGTACTGCCACTATGCACGAGAAATCTGTATTTGATTGAATCATTCTAAGGGCACCTAATGACTCCCCAAAAAGGAACCCAAAACTGGTAAATGTTCACATTTTGTCTATTTTTTCAAAAACTCTTCAGTAACTTTTTCTCTGATTTTGCATAGACATTTCATGTTGTAGTGGCACTATACATAAGGAATCTGTATTTCATTGAATCATTCTAAGGGCACCTCAACGGCCCCCAAAATGCTAAATTTTCCTATTGTTTCCCTACTGCTGTAAGCCTCCTGCAGTAGCCTAGGCTACTGATCTCTATTTATAACTGGACAGTGGACTTTGCCCTATCTCTGATCACTGGGGTGGCTGAGTGGAGTGGCCTGGGTGTCAGAGATTATGCTATAAGCCTGTGTATTGGACTAGTCTGGGCTTACTGCCTGCCATTGTCCCAGTGTCAAACAGAATGCATCCATGCGGGCTGAATTATCAATGCAATATAAAGATATTATCTAGGATTAAAATAAAATAACTTAGGTATAAAATAATATATAAAATAAAATAATTTATGTATACTTGAAATGGTTAAAGCATATTTAGCCATAATTACAAGGAATATTATTAAGATGTTTTACTATACATGTTGCAGCTATTACTTCACTCCAATTCAATCAGTATTATGTCATTAATTGCTACTGTTTTTAAGTTGAAATGCTTGCTATGTATATGTAAGTACCTTGTGAACAAATAAAGTTTTATCATAGTTCATATCTTTCTTCTTTCTATTCCGGGGAGGGTGGTATGGGCAAAATGAGAACAGAAAATGTGTGCACATTTTCTTAAACAACCTTTAATTGTGCTACATGCAAGATTGCAGCTCACCAACTCTCCTGCAAGGTTTCTACAACCACTGGAAATTGGCCTAAATAGCAGTGTTGGAATAAAATTCTACAGTATTTTTAATAACACATTGACTAATATATACAATCTTCACAAAATGGTCTACTCAAATATTTTATTTCCAGGTATATCTTCACTGGCATGCATATAGACTCCACTAAACATGTCAACATTTTACTTCCATCATAACCCTTAATGATCTGTAACTATGATTCACCAAAACACATTTCATTAATATTTACAAAACCACAATATAGTCCAAAGGACTTCAGGGCCTCTTGGCCCATTTTTAGTCCTTTGGGCCGAAGGTCCAAGGGACTATTGCCATCACTCTGCGTCTGCCGTCCGGCGTTAATTGCTGTATCTCAGAAACTGTTCAGCAACTTTTTTTCTAATTTTGCAGAGACGTATCTTAGGGTACTGCCACTATGCACGAGAAATCTGTATTTGATTGAATCATTCTAAGGACCCAGTAGTGCCCCCAAGGATCCCAAAAGCTGGTAATTTGTCACATTTTGCTATTTTTTCAAAAACTGTTCAGCAATTTTTTATTTTATTTTGCACAGATGTATCTTAGGGTACTGCCAGTATACACTAGAAATCTGTATTTGATTGAATCATTCTAAGGGCACCTCAAGGGGCCTCAAAGTGCAAAAGTTTTACATTATCTAGTAATGTGGTTTTGAGAAGGGCCCTTGAGACCACCCCCAACAGTAGATATTGTGTATTGTACCAGAAACTGTGCCCGGCCTCACCCCACTCTGCATTGTTCCATTGATTTGAGACCTTGACTAATCTTTAATTGGTCACAGGCAGAGCAGACACATTTGACCCCTGTTAAACTCGGTTGCCTGCAGCTTTTAAACTGCATCTTCAAAACTATTGATTTTCTATAATTGCAAGTTGTGTTTATTTTGATGTTCATTTAATTATTATAAAATGGTGTGACAGTGGTGTCTATTGGTTAAAGATGTATTGTCACCTGTAGGTGACAAACATATAAAATTAATATTCTGGACAACTAACGCCATTAGATGATCAAATGCACACTTCGAGTCACACAAACAAACACTAGTACGTATGCGTAACTAGAACAGTGTTTTAATAAGAGAACACAAAACTGCAACTCACAACAGGAAGTATCCAAACATGCGAGGCCGTGACCCGGAAACTAGGGGTCACGACAATATTACCATTGAACAACAATCATGGAATAGTAACTAATAGCCATTGGCGTGACTTCTTTCTTCTCATAATTATGTATGCTACTATGAGATAGCTATCATATAGACATACAATAATGATTATAGAGATAAAGGTTCATGAGATGAAGTCTTTCAGATACTCAGGAGGCTTCCGAGTTCTTGTAGAGCGTCTCGGAGGTTCCTCGGGCGGACAGCTATGTTGATCTGGCTCGTATGACATTGTCAATTCGTTGTTGACTGTCGCCGTTTCTTTTCGATGAGACTCGGCTGTTGATGGTTCTACGGGCTGAGCTGCTGTGACTGGAGGGTACGAGAGTTGAACTGGTACGTCTGGAGGTTTCTCTGGAGGAGCTGGGTCATCTGCGGGTGTTAGTTCGTCATACTGGTACGACACTGGAAGATCGTGGGTAGCTTCAGCTGCCACCTTGTAGCACTCTGTTCGCTTCACTCAGTATGACGTGGCACGCAACTGGTTACCGGCGAACTTGTTGATGTTGATCCATTCTCCTTCTGTGCTCACTACGAGATACCGACACCTGGAGCGTAGTTTACTCTTGTCTGAGTACAAGTACACGATGTCGCCAATGTCGATATGTTGGGGTCTGGGTACTGAACCGCGAGGAGACTTCGATATTTGACTGTGTTCGTGGTTAGCGTTGCGCGAGGCATGCTGTTGTTGAATGATGCTGTAATTCAGCGGTAATTGTTCGTTGGTGAATTGGTCACGCTGGGTCCACAGCTCACGAGCTGACATTCCTCTGTTTCGTACTCGGGCGTTGAGGTTGGCAGTAGCGACAGACAGTAGCACCTGCGTGATGGCGCCGCCTGTTGGTTGTTGGTGTACAATTTCACCCTCGAGTTCCCGAATGGCTTTTTCGGCCACAGGGTTTTTGTTGATGTTTTTGACCCGTCCTAGTTCGATGGTGAGTCGATACTTGTTCAACAGTGCGTCGTTGACGAGAGCTGCGAATCCAGGAGCTGGGTCTGTGCGTATTACGGCAGGAGGTCCATCAAGCGGTCGGAGGCCGATGCAGAGTTGAATGATGGAGTCCCGTAACGTGTCGCGTCGTTCGTCGTTGACGAAGCATGTTACCGTGTATGATGTTACACACTCGCGTAGCACCAAGATCAGTTGTCTTTCTCGTTTGATGATGTCGGCTGCATATGAGATACCCACTACTTCTGGGGGATCGTTGGTAGATTGCGCGATAGTTAGGTTTGGGGTGTTCCGTAACGACGTACAGTGATGACAGCTGCGCGAGGTGGACTCGACAGACTTGTCGAGGTCGAGAGCGAATACATAGCGATGCATGACTTGCTTTAGCTGGTACGAAGACGGGTGATCCAGTTGGATGTGCAGGGCCGTTACTAGTCCGTCTAGGACTTTTCGCGGTACGATGATGCACTCTCGTGTAGGACTCAGTGGGTCGTTACGTTGTACGACCAGTAGACCGTCACGAGCGATTGATGCGACGTTAAGGTATCTTTTGACGTCTTTCGCGTTTGTCACCTTTTTGGATGGTCGTGTTCCTTGTGTAAGGTGTGAATGAGTCCTTCGCAAGTCTTGGCAGTCTGCTTGAATGCCGAGCCATGCTGAACGATTGGTGAACGGAAATCGAGCTTTCCCAGATGTTATGTCGTCTGTTGTAACGCGTTGCATCACGACTGACTCTTCAGTCTGTCGTATATAGGAGCACACTTGGCACTGTTGTTCCCGGCATGTGGGTGCGTTGCGACTCGCGAAGTCTGATGGAACATTAGCTGAACCGGCGAGATGGCGAATAGTTGCCTGGTACCGACTGACGACTGATAGGAATGTCGATACGCGCGGGCTGACGGAGAATTCACCGCGACAAAGCTTCTCGTGGGCTTGTACGCAAGGCTTGCTGTCTGTGAGTATCGCTGTGTTGTGCGCTGACTGTACGATATACGGGCTGAAATGTCTGATAGCGGCTGCGATGGATAGTGCTTCTACTTCGCATGGCAACCAGGAGATCTGTCGTCCGCGGAGTTTTGCGCTGAAGAATCCGGCCAGCATCAATTTGCCATTGCGCATCACGTACAAGGTGGCTCCTAGACCGCACTGTTTGACAGCGCCGTCCGTCACTAGCCATAGTTCGTCACTTGGCCGAGGTAATGTGATAGCCTTGTTAGTCTGAAGACTGGTTTGTGCGTGTTTGAAGGCTTCTCTTAATGCATCGGTCCATGTGACGCGATCACTTGACTGTTTGCCACCCGTTACTTCGTCGAACGGGGCAAGCAAGGCGGAGCATCCTGGTATGACGCGTGCTAGCATTTTGTAGGCTCCGACGAATGCTCGCATCGCTTTGACTGTGAGTGGAGCGTCGCAGCTGGCTAGGGTGGCGATGCGATGTTGGCTTGCATGGATGGAGCCGAGGTTCCACACCCAGCCAAGTATCGTGGTCGTAGTAGGGCACATCGTTGTTTTGGCAGCGGACAGGCGCAACCCGCTGTTGGCGAAGCTTTGGAGCAATCGTCTTACGTTCTGTTGGAGTTCGGCGATGGTGTTTCCTCCACAATATATATCGTCTGCCAGTTTGGCGACGACACCTTCTTCGAGTAGATCTCCCAGTACGCGGCACAACAGCTCTTCGAGTGCGGTTTCGGACCCGGGCATGCCCATCGCTGAGCGAGCGTATACGCGTACACCGCGGAACGGAGTGACTACTCCGCAGTACTTCATTGATTCACGCGATAGAGGGATTTGGTAGAACGCATTGGACATATCGGTAGTCGCTATGTACCTCCATTGTGCGATTTTTCGTAGGGTGTTGTCGACATCAGGCATCAATGAAGGCTGCGGCTTGCTATAGCGGCCTACGTCAGTGAAGGCAGTGACGAGTCGGTGTCCTCCGCTTTGCTTCTTTATCAGGAATGACGGGTTGAGGTACTCGACGTTGACCGGTACATCCTCAGGCCGGACGAACACGCCCATCGTCTCGAGTTCATCGAACTTGTTTTGGAGTTCTACGAGCTGGTTTCGTGCGTATTGGGGTAGGCGTCCTTTACGTTGGGGCGGTTGTACTGGGCCCATGTTGACAACAGCTTTGAATGGTCCCACGTGACCATTGTATCCACTGTAGCTTGGGTCGAATACGTCGTCATACTCTTCCACGATCGATCGGAATGCCGCTCGTTCGTCGGGGGAGAGCGCGTGATCAGGATCGATGGTGACCGCTGTTGAGTGTTTGATGGCAGTAGCATTCGAGCTGCGTGTGCGTATGCTTACGGCTACGCTGGTGCATTGACTGTCTGGTATGGATGTTGCCTTGTCGGGTACGAACACTTCTCTGATTTGGCAAAAGTGTTCGTTTCTTTTCAGTGTGCGAGTGGAGTTCGTGAGATTTGGTATGCGCAATACACCTTCTACGCTGGTGATTAGTGAAGGTTGTGGCCACACATCGTTCTCGTGTACTCCTTTGTTGCCGGTGGTATCGTGACGTGGTTCCAGAGCGAATGTGGCGTCTGCGATATACGCGTCTGAAGGCAGGTCGACTTCCACGAAGTCGCCTGGCCACACAGTGATGTTGGTTGGTGGTGCTCGCAGTATGTGGGCACGGCGGACTGCATGCCTGTTGAGGGCCCTCTGTGTTGTACCATATGTGTACGTGGTGCCATCTGCGAGGGTGATGGTTCGTTTGGCGGGACGGATGGTAATGTCGTTGACTTCCATAAATGGTGTCCCGGCCAGCATCTCGACATCCAGATTCTGTACCACTAGTCCACAGAACTGGAATGATTTATTTTTGCGGGCGAGTGATATGGTAATTTCGCCAACTATGGTTAGAGGCGATGATCCGTCAGCTTGGTGAGCCGATTGGGAAGAGTTCTTGATAGTACACCCCAATCTCACTGCCGTGTCATGACGGATCATATTGCCCGTTGCACCGCTATCGATCGTCACTCGAACGGCGTGATGGTCGTGGAACGCGTCGAGGTAAGGCGATTGTCGTACATCGATACGTTGCACGGTAGTGGTGTTTACGGGGCGTTCGTCATAAACTTCGTAGGTATCGTCGTCGCCTTCATCGACTCCGTCGATGATATCACTGACTTGTCGTACCTTAGCCATGTAGCGGCGATCTTGTTCCGGAAGGTACGAGCACTCGCTGAGGAAGTGGTGTACATCACTGCGGCCTACTTGTTTGCAAAGAGGGCAAGTCTTCACGCTCGTGGGACGCCTAGGGTTGTTAGATGGTGCCGGTTGTCGTCTTGAGAACGCTGGTCTTTGTCCGCGTAGGTTAGGCCTAGTCTCGGTGCGCATAACCTTTGCGGTGTCAGCAGACGCAATCTCGTCTAGTAGTGATTCGAGTGCCTGTGATATTTCTGGCTTGATCGATGCTAGTGTTCTTGACCTCAGCTCTGTGCCATATCGTTGCTTTATGAGCTTAGGCAGTGCGGGGTTGATAAGTCGTAACCAGGTCAGTACTACCATGTTCTCTAGGGAAGGAGACATTTCTTCGTCAACGTGTATGACGTCACCGTGGTGCAGAATGACACTTCCCTCTTGTAGCATGTTGTCTTCAACGAAGGCCACTAGGCGCTGATACAAGTCTTCGGGGCGTTCGTCAGCTTGTAGGTGGATATCAGCAAAGTCCAGGAAATGGGCCCCTGTAGACTGGAACCCATAGTGCAGTCGGATAGTTTGCCAGATACCGGATAAACTGGTTGAGTTTTTGGCGATCGTGTTGCGCGATATGACTGGGCAATAGTTCGCTATTTGGCCTAACATTAGATCGAGCATGTAGGCTTGCTGAATGGCTGTATGATCATTCTCGTCGGTGAAGCCGCGGTTTGGATGTGCTGCACATCGCTTCTCCCATTTAGCGTCAGTGGCGATAAACTGGGCGAAGTTTGGGTCGAGTGAGAGGGTGTAGACGAGGTTCTGGCGCCAGTTCTCAAATGTGTTGACCGTTTCCGTTTTTGTGAGGCACCACTGTCTCGGTGCGCGTTGCATGTTGTTAGCCATGTTGTTACCACACCTGCTAGTGATACAGAGCCGTTTCGGCTAGCTGTTTGCGCCGTGAGGTCGGCGGACTGTCAATGTGTATCTGCTTTTATTGCGCCCGTTTTGGTGAGCGGGTTCGTTGTGAGCGCTGCAACCACGCCATTAGATGATCAAATGCACACTTCAAGTCACACAAACAAACACTAGTACGTATGCGTAACTAGAACAGTGTTTTAATAAGAGAACACAAAACTGCAACTCACAACAGGAAGTATCCAAACATGTGAGGCCGTGACCCAGAAACTAGGGGTCACGACAATATTACCATTGAACAACAATCATGGAATAGTAACTAATAGCCATTGGCGCTATGGAGTGAACTATCCTACACTTTATTGATATTAAATGCATTCTTCTGTTCTGTTTACACTTGCCATGCCTTGTGTAGACATGGTACTATGTAAATCAATTGTATCAATATAGACTAATAATTACAGATTCACAATATAGTTGACATCTGAAACAACCAAATGTCAACTATTAGAAGAGTTGACATAGTTCTGCTATACACAAGAAATCTGTATTTCCTAGTTTCTCATCAATGCATGTATTTAAAAACAACATTTTATTTTCTGTTATAATTATTCCTCTAAATGCAAGACATGGTGCAATAAGTGAACAGTAAACATGTCAACATTTTACTTCCATCATAACCCTGTATGGTCTGTAACTATGATTCACCAAAAATATTTGTAGGATAGTTGGCAGAAGAACTACCTTCAAAGCACCATTGCATCCATTTAGCCAAGCAGCAGTCACCAGTGTCTGATGCTACCTTTTGCTCTCAAATAATCTGTCCTCTTAGTTTTACGCATAAAGACATAATTTGGCATAACTTGATAAGTTTTTGTAGCAGCACATTTTTACTTCTAGTGTATCAGTGCAACATAACATACATACGTGTGTAAAGCACTCTACCCAACCTTTACAAGAATGTAAAGAAACATTATTAAAAAATTTCCGACTTATCACTCATTTGGTCAGCCGGGGTCACATATCGACGTATTAGTCCAAAGGACTTCAGGGCCTCTTGGCCCATTTTAATTTGTATCTTTTGTTTCAGGTGATCTCGATGCTTTTCTGCTGCTGGCCGAGAAGCAGAGGATTGTCTTGCATGAGTTGAAGTTAATCCGTGCACCGGAGGATCAACTAGACATACCCGGGTTTACTGAACTGATGCTATACCCTGGAGAGGTCATCAGTAAGTGTCTGTCGCTGTATGCCAAAGTTAAATTAATTAGTTATTACTTTTGTGCATGTTCTATAATTTTATTATATAAATGCAACGGTAATTGTTGTTCCACATTGCACCTATTTGCTTCGTGTTTACAATGTGTTAAGATAACAGTATGACAACATTTACAATTAATGGATTTTGCGACTGTCCTAATCAGTATCAGTCAAAATTTAACGCTAAATAATATAATCTGGATGAGCGTACGTATACATAGGACCCTGGCCATGTTTGTAAAATTAGTCTGTGTACATATAGCACCTTACTAACATAAAACAAGCCCTGATGTCTCTCCACGAAAAACTGTACTTCGGGACATGCGCATTAAGGGTCGGCAGTATTTTTCAGTGGCGGGATTTTTCGCTACAGTGGGACTGTTTACCTCACGGTGTGCATGGAAGTCAGTTCTGCAGCCGTCTGGCATGTATGAGGACATTTCACAACTTGGTACAACTGTTGAAGACAACAAGTGTGACATAACTATAAGAGCTAGCGAATATTGGCTGGTCTTGGGCCAAAAGTACGGAAACATCCAGAAACTCCAGAACTGGCTTTTTAGCTCTGTACATGTCAGAGTTCCTTGTTAGGATAAAAACAACTGTAGACTTTTAAAATAAATTATTAACTATGATAATTTCACTATCATACATACGATCCATTGTTAAAAAAAATGAGTTCCATCCACCTTTACTAGCAGCATGGCCTGTGCATGTTCTACAATGTATTTAGGCCTGTCTGCCAGAAACTGGAGTATTTTAATCCCAGGTTTAAACCTAGGACTAAGCAGTTAGCCCATATGCCAGAAAGTGCACTAAGCTTAGTCCGTATGCCAGAAGGTGGATTAACATTAAGCTCAGGTTAATACACTGAATTAACCCTCAAAAGTTAGTCCTACTTCAGGGTAGGATTAGTGGTGGACTAACTCTCACAAATCAATAATTTGTAATCATTTTATGGCATATTGTAGTGATTTCAAACTAAAACACTATCTACACCCTGCACACTGCACTGCATGTTTTAATGCTAATATAATTATTATTATTTTCTATATACCTCAAACCACTAAAATGTGTCAAACTATGTTTACTCTTAAATTAATAGAATTACTATAAAATAGCAATAAGGTATTTTAACAACTTTATTATATACTTTCATAGAAACAGTGTGGGTATATTTAAACTATTAAATTGTTGATCGTTAATTTGTTAACTAATGCACTTAAGTTAATTAATCATTTAATATTTACAGAAAGTATCTTAATTCATTAATATTGTAAACAATTTGGAACTTATTTAACAAATTCCCAATTAACTCTCGGTTAAATGCTCATTTAAAATTGGTTGCTAATGAGTATTTCGTGTCCATATTACCTACAGCTGTTTTATTCCATTTCTTATAAAACAGCAGTCGAATCTGAAAGTTTTCTGCAATTTTACTGGCATACCCTGGGTAATTTAATAATTATTTAAAAATCAATTAAAGATGTAATTGAACAATTTGATTGATTGGTTGATTGATTGATTGATTGATCGATCGATCGATTGATTGATTGAACGATTAATGTAATTGGCCTGATGTCTGATTTTGATTAGTAAACGTCTGAATTAGTATGCCTCATGTCTGCACTGCTTAGTGAAATTTACTATTTTCTGTTAATTTTATTAATTAATATTTGCAAAAAGTCAAGTTTAACTTAATTAATTTCATTACACATGTTAATTTATTTAATTGACAAAACAAATTCACAATTAACTATAATTAAGTGTTCATTTCAAAAGGTATTTCATGTTCATGTCACGTAGGTGTTTGCTCCAGTTTCTTTAAAAAATAAGTCATTTCTCAATTCAATCGGCAATGTGAACAACACATAATTTAATTATTATTATTAATTCAAGTACAGTTAATGTAATTGAGCAATTTTGTACATTACTTTAATTGACTTAATACATGTGTAATGTCAATTAGAGTTTTTAGACGACACCTACGTCAGCAAATTGGCACAATAGAGACAACAACATAGATTGTAAAGGAGGGGTAGAAGTGGTAATAATCTGAATGATCTTATTCAATTTTGCAGTTCCAAAATGCATCAACCAGAACATCATTGTGAAGTTGTTTCCTCTGCATAACAAGGATGAGTTGAAACGACTCGAGAAAGAATGGTATTTCAGCATCTTCAACATCCAGCCACTGGGTATTCATTCTTATCTTTTCAACTGTATATTAATGGAGTGATAATGAAATATTAACTTACACCCACCCGTGGAGCAACAAACCAGTGGCAACTGTTAGCACCATTACACCCACCCGTGGAGCAACAAACAAATGACAACTGTTAGCACCATTACACCCACCCATGGAGCAACAAATCAATGACAACTGTTAGCACCATTACACCCACCCATGGAGCAACAAACAAATGACAACTGTTAGCACCATTACACCCACCCGTGGAGCAACAAACAAATGACAACTGTTAGCACCATTACACCCACCCGTGGAGCAACAAACAAATGACAACTGTTAGCACCATTACACCCACCCATGGAGCAACAAACAAATGACAACTGTTAGCACCATTACACCCACCCGTGGAGCAACAAACAAATGACAACTGTTAGCACCATTACACCCACCCGTGAAGCAACAAACAAATGGCAACTGTTAGCACTATTACACCCACCCGTGGAGCAACAAACCAGTGGCTACTGTTAGCACCATTACACCCACCCATGGAGCAGCAAACAAATGACAACTGTTAGCACCATTACACCCACCCGTGGAGCAGCAAACAAATGACAACTGTTAGCACCATTACACCCACCCGTGGAGCAATAAACAAATGGCAACTGTTAGCACCATTACACCCACCCATGGAGCAACAAACAAATGACAACTGTTAGCACCATTACACCCACCCATGGAGCAACAAACAAATGACAACTGTTAGCACCATTACACCCACCCGTGGAGCAACAAACAAATGACAACTGTTAGCACCATTACACCCACCCGTGGAGCAACAAACAAATGACAACTGTTAGCACCATTACACCCAACTGTGGAGCAACAAACCAATGACAACTGTTAGCACCATTACACCCACCCATGGAGCAACAAACCAATGACATCTGTTAACACCATTACACCCACCCATGGAGCAACAAACAAATGACAACTGTTAGCACCATTACACCCACCCGTGGAGCAACAAACCAATGACATCTGTTAACACCATTACACCCACCCATGGAGCAACAAACAAATGACAACTGTTAGCACCATTACACCCAACTGTGGAGCAACAAACCAATGACAACTGTTAGCACCATTACACCCACCCGTGGAGCAACAAACCAATGGCAACTGTTAGCACCATTACACCCACCCATGGAGCAACAAACCAATGACAACTGTTAGCACCATTACACCCACCCGTGGAGCAACAAACCTATGGCCAGTGACGACTGTTAGCACCATTACACTCACCCGTAGAGCAACAAACCAATGATAACTGTTAGTACCATTACACCCACCCATGGAGCAACAAACCAATGACAACTGTTAGCACCATTACACTCCCCCATGGAGCAACAAACCAGTGGCAACTGTTAGCACCATTACACTCACCCATGGAGCAACAAACAAATGACAACTGTTAACACCATTACACCCACCCATAGAGCAACAAACCAGTGGCAACTGTTAGCACCATTACACTCACCCGTGGAGCAACAAACCAGTGACAACTGTTAACACCATTACACCCACCCATGGAGCAACAAACCAATGACAACTGTTAGCACCATTACACCCACCCGTGGAGCAACAAACCAATGGCAACTGTTAACACCATTACACCCACCCATAGAGCAACAAACCAGTGGCAACTGTTAGCACCATTACACCCACCCATAGAGCAACAAACCAGTGACAACTGTTAACACCATTACACCCACCCGTGGAGCAACAAACAAATGACAACTGTTAACACCATTACACCCACCCATAGAGCAACAAACCAGTGGCAACTGTTAGGACCATTACACTCACCCGTGGAGCAACAAACCAGTGACAACTGTTAACACCATTACACCCACCCGTGGAGCAACAAACCAATGACAACTGTTAGCACCATTACACCCACCCGTGGAGCAACAAACCAATGACAACTGTTAGCACCATTACACCCACCTGTGGAGCAACAAACCAATGGCAACTATTAACACCATTACACTCACCCGTGGAGCAACAAATAAATGACAACTGTTAGCACCATTACACCCACCCATGGAGCAACAAACCAATGACAACTGTTAGCACCATTACACCCACCCGTGGAGCAACAAACCTATGGCCAGTGACGACTGTTAGCACCATTACACTCACCCGTGGAGCAACAAACCAATGACAACTGTTAGCACCATTACACCCACCCATGGAGCAACAAACCAATGGCAACTGTTAGCACCATTACACCCACCCATAGAGCAACAAACCAATGACAACTATTAGCACCATTACACCCACCCATAGAGCAACAAACCAGTGGCAACTGTTAGCACCATTACACTCACCCATGGAGCAACAAATCAATAGCAACTGTTAGCACCATTACACCCACCCATAGAGCAACAAACCAATGACAACTGTTAGCACCATTACACTCACCCGTGGAGCAACAAACCAGTGGCAACTGTTAGCACCATTACACTCACCCATGGAGCAACAAATCAATGGCAACTGTTAGCACCATTACACCCACCCATAGAGCAACAAACCAATGACAACTGTTAGCACCATTACAATCACCCGTGGAGCAACAAACCAGTGGCAACTGTTAGCACCATTACACTCTCCCATGGAGCAACAAATCAATGGCAACTGTTAGCACCATTACACCCACCCATAGAGCAACAAACCAGTGGCAACTGTTAGCACCATTACACTCACCCGTGGAGCAACAAACCAATGACAACTGTTACCACCATTACACTCACCCATGGAGCAACAAACCAATGGCAACTGTTAACACCATTACACCCACCCATGGAGCAACAAACCAATGACAACTATTAGCACCATTACACCCACCCATGGAGCAACAAACCAATGGCAACTGTTAACACCATTACACCCACCCTTGGAGCAACAAATCAATGGCAACTGTTAGTACCATTACACCCACCCATAGAGCAACAAACCAATGACAACTGTTAGCACCATTACACCCACCCATAGAGCAACAAATCAATGGCAACTGTTAGCATCATTACACCCACCCGTGGAGCAACAAACCAATGGCAACTGTTAACACCATTACACCCACCTATAGAGCAACAAACCAATGGCAACTGTTAACACCATTACACCCACCTATAGAGCAACAAACCAATGGCAACTGTTAGCACCATTACACCCACCCATAGAGCAACAAACCAATGGCAACTGTTAACACCATTACACCCACCCATAGAGCAACAAACCAATGGCAACTGTTAACACCATTACACCCACCTATAGAGCAACAAACCAATGGCAACTGTTAGCACCATTACACCCACCTATAGAGCAACAAACCAATGGCAACTGTTAACACCATTACACCCACCTATAGAGCAACAAACCAATGGCAACTGTTAACACCATTACACCCACCTATAGAGCAACAAACCAATGGCAACTGTTAGCACCATTACACCCACCTATAGAGCAACAAACCAATGGCAACTGTTAACACCATTACACCCACCTATAGAGCAACAAACCAATGACAACTGTTAGCACCATTACACCCACCTGTGGAGCAACAAACCAATGACAACTGTTAGCACCATTACAACCACCCGTGGAGCAACAAACCAATGACAACTGTTAGTACCATTACACCCACCCGTGGAGTTGCAAACCAGTGGCATCTGTTAACACCATTACACCCACGCGTGGAGCAACAAACCAATGGCAACTGTTAGCACCATTACACCCACCCGTGGAGCAACAAACCAATGACAACTGTTAGCACCATTACAACCACCCGTGGAGCAACAAACCAATGACAACTGTTAGTACCATTACACCCACCCGTGGAGTTGCAAACCAGTGGCAACTGTTAACACCATTACACCCACCCATGGAGCAACAAACCAATGACAACTTTTAGCACCATTACACCCACCCGTGGAGCAACAAACCAATGACAACTGTTAGCACCATTACACCCACCCATGGAGCAACAAACCAATGACAACTGTTAACACCATTACACCCACCCGTGGAGCAACAAACCAATGACAACTGTTAGCACCATTACAACCACCCGTGGAGCAACAAACCAATGACAACTGTTAGCACCATTACACCCACCCGTGGAGCAACAAACCAGTGGCAACTGTTAACACCATTACACCTACGCGTGGAGCAACAAACCAATGGCAACTGTTAGCACCATTACACCCACCCGTGGAGCAACAAACCAATGACAACTGTTAGCACCATTACAACCACCCGTGGAGCAACAAACCAATGACAACTGTTAGTACCATTACACCCACCCGTGGAGTTGCAAACCAGTGGCAACTGTTAACACCATTACACCCACCCGTGGAGCAACAAACCAATGACAACTGTTAGCACCATTACACCCACCCGTGGAGCAACAAACCAATGACAACTGTTAGCACCATTACACCCACCCGTGGAGCAACAAACCAATGACAACTGTTAACACCATTACACCCACCCGTGGAGCAACAAACCAATGACAACTATTAGCACCATTACAACCACCCGTGGAGCAACAAACCAATGGCAACTGTTAGCACCATTACACCCACCCGTGGAGCAACAAACCAGTGGCAACTGTTAACACCATTACACCCACACATGGAGCAACAAACCAATGGCAACTGTTAGCACCATTACACCCACACATGGAGCAACAAACCAATGGCAACTGTTAGCACCATTACACTCCCCCATGGAGCAACAAACCAATGACAACTGTTAGCACCATTACACCCACCCATAGAGCAACAAACCAATGACAACTGTTAGCACCATTACACTCACCCATGGAGCAACAAACCAGTGGCAACTGTTAGCACCATTACACCCACCAATGGAGCAACAAACAAATGAAAACTGTTAGCACCATTACACCCACCCATGGAGCAACAAACCAATGACAACTGTTAGCACCATTACACCCACCAATGGAGCAACAAACAAATGAAAACTGTTAGCACCATTACACCCACCCATAGAGCAACAAACCAATGGCAACTGTTAGCACCATTACACCCACCCATGGAGCAACAAACAAATGACAACTGTTAGCACCATTACACCCACCCATGGAGCAACAAACAAATGACAACTGTTAGCACCATTACACCCACCCATGGAGCAACAAACAAATGAAAACTGTTAGCACCATTACACCCACCCATGGAGCAACAAACAAATGACAACTGTTAGCACCATTACACCCACCCATGGAGCAACAAATCAATGACAACTGTTAGCACCATTACACCCACTCGTGTAAAGTACTCTGAACAATCCAAAGGACGGGACACCTCACAATATACAAACTTACCTTTTTAACTTTAAATACATTCCTAATATTTGGTGTGACAAAATGTGGAAAACTGCATTGTCAGCTGAGTGGAAACAGGGGTCTCCACTGATCAACCACTAGTTAACAAATGCCAAATCAATGGCTGCGGAATTGTGCAATGTACAAACTTGAGACGTGCAACGATACTTGAAGGTTGTTGTTTTCAGACAAGATCCGGGGTTACTTTGGAGAGACTGTAGCGATGTACTTCGCCTTCCTTGGCTTCTACACGGTGGCTCTCGTTCCGCCCGCTCTGCTGGGGGTCCTGGCACTCTGTCTCGACTGTGACGTCATCATGCAGGTTGTCTTCTGTGCCCTCAACGTCATCTGGGCGACTCTGTTCCTGGAGACTTGGAAACGTTACGCCGCCAATCTCGCCTATCAATGGGGCTCGCTCGAAGAGATGAAGTTCCAGCCTACGCGAGCTGAATACTATGGCACTCTCGGAACAAACCCTGTGACTGGCCGACTGGAACTGACATATTCGAAGAAGAAGCGAATTATGAAGTTTTATTTTGTGACAATTCCCGTAGTGGTGATGTGTCTGCTGGTGGCCGTTGCTGTCATGATGTCGTACTTCAATATACAGGCAGCCATAGAGGAGTACCACTTAATAGAGGACACCTGCTTCAGTAGCATGCTCCTCTGTGTGCCTAGCCCTGTCTATGCTACCATCATCTGTGTCATGAATATTGGCTACAGGAAGCTGGCGAAGCTACTCAACGACTGGGGTGAGTTAGTTTTGTATTTTAGAGCACAGATTGCTGGCAGTGTATCACATGATATATATCACATGATATGTATCACATGATATATAGCAAAACCAAAATCAGTACAAGTTGTTTTATGTATGACATGTGGAGAAAACCTTAATCAGTAATGATCTCGCTTACTTACAGTTTGAGACTGTATCATAGGAAACAGTGGAAATTCCTTTTTTAGTCCTTTGGCCGAAGGTCCAAGGGACTATTGCCATCACTCTGCGTCCACCATCCGCCGTTAGCTGCCGTATCTCAGAAACTGTTCAGCAACTTTTTCTCTAATTTTGCATAGACATATCTTAGGGCACTGCCACTATGCACGAGAAATCTGTATTTGATTGAATCATTCTAAGGGCTCCCTAGGGCCTCCAAGGACCCCAAATTGGTAAAAATGTAACATTTTGCCTATTTTTTCAAAAACTGTTCAACAACTTTTTTTCTAATTTTGCATAGATGTATCTTAGGGTCCTGCCACTATACACAAGAAATCTGTATTTGATTGAATCATTCTAAGGGTACCTCAGGGGCCCCCAAAGTGCAAAAGTTTTACATTATCTAGTGATGTGGTTTTGAGAAGGGCCCTTGAGACCACCCCCAACAGTAGATATTGTGTATTGTGCCTGAAACTGCCCAGGTCTCACTCCACTCTGCATTGTTCCATTGAGAACTTGACTAATCTTTAACTGGTCACAGGCAGAACAGACACATTTGGCCGCTGTTAAACTCAGTTGCCTGCAGCTTTTAAACTATATCTTCAAAACTATTGATTTTCTATAGTTGCAAGTTGTTATACATCTACATGAGCAAAAGGATACCAAAACACTAAAGTATTATAATTTAGGTGTCCCTTTTGATATTTTTTCATCATGAATCGTTGAATCTATTGTGACGCTGGTACATGTATAAACTAAATTACAACAGTAAAGGTTGGCGTTGGAGATCACTGTCACGGTGTCTTTGTTTTGCTGCTAAAAGATGTATGTACGCTAATTAGAGCATGTATGCTTAATAGAATGAATACGGTATATGAAATGTTCCCAGGATTTTAGTCTTTCATTCTGTTAACTGTGATCAGAGAAGTTATGTTTAAGTTAAGAAGTTGTTAACAGTTGATTAAATAATAAAGCAACTAGCCATGTTCTATTTGTGACGTTTCTTGTGCTTGTAGAGAACCACCGTTTGCAGTCGTCCTATGACAACCACCTCATTACGAAGCTAGTCCTGGTGAGTTGGCCATCCGACAACTAGTCTCGCTCAACCGACTCCCACCTGGCTGCGTGACTTCGCCAGAACAATAGTCTGGCTCTGAATGGCCCTTTTGAATGTTATGCCATGAGAGCTGCCACCTAGTAAATATGCATGTGATTAAAAGGCATTAAACTACAAAAAAAGTTTAATGTATTTTTTGTGTGTGACATGTTTCAGTATAAGTTTAATGTTGAATAGTTGTTATAGTATAGTATTATCTGATAAAAGTGTATCCTTAATGAATTTGTTACTTCATAGTTGGCCTGAGAGTCAATCATCGTCTCTACCCGAATCTGAGGTAAAGCCCCCTACCGTTAACAATGGCTGGAACTTAATTATCCAGTCCGTTGTGACGGGCCAATGCTGCCATCCGTTGTGACGGGCCAATGCTGCCATCCGTTGTGACGGGCCAATGCTGCCATCCGTTGTGACGGGCCAATGCTGCCATCCGTTGTGACGGGCCAATGCTGCCACCTCACGGCGGCTGGATAATCGAGGTTACCCGACAATTAACGTCACTTCAAGGCTGCAATGTCTCAAGTTGTCAAAGATTACTCTTAAATTATATGGCACAAAATGTAGTATAACTATTAAAAACTACTTGAAGCCGTTTAGTATTTACATTAAGCTGAGGTCTCTGTTCTTTTACCCAAAATTACTAGGAGTTTATTATTAGCAGGAAGTTCACTGAATAAGTTTTCTTGAATGTGAGAACGTTGTAAGTGTGCTGAAAATCAAAGGGTTTTGTGGTTAGCCTTGCCAGTGGAAAATACTTAGTAATTGAACGTTTTGTTAACTATTTAAATGTTTTGCAGTCGCACTATACAAATTGTGGACAAAGTTTCATATGAAATGCAATTTGGTGGGTAGTGTGCCATCAACACATTTATTCCAGAATGAAGAACAATATATTAAAAATAAAGAACAGTCAGCTTACGTTTAAACTTAATTTGTTAAGTTGAAGAATATAGTAAAGTGTTGGTAGATTGCTGCGCTGTACAACTAAAATAATACAAAAAAGAGCTATAAATATAAGTTGTAGAGTTGGCTACAGTGGAACATACTGAGATAAATATATATTAAAAACCGTAGAAGCTGGTAAAACAGATTTAGAAGGACTAATAAAATGGTGAGTGTAAAGATTTCCTAGAACCTGTCAGTCTTCTGGATGAGTAAATGTCAGCTGACTGTTATAATTGTCCTTTCACTTTCAGTTTGACTTTGTCAACTGTTTCCTGTCTCTCTTCTATGTTGCCTTCTTCCTGCAAGACATGAAACTACTACGCAGTGTGAGTTCCTGTTTTTTTTGTCATTTCTTTACTACTGTTTGCACTGTACGTTTTGGCTTATGTATGTAGCAACCTTCAAAGAAATGTAAGAATTATCTGTACTAATTTGTTATGCTTTTATCACATCCTATAAATCAAAGTGTTGAATTTGCATTCATTTCTGTCATACAACTATTGGAAACTATTAACGATTATAACAGTTTCATTATATTCTTTTTGTTTACAGACTACAAATCAAGTTCTAAAAGCATACATACATTGCTATTACCTTTGACTATATTTAAAACTATTTTCATAACCACTGAAAGAACAACTTCTGTCATGGTGTCACTGGGAAAACAACAGTATCAGTTTAAGTTTGGTGTCTGAAAGATGATCCTGGTGTGTGTCTATAAATAGCAACAAAAATCAGTCTCTTGGAATGGCACATTAATGCCAGCATGGCTGAATACTTCCCAGACAAATCGATGCTGTTTAATTGAATAGGTCTGCTATCGGGTGAATTGTAAAATGCTGTGAGCAGTCCTCAGGGCTGGATACTAGCGTACATGTATATGTGTCATCTAGACTACATGTGTATGTATCATATTTACTGTTTGTTCCTATTTCATTCTGTTGGCTGGACTGCTATTGTTGACTTGTCTACTGGTGACGGTTCTTTAATATCTTGCTCTCTGTTGGCAGCACCTGGCCACGTTGCTGATTGTGTCTCAGTTGGTAAACCAAGTACTAGAGGCAGCCTTCCCCTACCTCATGTACAAACATCGCAAGACCAACATCAAGAAGGAGGCAAGACTGAAGAAACACGACTCAACAGATACACTCGACTCTATCATTGATGACGATACCAGACTCCAGGCAGAGATCGAATCAAGCAAGGATCCGTATGTGGTCAGTTGTAAGGATTAGTGCATCATCGTTTAAAGACACCTCCTCCATTCAAATGTTTCACACAAACACTACCTTGTGTGCACTGTGACATGCCAGCTTGCTTGTGCAAACGCTACCTTGTGTGCACTGTGACATGCCAGCTTGCTTGTGCAAACGCTACCTTGTGTGCACTGTGACATGCCAGCTTGTTTGTGCAAACGCTACCTTGTGTGCACTGTGACATGCCAGCTTGTTTGTGCAACCTTTTTATATGTAGTTTTTTTATAAATCATCAGACAAACTACTAAATGTGTTTGCCCGGCAGTAAGCTTATGTCAATGGCATTTTGAAAACAACAGAAAATGTACTTACTTTGCCACCACTACCTGCCTTGCAATTTCTTTTTAGTCCTTTGGCCGAAGTCCAAGGGACTATTGCCATCACTCTGCGTCCGCCGTCCTCCGTCCTCCGTCCTCCGACCGCCGTCTGCCGTCCGCCGTTAGCTGACGTATCTCAGAAACCGTTCAGCAACTTTTTCTCTAATTTTGCATAGACATATCTTAGGGCACTGCCACTATGCACGAGAAATCTGTATTTGATTGAATCATTTTTAGGGCTCCCTAGGGCCTCCAAGGACCCCAAAACTGGTAAAAATGTAACATTTTGCCTATTTTTTCAGAAACTGTTCAGCAAATTTTTTTCTAATTTTGCATAGATGTATCTTAGAGTGCTGCCACTATATACAATAAATCTGTATTTGATTTCTAAGGGCACCTAAGGGGCCCCCAAAGTGCAAAAGTTGTACATTATCTAGTGATGTGGTTTTGAGAAGGGCCTTTGAGACCACCCCCAACAGTAGATTTTGTTTAATGTGCCACAAAGTCAGCAGTGTGACTAAGCTCTGCAGCCTAGTGCTACTGTTCCATTGAGACCTTGACTAATCTTTAATTGGTCACAGCGCCCAGGCAGAGTAGACACACTTGACCCCTGTTAGACTGAACAGTTCCCTAACACTTTTAAACTGTATCTTCAAAACTATTGATTTTCTATAATTGCAAGTTGTGTTTATTTTTATGTTCATTTAATTATTATAAAATGGGGTGACTGTGGTGTCTATTGGTTAAAGATGTATTGCTTGTAGAAAGCTGTAGGTGACAAACATAGAAAATTAATATTCTGGACAACTATGGAGTGAAATATCCTACACTTTATTTATATCAAATGCATTTTACTGTTCTGTTTACACTTGCCATGCCTTGTGTAGACATGGTACTGTGTAAATCAATTGTATCAATATAGACTAATAATTACAGATTCACAATATAGTTGACACCTGAAACAACCAAATGTCAACCATTAGAAGAGTTGACATAGTTCAGCTATGCACAAGCAAGAAATCTGTATTTGATTGAATCATTCTAGTGTCATCAGCATGTAGTAGAACATACGTTTTCTACATCATCATCACTAAGGTTGTTGTAAATTTAACCAGCTGCCATGTCAAGTCCGTTATAATTGTGACTAACAGTGCTCAAAATTATTCAGGTAAATAGCAAATAACAAAGGACACAAGTTTTCTCCTTGCCATACCTCTACATCACATGAGAAGAAGGCTGACACAGCCTGGCCCTCATTTATACATGATTTAGCATTTTTGTACATGTTGTATACAACTTTCAACACAATACCATTAATACCGCATGAAATTATCTTAGACCACAGGGAGGACCGGTCTACTAAATCAAATGCTTTCTTATAATCGATGAAGGCACAATAAAGCCTTTTGCGTCGAGACAAATACAATTCAACCAATACCCCTATTTGAACACTGCCTGTTCTTCACCTATTACATTCACTTTGTTTAGGTATGTGGTCAGTCTGGTGTTCTGAACAATCACTAAGGATTAATGAACACTTGTGCAGAATGTCACCCACTTGGCAGGTTTAATTGATCTATTCAGCAATTATGATATTTTCCACACAACTTTTTATTTGTTATAATATAATAACCTATGCATTTATATATATTGGAAATGCATTGGGTAAAATGCATTAGATTGCATTTGCAATGTCAGCTATAGGAACTATATGTATGTAAAAAAAAGTTAGTTAAAGGGTACCTTGCTTTTGTATTAACGAACGTTTACTTTCAATATCTTGATTTGCTATTTGCAGTATTCTGTAAATCATTTTTTTTTAATCTCTTAGTGCAATTTGTCACTCACTTGTGTTGTGACTTGTGATTCGTTTTCTGTTTATTTATTTTCCACACATGACTTTTTTATTTTTTATAATATAATAACCTTTTTGCATTTATATATGTTGGAAATGTGTTGGTTAGAATGCAGTAGAATGCATTAGCTCCTACCACTAGAAATACAGTTTTATTCTTAAGTTTTTTTTTCTCGGGCCATCTTGTCAAATGGTCCTGACTTTGTTCTATTACATCGCCTTTTTTTTCTTGAATTTTTTTCTAAACATAATGTTTTTTTTTCTATCTCTGACATTTTAAGTAGCTACTTATCATGCACTGCTTTAGCTTGACATGAACAAAATACAAATATTATTAAACAAAATCTAGTAACTCAAACACTAAAGGCACACACTCTTACTGAAACATTACTGCACATTAAAAATATGCTGATTTCATTAAAATTTAAAATACACTGAAATGATAACTGACGAAACTTTTCTCCAATTTACAGGTGGTATTACAAATAATTGTCTAAATAATATTCTAAACATCAGTATAATTGATGAAAATAATGAATTGCCAACAATACGCCGATCGTCATATTATGATTTTGAAAAATTTAATTTCTTAGTTCAAAACAATAATAAACATTTCAGTATCCTAAGCTCAAATATACAGTCCATTAATGCAAAGTTTAGTGAGCTCGAGGCATTTGTAAATGACTCGTCTTCCTTAAATTTTTAATTTAGCATAATATGTCTCCAAGCGAGCTGGTTATCTGATAATGATGACTTATCACTTATTCAATTAAATGGATATGACTGTATATCCCAAGGAAAAAGTTGCAGCACCAAAGGGGGATTGTTAATATATATAGATAAACACTTTGATTATGAAGTAAAGATGAAATTAAATATGTATGAACAATGGGAGGGACAAATAATACAAGTAAATGGAGGAGGCTTATCGCAGACAGTCACTATAGGAAATATATACCGACCACCAAGGCCTTTAACTGAAAACTATAACGAATTTATAAATGAATTTACAATGGTCCTGTCATCTGTGCAACATCATCAAAACAACAACCTTATTCTTGCAGGGGACTACAATATAAATATGCTAAAAATAAACGAGCAACAACACTGTAGCACTTTCTTTAACATGTTAACTTCATTTAGTCTCTTCCCCCAAATTACTCTTCCTACAAGGTTCACAACATGTACTGGTACACTTATTGATAATTTGTTTTGTAATTTAACAAAGCATATTTTGCAAAGTACAGCAGGAATATTAATAAAAAAATTGTCTGATCATCAACCATATTTTATGCTTATGAACACTGCTCTAAAAGAGGAACATACTACTAAATTTATACGAGTTAATGTACAAAATAAAGAGGCTATGTCAAAAGTCAGAAATGATATAATCTCTTCTGAAATACATAAACAAATTAGATACAAGTTCAAATGCTGATCCAAACCATAATTATAACATCATCATCAATGAAATAAATCAAGCTAAAAATAAATATATGACTAGCAAATTAGTGAAATATAATAAATATAAACATAAAAATCTACATGGATAACTCAAGGCTTGCTAACCTCAATACGATACAGAGACAAACTTTACAAACAATTAAAAATCACAAACCCTGAATCTTCTGAATATGGCGTATTATTGATTAATCTAAAAGCATATAATAGTATTTTGAAAAGAAGTTTTCGCAAAGCAAAGCAATCATATTTTGACAAATGTTTTAATCAATTTAAATTTGATATAAAAAACACTTGGAAAACTATAAATGAAATCCTGTCTAAACATCAAATTAATAAATCATATCCAAAATATTTTAAAGAATCCGATTCTATTGTGGCAGACAAATTAGAAATTGCAAATAAATTCAATACATTATTTACCAATATAGGTAGTAATCTGGCTAATGATATTAAATACAAAGGCATTCATGATCATTCATATTATCTAAATAAAATAGTAAACTGTAATTTTACATTTAAATATGTTGAAGAAGATACCATAAAGAGAACAATAATTAATCTACCCAACAAAAATAGCTGTGGATGTGATGGTCTCTCTACCAAACTGCTAAAAATGCTCGAACCTGCACTAACCAAATCTTTAACTTTATTAACAAATCAAGTATTAACCACAGGAATATTCCCTGATAAACTAAAAATTGCTAAGGTAATTCCCATTTATAAAAAAGGTGAGCCAGCAGTATTCAATAATTATAGACCCATATCTCTTCTACCAGCTATTTCAAAAGTACTTGAACAAATAATTTTTGACCAATTATCATCTTATTTAAAAGACTAAGCTTTTTTTTGACCATCAGTATGGATTCCGACCTAAACATTCAACTGAATACGCAGTACTTGAATTAATAGATAGAATAATAACCAAACTGGATAAGGATGAAATACCCATTAATATTTACCTAGATCTTTCCAAAGCCTTTGATACCATTGACCATTTAATTTTAATTGGCAAATTGAAATATTATGGTATACATGGAACACATCTGAACTTATTCAGCAGTTACCTAATAAATCATAAACAATATACAGAAATTGACAATATAAAATCAAATATGTTATCAATAACAACAGGTATACCACAAGGTTCAATCTTAGGACCCCTGTTATTCATCATATAGATCAATGATTTTGCACAAGCCAGTAAAATGTTTAATTTCATAATTTATGCTGACGATACAACTCTATCAAGTACACTAAATACTTTCAGCGATAACATACATGACGAAAATTTAGAATCCTTAATAAATGAAGAACTTTTAAAAATAAATGAATGGCTCAAAATACATAAATTATCGCTAAACATAGCAAAATCGAAATACATGACATTTCAAAAGGCAAAGAAAAATATACAGACACTTACTCTGAAGATAGACAATGTAAATATTGAACAAGTCAAAGAATTACATTTTTTGGGTTTAATTATAGATACAAATCTAAACTGGAAAAAGCACACTGAAAAAATATCAAATGCTTGTTCTAAAAAAATTTGCATTTTAAATAAATTGAAACATGTGTTACCTCTTCATATTAAAATAATATTATATAATTCTTTAATAGTACCACACATTAATTATTGCATCATGCTGTGGGGCTTTCAATCAAATAGAATAATAAAACTTCAAAAAAAAGCCCTGAGAATTATTACCTTAAGAAATTATACTTCCCACACAGAACCACTTCACAAAAAACTCAACTTGTTAAAAGTAGATGACATTCTTAAATTACAACAATTAAAATTTTACTATAAATATTTACACAATGACTTACCAGTTTATTTACAGAACTGGAGGATAATGTTTAACTATGAGGTACATAATCACGATACAAGAGTCAAAACTAAAATATACACTTATAAAATTAAACATGAATTTGCTAAGAAATGCCTTAGGCATAATTTACCACTTTTACTAAATAACATTCCTGATATTGTCAAAGAAAAGCTTAGTACACACAGTTCACAAGGATTTGCCAAGTATGTTAAACTTTATCTTTTACAAAACTATCAAGGAACATGCACCAGGCAAAATTGCTATATATGTATGCAAAATTAAGAACCGACAACCACCTGTCAACTTGATACAGTACAAAACAGCGCCTAAACGACAAACTCAATAAGCATGTAAGATTGCTCACACTACACACATGCATACATATTATTGTTTTTTTTTCTTTCTTCTTCTTATTCTGGAAGAATTTGATTAGGTGATGTATTGATTCAGTTAAAGTTTTATCACAAAAGATGGCTCCTCGATAGCGACTACCATAGTCTTAGAGGAGTCTCCTGACCCTACTTTTTGTTATTTATCATACATTATGCAATGTTTACTATAAGGTTATATATCTGTATTTTTTTTACATGGATGTATTGTATGAATTATTTGAAATGTCTGGGTCAAATAAAACAAATTCTTCTTCTTCTTCTTCTTAGGCCTCACTCTGGACACTGTCACTCACTCTGGACACTGTCACTCACTCTGGACACTGTCACTCACAGTGTTGTGTATTGTCTTAGTTGGTGCATTGAGCTAATCTACTTGACCATGAATCAGTGGTGGCTCTGGTTGTGTATTACACCCAGCTGTGGAGCTAAGATTCTCTGCCTGCTATTGTTTGATGGAAGCTGTGACTAATCTGTAATTGGTCACTGGCAGTAGCTTGTGTCAACAGACAGCATTAAGCCACTAGACCCCTGTTAAACTGGACAGTTGCCTGTAGGTTTAAAACTGTGTCAAACAGTGAGTCTACCTTTTGCTCTCAGATAATCTGTCCTCTTAGTTTTACACATGAAGACATAATCTGGCATAACTTGATAAGTCTTTGTAGCAGCACATTTGTACTTCCAGTGTATCATTGCAACATAACATATATATTACATACTGTGTGCCACATTTGAATGTTGTACATGTAATATTTCCATGCAATCCGTTTGAATATATAATGTAAAACTTCAACAGCCGTTTTCTTCATTTTCACTTTTTGATCCCTACCATGTTCAATGCTCCATAACTTTGCCAATTTTTGTAGCAGTCATATTTTTTGAAACCGTGTAAAGCACTCTACCAAACCTTTACAAGGATGTAAGAAAACAATGTTACAATTTTTCCGACTTATCACTCATTTGGCCAGCCGGGGTCACATATAGACGTATTAGTCCAAAGGACTTCAGGGCCACTTGGCCCATTTTTTTATATAACTTGCATTATTTTATAGTTTGTTGATTATATATTTTATTATTCACTTTTTATGTGTTTTATCTCTCAACTGTAATGTATATTTAAGACACTTATTCTACACGTATCTTTACCAGTAAACAACCCCTTTTCTGACGGTTGTTGATTAATCCTTGAAAGTACGTCACTGGAGATACAAACTGTCTAGGAGTAAACATTAATACATGCATGCACGCATGCACACAAAGTTACAGATATACATACATACACAAGCTCAATTATAGTTAAATTATTATGCAAAATGCTTTAATTTGTATTATTTCACTATCCCACAAATCAGACTTGATATCACTCTTACAGAGTACACTGGACGACTACCTGGAGATGTTCCTACAGTTTGGTTATGTGTGTCTCTTCTCCTCTGTCTTCCCGACGGCTGCTCTCTGGGCACTCATCAACAACGTCATAGAGATACGCACAGACGCCTTCAGCATGGTCCACGTCTACCAGCGCCCTTTCGCCCAACCCGCTGCCGGCATTGGGGCGTGGCAGGTAGGAAACACCCCTCATGATTGATATAGATTATCAGTGACCATTTGCCCAACCCATGCCCCGCTACCCAACCCATGCCCTGTTACCCAACCCATGCCTTGCTGCTCAACCCATGCCCCACTGCCCAACCCATGCCCCACAGCCCAACCGATGCCCCGCTACCCAACCCATGCCCCGCTACCCAACCCATACCCTGCTACCCAACCCATGCCTTGCTGCTCAACCCATGCCCCACTGCCCAACCCATGCCCACTGTCCAAGCCATGCCCCACTGCCCAAGCCATGCCCACTGCCCAACACATGCCCCACTGCCCAATTCACGCCCTGCTGGACATCCTCCTGTTTAGTTTTATTACTTATGATATATATATGCATTAGAATATATTTAGATCACTATTTACACTGAAGTCATGTATTTTTATTATTTGTAAACACTCTCGATTCTAATCTGAAATAACTAAAAAGAACCAAATAACATGTACCATGGAGTGCACTGACAAGACATTTATTTACCAAATTGTGTACGTGTTCCATTGCAGCTGGCGTTTGAGTGTATCGGCGTGCTGGCAGTCATCACAAACACTGCTCTAGTCCTTCTGTCTCCAGCGGTAAAAAACAACACGTCCATATTTGGAGAGGTCCACACCGTGCTGCTGTTTGTGCTGGCCGAGGTATGTACGACTGATCTCTGCCATATAGTGTTCGCTTTTGACAAACATTGAAAGTAAGAACGTTAGACAAAGAATAAGAAGTACGAATGTAAATGGTTAAACAAATGATAAGTGAGAAAATAGTGGGGAAGTAGGATGACTGGACATGATAGACAAATGATAAATGATTAGAGAGCATGGAAGGTAGGATGACTGGACATGATAGACAAATGATGAATGATTAGAGAGCATGGAAGGTAGGATGACTGGACATGATAGACAAATGATAAATGATTAGAGAGCATGGAAGGTAGGATGACTGGACATGATAGACAAATTATAAATGATTAGAGAGCATGGAAGGTAGGATGACTGGACATGATAGACAAATTATAAATGATTAGAGAGCATGGAAGGTAGGATGACTGGACATGATAGACAAATGATAAATGATTAGAGAGCATGGAAGGTAGGATGACTGGACATGATAGACAAATGATAAATGATTAGAGAACAGGGAAGGTAGGAAGACTGGACATGATAGACAAATGATTAGAGAACATGGAAGTTAGGATGACTGGACATGATAGACAAATGATAAATGATTAGAGAGCATGGAAAGTAGGATGACTGGACATGATAGACAAATGATAAATGATTAGAGAACATGGAAGGTAGGATGACTGGACATGATAGACAAATGATAAATGATTAGAGAGCATGGAAGGTAGGATGACTGGACATGATAGACAAATGATAAATGATTAGAGAACAGAGAAGGTAGGATGACAGGACATGATAGACAAATGGTAAATGATTAGAGAACAGGGAAGATAGGATGACTGGTCATGATAGACAAATGATTAGAGAGCATGGAAGGTAGGATGAGTGGACATGATAGACAAATGATAAATGATTAGAGAGCATGGAAGGTAGGATGACTGGACATGATAGACACATGATAAATGATTAGAGAGCATGGAATGTAGGATGACTGGACATGATAGACAAATGATAAATGATTAGAGAGCATGGAAGGTAGGATGACTGGACATGATAGACAAATGATAAATGATTAGAGAGCATGGAAGGTAGGATGACTGGACATGATAGACAAATGATTAGAGAGCATGGAAGGTAGGATGACTGGACATGATAGACAAATGATAAATGATTAGAGAGCATGGAAGGTAGGATGACTGGACATGATAGACAAATGATTAGAGAGCATGGAATGTAGGATGACTGGACATGATAGACAAATGATAAATGATTAGGGAGCATGGAAGGTAGGATGACTGGACATGATAGACAAATGATTAGAGAGCATGGAAGGTAGGATGACTGGACATGATAGACAAATGATAAATGATTAGAGAGCATGGAAGTTAGGATGACTGGACATGATAGACAAATTATAAATGATTAGAGAGCATGGAAGGTAGGACGACTGGACATGATAGACAAATGATAAATGATTAGAGAGCATGGAAGGTAGGATGACTGGACATGATAGACAAATGATAAATGATTAGAGAGCATGGAAGGTAGGATGACTGGACATGATAGACAAATGATAAATGATTAGAGAACATGGAAGGTAGGATGACTGGAAATTATGGATAAATAATAAATGATTAGAGAGCAGGGAAGGTAGGATGATTGGAACTGATAGACAAATGATTAGAGAGAATGGAAGGTAGGATGACTGGACATGATAGACAAATGATAAATGTTTAGAGAACAGGGAAGGTAGGAAGACTGGACATGATAGACAAATGATTAGAGAACATGGAAGTTAGAGACTGGACATGGAAGGTAGGGATGACTGGACATGATAGACAAATGATAAATGATTAGAGAACATGGAAGGTAGGATGACTGGACATGATAGACAAATGATAAATGATTAGAGAACAGGGAAGGTAGGATGACAGGACATGATAGACAAATGGTAAATGATTAGAGAACAGGGAAGATAGGATGACTGGACATGATAGACAAATGATTAGAGAGCATGGAAGGTAGGATGAGTGGACATGATAGGCAAATGATAAATGATTAGAGAGCATGGAAGGTAGGATGACTGGACATGATAGACAAATGATAAATGATTAGAGAGCATGGAATGTAGGATGACTGGACATGATAGACAAATGATAAATGATTAGAGAGCATGGAAGGTAGGATGACTGGACATGATAGACAAATGATAAATGATTAGAGAGCATGGAAGGTAGGATGACTGGACATGATAGACAAATGATTAGAGAGCATGGAAGGTAGGATGACTGGACATGATAGACAAATGATAAATGATTAGAGAGCATGGAAGGTAGGATGACTGGACATGATAGACAAATGATTAGAGAGCATGGAAGGTAGGATGACTGGACATGATAGACAAATGATAAATGATTAGAGACATGAGACAAATGATTAGAGAGCATGGAAGGTAGGATGAGTGGACATGATAGACAAATGATAAATGATTAGAGAGCATGGAAGGTAGGATGACTGGACATGATAGACATGATAAATGATTAGAGAGCATGGAATGTAGGATGACTGGACATGATAGACAAATGATAAATGATTAGAGAGCATGGAAGGTAGGATGACTGGACATGATAGACAAATGATAAATGATTAGAGAGCATGGAAGGTAGGATGACTGGACATGATAGACAAATGATAAATGATTAGAGAACATGGAAGGTAGGATGACTGGAAATTATGGATAAATAATAAATGATTAGAGAGCAGGGAAGGTAGGATGATTGGAACTGATAGACAAATGATTAGAGAGAATGGAAGGTAGGATGACTGGACATGATAGACAAATGATAAATGATTAGAGAACTGGGAAGGTTGGATGACTGGACATGATAGACAAATGATAAATGATTAGAGAACAGGGAAGGTAGCATGACTGGAAATTATGGATAAATAATAAATGATTTAGAGAGCAGGGAAGGTAGGATGACTGATTGTTGCGTCAACATACATGCACGCTTGTCTCCCCTGCCCCCCATCATGCACACGCAAAATATACAATCAGAAACATTATGAAACTATGCTAAAACTAGTATAAATTTAAACCAAGGTCAACTGCCAACATATTTTAAGACAGTCATACATCTATTGACATAAAATGAACTTGATAACATAATATTAATATCGTCTAAACATTACCTAAAATGTTACAAAGTCTACATGTAGTAAAATAAATAATAACTAAATGTATAAATAAATTAGCTAATGATATAAAAACTAAGCTGACAGTTAAAAAGTATGTATATACATGTAGTCAAGTTAATAAATAAAAAAATAAAAAATTATAAAAATAACTAAACAAATAATTTAGAATGTCGACATAAAATCTAAACCGACTGAAAACAGTATCGCGGTTCAAGTGACACACAGCCTGCGGATAAAAACTATTTTAAAGTCTAGTGGTCCTTGTCTTAATACTTCTATAGCGCTTGCCAGAGGGAAGAAGTTCAAAGAGATGGTTGGCTGGGTAGTATCCCGTACAATGCTCTTGGATTTTCGCGCACAGCGAGCATGGTAAATAGATTCAATGGATAGCAACTCGTGCCCAATGATTCTAGATGTGCCCTTCACGATAACTTCTAGCCGTAGTTTCTCCTCCTGACTGGCGTGGCCAAATCACACTACAATCGAGAAAGTGAGGATACTTTCAATGATTGCGCGGTAGAATCGTATCATAATCTCCTGAGCAATGCCGAATCTCCTGAGCTGCCTCAGGAAGAACAGGCGTTATTGTGCCTTTTTTGTAATGCTCAGTGTGTTTGTGCACCAGCTGAGATCGTTTGAAATTGTTGTTCCAAGGAAACTAAAAGATTCAACCTGCTCGACCTCCACGCCATTTATTGAAAGAGGGTGGATGGGAGTCTTCTTTTTACGAAAATCAACAATCATTTCTTTAGTCTTTGAAACGTTCAATTCGAGATTGTTATCCGCACACCAGCCAACCATTCTCTGAACTACCTCCCTGTATGGCGTCTCATCCGCATTCTCAATGCAGCCCTCCACAGTAGTGTCATCGGAAAACTTGATCACAAGGACCGATTGGTCCACGGAGACACAGTCATTTGTAAAGATAGTAAACAGGAAGGGGGATAGCACAACATGACTGGACATGATAGACAAATGATTAGAGAGCAGGGAAGGTAGGATGACTGGAAATGATAGACAAATGATTAGAGAGCAGGGAAGGTAGGATGACTGGAAATGATTGACAAATGATTAGAAGCAGGGAAGGTAGGATGACTGGAAATGATAGACAAATGATTAGAGAGCAGGGAAGGTAGGATGACTGGAAATGATAGACAAATGATTAGAGAGCAGGGAAGGTAGGATGACTGGAAATGATAGACAAATGATTAGAGAGCAGGGAAGGTAGGATGACTGGAAATGATAGACAAATGATTAGAGAGCAGGGAAGGTAGGATGACTGGAAATGATAGACAAATGATTAGAGAGCAGGCAAGGTAGGATGACTGGAAATGATAAACAAATGATTAGAGAGCAGGGAAGGTAGGATGACTGGAAATGATAGACAAATGATTAGAGAGCAGGGAAGGTAGGATGACTGGAAATGATTGACAAATGATTAGAGAGCAGGGAAGGTAGGATGACTGGAAATGATAGACAAATGATTAGAGAGCAGGGAAGGTAGGATGACTGGAAATGATAGACAAATGATTAGAGAGCAGGGAAGGTAGGATGACTGGAAATGATAGACAAATGATTAGAGAGCAGGGAAGGTAGGATGACTGGAAGTGAAGGTGTTGAGTGTGTGTTTGCAGCATCTTCTCCTTCTACTGAAACTTGTTCTTGCCTACATCATCCCTGACGAGCCTCGCTGGGTGCGCACGGCCCTCAACCGCGTTGAGTACCAGGCCAAGCAGGCGTGGAGGAAACAGGTCGGCTAATGCTCGCTCTTAATGTACTTCAATAATATTACTACAGCAGTTGCGTGCCATCAATCTAGCAGCTGTGGACATTCAGGACTAACACACACACACCAGATATACAGTTTAAATAAATAAAGGTTTGCCGACAAAACGTAATAGTTAAATGTTGATACTAAAATGTGCAGAATATAGAACTGCAAATAAATTTTATTTAGTGGGAAAAATAATGTTTAAAAAGAAGAGTCTTGAGTTGCTTCTTGAATGTATTGGGGCGGTCTGTAACACGCATGGTAAAGGGCAGTTTATTCCCAAGGCACAGTGCAGCTTTTTGAAATTGTTTGTCTTTTACATTTTCTAAATTATGACATCAGTTATTAATAAAAATAATGTGAAATTTCCATTAAGTTCTCAGGAATTTGTATACATAATTTTGTTCCCTGTCCATCATGGTCAACTCTACAGAATGTCACTCTGATAATAAAGGAATCTATAGGAGTTGTCTGCATGCCATCTGGAGCTTATAGCTCTGGATGGCAATCTTGTTAAATCTTGTTAAAAATACTCTCGGATTATCTGTGTTTGTTGTTGCATTACCATGACAACCTGAATACTTGCTGTTTATCTGTTGTTTGGCTAGAGAGCTGAAGGAACGCAGAAACTCCTGAAAGAAAAGCGAACTAACTCTAGTTCACAGGAGAAACAGCAGAAGGCACAGCAATCACCCCCTAGTTCACAGAAGGTACAGCAACCATCCCCTGATTCACAGAAGGCACAACAATCATCCCCTGATTCACAGAAGGCACAGCAATCATCCCCTGATTCACAGAAGGCACAACAATCATCCCCTGATTCACAGAAGGCACAGCAATCATCCCCTGATTCACAGAAGGCACAGCAATCATCCCCTGATTCACAGAAGGCACATCAATCATCCCCTGATTCACAGAACGCACAGCAATCATCCTCTGATTCACAGGAGAAACAGTAAAAGGCACAGCAATCATCCCCTGATTCACAGAACGCACAGCAATCATCCTCTGATTCACAGGAGAAACAGTAAAAGGCACAGCAATCATCCCCTGATTCACAGAAGAAACAGCAAAAGGCACAGCAATCATCCCCTGATTCACAGAAGAAACAGCAAAAGGCACAGCAATCATCCTCTGATTCACAGAAGAAACAGCAAAAGGCACAGCAATCATCCCCTGATTCACAGAAGAAACAGTAAAAGGCACAGCAATCATCCTCTGATTCACAGAAGAAACAGCAAAAGGCACAGCAATCATCCTCTGATTCACAGAAGAAACAGCAAAAGGCACAGCAATCATCCCCTGATTCACAGAAGAAACAGCAAAAGGCACAGCAATCATCCCCTGATTCACAGGAGCAACAGCTCAAATGATTCCCCCATGGGGCTTGGTTGCTATAGTATATATATATATATATATAGGTGGACATTTATGTATTACTGTTAGTATGATGGCGATAGATTTATAGATGTTTGACCATGGCATTGTTGTTGCGATGGTGTATTTTATTTGTTGTTTAAAACAAGGCTGTCAGGTCCATTACCGGGGATTAGCCAGGGCTGTTAAAGCATGACTTGTAGCAAGTGCACTATCATTATTTGTTGTTCTTTTGCATGAAATTAAAATGTGCATAATAATGTACCTCATTATCATCGTCATTACTTGTGCTCCCTGAAGACACGGAGAAACATTTCATTGACAGGTTCTTTTGCTGTATGTTATTATGTTGGACGGGTCACAGTGGGACAGATCTTAAGGTACGTCTTGACGTTATGAGCATCTTGTAAAAAGGCAACTTTTCAGTTTTATTAACACCATCGTGTAAGTTAGTTTGTTGCAAAGTTATGGGTGCTTGAATTGACACACCCAAAAATTCAAGTTTTGAAAAATGCAACATCAAAGTTAGATATTTACCTTTCAAATCATATACATTAAATTCAAATGATGCATCAAAAAACTTTTTTTATACTTTCACCCCTGCAAATGTATTTTGGTTTTCTTCAGTTTTGTGAAATGTACCTTAAGGTGCGAACTATTGAGGCCTGTCATGTATATAGCTAATCAGTCTTATCTTAGCCCAACGCAGCTTTCTAATGTAGATTGTCAGTTGCTGCCAGCTTCCTGATCTCTCACTGTTCATAGTTACAGGATTTAAATACTTACCTGGTAATGCATATTCATGAGGTAAAAAATACATTTGCTATGCAAAGTTGTTAATTTTTTAAAGTTGTAACTTGTAAGGAATATCTGCATTTTGTGGTTTATTTAACTGTTTTTTTTAGATGTGCACAACCTTGCGTTATGTAAAAAGAGTTGGTTATATTATATGTCCAGTTAATTTAAATACTTACCTGGTAATGCATATTCATGAGGTAAAAAATACATTTGCTATGCAAAGTTGTTAATTTTTAAAAGTTGTAACTTGTAAGGAATATCTGCGTTTTGTGGTTTATTTAACTGTTTTTTTTAGATGTGCACAACCTTGCGTTATGTAAAAAGAGTTGGTTATATTATATGTCCAGTTAATTGTCAATGTGTTCTGTTTGCTATTGTTGAGTTTACACAATGTGATATCATCGTTGCAAGCAGGTGATTGTTTTGTCGTTAAAAAATGTCATGGTTACAAAAACATGGAAGTGTTTTCAATTTCAGGTTTCCTTCTGCTATACAATGGTGTGTTTACGAAATGGTGAATCAAGTACCATGGATTGTGACTGGGTGAGTTTTGTGCAGTGCGTGTATTTGTTAGTGTGTAGGTTAATACAAGACTCTGCTGCATGCGTTATAAAGGATCTACCGTTCAAAGTCTAGATTTGGTCCTTGACTGAGTTTGCGGACCCATCAGTGACGTCAGAACATGGCCCGCAATGATACTGACGAAGGGACACAGAAGGTCGTGGAAGTTCCATTGAGCACTGAATCAAGACTCGTAATGGTAGCTTTATGCTTCCCTCAAGATGTGCTTCTTCTTGTAGATGGCTGTGTAGGTTGGAATACATAATTTGGAGTTTGCAGATCCATGTTTGCTTTGAAGGTATACAAAATAGTAACACATGCCAAGGTCATGCAACTTAGTTTTCTAAGAGAACCAACTTTATATGAATTGTTTCTTGTGTTAACATTACCTGTTAGTATGCTGCCTAGTATTCAGATAATTACTGGTGGATAACAGATATTAAAGGGAGGTTGTCTGTCTGTTTTTATCATAAAATCATGTGGTATAATATAAACGGTATCTACAGAGTATTACAACATACTGGCCGCACAAGTGTGTTTTAATGAACTATTTATTGTAGTTGAAATTATCATGTGATGTCATCAGGGCTATTGAGATGAATATGTGTATCGTGATGTCACCAGAACTATTGAGGTGAATATGTGTATCGTGTGATGTCACCAGGACTATTGAGGTGAATATGTGTATCATGTGATGTCACCAGGGCTATTGAGGTGAAAATGTGTATCATGTGATGTCATCAGGACTATTGAGTTGAATATGTGTATCGTGTGATGTCAGCAGGGCTATTGAGGTGAATATGTGTATCGTGTGATGTCAGCAGGGCTATTGAGGTGAATATGTGTATCGTGTGATGTCACCAGGGCTATTGAGGTGAATATGTGTATCATGTGATGTCACCAGGACTATTGAGGTGAATATGTGTATCATGTGATGTCACCAGGGCTATTGAGGTGAATATATGTATCATGTGATGTCACCAGGGCTATTGAGGTGGATATGTGTATCATGTGATGTCACCAGGACTATTGAGGTGAAAATGTGTATCATGTGATGTCATCAGGACTATTGAGGTGAAAATGTGTATCATGTGATGTCATCAGGACTATTGAGTTGAATATGTGTATCATGTGATGTCATCAGGACTATTGAGGTGAATATGTGTATCGTGTGATGTCAGCAGGGCTATTGAGGTGAATATGTGTATCATGTGATGTCACCAGGGCTATTGAGGTGAATATGTGTATCGTGTGATGTCAGCAGGGCTATTGAGGTGAATATGTGTATCATGTGATGTCACCAGGGCTATTGAGGTGAATATGTGTATCATGTGATGTCACCAGGGCTATTGAGGTGAATATGTGTATCATGTGATGTCACCAGGACTATTGAGGTGAATATGTGTATCATGTGATGTCACCAGGGCTATTGAGGTGAATATGTGTATCATGTGATGTCACCAGGACTATTGAGGTGAATATGTGTATCATGTGATGTCACCAGGGCTATTGAGGTGAATATATGTATCGTGATGTCATCAGGACTATTGAAGTGAACATGTGTATCATGTGATGTCATCAGGACTATTGAGGTGAATATGTGTATCATGTGATGTCATCAGGACTATTGAGGTGAATATGTGTATCATGTGATGTCATCAGGACTATTGAGGTGAATATGTGTATCATGTGATGTCATCAGGACTATTGAGGTGAATATGTGTATCATGTGATGTCATCAGGACTATTGAGGTGAATATGTGTATCATGTGATGTCATCAGGACTATTGAGGTGAATATGTGTATCATGTGATGTCATCAGGACTATTGAGGTGAATATGTGTATCATGTGATGTCATCAGGACTATTGAGGTGAATATGTGTATCATGTGATGTCATCAGGACTATTGAGGTGAATATGTGTATCATGTGATGTCATCAGGACTATTGAGGTGAATATGTGTATCATGTGATGTCATCAGGACTATTGAGGTGAATATGTGTATCATGTGATGTCATCAGGACTATTGAGGTGAATATGTGTATCATGTGATGTCATCAGGACTATTGAGGTGAATATGTGTATCATGTGATGTCATCAGGACTATTGAGGTGAATATGTGTATCATGTGATGTCATCAGGACTATTGAGGTGAATATGTGTATCATGTGATGTCATCAGGACTATTGAGGTGAAAATGTGTATCATGTGATGTCATCAGGGCTATTGAGGTGAATATGTGTATCATGTGATGTCATCAGGACTATTGAGGTGAATATGTGTATCATGTGATGTAATCAGGACTATAGAAGTGAATATGTGTATCATGTGATGTCATCAGGACTATTGAGGTGAATATGTGTATCATGTGATTTCATCAGGACTATTGAGGTGAATATGTGTATCATGTGATTTCATCAGGACTATTGAGGTGAATATGTGTATCATGTGATGTCATCAGGACTATTGAGGTGAATATGTGATTTCATCAGGACTATTGAGGTGAATATGTGTATCATGTGATTTCATCAGGACTATTGAGGTGAATATGTGTATCATGTGATGTCATCACATTTTGTCAACATTGAACTATTGAATTCAAATGTTGTTTCTGCCTATAGTTGTGTGATATTTTACAATAAATATAGTTTTTATTGTATAAAACGATTGTACGATAAAAATGAGCGAACAACCTCCCTTTAGTTAATGTTTTTCTGTATGTGAAAAACTAATTATGTGGTCAGATAGAGAACATAATCTTTCTGAGATGTGAACTGTTTTTCATTTGCTATTTCAGTATGGTAATTATATTTCTAATATATTTTATGTATTTGAAAAAAATACTATTTGCCAATATTACGTAATAAACACATTGTTTTTATTCAGTTGTCAAATGTTCTTGCTCTTTTGAGAAATAAAAAAATAGCTTTCAGCTGTTATTGTAAACATTTGCTTATATGTTAAAATGTCATTGTGACATCATTACAATTAGTATACATCTATTGTGCCAATGCACTCAGAAACCTGAGCTGACAGACACAGTAAACAACATTAACAATATCATCACTACCTTTGGTAGTGCAAATTCAACTGATCAGCCATTTGGATTCTGCAGCTTGGGAAGTCATTAGTTGTCCACCGGCTTTCTTCTGGTCTTAAGAAGACATAGACACACCAACACAAATACACACCCCAACATATAAACACACACAACACACACACACCCACAACAACATAGACGCACATACACACACAACAACATACACCAACATACAGACTCACACACACACAGACGCACAGATGCACACACACACACACAAACACACACCCACAACAACATAGACACACATACACACACAACAACATACACCAACATACAGACTCACACACGCACAGATGCACACACACACACACATACACACAAACACACTGACTAGCTTTCAAGAATAATAATGTGATACAAATGCAGAAACAGGAAACTGGCTCAATTGGGTATGATTCTAGGAAACAAAATTGGCTTTAGTACTTATTCATGATTCACTGCGATTCATAATGTAGGGTTTGCATGGTGAAAATCACTGCTAACTTGCTAAATATATTTGCCACAGAATCCCTCCACAATGGACTGAAGGGCTCGCATGGCAGATGAGCAGTTTGTTCTTCATATTTATAGAGGCAACATTGACGTAATAAACGGCTTCCATCAGCAATGTAATTTATAAGAAGCTTTTCTTGTGCAATATTACATACAATGATGCACTGAGGGGGACATCTATCAAAACACAGATGCCATTTATTTATTTCTGTGTACAAGTACTGCTCAAATGTATCATGGATATGTACTGTATATATATATATACTACATATGTTCCAATATGGTTAGTGGCACACATAACTTGATGACTCACCCTTCCCATTGGCTACATTGGGAAAGTCTACTTGTTTGTTGTCCATGTTTAACATTTTAATAAACACAAATAATGTTATCCCCATGTAAGTTGTTATTTTATTTTAAATTTCCAATACTTGTCCAATATCTGGTAGAGTGGAACCTCACTATTAAAGACTAAGTTAAATTAAATGTTAAATGTCTTTGAAACTTGGTATACATAATACTCTTGTGAAGTAATGTACCAAACATGAAGATTATTAATTGCGAACTCATGTCACTAAGCCCAATCAAATGTAGTCATTTGCAACTCGCAGCCCGTCAGATGTTGTTGACGTCACCACAGGCAGAGCCGCTGAGCATGCCAAATCCCTGTGCCATATCCTTTATCACAGTGAGCAGCAGTGCGGGCTGTTGTTTCAGACTGTACATGAAATTGCAATCGCGAAATTTCATATTTTTGACATTATCACAAAGATAATATTCTTTGCTACAAGGTTTCACTGGACGTACACAGGAATTGTATTCACTTTTTGAGTTGTTGCCGTTTGAACATCGCGTATGCTCAACCTTGCATTATATCCACTGCCGCAGGATTAGGCATTCACGATGTTCAGATGGCAATAACTCAAAAACTAAAAACAAATCCTGCATGAATCAAGTAACACATTTGTAGGTACGATTATTATTTTTATGGTGATAGAAAAAATATTAAATTCTGTGATTGCAATTTTAGATACGGCATGAAACACCAACCCGCATAGATGCGCGCCATGCTAAATCCTAGCGGTGCTACCTGAGGTGTCGTCACAACGACCGCTAGGTGGCCCAACAAACTGCAGAAAATATACAGAAAAGCGTGACCAACAGGGGCCTTGAAACGGAGGGGGCTAAAAAATTAGTTGAATATCAGGACACAATCTTTAGATTATATTTCATTCTGATTGGGAATAAAAAGGTTCATTCCATTTAGTCTTTAAGGTCATCCTCGGGACTGGGTAAGTGTCCTGAATATTGAGATGACTGTATTGGCGAGATTATTTTTACTATTCTTTACTGTTAGAGAAATAATTTGGAACTATCCTAGGCTGATCCTAATAGCAAGGTGGCTGTAATACTGGGGAGACCATAAGGCGAGGGATCCTAATAGTGAGGTGACTATTACCACAGGGTGACCATAAGGCGAGGGATTGTAATTGTGAGGTGGCTGTAATACCAAGGTGACCACAAGGCAAGGGATCGTAATTGTGAGGTGGCTGTAATACCAGGGTGACCATAAGGCGAGGGATTGTAATTGTGAGGTGGCTGTAATACCAAGGTGACCACAAAGCAAGGGATCGTAATTGTGAGGTGGCTGTAATACCAGAGTGACCATAAGGCGAGGGATTGTAATTGTGAGGTGGCTGTAATACCAAGGTGACCACAAGGCAAGGGATCGTAATTGTGAGGTGGCTGTAATACCAGGGTGACCATAAGGCGAGGGATCCTAATTGTGAGGTGGCTGTAATACCTGGGTGATCATAAGGCGAGGGATCCTAATTGTAAGGTGGCTGTAATACCAGGGTGACCACAAGGCAAATGATCGTAATTGTGAGGCGGCTGTAATACCAGGGTAACCATAAGGCGAGGGATCCTAATTGTGAGGCGGCTGTATTACCAGGGTGACCATAAGGCAAGGGATCGTAATTGTGAGGTGGCTGTAATACAAGGGTGACCACAAGGCAAGGGATCGTAATTGTGAGGTGGCTGTAATACCAGGGTGACCATAAGGCGAGGGATCCTAATTGTGAGGTGGCTGTAATACCAGGGTGACCACATGGCAAGGGATCGTAATTGTGAGGTGACTGTATTACCAGGGTGACCATAAGGCAAGGGATCCTAATTGTGTGGTGGCTGTAATACCAGGGTGACCACAAGGCGAGGGATCCTAATTGTGAGGTGGCTGTATTACCAGGGTGACCATAAGGCGAGGGATCCTAATTGTGAGGTGGCTGTAATACCAGGGTGACCATAAGGCGAGGGATCCTAATTGTGAGGTGGCTGTAATACCAGGGTGACCATAAGGCGAGGGATCCTAATTGTGAGGTGGCTGTAATACCAGGGTGACCATAAGGCGAGGGATCCTAATTGTGAGGTGGCTGTAATACCAGGGTGACCACAAGGCTAGGGATCGTAATTGTGAGGTGGCTTTAATACCAGGGTGACCATAAGAAAGGGATCCTAATTGTGAGGTGGCTGTAATACCAGGGTGACCATAAGGCGAGGGATCCTAATTGTGAGGTGGCTGTAATACCAGGGTGACCATAAGGCGAGGGATCCTAATTGTGAGGTGGCTGTAATACCAGGGTGACCATAAGGCGAGGGATCCTAATTGTGAGGTGGCTGTAATACCAGGGTGACCATAAGGCGAGGGATCCTAATTGTGAGGTGGCTGTAATACCAGGGTGACCACAAGGCAAGGGATCGTAATTGTGAGGTGGCTTTAATACCAGGGTGACCATAAGAAAGGGATCCTAATTGTGAGGTGGCTGTAATACCAGGGTGACCATAAGGCGAGGGATCCTAATTGTGAGGTGGCTGTAATACCAGGGTGACCATAAGGCGAGGGATCGTAATTGTGAGGTGGCTGTAATACCAGGGTGACCATAAGGCGAGGGATCCTAATTGTGAGGTGGCTGTAATACCAGGGTGACCATAAGGCGAGGGATCCTAATTGTGAGGTGGCTGTAATACCAGGGTGACCATAAGGCGAGGGATCCTAATTGTGAGGTGGCTGTAATACCAGGGTGACCATAAGGCGAAATTGAAATACTCAAACAGGATGATAGGGTGGTTGTGGGAAACAAGGTCACTTTAAGGGCAGCCAGTACAAACAGCAAGACATAAGAAAATGAAGACGCAGAACAGCACTGATTACTGACTATATTTCAACAAGTTTCAGTAATATACAATTCAATAGGTTCAAATAATAATAACCATTGTTACAGTACGAATAACTCTACACCCCACCCTCCTTGCTGTTCATCCACGCATGTATCCCCGATCTGGAGAAACCACTTCCTGTGGACGCCATATTGTCACATTTGTACAACTAAAAACAAACTATGATTAAATTGACACACTTCAAACCACTTCATTGTTGCCCCAGTCTAGCACAGTTGCTATCGTAATACATGATCCATTGCTGCTGCGATCCACTGGGTGGCACCACTGTCAACACCCCCGCTGACATTAACCACCCTGACCCCACGGTGAAGCAACTAGTTCCCAGCATGCAATATTTACAAAGCGGTGACCATCGCGGTGACCACAGTTAATGGGACCCGTGCAGCACTGTGCTGAAACCATGGCAAATAAGTTAGTCGACCAGAATATAGTTGGCACGTCTACAATATAATAAGTTAGTCACGCAAGCCTCACATCTCTGTAGGCACATCACTTCAAACTGCCTAGTCATGATATTTGTACAAATGGTACCGACTGCTGGCAGCACCGACTGCTGGCGGTACCAACTGTTGGCGGTTCCAACTGATGGCGGTACCTACTGCTGGTGGTACCTACTGCTGGCAGTACCAACTGCTGATGGTACCAAATGCTGGCACATCTTTGTAACATACATACACCAGCCATTCGAATGCTTATAAATTATGTGACGTGATGTGCACGATCTACAGTAATATGATACATACCACTATAGACATGATAACATGTATAATATATTCATAAACAAAAACATCAGCCATCATGCAGTTGCACTCGTTCACGTGGAAATAAACGACATGTGACATTACATCGCTATAGCAACGACTGTCACTAACTAGTGTGGTGAAGCATACCAGCATGACAAGAGACGGGTTACTACCGTCACACATCTACAACATTCGTAAATTAATAATATAAATACCGGGCTGCGATATTAAGGCCGTGTGCAATATAAAACAAGTGCATCAAACAATGACAGCTGATAGTGAATTCTTGGCGCGGCCAACACGCAAAAGATATGTACAAATGAAAACATCAAAAGACATGTTGAACCGAGTTGATTATAGTGGAAGCCCCTCTATAACGACCACCCTGGTATAAAAACAAACTCAGTTTGTTAAACGAAAACTATTCTATTGTTGTTGTGGCTAACTGTATTAAACACAACCTCTGACTAGTCTGTGAGGTGGCCGTATATACAAGGCTTCAACGCATTTTCAATCCGACAACAAGCTAGTGATCGTTATACAAAGGTTATGACCACGTCACACCAAGTCAGCCGATGATGGCCATAAAATGAACATTTGCGTAGGGTTGTGAATAATTTCATACAATGATTTTAAATGAAAGCCGTGTTTTGGGAACATAATTAAGCTGGCAGAGATTTTGACTGATATAGGCCCGCCACATTATAAATAAACAGTACCGCGGTATGATACTATACTTGAATAACTACACGTACAGTGGTCATGCTCCTAAGGAAACTGATGAAAAACCATGAACAAGGGTGGCAATGATCCCGATGATTGGCATGTATGCACGACATTCACAACCATACAATCATAACTTTTATCCATACTTCCAGGTTTGTGTGTGTGTATGTGTGCACATGTGCATGTGTATTCATTTCTAAATGGTTAACTAGAGAAGTTTACGTTAGCATGTAAAGAACTGACGGACACTTTGGATAAACAAAAACGCATGCATATCGTTGTGACAGAACATACATTCATGCCACAACATACATACACACATGTGACATGTCCACAATGATTTTCACACAATTTATATACATACGTATATACATACATACGTACACAGACCTGCAAAGCACCTGACAATAATTGTTATTATATAATTATTATCTGATCAAATATACAAGAAAAAGATATCTTTGGCATTTCTAAGTAACCCTCAGCCGCCTGTAGTCTCATCAAATACCTGGACAGTTGGCGAGTCGTTTAGACTACGCATCCATCGGCAGAATAACTCCCACACACAGGCACACACAACAACAGTGGTTCCAGCCAAGCAAGACTGTCTAAAGTAGTACAGTCAATACGTGAGTTGAAACCGAACTGTTATTGCTGGATGTCGGTGTTAGATCAAATATCATTTTATTATTGAAATATTCTAGTAGTGGTGAAGATTTCACAACAAATTGTTCACCGACTTCCTCCATAAATTGTTCATCCCCAAATCTTGTACGTTACGCCTCTGCACTCAGATTCCTGTTTTCGATGTAAGACTTGCTATAAACCCCTGATAGTCTGACGCTAACCTAAGCTTCTACCAACATTGGATGCAACACGCACACGACACACGCCAGTGAGGAGGATGATATCAGCTCTATTGAAGTGGGCACAGATGGATACTGTGCACATCTTAGAACTCTAGTTAACCACTGTCAGTATCACCATAAACCACTACACATAAGAACACCTGAACCGTGTCTAGTAATGCCAGACAGCCGCCACACTTAGTGAGAGCTGTCACCAGGACGCGGACCCTGCCTGTGGTGTACGAGAGAAATGGTTCAAGCAATAACGAGGAGCTACAAGAACACACAATAACCTGAGTGAACATCTATAATTCAGCTACATCATGTGCCAGACGATAACATATCTCAAGCAGACTCTGGCCACACGTAACTAGTCACAGTGTCTAGGGGGTCTGTCACCTAGAACTCCCCCAGGTCAGACGACATTACAACACTTTGAGATGACCCGTACATTCTGGGGCATGACTCGTTCAGCCGAGTTCACGTCACTGCTCGCCACTGGCGCAATCACGCCGTTACAGTTGATGTCGGTTTTGACCTTTTCGCGGTGACGCCTCCGCACCTTCGCTGTCGGTTCCCTTGGTGTCAGTTGTGTTGTTGATGACACAACGTCATCGACATCGTCCTGGTCGCCAGCGCTGAACCGATCCACAAGGTCGGTGAAGACTTTCGAGCGGACGTGAATGACATGCATCTGGAACACATTCTCATCGTTGAGCATGTCAACATCTTTGTTCCGTGGTGCCGTGTCATCAGCGTCGATGATGTACTTGCTGCGACTTGACATATTTGAAGAGATGCTCAGGTTGCTCAGTTTCACCCCTGCGTCTAGGTGGATGTTCTCGGTGCTGCTCGAGTCTCGCTTGCCCAGCAGTGATGATATCGTGGCGACGTGCTTCTGATGTCCGCCCCCAGACTTGCCCTTCTGTGTCTTGCGTTCCTCCTCCCCCTTCCCCTTCTTCATGCCGCGGTTCTTGCCGCGCCGCGCGGCACCGGTGTTGAAGCGGTGCGCAGCGCCGAGGGAGGTGGGTCCCACCGGTCCATCCGTGTCGCTGGAATGGTCACTGCTGTCACGGCGGTGGAACTTGAGTTTGCCGTCCTTACATGAGCGACTGCGGTCAGCCTCGTCCGTGTCACTCGCATCAGAGCTACTGTAGGTGGCGCCAACGTTCACACCCCGCTGCCCCGTCGTGATGTGCTTGCGCTGGTGCCGCTCAAACTTGCGCTGGCTGTCCGCCACTGGCACCGTTTTGCGGTGCATGATACGCACTGGCGGCGCAACGTTGCACGGCCCCAGATCATCAATGTCAGACTCTCCCTCCTCCTCATGGATCTGATTGAGGAGCTGCGGGGAACTGCGCACGTTGTGTAGAGGTCTCATGGGCAGGCCGTGGCGCCCACTTGTTGACCCTGTCTTCCTGGCCGACTCCCCCCGCACATCCGTACTGCTGCTGCTGCGGGTGTCTGACTCTGTGTCCGAGTGACTGTCGATGCACTGACGACTGAGGGAACTGGAGCTCATTGGCTCCACCTCCATGTCCTCGTCGTCCTCTGCAATGCACTCCTCCGAGATGAACGTGCGGCGCAGCGATGTCATAAAGCCTGACGAACTCGTCGTCAACGACGGCGACATCAGTGACACAGTATGTGTGCCAGGGGGCGACACTAGTGACTCGACAGTCTTACGTTGTCGAAGGACGGATGGGTCCGCTGACTGGATGCTACAACAGATGGGCAGAGGATCAATTTCCCTATCATACGCCAGATCATACAAGAGCATCTTATACTGGACACATAAGTATCACTGTCATATGGCGGATCATACAACAGCATCCTACACTGGATACCTCAGTATCCCTGTCATACAGCGGATCATACAACAGCATCCTACACTGGACACCTCAGTATCCCTGTCATACAGCGGATCATACAACCACATCCCACACTGGATACCTCAGTATCCCTGTCATATGGCGGATCATACAACAGCATCCTACACTGGATACCTCAGTATCCCTGTCATACAGCGGATCATACAACAGCATCCTACACTGGACACCTCAGTATCCCTGTCATACAGCGGATCATACAACCACATCCCACACTGGATACCTCAGTATCCCTGTCATATGGCGGATCATACAACAGCATCCTACACTGGATACCTCAGTATCCCTGTCATACAGCGGATCATACAACAGCATCCTACACTGGACACCTCAGTATCCCTGTCATACAGCGGATCATACAACAGCATCCCACACTGGACACATCAGTATCACTGTCATACAGCGGATCATACAACAGCATCCTACACTGGACACCTCAGTATCCCTGTCATACAGCGGATCATACAACAGCATCCCACACTGGACACATCAGTATCCCTGTCATACAGCGGATCATACAACAGCATCCCACACTGGACACATCAGTATCACTGTCATACAGCGGATCATACAACAGCATCCTACACTGGACACCTCAGTATCCCTGTCATAGAGCGGATCATACAACAGCATCCTACACTGGACACCTCAGTATCCCTGTCATACAGCGGATCATAAAACAGCATCCCACACTGGACACATCAGTATCACTGTCATACAGTGGATCATACAACAGCATCCTACACTGGACACCTCAGTATCACTGTCATACAGCAGATCATACAACAGCATCCTACACTGGACACCTCAGTATCCCTGTCATACAGCGGATCATACAACAGCATCCTACACTGGACACCTCAGTATCCCTGTCATACAGCGGATCATACAACAGCATCCCACACTGGATACATCAGTATCACTGTCATACAGTGGATCATACAACAGCATCCTACACTGGACACCTCAGTATCACTGTCATACAGCAGATCATACAACAGCATCCCACACTGGACGCCTCAGTATCCCTGTCATACAGCGGATCATACAACAGCATCCTACACTGGACACCTCAGTATCCCTGTCATACAGCGGATCATACAACAGCATCCTAACTGGACACCTCAGTATCCCTGTCATACAGCGGATCATACAACAGCATCCTACACTGGACACCTCAGTATCCCTGTCATACAGCGGATCATACAACAGCATCCTACACTGGACACCTCAGTATCCCTGTCATACAGCGGATCATACAACAGCATCCTAACTGGACACCTCAGTATCCCTGTCATACAGCGGATCATACAACAGCATCCTACACTGGACACCTCAGTATCCCTGTCATACAGCGGATCATACAACAGCATCCCACACTGGACACATCAGTATCACTGTCATACAGCGGATCATACAACAGCATCCTACACTGGACACCTCAGTATCCCTGTCATACAGCAGATCATACAACAGCATCCTACACTGGACACATCAGTATCACTGTCATACAGCGGATCATACAACAGCATCCCACACTGGACACATCAGTATCACTGTCATACAGCGGATCATACAACAGCATCCTACACTGGACACCTCAGTATCCCTGTCATACAGCGGATCATACAACAGCATCCCACACTGGACACATCAGTATCACTGTCATACAGCGGATCATACAACAGCATCCTACACTGGACACCTCAGTATCCCTGTCATACAGCAGATCATACAACAGCATCCTACACTGGACACCTCAGTATCCCTGTCATACAGCGGATCATACAACATCATCCTACACAGGATATCTCAGTATCTGTGTCATACAACGGATCATACAAGATGAACATCATCCTACACTGGACACCTCTGGAGTCTGTATAACACATAATTTTGTATTTTGAACTTAAAGACTAAGTGATATGAAATTTAGAATTTCTTTGAGAAACTTCTTATACATAAACTTAATACTCTTGTCAAGTAACGTGCCAAATATGAAACCTGTTCATAATGTCACTAAGCCTGCTCAAACGTAGTCATTTGCGTGTCACAAAGCAACCAGCCCATCAGATGTTGCTGACGTCACCACAGACAATGCCGTTGAGTGCGCCCTATCCCTTGGCACAACGAGCGGCGGTGCGGCTTGTTATATCAGCCTGTACATGAAATGACAATCATGGAATTTAATATTTTTTGATATCACTGTAAAGATAATAATCTTATCTACAAGTTTGTTGATGGATGTACCCAGGAATTGTGTTAGTTTTTGGAGTTATTGCCATCTGAATGCTCAACCTTGCATTATATCCGCTAGGCATTCACGATGTTCAAACGGCAATAACTCAAAAACTAAAACTAAATCATGGGTACATCCAGCGGCATATTTGTAGATATGATTATTATCTTTACTGTGATATCAAAAAATATTAAATCCCATTGCAAGTTTGAGTATTCACAATGTTCAAACGGCAATAACTCAAAAAAGTAAATAAAATTCCTGTGTGCATCCAGCGACACATTTATAGGTAAGATTATTATCTTTACACTGACATAAAATAATATTAAATTCCGCGATTGCAATTTGCAACCCATATATGTGCGCACCATGCTAAATCCTAGTGGAGCTACCTGTGGTGACGTCACCTCGACCTTTAGGTGTTGCAACAAACTGCAGAAAATCGCACCAAAAGGGGCATTGAACAGGGTGATGGAGGGTGTTAAACCATTTTTTGAATATCAGAACACTATTTTTAGAGTACAGGTGTGTTTCATTAAGATTAGGAATAAGAAAGGTTAATTTCGCTAAGTCTTTACACTCGTTCTCATGACCATTTCATTACTGCTGTAGTCAACAATGTCACTGCACGCAGCAGATGATAATCTTATCATAACTCCGCAATGACACCTCCTGACAGCTTAATTTTACTGCTGAAAGAAGCAAAATAACTCTTTCGGTAATAAATAAATCACCACTTGGTTGATCAATGGCCAATGGTTGAAGACATCAATTCTGACACCACTATTGGAATATGGGGCACCTGGAACATAATTCTGACACCACTACTGGAATATGGTGATAATATTTTTTAGATCAACCATACCATTTTTTAATAATTTCTGTAATATTCTGTAATTGTAACCGAGATACTGTAATGGAATGTACCCCTGTTCATCACTGGCTAGTTCTTAAGATGCCAGTCTGGAAGGTACACAGGGTGGTAGGCTAACTGCCTGGTGCCTGTCTGGGAGGTAAACAGGGTGGTAGGCTAACTGCATGGTGCCTGTCTGGGAGGTACACAGGGTGGTAGGCTAACTGCATGGTGCCTGTCTGGGAGGTACACAGGGTGGTAGGCTAACTGCATGGTGCCTGTCTGGGAGGTACACAGGGTGGTAGGCTAACTGCATGGTGCCTGTCTGGGATGTACACAGGGTGGTAGGCTAACTGCATGGTGCCTGTCTGGGATGTACACAGGGTGGTAGGCTAACTGCATGGTGACTGTCTGGGGGGTACACAGGGTGGTAGGCTAACTGCATGGTGCCTGTCTGGGAGGTACACAGGGTGGTAGGCTAACTGCATGGTGCCTGTCTGGGAGGTACACAGGATGGTAGGCTAACTGCATGGTGACTGTCTGGGGGGTACACAGGGTGGTAGGCTAACTGCATGGTGCCTGTCTGGGAGGTACACAGGGTGGTAGGCTAACTGCCTGGTGCCTGTCTGGGAGGTACACAGGGTGGTAGGCTAACTGCATGGTGCCTGTCTGGGAGGTACACAGGGTGGTAGGCTAACTGCATGGTGCCTGTCTGGGAGGTGCACAGGTACACAGGTGGTAGGCTAACTGCATGGTGCCTGTCTGGGAGGTACACAGGGTGGGGGCTAACTGCATGGTGCCTGTCTGGGAGGTACACAGGGTGGTAGGCTAACTGCATGGTGCCTGTCTGGGAGGTACACAGGGTGGTAGGCTAACTGCATGGTGCCTGTCTGGGAGGTACACAGGGTGGTAGGCTAACTGCATGGTGCCTGTCTGGGGGGTACACAGGGTGGTAGGCTAACTGCATGGTGCCTGTCTGGGAGGTACACAGGGTTGTAGGCTAACTGCATGGTGACTGTCTGGGGGGGTACACAGGATGGTAAGCTAACTGCATGGTGCCTGTCTGGGAGGTACACAGGGTGGTAGGCTAACTGCATGGTGCCTGTCTGGAAGGTACACAGGATGGTAGGCTAACTGCATGGTGACTGTCTGGGAGGTACACAGGGTGGTAGGCTAACTGCATGGTGCCTGTCTGGGAGGTACACAGGGTGGTAGGCTAACTGCATGGTGACTGTCTGGGGGGTACACAGGATGGTAGGCTAACTGCATGGTGCCTGTCTGGGAGGTGCACAGGGTGGTAGGCTAACTGCATGGTGCCTGTCTTGGAGGTACACAGGATGGTAGGCTAACTGCATGGTGATTGTCTGGGGGGTACACAGGATGGTAGGCTAACTGCATGGTGCCTGTCTGGGAGATACACAGGGTGGTAGGCTAACTGCATGGTGACTGTCTGGGTGGTATACAGGGTGGTAGGCTAACTGCATGGTGCCTGTCTGGGAGGTACACAGGGTGGTAGGCTAACTGCATGGTGCCTGTCTGGGAGGTACACAGGGTGGTAGGCTAACTGCATGGTGACTGTCTGGGAGGTACACAGGATGGTAGGCTAACTGCATGGTGCCTGTCTGGGAGGTACACAGGATGGTAGGCTAACTGCATGGTAACTGTCTGGGGGGTACACAGGATGGTAGGCTAACTGCATGGTGCCTGTCTGGGAGGTACACAGGGTGGTAGGCTAACTGCATGGTGCCTGTCTGGGAGGTACACAGGGTGGTAGGCTAACTGCATGGTGACTGTCTGGGGGGGTACACAGGGTGGTAGGCTAACTGCATGGTGCCTGTCTGGGAGGTACATAGGGTGGTAGGCTAACTGCATGATGCCTGTCTGGGAGGTACACAGGGTGGTAAGCTAACTGCATGGTGCCTGTCTGGGAGGTACACAGGGTGATAGGCTAACTGCATGGTGACTGTCTGGGGGGGTACACAGGGTGGTAGGCTAACTGCATGGTGCCTGTCTGGGAGGTACACAGGGTGGTAGGCTAAAAGCATGGTGCCTGTCTGGGAGGTACACAGGGTGGTAGGCTAACTGCATGATGCCTGTCTGGGAGGTACACAGGGTGGTAGGCTAACTGCATGGTGACTGTCTGGGGTACCACAGGGTGGTAGGCTAACTGCATGGTGCCTGTTTGGGAGGTACACAGGGTGGTAGGCTAACTGCATGGTGACTGTCTGGGGGGGGTACACAGTGTGGTAGGCTAACTGCATGGTGCCTGTCTGGGAGGTACACAGGGTGGTAGGCTAACTGCATGATGCCTGTCTGGGAGGTACACAGGGTGGTAGGCTAACTGCATGGTGCCTGGAGACATCTTGCACTGCTGCTGCCAACAGAGGCTACACCAGCAACTGGCAAGCAATCACACTGCGGGAACCTTCAATCTCTAGGAAGCTTTTCTAGGCCAGTCGGATAATCCAAGCTGGTCTTTAATCAATAGCTCACACCTGAGTATCAATGAATGGTGAAACACTATGTACGTGTACAAACGTGCATGAGGCGATTCTAACGGAGCGAAACTTTCCCTGCTCACTGCATAACCATCTCAATTAGCAAGACCTGCTTTACACAACTGATTGTCTACCCATGAAACTGTAACCATCGCAATTAGCAAGACCTGCTTTACACAACTGATTGTGTGCCCATGAAAATGTAACCGTTTCAATTAGCAAGACGTGCTTTACACAACTGATTGTCTACCCATGAAACTGTAACCATCGCAATTAGCAAGACCTGCTTTACACAACTGATTGTCTACCCATGAAACTGTAACCGTCTCAATTAGCAAGACCTGCTTTACACAACTGATTGTCTACCCATGAAACTGTAACCGTCTCAATTAGCAAGACCTGCTTTACACAACTGATTGTCTGCCCATGAAACTGTAACCGTCTCAATTAGCAAGACCTGCTTTACACAACTGATTGTCTACCCATGAAACTGTAACCGTCTCAATTAGCAAGACCTGCTTTACACAACTGATTGTCTGCCCATGAAACTGTAACCGTCTCAATTAGCAAGACCTGCTTTACAAAACTGCTTGTCTGCCCATGAAAATGTAACCGTCTCAATTAGCAAGACCTGCTTTACACAACTGATTGTCTGCCCATGAAACTGTAACCGTCTCAATTAGCAAGACCTGCTTTACACAACTGATTGTCTGCCCATGAAACTGTAACCATCTCAATTGGCAAGACCTGCTTTACACAACTGATTGTCTGCCCATGAAACTATAACCCCCTCGATTAGCGCCTGTCAGCAGTGAGCTGGCATGTCCCCCGGCTAAATTGATCCAGTAATTCTGTGAGAAATGAAATCAATGTTGTAAGAAGCCGGCTGGTGCATCAATGACACAGGTCAGACATGTTTCCTGAAAGATTCCTGGAACGCGTCGATACTTCACAGTATGCCACGGAAGGAAAGAACAAAATTGCTCGCACCAGAGAAGCCTTCTAATCCCCAGGGAGCAGTCTTCCCCGTCTCATAATCCCCCATTGCGCTGGCACCCACGTACTTTGTACATGTTTTATAGAGCATGCAAACACAGCGGCAGATCAAAATTCATCCTGATTTGTGCAAGAAATTGCATGCAACGTCACACAACTCAATAATCTGGTCGGCGCTTCAATGACATGCGTGCTGCATGTTCTAGTGTGGACGCACGTTCCAAACCCAGATGAACCCAACTCAACCCAATTCCAACCTGTGTGTGCTGCACCACGATTCAATTCTATCCAATCTGCATTCGTTGCATGGCGACCACTGTTCTAGATCAAACTGAGGACAAGACTTACTTTATTACTGCTTTCATTACACGGCTGCCCTGAATCTCAGACAAATCTATGATTGACCGAACATTCACACACTGGATATGGGAATGACAAACGTGGAATGAAATGGTACGCGATATAAAATATATTCTTAAAATGAGGTACATCAACGAAAACTGTAACCACGGTCACTAGTGGCAAACACAGATGTCAGTGCCGCTGTTTATCAGAACATCTCTAGTATACATGTCTCGGAGGATTGTCTTGTGATGGCAACAAAACTGGCAACAATAGTAATGCTTATTTGTGTATTGTGTACGTGTAACATCATGTATATTAAGCACATATGGCACAGTGTGAGAACTGCAGGAAATGGCAGTCACAGTGCAACCATGTGTATTTGTATGTGCAAAAGTGCATGCAATTGCACGTATGCAATTTTGAGCATGCATGTTTACGAATACAAAGTGCTAATGGGAATGGCAGTAGGATCTTGTAATGCATGCTTATCGCATGTGTGGGGCTGACTGAGTCAGGGCGCTGACTAGGTCGGGGTATTGACTGGGTCGGGCACTGATTGGGTCAGGGCGATGAGTGGGTCAGGGTGCTGCAGTTGGGTAATGTTATTATTGATACTGACCCCCGAGGTCATGTTACCCAAGCACTGTTACCCTTACATTAAGACGAGGTCATGTGACCCAAGCACTGTTACCCTTACATTACACCGAGGTCATGTGACCCAAGCACTGTTACCCTTACATTATACCGAGGTCATGTGACCCAAGCACTGTTACCCTTACATTACACCGAGGTCATGTGACCCAAGCACTGTTACCCTTACAATTTACATGTCTGTCTCATCCTACAGCTAGGCCCACATTTCTCGTGATGCTGTGTTGATCATGTACATTAAGTCTTTATAATGTCAAAGGCTGTTGGCCAGTCACTTAATTCACAAGGACATCATCACTAATGTACTGACGCCCACTTCTATTAAGGACAATGGCAGTGTGCGGTGCGCAGACGTAGGTATATTAAATACACAGTTGAGTACGCCACCCACCCTGGTTTAGTTTAAAACTTCCCACATGTAAGCAGGACCATAGTTGGTTGATTTTGGGTGTTTTTAGGTCTGCAATGGCAAGATCAAAAAAACCTCTAGCTTTTCCACCTAAAACTTCAACTGCACCCCCTTGAGACCTCCAACTGCACCCCCTTGAGACCTCCAACAGCACCCCTTTTATACCCCCAACTGCACCCCTTTGAGATTTCCAACTGCACCCCCTTTATACCCCCAATTGCACCCCCTTTATACCCCCAGCCTGCACCCCCTTGAGACCTCCAACTGCACCCCCTTGATGCCTCCAATTCCACCCCTTTATACCCCCAACTGCACCTCCTTGAGACCTCCAATTGCACCCTATTTGGACCTCCAACCGCACTTCCCTTGAGCCCTCCAAATGCACCCACCCTTGAGACCTCCAACTGCACCCCTTTTATACCCCCAACTGCACCCCCTTGAGACCTCCAACTGCACCCCCTTGATGCCTCCAATTCCACCCCCTTTATACCCCCAACTGCACCCCCTTGAGACCTTCAATTGCACCCTATTGAGACCTCCAAACGCACCTCCCTTGAGTCCTCCAAATGCACCCCCTTGAGACCTCCAATTGCACTCCTTTGAGACCTCCAATTGCACCCCCTTGAGACCTCCAACTGCACCCACCCTTTATACCCCCAACAGCACCCCCTTCAGACCTCCAATTGCAACCCCTGGAGACTTCAAACTGCATCCATTTTGTGACCTCCAATTGCACCCCATTGAGACTTCAAACTGCACCCATTTTGTGACCTCCAATTGCACCCCATTGATACTTCAAACTGCACCCATTTTGTGACCTCCAATTGCACCCCATTGAGACATCAAACTGCACCCATTTTGTGACCTCCAATTACACCCCATTGAGACGTCAAACTGCACCCATTTTGTGACCTCCAATTGCACCCCCTTGAGACTTCCAACTGCAGCCATTTTGTGACCTCCAGTTGCACCTTCAGCTTGTGGTCCCGTCAAAGTCAAACTTGATGGATTACGTCAGACGTGATGGATTATGCAATCACCGGCATAAATCCGATCCCGGAAATATAGCTGCTCTGTGTACAGGAAATTGTGATATGAGAAGTGATTCACTGGGAAGTGTTTCCTGGGCTGTGAGACTTACACAGTGCAGTCAACGCCTGCAACACATCCGCATTGCAAAATGTGTGTTTGCCCAGAACAGCTTCACAACATCTGGGGAACTACGACCGAGTTAAACCGGGTAACTCAGCTAATATTTTTATAACTCTGCACCACATCGTAACACAATGAAACCCACAACTTGCAAACACTGGCCTTCAATGGGACAAACCTTGACGGCAAATTAAGAGTCCTGAATGCAAATTAGAATCGAGGCATGTCAGACTGTCACGATCAATAGACAACTGGGAAAGAAACAATAAAGTAAACAATGCCACAGCAGCTAAGTCACGTCTTGGCAGGACGCTGCAGAGACCGCTAAATGTCGCTAAGCTGGACTTGCATATTTAGGTAAGTTAATTATGTCAGACACATTAGCAGATGCAATGAGTGCTGTATGAGTTTGTGGACCAGGCCAATGTTTACTGGTGCTACGCCACACATTCTTAGCAGGTTCTGGGTGAGAGAACACCGACACAGCAGTTCTTGGCCCATACCACCTGTACGGGCCGATTAGTGTCGCTGCCAATAGATTATTTCCGCAAGCCCCGCAAGCCCATACTACCACTGGGATATAACACATTTCACTCAATCTCACGATCAGTAATGAAAATATCCAGGGGGAATTGTTAGAGAGAACCATCCTAAATTCCCCTTTTCGGTTCTTATGTAGTGCCGTTTCACAGTTAACTTTTCTGCTATCCTTTATATTGACCTGATTCACAGAACCACAGTTTATTGATTAACTGAATAGTTTAATGTTCTACAACTACTGTATTACGTTATTGAATGACTGCAGTTATAACTTCGCCCACAGCACACAAACGTTTTCCGCTTTCACTATTCACACTCAGCCAGCAATTGTCGCTCAGCAATATAGTAATAAGCTACATCTGTGCAGTCATTTTGCAAAGTCCATTACCTTCTGCCAAAGTGTGCTCCACTGGCACTAATGGCCTGTTCTACAGCAATGGTTTACTTTGTCTCAGGTGCTTTCTATTGATGTCAGCATCAGAACCCAATATGTGCAGACATCAGGCCATTAAGGCAAGGCAAGCCTGACATTAGCACTGTTGTCCAAAATCAAAGGACTCAATGTAGTACCATAAAACATGTTAGAGACCGCTACTGCTACTTCACTCAACTTGGATCTGCCTCCCGTGGTAATAGGAGAAATCTTTAATTATTAAAACTAGCAAAGCAACAAACTACAAGACGTTTGCCCTGATATTCGATGACTGCTAGGCGGTTATGAAAGACACCAGTGTACTGAAGGTTTGTTTGGTTTTCATGTCAAACTACTGTTTGTATCTATAAAATTCACGATGTAAAACCAGATCAGAAACAAGTGGCAGCCTTAAAAAAAAACCTGTGACGCCCTAAATATATTGATACGCTCAACAGCAACATGTCAAAATGCCAATGGGTAATATAATGAGCCACTGTGATTTCAACATAATAAGGTAAGAATTAATTTAAGAAACTACCATTAAGGACCAAGAGACCTCAGGGGCTTTGATGCAATAATATTTACGCATGTTTCATTAAGAAAGTGTGCTATTTGATCTCGACCGTGGCGACAGCCGTGGCTATGGTTTCCCACATCCAATTAGCCAGCACACATATATTGATTCTACTGAGAAACCTAAATCTGCTGATGACCAGCCACGAACCAATTATTCTGAGAGAACTATAACAACTGGTCACAAGACATAAGATATTTGGCCACACAACATTTGGTCACAAGGCAGTCGATCATAAGACATTCGGTCATAAGAAATTTGGCCACACAACATTTGGTTACAGGACAGTTGATCATAAAACATTTGGCCAGACAACATTTGTCATGAAGTGCAGAGCATGACATTCATCACACATGTGACAGTTACTGACAGTGGAACCTCACTAAAGATTAAAGAGAAACCAAAATTAGTAAACGGAAAATTTTAATCAATATCCACATGATTTATACCAAAACTTAGTTGGGGACCACCAGTTTAGCACCCTGCTCAACTAAACACAAATGATCACATCAAAGGGGTTTATTAAAGGATCTCTTCAGTTTGACTGTTGTGTTGTTCCCTTTCAGACTCATGTTGAACCCACCACCTTCCAGCAGTGCCCACGACAACACCTTGCTTACTCATGCAACTTATTTAATAATCAGCCGAATGGCAAAAATAGCTACAAGAGCAGGCTGTTTACACTTTCAAAAGTTACACGATCTAACAATCAATGTCAATTCTTTCAATGACTTTAACAAAAGCACCCTCTTTAAGCCCGAACTTGCACAATACTCAACATCAAAGAACCAGATTTGGGATGGGATAAATCCATTGGAAGGATTTTTAATGTGCATTTGTGAAAAAAATGATTTTATGGGACTGCACCAGATGTTTTCCCAATTCTAATCAGATGGCCGCTGTGTAAGGGTGGCCACTGCATAAGGGTGATCGCTGTGTAAGAGTGCCCACTGCATAAAGGTGGCCACTGTGTAAAGGTGGCCGGTGTGTAAGGGTGGTCGCTGTGTAAGGTTTGCCGCTGTGTAAGGGTGGCTGCTGTGTAAGGGTGGCCGCTGTGTAAGGGTGATTTAGCACTATATAAAGGGGTGGGGGCGATTTGGTAATTTAGCATTATATAAAGGGGGTTGGGGTGATTTGGTGATTTAGCATTATACAAAGGGGGTGGGGATGATTTGGTGGTTTAGCATTATATTAAGGGGGTGGGGATGATTTGGTGGTTTAGCATTATATTAAGGGGGTGGGGATGATTTGGTCAGCAGCACGTATCGTAACACAAAACAATGACACCACCTAGTGAGTGTCAGTGTAAGCTGATGCTAATAGCAATATTGGATTGTAAAAATATCATGTGCCACACGACCTACTGGCGGAGGGAGTACAACTTACGGGAACATCTCCAAGTCTAATGTGACTGAACAGACTGAGCAGTCACGCACTACACAGTCGCTACAACATCGAGACAATTTACCAATCACAGATGGCGCCACTAGCAGTCTGATGGGTACATGAGTGCGTGACGTCACCCACCAACTCGCCCTCACACCTACAGTCTGGTTGGCTGGTCCTGTGTCATGTGACAGGTAGCGGGGTAGCAGCCGATGTAGCGGGTGCAGCGGGAGAAAGCAGAAACATGGTGGTGTTAATAAGAGACAGTGCAGGATCATTACGGTATACAGTAGGATCACTGTCCACTCAACCCTACTGGCCCTGGTTTCCTGGTGTTAGTGGTGTTAGTCAAGTTCCCTGGTTCCCTGGTGTTTGTAGAAGACCTCCCTACTGGCCTACGTCGAGTTCCCTGGTTCCCTGGTGTTAGTAGAAGACCTCCTTACTGGTCTACGTCGAGTTCCCTGGTTCCCTGGTGTTAGTAGAAGACCTCCCTACTGGCCTACGTCTGGTTCCCTAGTTCCCTGGTGTTAGTAGAAGACCTCCTTACTGGTCTACGTCGAGTTCCCTGGTTCCCTGGTGTTAGTAGAAGACCTCCCTACTGGCCTACGTCTGGTTCCCTAGTTCCCTGGTGTTATTGAGAGACCTCCCTACTGGCCTACGTCTGGTTCCCTGGTTCCCTGGTGTTAGTGGGAAACCTCCCTACTGGCCTACGTCTAGTTCCCTGGTTCCCTGGTGTTAGTGGGAGACCTCCTTACTGGTCTACGTCTAGTTCCCTCATTCCCTGGCGTTAGTAGAAGACCTCCCTACTGGCCTACGTCTGGTTTCCTGGTTCCCTGGTGTTAGTGGGAAACCTCCCTACTGGCCTACGTCTAGTTCCCTGGTTTCCTGGTGTTAGTGGGAGACCTCCTTACTGGTCTACGTCTAGTTCCCTCATTTCCTGGTGTTAGTGGGAGACCTCCCTACTGGCCTACTTCGAGTTCCCTGGTTCCCTGGTGTTAGTGGGAGACCTCCTTACTGGCCTACGTCTAGTTCCCTGGTTCCCTGGTGTTAGTGGGAGACCTACCTACTGGCCTACGTCTAGTTCCCTGGTTCCCTGGTGTTAGTGGGAGACCTCCCTACTGACCTACGTTGAGTTCCCTGGTTCCCTGGTGTTAGTGGGAGACCTCCCTACTGGCCTACGTCGAGTTCTCTGGTTCCCTGGTGTTAGTGGGAGAGATGAGAACGAGAGAATAGAAGAGAAGCAAAAGCAGCCTGAGAAATGTGTACCCAAAACACGAGGACGGATTACAGTAATATTACAAATTCAAGTATTTTCTATACATTTCATATAATATCCATTTTGGCAGTAGTTTGAAGCTTATCAAATGATGGTTATGCGTGCAATGAGGGGACATGTTGGTGCAGATACAGTGAGACAGTGGTACATCTGTCGGCACTCTAGTGAAACATCAGCAAACTCACTCGGTATGTCAAATGATGAGAACAATCATTTGAGAATTGTTTAATGACCGCATGGTATTTCCAAGAAACTGTTTATACACTTGACAGTATGTGCGTGCATGCAAACCAGGTATTACATCGCTTAGGCCTATTCTGCGTACAAGCCAAATGTAGCTGCCCAGGTCATATCCCATAAATTTTGTGATTTGGCAGAAACGCCCACCTTATACACATCTTTCAATGTGCAGTTTACTTTCTTGACAAACAATCAAAAAATAATAAAACACCTGCATTTACGAACCAACAGACTAAGAAAGAGCAAACTATGCAAGTCAAAATGACCTCGTTTCTCAAAATGTCGCTTTTTAAAAACTTGTGTTCTTCAATTTTAGCAATAAATCAAAAACAAAAGATATTTCAACAAATGAGGTATTGTTTTAAAGCCAATGATGTGGAATCCAAAATGGTACAAAACTCCATTTCACAATTTCGTGACTTATTACCCACTTTGCCGAGACAGGTCGCATATCAAATATTACATATATATATATATATAGACATATTATACAAACCTAAACATGTGCCTTGAACCATAGTCTGCACATGGACAACCCTGACATGTGGTTTCAACTTTACTGGTGCATGGCAGAAATCAAATCAACCACGGTTATTTCTGCGATTACTTTTCACGGAAGACGACTCGACAAGGGAGAGGCCCTCTAATGTGCAATCTGTGTCAGTGCCAGTGCCGCAAGACCATAACACGGACACGTATAACATATGGTATATTAAAATGTATTACTATTAGAGATATGACGGGACAAGAAGAGAACACTTGTGGTATGATCATTAACAGAATGGGACAGTCAAGTACCATATATTACCCAACAGGTGCACCATAGTTAAGAACACCTCATGTTAAAAAGAGTATTGTATTATAATATTAAAAGCGGACAAATATCATAATTTTTCTGCAATAAACCTTTCTCGTTGTTTGAAGATAAAACATATTTTGGTTTTGCTCATGCCAAAATAAAACATTTGCATAACAATTATACATACAACATGTTTATCTTTCTATTGGATGTAAACACAGTAATCATTGCTAGAACTAATGAGAACTAATCGCCTAGGAGGAGGCTAACCTTGGGTCTACTGACCAGCTCCTAACTGTTGGCACTTGTGCCATTAATTAGGAGAGTACAACATTAAGGTGAGGGTCAGCTGGGTCAGTGGCCCTTCCTTGTTAATGTTGGCAAACAGTCAGTGGTCAACACACTTAGCTGCTTGGGCACTTCAAGCCTAATGGCCAGGAAGGCTTCACACTGAGGTGGTCATTCCCAATGGTTGATATTTACCTGCTTCTACTGACGTACTCATTCTAAGACTCCCTCCCTCCCACCACCCTTCTTCTTGCCTCCCTCTCTCCCTTCCTCCCTCCCTCCCTCCCTTCGAATTAGTACTTTAAAATGTTGACACTGTTCTAGAATGAAAGAAATAACTATGTAGACCATTCTATGACATGGCTATGGTACATGCATACGACATAATAACAACGGAGTACAGACAGTTGTCCAGTGGACAGTTGTCAAATGACAAAAAAAATTCCATAAATGTAATAAATAAATTTGACATCAATATTATTTAATATATTATTTATATTATTATATTCCTTAATTTAGGATTAAATTCTTTGTTATATAATTGACATAGAACAGTTTCCCCAGCTTTTAAATGCATGCGGGTTCTGAAGCCAGTCCCAATGCAATTGGGGTTACCCTGGATAGGACATTGGATGTCTCCAAGTTGGCATGAGCTGCTTGAAAGCAATTAAAATAAACTGCTGTGGCTTCCATGGTCAGCCCTCAGCATTAGACTTACATGAAAGCAAGAACATGAATTAAACTGTATGACCATATGAATGAATGTATTGTGAGTGTATTGACCGACATTGGTATGAAATTATGAATGTGTGCATATTTGTTATATTAATAAAGTGTTGTATCATGGAGTTCTTGTGTTGTTATAATATAATAATTTCATAAAACATCAATATTATACTTTTAAAACATAAATATTATACTTTTAATTTAATAAGGACTTTTATTTATTACATTTATGGAAATTGTTTGTCACTGAGCATGTGTCCACTTTTACATTTGACCACTGGACAAGTGTCCACTAGGCAACTGACTGCTGAACAACTGTCCACTGGGCAACTGTCTATACTCAGTAACAACCATCATAATGATGTTTACTAACAGTCATTTACAATCACTATGGCTATGCAATTGTCATGCTACTAACATTTTATACACTTAGTATGCGAGCCTTGACCTACTTCCCTCTTTGGCGTGCTTTATGTGATTAGGTAATATCTACATTTGTCCAGTTCAGTGCTGTGTAATCACACAATTTGTTCAAGACAATTTTCACTGACCCAGTTAAAAACACAACTGTTAAGGTCACCAACAGCGAATAACTAGGGTTTCCGTGTTTACAGCAACTTTGTAACTTCTGTGTAGATACTGGCGGTGACAACTAACTTCATCTGACAAGTAATGTAAATAATCATTGACAAGCATCCTCGCGCGCCAGAGGTCGCTGCTGCTGATTACGTCAGTGCCAGCCAGCAGTATTCCCTGTCTGATCACTTTGAGAAACTCTGAATTTAAGCTCAGCCTGTGAAATCGCTCACTATATCAGTGGTTAACGACAGGTCAGGTGGTCATGATAAAACTCATTTCAACCAACCGTGGCTCGTTTTACATGCAATGTTTAGGAAGTAGAAGCGATTATTCGAATACACAATACCGTTCAGCTGCTCGTGCTAATGGGCGAACGGGCCATTATATTGGGATTTCCAGAAGTTGTTTATCTGTCTTCAAATTGGGGCGGATATTTGCAATGTTCTCACGGATGACGCAGTTGCGACTGGCAAAGTCAATGATTAGTTTGACTCGGCTAACTTCCGCACTTCGCGTAGGAGATCTGCCAGGGCTAGTTTTGCGTGGCTAACAGCCCTGGTTTGCGAGGATGATTGACAAGTAATGAAAGTAGTTCTTGCCGTGCCACTGGCTACAAGCAAACACGAGACGATTCTACTTCCTATTCCGACACACTGGCACGGCCATCGTAACAGTAAATGAACTCTGAAAATAGCCCCAGGCAAGTGAAACCACAAACCTATGATGAGGAAGTACACAAATAATGTCGCCTAAGCTAGACGTCGAGGGGAGGGCTGTAGATCACAAGACTTGATTGAGTTGTGAAAACTTAGCGGAGAGGTAAACATATTCTTAGCCACTCTGGTGTGTGCATAACAAGATCGTAGATCTGGAGGCTGTGAGGTCACACGCCTACCTGCTATTTTAATGACAGTTAATTTACAACATCTCTCAGCAGCTGTTGCGATCTCCACATGAAATATGGATGTGTGTAAACAGTGGAGAAAAGCCACTTAACGATCTGTGTGGAACTAGAACACCCTTTCGACCAAGGAGACTATTTTGGGAAGCCGCTGGGTATTAATAGCGTTATCAACTTTTTAATGTGTACCTGTAAATAGGTACATTGCAGAGTATATACAGGCAGAGGCTATGTGTTGAACTGACTGCAGACTTCTATTCGCTGGATGAATATTCATATCAGATGATTTCCGAGTACAGAATCACAAAAATAAACAGACTTAGTTAGAAAGAATGTCACAAACACGGGGAGAAAGTTTACTAGTCTGGGACAGATCAGTTCCTATCACTGAACTTCCACCAATCTGCTCAAAATACGCCCTGACCCCGGTAGCCAGCTATCAGGCCTATTATCCATTTCAGGCTCAACATAATCAAATTAACAATGGTTACATATCAAATTCACGCGGGCCAAGCCTTGGGTGTGATGCCAGATGATACAGCCGTCAATACAGTGCAGGGTAAACAGGCCACGTGAAGGGGTCAGGCCACAGTTTTACAGCTGGATGTTTTTTTCGGTCCCTCTACATTGTAGTTGGCACCCTATGCTGCTGCAGAAAATCAAATGATGCTCTACAGTTCACTGGGGAGTCTATTAATATAGTTCAATGGCACACAGATAAAAAACCTTGTAAGAGATAAAAGCTAGTTTTGCAGGAGACTAAAACACATGTTTCTTTTTGGTATTTTTATAGGTATTATAGGTATCTTCACTGGGAATTTGTATAACTTATATTGTGAATATCACTTACCGGAGGTACTGGTCACATGAGAACAAGCACTATGTTGTTATCTACAGGTCTGTATCAAAAAGGAAACTTGCCCAAAAATTCACAGTTGTTGACGTTTTATCAGCACGCCATACTAAAATGTGTTTATTATTAAACATTCCTTGTTGATGATGCCAAGTGCGCACTCCTCTTTCACGTAATACAAAATTGGTGTCAATGACGCCACTGTTCCGATAAGCGTCATTCACATATGAAACTGCTCCACTTAAGCCTTGCAATAAGTCTGTGAATGGAAGACTAGTGTACTCGTGTGGACGGAGCAAATAAACATGGCAGTGGAGGCCTTCCTGGAGAAATAACAACTGTCACACCTACTGATAACCTGACATATTACATCACTGTTAACGACACGACCCCACTGCAGCAGGTGGCTCGTGATTCTTATGCTGCAGAAAATACTTCACAAACTACAATACCATGTTCATCAGTTCAGGTTTTCATTAAAAGCAAAATTGTTTCTGATAACATATTAAATATTTTCAACTATGAAGTTTGTTATCACATTGTTTAACTGAGCACTTCATGGGCCATGAGTGTTGCAGTGACCAGCTGGTGCACAAGCCAGTGGGTGTCCTGCTGTTAATTGTATCTGGACTTGTCAAAAACAAAGGTAATCAGCACAGACAGTTGCATTAAATATTGAGAAAAGCAAGGTGACTGGCTAATGACATCACTAATTACATCACAGGTGCACTCTCTGCTGACTCAGGAATAATCTCACAACAAATGAATGAAAACAGGAGGGAGAGAGGGAGGGAGGGAGGGAGGCTAGCAGTACCAGTAGTGTCGGGATTGGTTTATCTTCATAACTGATCATTGGTTTTGCCAAACCAATCAATCAATGAATCAGTAACTTATTTCCAACATCCAACAGCGCAAATTCTATCATTACATAATGCAACACTATTTCCAACATGTAAAAAATAATCAATAGAGAGTTGATGGAAAGAGGGTGAATGTAAGTGGGCTACTTATCTATGGTTCACCCCCACTCAAAGAGATGGTGCTATGACTCGGTGAGGTGGTGCTATGGGATTCAGTGAGGCGGTGCTAGCTATGACCCAGTGAGGTGGTGATATGGGACTCAGTGAGGTGTGCTATGGGACTCAGTGAGGTGGTGCTATGGGACTCAGTGAGGTGGTGCTTTGGGACTCGGTGAGGTGGTGCTATGGGACTCATTGAGGGATGTTATGGGACTCAGTGAGGTGGTGCTATGACTCAGTGAGGTGGTCTATAACTCAGTGAGGTGGTTTTATGACTCAGTGAGATGGTGCTATGACTCAGTGAGGTGGTGCTATGACTCAGTGACATGGTGCTATAACTCAGTGATGTGGTGCTACGGTATTCAGTGAGGTGGTGCTATGGGACTCATTGAGGGGTGCTATGGGACTCAGTGAGGTGGTGCTATGACTCACCGTGGAGACAGAGCGAGTGGAGCCAGCAGTGGTTTGTTGGAGTCAGACTCCGGCTTGTTCCACTGACTGCCGTTCTCCTGGATTTCCTGCTGCTTGCGGAGCAGTCTCTCAGCCAGCAGGTAGTAGGTCGCATTGATGTGGCTGTAGTCGTCTGTCTCCAGAGACCTGAAGCACATCATGGCCATATATAGAACAACTCATCACCACACAGAATGTCTAGTACACTGTAAGGGTCTGGAGAATGACTACATCACCACACTGAATGTCTAGTACACTGTAAGGGTCTGGAGAATGACTACATCACCACACTGAATGTCTAGTACACTGTAAGGGTCTGGAGAAAGACTACATCACCACACTGAATGTCTAGTACACTGTAAGGGTCTGGAGAAAGACTACATCACCATACAGAATGTCTAGTACACTGTAAGGGTCTAGAGAATGACTACATCACCACACTGAATGTCTAGTACACTGTAAGGGTCTAGAGAATGACTACATCACCACACTGAATGTCTAGTACACTGTAAGGGTCTAGAGAAAGACTACATCACCATACAGAATGTCTAGTACACTGTAAGGGTCTAGAGAATGACTACATCACCACACTGAATGTCTAGTACACTGTAAGGGTCTGGAGAATGACTACATCACCACACTGAATGTCTAGTACACTGTAAGGGTCTGGAGAATGACTACATCACCACACTGAATGTCTAGTACACTGTAAGGGTCTGGAGAAAGACTACATCACCATACAGAATGTCTAATATGCTGTAAGGGTCTGGAGAATGACTACATCACCACACTGAATGTCTAGTACACTGTAAGGGTCTGGAGAATGACTACATCACCATACAGAATGTCTAATATGCTGTAAGGGTCTGGAGAATGACTACATCACCACACTGAATGTCTAGTACACTGTAAGGGTCTGGAGAATGACTACATCACCACACTGAATGTCTAGTACACTGTAAGGGTCTGGAGAATGACATCACCACACTGAATGTCTAGTACACTGTAAGGGTCTAGAGAATGACTACATCACCACACAGAATGTCTAGTACACTGTAAGGGTCTGGAGAATGACTACTTCACCACACTGAATGTCTAGTACACTGTAAGGGTCTGGAGAATGACATCACCACACTGAATGTCTAGTACACTGTGAGGGTCTGGAGAATGACTACATCACCACACAGAATGTCTAGTACACTATAAGGGTCTGGAGAATGACTACATCACCACATTGAATGTCTAGTACACTGTAAGGGTCTGGAGAATGACATCACCACACTGAATGTCTAGTACACTGTAAGGGTCTGGAGAATGACTACATCACCACACAGAATGTCTAGTACACTGTAAGGGTCTGGAGAATTACTACATCACCATACAGAATGTCTAATACGCTGTAAGGGTCTGGAGAATGACTACATCACCACACAGAATGTCTAGTACACTGTAAGGGTCTGGAGAATGACTACATCACCACACTGAATGTCTAGTACACTGTAAGGGTCTGGAGAATGACTACATCACCACACAGAATGTCTAGTACACTGTAAGGGTCTGGAGAATTACTACATCACCACACTGAATGTCTAGTACACTGTAAGGGTCTGGAGAATGACATCACCACACTGAATGTCTAGTACACTGTAAGGGTCTGGAGAATGACTACATCACCACACAGAATGTCTAGTACACTGCAAGGGTCTGAAGAATGACATCACCACACTGAATGTCTAGTACACTGTAAGGGTCTGGAGAATGACTACATCACCACACTGAATGTCTAGTACACTATAAGGGTCTGGAGAATGACTACATCACATTAGAATGTATAATACGCTGTAAGGGTCTGGAGAATGACTACATCACCACACTGAATGTCTAGTACACTGTAAGGGTCTGGAGAATGACATCACCACACAGAATGTCTAGTACACTGTAAGGGTCTGGAGAATGACTACATCACCACACTGAATGTCTAGTACACTCTAAGGGTCTGGAGAATGATTACATCACCATACATAATGTATAATACACTGTAAGGGTCTGGAGAATGACTACATCACCACACTGAATGTCTCGTACACTGTAAGGGTCTGGAGAATGACTACATCACCACACTGAATGTCTAGTACACTGTAAGGGTCTGGAGAATGACTACATCACCACACTGAATGTCTAGTACACTGTAAGGGTCTGAGAATGACTACATCACCACACTGAATGTCTAGTACACTGTAAGGGTCTGGAGAATGACTACATCACCACACAGAATGTCTAGTACACTGTAAGGGTCTGGAGAATTACTACATCACCACACTGAATGTCTCGTACACTGTAAGGGTCTGGAGAATGACATCACCACACTGAATGTCTAGTACACTGTAAGGGTCTGGAGAATGACTACATCACCACACAGAATGTCTAGTACACTGCAAGGGTCTGAAGAATGACATCACCACACTGAATGTCTAGTACACTGTAAGGGTCTGGAGAATGACTACATCACCACACTGAATGTCTAGTACACTATAAGGGTCTGGAGAATGACTACATCACATTAGAATGTATAATACGCTGTAAGGGTCTGGAGAATGACTACATCACCACACTGAATGTCTAGTACACTGTAAGGGTCTGGAGAATGACATCACCACACAGAATGTCTAGTACACTGTAAGGGTCTGGAGAATGACTACATCACCACACTGAATGTCTAGTACACTCTAAGGGTCTGGAGAATGATTACATCACCATACATAATGTATAATACACTGTAAGGGTCTGGAGAATGACTACATCACCACACTGAATGTCTCGTACACTGTAAGGGTCTGGAGAATGACTACATCACCACACTGAATGTCTAGTACACTGTAAGGGTCTGGAGAATGACTACATCACCACACTGAATGTCTAGTACACTGTAAGGGTCTAGAGAATGACTACATCACCACACTGAATGTCTAGTACACTGTAAGGGTCTAGAGAATGACTACATCACCACACTGAATGTCTAGTACACTGTAAGGGTCTGGAGAATGACTACATCACCACACTGAATGTCTAGTACACTGTAAGGGTCTGGAGAATGACTACATCACCACACTGAATGTCTAGTACGCTGTAAGGGTCTGGAGAATGACTACATCACCACACTGAATGTCTAGTACACTGTAAGGGTCTGGAGAATGACTACATCACCACACTGAATGTCTAGTACAATGTAAGGGTCTGGAGAATGACTACATCACCACACTGAATGTCTAGTACACTGTAAGGGTCTGGAGAATGACTACATCACCACACAGAATGTCTAGTACACTGTAAGGGTCTGGAGAATGACTACATCACCACACTGAATGTCTAGTACACTGTAAGGGTCTGGAGAATGACTACATCACCACACTGAATGTCTTAATACGCTGTAAGGGTCTGGAGAATGACTACATCACCACACTGAATGTCTAGTACACTGTAAGGGTATGGAGAATGACTACATCACCGCACTGAATGTCTAGTACACTGTAAGGGTCTGGAGAATGACTACATCACCACACTGAATGTCTAGTACATTGTAAGGGTCTGGAGAATGACTACATCACCACACTGAATGTCTAGTACACTGTAAGGGTCTGGAGAATGACTACATCACCACACAGAATGTCTAGTACACTGTAAGGGTCTGGAGAATGACTACATCACCACACAGACTGTCTAGTACACTGTAAGGGTCTGGAGAATGATTACATCACCACACTGAATGTCTAGTACACTGTAAGGGTCTGGAGAATGACTACATCACCACACTGAATGTCTAATACGCTGTAAGGGTCTGGAGAATGACTACATCACCACACTGAATGTCTAGTACATTGTAAGGGTCTGGAGAATGACTACATCACCACACAGAATGTCTAGTACACTGTAAGGGTCTGGAGAATGACTACATCACCACACTGAATGTCTAGTACACTGTAAGGGTCTGGAGAATGACTACATCACCACACAGAATGTCTAGTACACTGTAAGGGTCTGGAGAATGACTACATCACCACACAGAATGTCTAATACGCTGTAAGGGTCTGGAGAATGACTACACGCACTAACAAACACACCCATCCTCTGGATGGCCCTACATTCACACACACACGCGCACACACACGCGTACGCACACTCACACACCCACACACCCACACACCCACACACAAGACGCTTTCCCAGTATTCCTAAATGATGTTTGCTAAAAAGGAACTTTTTCGGTGTTAATGCAAGTTACGTAAAACACCCCAACTCAGCGGCTTCTGTGCTCCTTGGAACAAGCACATCAAATATGTGTAACATTAGGGATAAGTAATTTACGTCCGTTTAATGTATTAACCCTAAAACTGATAAAAACACAAAATTTCGAAAAAGTAATGGCGTATTAGATTAATACCTGAAAACTTGACGTCCAAAATACAATAAATCTAGGAGGAAAAGGTTATTTAAAGACTACTAATGACCTCTAGATACTACTTACTTGAGGATTTCTTCTTGCGTGGAGATCTTCCCCTCAGTCATTCGTCGCACAACGTACTTGTGAATGTCGGTGGTGATATGTTCCCGAGATATGAGGGGTCGAAGGGGGATGATGGGGGGGCCATCACGGGTCAGCCAGGGGTCATGCATGATGCCCTTCAGACTGGCCCGTTTTTCTGGTTCTCTCACCAACATGCGCTCCAGAAGCCTGCAAGCATATTGTTACACATCATTAGTGTAATAACCCTAACCCTTGAGACTAGCCCGTTTCTCTGGTTCTCTCATCAACATGCACCAGAAGCATGCAAGCACATTGTTACACATCATTAGTGTAATAACCCTAACCCTTGAGACTAGCCCGTTTCTCTGGTTCTCTCATCAACATGCACCAGAAGCATGCAAGCACATTGTTACACATCATTAGTGTAATAACCCTAACCCTTGAGACTAGCCCGTTTCTCTGGTTCTCTCATCAACATGCACCAGAAGCATGCAAGCACATTGTTACACATCATTAGTGTAATAACCCTAACCCTTGAGACTAGCCCGTTTCTCTGGTTCTCTCATCAACATGCACCAGAAGCATGCAAGCACATTGTTACACATCATTAGTGTAATAACCCTAACCCTTGAGACTAGCCCGTTTCTCTGGTTCTCTCATCAACATGCACCAGAAGCATGCAAGCACATTGTTACACATCATTAGTGTAATAACCCTAACCCTTGAGACTAGCCCGTTTCTCTGGTTCTCTCATCAACATGCTCCAGAAGCATGCAAGCACATTGTTACACATCATTAGTGTAATAACCCTAACCCTTGAGACTAGCCCGTTTCTCTGGTTCTCTCATTAACATGCTCCAGAAGCATGCAAGCACATTGTTACACATCATTAGTGTAATAACCATAACCCTTGAGACTAGTCCGTTTCTCTGGTTCTCTCATCAACATGCTCCAGAAGCATGCAAGCACATTGTTACACATCATCAGCGTAATAACCCTAACCCTTGAGACTAGCCCGTTTCTCTGGTTCTCTCATCAACATGCTCAAGAAGCATGCAAGCACATTGTTACACATCATTAGTGTAATAACCCTAACCCTTGAGACTAGCCCGTTTCTCTGGTTCTCTCATCAACATGCTCAAGAAGCATGCAAGCACATTCTTACACATCATTAGTGTAACAATCCTAACCTTTGAGACTAGTCCGTTTCTCTGGTTCTCTCACCAGCATGCTCCAGAAGCATTCAAGCACATTATTACACATCATTAGTGTAATAACCCTAACCCTTGAGACTACCGGTAGCTCGTTTCTCTGGTTTTCTCACACTCATTAACATGCACTCCAGAAGCCTGCAGCACAGTTCACCATTAGTTTACACAATCAAACGGTTGGCATTAATGCCCCCCAATTCGATAAACAACCAGACGTTTTCATGGGATTTATCCATAACATATTTAAATTATGTTTTCTTTACAAAAAAACTCAATGTGGCAATGTTGTAATTTATAATGGTAAACCTAACCTGCTCATAAAAACAGAGCTGGTTTGGGATCATCTCAAGGTGTCACTGGAATTTAACATCTAATCCCCTCCCACAAATTTGAAACTTTGAACATCTGTGAATTGCCATGAAAATGTCACTGGCCTGCACTATGGCATTCACCTACTACAAAAGCACGGAACAGAATACACACTAAGTATTAACATAATTAAATGAGTATAGCAGAATATGAGACATTATATATACTGACGGAGGCCTACTACTACTATATATAGTATATGTGTTCCTCATGCAATGGTGTCATTACACATCATTAACTTGGTTCAGATAATCTTGTTGAAACAATCATTGTTGGCAATATGCCAGTTGATTAATGTACAGGATGTACGATGCTAACCAAGACATCTGCTAACCTCGCGTTCCCCAAAAAACAATTTTGTTTAGGATAAAATGTAAACACACTGAGACTGTCCCCACTTGTTACAAAAACACAACAAAGTTTGTAAGTACTAATGAAAACATAAGCTGATTAATAACAAGTTATAAAAAGATTGACAATTCATACTGGGGACACATAATACAAACTTTCTTTACAATTATATGTTTTTTTTAAACATTTCTTTATGTTGACATGAGCAGTCACCCTATCAATGTAATTCTGAATGCCTGGTGACATATTAAATGGCACCGATCGATCACTCATTAATTTGGCAAATGTGGTTATGATAATCCACTCCCAGAGGGAAATATGTTTCAAAGGCCAATGCTAAATTGTTCGTGCAGTATCCAATTTGTGCGAGAAAGCATTTAAGTAACACATCCACCAATTTTGTATTTCAACAACAGCACCGGCATGGGTTTACGCTTACTTGCACTGCAAAACTGTTCCCACGGTATTTAAGACATGCCAGAAATTATTTAAAACGTGTTCCAGTTCTGTTCGGCACTGCTACCAATTACACCTGATTATTCATTAGGAACAGAATAATAAATAATTATATATATATAAATAATTATATATATACATATATTTATATATATATATATATATATATATATACATATGTATATATATATATATATACATCGCAAATATGGAACAGACTACCATTAACTGTTCTGAGATGGCACACTCCTGCAATCAATCACCTCTTGTTGCATTGGGAGTATCATATAAGTGGATGACTAGACAACGCAAATGGATAGATCAGTGAAGACAGATACTGATGCAGCCCCCTTTTGGCCAGACCTGGCTTCAATTCACTTTTATCAATTCCAATTCATGTGTTTTTACCAAGGAGCAATTCCAATTCCTATTCAATTCAACGTATTCACAAGAATGATCAATTCCAATTCAATTAATTTATATTCAATTCCAATTCAATTCTAATTCAAGTCAGCAACATTAGCTGTTTTGTTGTGACTTAAGTTTCTGCACATTGATGGGCAATGAAGCCCCAGTGAAAATCCACTGAAGCAAACATCAGCCCTTTAATTAAGCATAAGCCAGGAAGTCCATAATAAAATACGTTCTCAGGAGAGACAGGGCTAAGCAGGCCAGGTACTGCCATCTGAGTGTTCTGAAGGTGTATGTTGAATCACGTGAGACAACCAGCATCAGTACAGTTTGATACCATCTTGCAACCTGGCTAAAGAACAAAGGGGTTGTTGAACTCTGGACATTGTCAAATGTTAGTTCACCTTTTCAGCAAACAGTAATTCTGGTCTAACTCATCAATTAGTAGTGATTCCAGTTAGCACTTAGCAGCTCTGTTCTGTTGCAAGTAAAACTGGGGTACGCAGGGAGGGAGAGCGCAGAGAACTGCTAGACAAAGAATTGCAGCCCATGTTTTTCTCTGGTGACAAATCCTTTTGTGCATATAAATACTGCTACCTCTGCTGTTGGTTGTTTTATTTTGGCTGACCAAAAAGGCACATCCGGAAACGATACAATTTAACATATATTTTGTAGTTTATACACGCCAATTTGATTTATATATAGAAAAAACATCGTAAATTTATTTTCTGTTTCGATCTATTCATTCAATTCATCTTAATTTGTGGGATTCAATTGCAATTCAACCTGTTTTGGTTTTATTCAATTCCAATTCAAGCATTTTGTTGTTTTAAAGGGTAAATATAAACAGCAAGCAGGAAAACAATTTGTCACTTAACATACTGTTTCTGAAGAACTTGCATTGGTTTGAAATGACAAGACATGTCATGTCAGGTTGACATTTATCAGTAGGATTTTGTGTGTCATATTAAAGGCGTAGCCTCAATTTAATTTTTTAGTTCATCTCATCTCAAATTCATGTGGTGAAAAAGCAAACCTACTCAGTATCCACTACAACATGCAGCTTGTTAGTACAACCTTCTTATGTACTCGGTATTCACTACAACATGCCAGGTTGTTTGTACAACCTTCTTATGTACTCTGTATCCATTACAACATGCCAGCTTGTTTGTACAACCTTCTTATGTACTCGGTATCCACTTCAACATGGCAGCTTGTTTCTACAACCTTCTTATGTACTCGGTATCCACTACAACATGCCAGCTTGTTTGTACGACCTTCTTATATACTCTGTATCCACTTCAACATGGCAGCTTGTTTCTACAACCTTCTTATGTAGTCGGTATCCACTACAACATGCCAGCTTGTCTCTACAGCCTTCTTATGTACTCTGTATCCACTACAACATGCCAGCTTGTTTCTACAACCTTCTTATGTACTCGGTATCCACTACAACATGCCAGCTTGTTTGTACAACCTTCTTATGTACTCGGTATCCACTTCAACATGCCAGCTTGTTTGTACAACCTTCTTATGTACTCGGTATCCACTACAACATGCCAGCTTGTTTGTACAACCTTCTTATGTACTCGGGTACTCACTTCAACATGCCAGCTTTGTTGTACAACCTTCTTATGTACGTGGTATCCACTACAACATGCCAGCTTGTTTCTACAACCTTCTTATGTACTCGGTATCCACTACAACATGCCACCTTGTTTGTACAACCTTCTTATGTACTCTGTATCCACTACAACATGGCAGCTTGTTTCTACAACCTTCTTATGTACTCGGTATCCACTACAACATGCCACCTTGTTTGTACAACCTTCTTATGTACTCTGTATCCACTACAACATGGCAGCTTGTTTCTACAACCTTCTTATGTACTCGGTATCCACTACAACATGCCACCTTGTTTGTACAACCTTCTTATGTACTCTGTATCCACTACAACATGGCAGCTTGTTTCTACAACCTTCTTATGTACTCGGTATCCACTACAACATGCCACCTTGTTCTGTATCTTATGTACTCGGTATCCACTTCAACATGCCAGCTTGTTTGTACAACCTTCTTATGTACTCGGTATCCACTACAACATGCCAGCTTGTTTGTACAACGTTCTTATGTACTCGGGTATTCACTTCAACATGCCAGCTTGTTTGTACAACGTTCTTATGTACGTGGTATCCACTACAACATGCCAGCTTGTTTCTACAACCTTCTTATGTACTCGGTATCCACATGTACTGTATCCACTACAACATATCCACTACAACATGCCAGCTTGTTTCTACAACCTTCTTATGTACTCGGTATCAACTACAACATGCCAGCTTGTTTCTACAACCTTCTTATGTACTCGGTATCCACTACAACATGCCAGCTTGTTTCTACAACCTTCTAAGTTCTTATGTAACTTTGATGGTGAAATCATCAGACACATTATAACATTTTTAAATGTTTGCCAAAACATTAATTCAAGTCATTCTCAAAACTGGAAAATTTATGTGAATGCACGGTACGATTTTACATACATGTTTGTCTGTGTTCATGTTGTCACTGTCTCTTAAAAACCACGCGAAGGACAAATTCAGTTATTTGAAGGCAAAATGTCAGCCTGGCAACCAACTTTAGTAAATTACAAGATGTAATGACCTAAGAAAAATAAATTCTTTCTACCAATTTGAAAAGTAAGCATTTTTTATTAAACCAGCTGTATATTACTATTCACAATTTCAAACACTACATATTAGGAGACAGAACTGATTCCTGATGAGGTAAATCCATCAAGGAAGCAGCATCAATTACCTCCATGAATATAGGCTACATCTCTTCACAAAACTACTCGTATCTTACAGGATATGACCACACGAACAAACACACACACTATAGGCTATTAATAATACAATTAGGTAAGCAATTGAGACTCCAAGTGGCTGAACAAAGTATGACGGAGAGACAAACACAGCACAGCTACTCGCATTGTTCCTGGCCACACCCGTGGACAATATCAGATTATTATCAACCCACACGCAACACAATATCCCTCGAATTGCCAACTTGAGCCACATTTACGCTGCAGACAGCAGTAAATGATGTCGCATTGACAGTGTCCATTGAGCAGTTGAAAGGGGGAGAATGGTGAGGCGGGTGGATAATTGCCTATCAACATGTCCTCCATCACCTCGTTTGCTCCCGAAGCATTCAGTGAGCGGGGATTATTTTGCAACAACAACTCCATTCAATAATTCACACACCGATGCAGTTTCTGTGAACTCGCAATGGTCATTTATTACTGTCAGCACTGTACGCGTCCTATAGCAAGGCAATCAACATTATGCACAGAAACAGTCATTCGCATGGTGTGGAAACTAGAATGTGTAATGTAATATACATATGTGACGCTCAAGGTAGGGTCATGTCAAATCATCCACTGTTCCGTTGGATTTGGATGCAAATATTTGTTGTTAGGAACCATCAAATCAAGAAATACAAACTTTTAGAATTGAACTATCATTTATTTCAGACTTACAGCCAATTAAAGTAGTACGTGTAATAATAACTGTTTCTGCTTTATACAATAATAAATCAAATCCATTCATGAAAGTCAAGGTATAGTTTCAAGATTTACCAAGATTGCCGACCAGAGCTATAAGCTCCAGAAGGCACTCGGACAAGGAAGCCTTTGGCTTATCGAGAGTCCAACAATTTTCCACCTACGTATAACCCGCCCTCGCCAGACAGCTGTCAATTTTATTTTTGGTATATTCACACTGTTAGCATTAACACAATCATCAGATAATTTGTTTCAGTCATTTATTGTCCTCTGAGAGAACGAGTACTTTCTCATCTACATTGCTCCGAAACTGTCATGTCAGCACTAACTGTTACTTCTAAGTCCTTTTCTTTTACAGTTTTACCTAATGTAGTATCCCCCATTATGTATTCTTTGTTCACATTTCCATGTCCTATGTGGATGCATTTACACTTCCCAAAATTGACAACATTTGCCATTTTCAGACCATTTGACCAATTTGGATCATCCTGTAAAGTGTGTTTATCGGCATGTTTTAACTGTTCTGAACACTTTTGTATCGTCTGCGAATTTCAGTACTTTGCTTGATACATCATCATCCAAATCATATATATCAAGGATACTATAGGTCCCAACACCGACCCTTGTGGCACTCCACTCAAAACTGGTTTCCAGTTTGAAATCTCCCCCTCTACTATTACTCTCTGTCTTCTGTCTGTCAACCATCTTTGTATCCAACTGATCACACCACCCCCTATACCATGGGCTTTTAGTTTAAGTAACCAAATCTTCGAAATGGCACTTTATCAAATGCTTTCTGAAAATCTAAGTAGACAACACCCACTGGTGACCCATCATCTACCCACTTTGTAATTTCTTATAAAAAACATAAGAGATTGGTTAGACAAGACCTAGCTTTTAGGAACCCATGTTGAGATTGATTTATTAATATGTGTTTTACAAGGAATTCCACCATGTGGTCTCTAATAAGTGTTTCTAACAATTTGTACAAAACTGATCAATGTTAAGATCACTGGTCTGTAATTCTCTGTTTTGCTCCTCTATCCCTTTTTATATAATGGTGTAATGTTTGCTTCTTTCCATTTTATCGGAACAATTCCCTCTTTAAGTGACAAGTTAAAGAATATAGCAATTGGTGTACTGATTTTGTCTACAATTTCGTTAAGCAGTGTTGGTGGTATCCCGTCAAATCCAAGTGATTTGTTTTTTATCATCTTAATTTTCTTTGATATCATTTTAGGAGTAACAAACAACTGCCCTAATTGATTTGATTCATCCCCCTCAAATTTAGTAACTGGTAATGGCAGTGAACTTATATCTTCTGTAGTAAACACTGAGGTGAAATACTCGTTCAGGGCCTCTGCCATTTGAAACCCATCAGATATTACAATTCCTGCACTGTTTTTTAGTGTTATCTCGAACCTTCTGTTTATTCCTTATGTAAGTGTAGAAATTCTTGCTATCATTTTATACAATTTGCCAATTTTTGCTCAAAAGTTTGTTTGGATTTTCTAATTTCAGTTGTAGCTAGGTTAAGGGCCTCTTTGTAGTTGTTATAGTCTTCTATATTTCCAGTGTTTCTGTAAACTCTCCACATAATTTGTTTGTAAGCAATCTTTCGTATAGCTTCTCTTGACAGGTGTTTCTTCCTAGATCATTTCCCTTGCTTTTTTTAGGGGAACAAATGTTTCAATAATGCCCTCAATATCAACTTTCAAAATGGTCCAAGATTCTGTTGCTGTCTTGTCCTTCATTAAGTTAGTCCAATCTATGTGTACTAAATATTTTCTCATCTGTTTAAATTTGCCTTTGTTAAAGTTTCTCCTCCATCGCTTTTTACCATTATTTCCTGGTTGTACTTTTATACTAAAATGGGTCTGGTTATGATCACTAGATCGGAGATCCCAAAGGTTCATGTATTTTAACATTATCAACTAATTCGTTCTTTATAGCATTGTGCAGTTTTACATGTTAATATGTAACATTAACTAAACAGCCTTTCCTGTAATCTGTAGTATAGTACCTCAAAAGGCAAGCATGTTAAACCTTTCACTTTCAGTGTTTAATGTCTGTTTTGGCAGCATAATAAACAAACTTCAGTGGTAACCTTCAAGTAAAGTGTTACAACTGTGTAAATAGCGTTTATGGCATTTTAACATCAATACCATCTGTACAAGCATTTTGTTCTTCATATTATTTCACGGTTTGCATTAATCCCGTTTTTGGCACTGTTTCATGGTCATTCAAAGTAGCCTCTGTCATCAATGCCCAAATTTGACAAGTTGATTTATTCTAGATATAAAAATTTAAATGACTAAATTTACCAATAAATAAAAGTGTATTTCGTAGCAACAATACTTCACATAATGTGAGTCGAAAATTCAAAATCTTCCAGTTTACGTTATTTTTGATTTTGAACCCTGAATATCCATCATGATGATGCAAGACAGCATCGACACATTGAGCAAGGCGTACCTTTGACAGGTTGGGGATACGTGGGGTGGCATGTGGTACTTGCAGTCAAGGATCCTCGTCAAAGTCTCACTGTCATTTGTCTCTTGGAATGGAGGCTCTCCACACACCAGCATGTAGAGGATGACACCCAGGCTCCACACGTCTAAACAGCAATAGGTTCAGTTAGATACATTCCACACACCAGCATTATACAGTCCAGACTCCACACGTCTAAACACAACAACAGGTTCAGACAGATTACTCCACACACCAGCATATAGAGTCCAGACTCCACACGTCTAAACACAACAGGTTCAGACAGATACATTCCACACACCAGCATATAGAGTCCAGACTCCACACGTCTAAACACAACAACAGGTTCAGACAGATATACTCCACACACCAGCATATGGAGTCCAGACTCCACACGTCTAAACACAACAACAGGTTCAGACAGATATACTCCATACAACAGCATATAGAGTCCAGAGTCCACACATCTAACCACAACTTGTTCAGTTAGATACACACCACACACCAGCATAATATAGAGTCCAAACTCCATGCATCTAAACCAGCGGTTCCCAAACTGGTGTACACGTAACCCCAGGAGATACGCGAAATTTTTTGAGGGGGTACGTGATGGGTTGGCTGAAAATAAAGACCTTGCCACTTTGTGGTGTCAACCAGGGAGATAATTAGCGTCTGAAATAGGCCCTATCATCAAACCCACACAAAGATTTTTCATACAGATATTAAGCGCTATTAGAAAATCAATTGTATTTACAAATTCCAATTGATGTGTTGAGGCAGACAGACTGCCACGGGACGATGTGTGCGCGTGTACAACTGATGGCAGACAAACGAGGGAGGTGAACCCTAAACCAAATCACTGCAAATCACGATATGGCCTCGCATCTAAGACACTCTAGTCAGAGCTAAGTGCAGTTCTTGACGATATTGTCAAGACAGTACGTGTTATAAAGTCCAGCACTTTCAGTATGTGATTCTGCTACTGTTTATGCCAAGAGGTTGATGCGGACCAAGAATTGTTGTTCTTCTACACCACGGTATGTTAGTCAGGGAGTCACGGAGGTATACGTTGCTTTTATGATATAACGTTCGCCTTTCATTGTTTCTGAATTATTTTTAGGCGCTGAGTCCAAATCTGACAGCAGCCAGATGATACACCTTGAGCATTTTTTTAATTGAAAAATCAGAATGATCACAAAATGCTCCCTTTGAACATGTTATCAAGCCATGTGCGACATAAAACATCAATTAAATTAGCCATGTTGATGTTAGTGAAATATATATCAAATGACACATATATATTTAAATAATAGTAAGTTATGGAGTAGCTAAAACACAATAATGTGTCTGGTTTAATCACTGTTGTGACTTATTGAAGCACAGGTGCTCGTGCATTAAATGCAACCAGCTTAAACTGGCAGCAGTCATTTGTATTGAGTCTGGCGTTCTGCAACAGTTTCTCAGTTTGTGTTGGATTTCATCCTTTTCCATTTTAGATAGTTTGCTGAATTTTTAATATGGTAATCTGTCGTCTTTTATGTGTTCCAAACAATTTTATTTGATTAAGTCAAAGCTATCTTGAGGTCGATATTTAGGTAAACTTATTTAAAATTCCCGCGTCGCTTAAATATGTCATTTTTAGAGGGGTGTCGGCTTTTTGTCGATTTTAGTTGTTTTGGATCTTGAATAATATTAATTTAGTTCTGTTTTTTCAAAAGGACAAAGTGATATATTTTTGTTTGTAGAAACGTTGTCATGTGCAGTAGTGTGCAACTAGGGCAAAGCAACTGCAATGCCATCAAAGCTATATTCACTTTGTATTTTACACCGAACCAATTTTTGCGGTAAACAATGGCTAGAATTTAGAAGCAGCACACTTAAAATCTTATTTTACAAAAAAGCTCACATACTGTGGAATGCAGGAACGAAACAAGGTTCGGACCGGTTAAGTATCGCATCCCAATCTGAAACAGTTTGCAGAGCTCCGGACTCGTATACCAACGACTGCTCCCTGTCTTCTGCGTCACTCGAGCGCATGTATTTTTGCATTTTTCAAAGGGATGTCAGTTTTATGTATGTCGCTGTGTTGTTCTGTATAAAGACCAACCCACTGTGTCCGACTGTGTGTATTCCTGTCCAAAACTGTTCCCCGAATTACGGGCCACGTTTTGACAAGGAAAACGATCACTAGTATAGAGGTGATTGCTTAACCAGCCTCAATTCTGGGAAGTTTTGTTTATCTTGTGATAAAAGCGAAAGTGTTTTAATTGAATTAGGTGAAAAATGCTGTTTAAACTGTAATTAAATTCTTCGTTACAACGATGGGGTACACACACGTTCAGTTCAGGCATCGGGGGTATGTGGAGAGAAAATTATTGGAAACCGCCGATCTAAACACAACAACAGGTTCAGTCAGATACACTCCACACACCAACATGTAGAGTCTAGACTCAACATGTCTAAAGTACATTGTTAAATTCAATTTTTAAATGGCTGAAACTGATAGCTTAGAATTATGAACAAGTGTGCAGAAGTGGCTGTAAACGGTGATCAGCTAGGACTCCAACAATATGCTGGATTCAAAAAAGGTCAAATCCACCAGTCAATTACAAACACGCAGAAACTAAAAAATAACATGTTTATTATTGAAACATATGATTGTTTATTACATGCCAGTTGTCTAAGTATGATCAGTGTATTCAGCATTTCACAATTGTTTAAACTCTCAAAATACTTTGGCCACTGACGCTTATATAGGAAGACTGGCAGGATACGTAACTAGTATGGAAATAAGCAAATCAGATAAGACAGTATTTATTTAAAAAAAGTAAGATTCCACGTATAATTTAATACAAAGTGTTTATTAGTCATTTCCTACATGGAGTCAAATTTAGCCATCACCAATATGCAATGACATTTATAACTCGACAATACAGAACACCTATAAAGCCTCTTAGTACATTCAGAAATTTTTTGGAATGTTGGATGTTTGCCACATCTCTGGTTACTTATCACAACGTGAAGTTGATTCAAGAAATGGGTGCAGCTATTCATATGAATGCTGACACACTATGGTGGCAGTCAGTGCTGAGTGTTATGGATTACTCCAGGATTAACCACACTTGATGATATTCATGATAAAAGATTTCTTGTCATGCAAAATTATACTTTGATCATCCTATTGTTATGTGAATGGACTGCCTAGTGCTCACCAATAAAACAGGTGACCTACTTTGACTGCATCTAGAACAGTAGGAGCTTTATCAAGCTGCACAGGATTTACTATCTTCCTTTTAGTGGACAACAAGTCTTGACATTTTCTTATGCATCCTGGTGGATCCAACTAAACAACCACGGAACTGAATGTTGTCCAACTTGTCAGTGAAATCATTTCTTTAAACAACTGAAATCCTAAATGAAAAACATTTCAACGACCCAAAGTCTCTGTGAAAATGTTATTTCAGTCCATGAAATTATGATTTAAACTTGTTTACAGGATCAAACTTGCAACAACTGAATATTATGTATTATTTATAAATATTTACAATTTGGTTATATTCCAACAAACTTGAACACATTCATGTTCATTCAAACTACATCCTGAAGGTTTATTTTGATGATATATGTATTATGTATTACAATACATCACAGTGCCATAAAATGGGTGCTAGTTATTCTTTTAAATAAAAAGAAACTACATAAGTATTTTATAATAATCTTCTATAGTGGATACCTAGTGGTAATTAATGAAAGCCAGTAAAACTAAGTAAAAAATGGGCCACCCTGAAGTCCTTGGACTATACCGTGAGTTTGTAATTATTAATGAAATGGTTTTTGGTGAATCGTAGTTACAGATCATTAAGGGTTATGATGGAAGTAAAATGTTGACATGTTTAGTAGAGACTATATGCTTGCCAGTGAAGATACACCTGGAAATAAAATATTCGAGTAGACTGTTTCGTGAAGATTATATATATTAGTTAATATGTTATTAAAAATACTGTAGAATTTTATCCCGATACTCTGCTATTTAGGCCGGTCTCCAGTGGTTGTAGAAACCTTGCAGGAGAGTTGGTGAGCTGCAATCTCGCATGTAGCACAATTAAAGGTTGTTTAAGAAAATGTGCACACATTTTCTATTCTCATTTTGCACCAACCACCCTTCCCGAGAATGGAAAGAAGGAACAGATGAACTATGATAAAACTTTATTTGTTCACATGGTACATATACATAGCATGCATTTTGACTTAAAAACAGTAGCAATTAATGACATAATACTGCTTGAATTGGAGTGAAGTAATAGTTGCAAAATGTGTAGTAACACATCTTAATAATATGCCTTATAATTTTGGTTAAATATGCTTTAACCTTTTCGAGAACACCTAAGTTAAATTATTGTATATATATTATTTTATACCTAAGTTATTTTAATCCTAGACCATATCTTTATATTGCATTGGTAATTATCTCTATTGCTGTTTTAAAGTTTATCAGGTTCTGCCAGTGCAGTAGGGATTCTTATTACACATTATATATTTATAGCCCACATGGAGGCATTCTGTTTGATACTGGGACAGTGGCAGGCAGTGAGAGGAGGCTAGTCCAATACACAGGCTTACAGCATAATTTCTGACACCAGGCCAAGCTCCATTCAGCCACCCCACAGATCAGAGATAGGCCAAAGTCCACTATCCAGTTATAAATAGAGATAAGTGGCCCAGGCAGCTGCAGGAGGCTTAAAGCTGTAGGAAAATTTAGCATTTTGGGGGACCCTGAGATGCTCTTAGAATGATGAAATCAAATACAGATTTCTTGTGTATAGTGGCACTACGACATGAAATGTCTATGCAAAATCAAAGAGGGTTTTGGGGGGCCCTTAGAATGATTCAATCAAATACAGATTTCTCATGCATAGTGGCAGCATCCTAAGACACGTCTAGGCAAAATTAGCTAACGCTGCATGGCGGACGCAGAATGATGGGATAAGTACATTGGACCTTTTTTCTCATGCATAGTGGCAGTACCATAAAATATGTCTATGCAAAATTAGAGAAAAAGTTGCTGAACGGTTTCTGAGATATGGCAGCTAACGGCGCACAGCGGACACATAGTGATGGCATAAGTCCGTCGGACCTTTGGCCCAAAGGACTAGCAGTAACACTAACAATGCATGGATTATTTTCCAGAACACATCACTTTTCCTTCATAGTACTTTTTAGTAGTATTTTAGACATTTTATCTGGGACAATATTTGACACCAGTAAACTTGCCAACCCAATACTTCAAACTGCCTCACACCGTCCTGGCCTGCACAATTTAGTGAACTGAGGGGCCAAGCACCGACAAACAAACAACGTACAAACGCACCACAAGATGACGTCACACTGCCACAAACACTTGGCCACCACGTCAATTACTGCCATATTCACAAATCAGGCAGTCATAAATATTAATTAGCTGCCCTGTTTGTCATGCAACAAGTACCGTCAGACTTCCATACACAAGGCTATTACCATCCTGGACGTGCTTTATTGCCTGGTTAAGACTCAATCCCACTGAGCCGAGGCCATGAATGCCTCGCTCAGAATATCACTGAGACTAACTGTGAATAAAAGCTCACTCAGTTGCACCAGTAGTTCTATGTAGGCACAACTTAGGAACAAATTAACCTGTGCCACACTGCCACTGAAATTAGTGGATCATGCCTGCAACCTGCAATGTGTACACCAAGTGCCTTGCTAATGATAGATCATATATATATATATATATTACATTCATCTGGTACATCAAGATTCCTGCAATTGCAAGAATATATGTAACTTAATAACTATGGTAACACAATGTGAGCCACAACATATTGTATAAATATTTTGAAGAAAATATTTTGTTGGGGTGATTCATGGCAGAGCTAATATTTCTAAGAACCCAACTAACTTTCAAAAAAACACCTTACATGCCTGCATGCTACATTCTCACCATACTATTGAAGAACTAGAGACAAACAGAATGACTAAAGCTATAATTTACGACTGAGAACATTTAATAATTGGGCTAAATAGAGGATTGTTGTGAACGTCTACCTTGTCCAAATATTGATCAACTGTCCAGACTGAACATGGAACTTGGAAGACGGAACACAGGAATTTATCTATCTGCAATGAGTAGTGATATAAATTTGATTAAATATAAAACTACGTCAGAAAAATAGAGTTCTTCCTCTGCTGTCATTGGGGGACACTTTTCGGTCATGCTTCCCCAAAATATAACTGACGGGAAATCAATTGGAGTACATGTAGCAATTGTGTTAAGTTGCATTACCGGCTCTGAGATCAATATATGGAATGAAATGAATGCAGTGAAGAGTTGCCCGTTGACTTTATACATTTGCTGAGAGTTCGCAAACAAATCAATGAAGTATGTTGGACAAAAATATTGGACAGATGATTGCATGTCAGTCCAGATATCAACCACAAATATCAGTGATTATATATATATATATATAACTATATATATATATATATATATATATAGACACTAGCAGGGCAGCCAGGAAAACAACTTTTATTTGCTAGACTGATGAAGATAATTAGAATTGTGCCAAAAGCCAATGTATAATATTAATATCCTATCCACCAAAGTCATGCACATGTGTGTATATATGTATAATTTATATATTCATTCACCTAGTGAAATGCTACTGGTCTGCCAACAATTAAAATTTAAAACAATTAAAAGTATGTCAAATATTGTTATGTCTTACTTTTAAACTCTAATAACAATCAGTCCTGCCAATATAAAATATGCACATGTACAGTATATGTGTAGAGACTAACCATGTGGTAAACCATCAAACAATCTTATTTCACAATGAATTTTTTTTTAAATGTCTTCATCCTAAAAATTTGGCATCCTTTATTTTGAAACAGTGCTGAATACCAAGTTGATATATATATATATATAATATATATATATACCATTGCTTTTACAAAAGAGTAACATGCCAAGGTTATGTGTATTTTTTACCCAGAATCAACCAGATATGGAGACTAGAATGTTTGCTGGGTTCTACCCTGTCCCCCTTTGCCATCTTAAGACTATTGGAACCAGTCAACTTCAAAGCCATTTTTGGACAGGAATGCCTACCTCTATTAACTATTTATAAGTTCCAACTGTGGATGTTTATGGTACTAAAACGTTTCATTGACATTTGGATATTTTGTGTGTGCAACATTCAAATTGTGAACATTGTTTCAGACATATTAATTAAACACAATTTGGCAGCAGTGTATATCTTTGACACATTTATTTAAATCTAGTAATATGAAGAACATTAATTATTATTATTATAAAAAAGAAACAGTCTCAGTTTAAATGATTACATGCAGTATATCCCATTTGGAGTGTAGGTCATAGAACAGCTGTTTTTCATATGGACTTTGGTTAACTTCTAATTGAACCAGTTACTGGACAAAGTTGTTGGTTCCTAGTATTTAGTCAGTGGTACTTTTTTATTCACCCAACATGGGGCAATTACAATTGTTATTTTATTGTAATGCATGTCTGATTAATTAGTCATTACAAATTATTGTCATTTTGTTAAAAAATATTATTATGATTACATTAAGTCATGAGTTGCAATGGTCTGCCATGAATAACATCCTTGAATAATTGAGTTTATATTTATAAAGTTAAAAATAGGTTAACTTTCATTACAACACAAGTTTGTAGGTTTCTTTTGAATTGTGTCCGTTGTACACCAGGGCTTTGTTCATGGCACAAGTTCACAATATTTACTAGTCATTCTGACAGATGTATCCCAGCTCACTAATTAACATTACACTGCTTATTATAATAATAATATGAGTAATAACTTAAGGATAATAGTGCAGGGCTCTATTATTTCTGGTGACAAAACAAATGCTGACATGTTTGTAAATGTACATGTATGCATTTAACACAGTGGGCAACACTATGACCATACTAATTGCAATGACATTGCTTGTATCTGACTTACTATGACACTACCATAGCCATACAACCTGGTCACCTGTTTGACTTTTTGTCATCTAATCTATCTATAGAGGTAGATATGATTCAAGTAATTTGTCATAGAAAAATGGACACACAGAAAAGTACAGAATACACCACAGGAACATTACGCTTGCAATGCAAGGTACAAACATACATTATTACATAAATATTATTGAAAATTATTAAAACAATACTTTGTCACCCTAACCTTTGCACTCTTATTAAAACAAAAACAATATTCAGTCTAATCATGTGCTGCGATGTTGTTTTTATACTGATAAGTTGTACAACCATTTCAAAAACATGCAACAACCTTAGATGGGAAGAATAATACTCAGTAATTGTAAGGTAGTGTAATCAGTTACACATATTATGCAATTGTACTATTAAAGTTACATTTGTCAAATAGGCAATACAACTGTAATCGATGATATTACCATATAAAAATGTATTCATGATTACACTCGTGACTATATTATTACATAAATATATATATATCTGTTCTGGACAGCTGTTTAGTACACTATCCTCTAGCTCTCAATTTGGGACATAAAAGAACCACTGAGGACGACAAGCACCCTAGCAGTGCCAGCATAGAAAGGTCGGCTTGGCGATAATGTTCTGAAAAAGGCTGACTAGTTGAATGAGACCTCATAAGATCAAAACATTGTAACCACAATATAATGAATATATACAAACTAGTCAATTAATAGAACATTGCCGAGTTTTGGAAACAACTAGAACTAGAGCTACCTCCAGGGTAAGAATCATCTCGGAGGGAGATGTACACACAAATGACAAAATAAACAATGTACATTCAAACAATGGCTAAGTTATTAATGTAACTGTAAGTACATACAAAAGTAATCACAACTGAATTGTGTTCATTGAGTTTCATTACACTAACTTGTAAATTGTGCAATGTATTACATTTGTGGTATAATCATCCCATCAGATATGTGGGGACTGCACCATTGGAATGAAAATTGGCACAAGATGCACCAGTGTAGATGCTGCAGTGCCCAGATTAACGAGGGTGGTTGTAGTGTGTATAGAAAATAAATTGACATGGAATGTCTGTAATATACTAAGCATAATATTATTATTAGTGACAGGGGGTATCCACGATAAGATGGGCAGAGTGAAAAGATGAACACTGCCACTGTCTTAGTGTCTATGAATTTACAGCACATATGATGTAAATTGTGCTACTATGTAAACATAAGAACTCTTATGTTTACGTAATAAAGAATACGATGGTTAATGAATGTGAAAAATACATACCGACAGCTGGAGCATCATAGGAATCTCCTAGTAATATTTCCGGAGCAGAGTATGCCAATGATCCACATGATGTTTCCAACTTGCTCCCAGGTATAAATTTGTTGCTAAAGCCAAAGTCTGTCAATTTCACAATTCCTAATTTCTCAAAAAACACAACGTTTTCTGGTTTAAGGTCTCTATGCACTACGTGTAACTGGTGGCAATAGTCGATTGCCTGGACGATCTGTCTGAAGTAAACCCTGGCTTGTTCCTCGTCCACACCACTGTCGTGTTTCATGATGTAATCGTACATATCCCCACCATCTCCAAGTTCGAGAATGAGAAACAATTTGGTTTGTGTGTCTATCACCTCATACAGTCGAACCACATGTGGATGTTGAACTAGCTTCATGCACCTTACTTCCTGAAACAGGTGTGATTTTGAAACTTCGTCTAACTTCGTCTTGTCAATCACTTTCACGGCAACCTTTTCGCCGGTGAAGACGTGTCGAGCGAGTTTGACAACAGCAAAATGCCCCTTGCCGATAGTTTCTTCCAGGTCGTATAAACCGGCAATGTTGCCGTTCTTCTCCCGCTTATAATTCATATTGGCTACTATCTTTAAGCTACTATCTCTCATGAACGATCTCCTTATCATGCATTCTCAATAAAATGAACATCACAACAACAAAAAGAGAACCGCCCCTGCGATCCTCCCCTACTAGCGACATTTTAAAACCAACACATGAAGTTGTGGTCTCTACGCATAATTCTGCGCATTCTTCCTGGTGCACCATGTGACTGCAACGTGCGATTGTGAATGGCTGCCGACGAAGATATGGCGAAGACCACATTTTTCATTAATCCGCTTCATTAGAAACACCCAAAAAAGGGGATATAATTGTTGTCTCCAACATCAACGACTAGGTGGCTGCCCATACGTCAAAATATGTGTAGACGGTTACGCAAATAATTATGCGGGCCTTCAATATAGTAGTTAGCGCCTAGTTTTTGGTCGCGCTCATGGTCATGGAGCGTACCCGTAGCGTAGGTCTACGCTGGCTACGGCTGTACGTACTACGTACTACTTTTAGTTTTAGAATGGGGACATTGAGCCATGACGGGAGCATTGGGCCATTGGCATTTTTGTCATACTTAAAAGGCGGGCTAGAAGGAAAAGGCGGACACAGTGCTGCGATTTTGCTCCCAACAATACACAAATAATAATGTTAATATCGTTTCAGTCAGATTATCTCAAGAGTTAATGGCTGCTATGACCGTTGGCCAAAGGATTGAACGCCTCATTCGGCTCGTCCTTGCCTTAATTGCAAGCATGCAGTCGCCTTCCCGATGGGAGGAACTTGAAACACTTGGACAATGGGTGTTCTTTGGCTTTCATAACTGATTTTGCTTTAGCCAGGACAATTCCAGCGCAGATATCGTCCACTGATGACGTTAAACGGAATAAAAACATCTATTGCTTGAATTTATGTTATATTACATCCTGCTATCTATTTCCACGTCCACCAAGCAAAAAAAATCAAAAAATTCAATGAATTAGAAATTCCACGTTTTATGCTGTACATCCGGACATTTTCGAATATGCATATTTTTGGCGCGCTTTTCGGGATGCCGAGATGTGACGTCACTTATGACTCAAACTCGCATCAGGCCGACCCTTCCCATGCATTCAGAGCATGTTTACAAGTATAGCTTTTGGGTCGAAACGAGCGTCAGAATGAGTTATTGTGCAATGTTCCGACGTAATACAAACACTAGTCATCATAGAGGAACAAACAGTTATCTTACGGTTCCACATGAATCCAATTTTATTCAAAACAAACTGCGAATGGGCCTACATGTCGACTAGATTTCGCCGAGCTTGGGCTCGTTTTCAGAATAATTATATCGAATGCAACCAACGGGAGATAATGTACACCAATAAACATACATAGCAAACATATATTGTATCCAGCTACATAAAGTAACGTGTATAATCTCATAATATCACTAGAATATCGATATATGAAGGAGTTGTGTACAATTTACCATAACAACTTAAATCAGAAAGAGTTTCCGCAGCTCCCGATAGCTCAGTGTGTAGGCGCGTTGGTTACTTGTCATTCGTTTTACAATCGGGCGACGCCGGTTCAATCCTGACAGCATGCAAACTATTTATTTTCTTTACACTTTTGTTGTTGATGTTTTCACGAAGTAATATAAACCAAATCATTTAGTATACTATGATGCACTGTTTGTAAATAATTTTTATTTTGTAGTAATTATTTATTTGCCACAAAAATGAAAATATGGTCATTATATAACGATGTTTCTAAATTTTATTTATTCAAACAAATGTAATGGATATCTAATTTATTAATTGTAAATATATTGTACAGCAATATACTAATATTGTAATTATATATGTGAAAACAGATTGTGATCTGTCTGGATAAATACAATTTAGAAACATCGTTGTATATAAGACCATATTTTCATTTTTGTGGCGAATAAATAATTACTACAAAAATATTAACAAATATTTACAAACAGTGCATCATAGTATACTAAATGATTTGGTTTATATTACTTCGTGAAAACATCAACAACAAAAGTGTAAAGAAAATCAATAGTTTGCATGCTGTCAGGATTGAACCTGCGTCGCCCGATTGTAAAACAGACGGAAAGGAACCAAAGCGTTTACCAACTGAGCTATTAAGGCCGACAGCAATTCGCTGACTGATTTCAGTTGTTATGATAAATTGTACAACTTCTTCATATATCGATATTCTAGTGATATTATGAGATTTTACACGTTACTTTCTGTAGCTGGATACGATATATGTTTGCTATGTATGTATATTGGTGTACATTATCTCCCGTTGGTTGCATTCGATATAATTATTCTGAAAACGAGCCCAGGGCCAAGCTCGGCGAAACCTAGTCGATTTGTAAGCTCATTTGCATTCATTGTTTTGAATAAAATTGAATTCATGTGGAACCGTAAGATAACCGCTTGTTTTTCTATGATGACTAGTGTTTGTATTACATCGGATTATTGCATAACAACTCATTCTGACGCTCGTTTCGACCCCAACATTATCCATGTAAACATGCTCTGAATGCATAGAAAGGGTCGGCCTGCTGCGAATGTGAGTCATGTGTGACGTTAAGATACCACGTGATCGCCTAGCTCATTAAATTTTTATTTTCCGCGGGAATCGCTACACAGACGGGTTTAAAATCGAATTTATGCTACAAATGTATTTTTCTGTATTTTTTAAATGTTCTCGAATGTTACATGCAATATTAAACTTTCTGTACACATGGAAAACGGATTTTAGCTAATGCCTTGTTTTTATTTCCTTTAAGCTGTTGCCAACGATTTTCTGACCTCTTCACAATTCTTTCAATGATCTTTCTGTCACTGGCTTTGGTGCATGGGCACCACATCGCGACCTTGAATTTCATGATGCTTTCTACTGTTATAGGCCGCGTAGGGTGGGATATGGATGATGGAGCCTCCTTTAGGGATATATAATGGGCATATACTTATATTGATAAACTTGTAATGCTGCCGTACGATTGTCGTGTTGTTATGCTACCTATTACTAAAGAATAAGTGGCATTTGACAACAATGACGTTAATTTAAAACATTGTCCTAAGGAGGCCTGCGTCTTGCCCCATGCCTGGAAGCTTGGAACCAACTTTGGTTTACCTCACATACAATATGACATTCCACAAGTTTCTCAAGACGGTTCATTATCACATACACTGTATGCATGTTACTCACACACAAAAAGTTTTTAATGTGGTTTGTTATCTGGTTCCCTGTAAATGCATAGTGTTGTCCTATACCCTTCTTTTTGTCAGGTGGGCCGCCTTACCCAACATTCCCCTACTTTACGTGGATCCGGGGGCATATGTACGACTTGTACGCTCCCCGCTTGGCTTAATTGAACGAGGATCAAGGGGATTAACTATAATCGGATCTATTTTGCTGATCTATTTGTGTGACTGGAGGTGCACGCCCCACCCCATTTCCGTTTCGGCCTCAAAGGGGTGCTGTTTGGGGTTTTTGGAGAGCCCCAATAGTGGTGCAGGATTTTAGTGAGCCTTAAGGGTGATGGGAGGTTGCGTCCCCCCTCGGCCAACATTTGTCGTCCTATAGATACGATCTTGCATACATTTATTATTTTGTGCATCAAATATGAAAAGCCAGCAACACATAATACTAGTTTTCTTTACCCCAGCCAATTCTATATGAAAACACTGGATAGATATAATTGTATCAGGCCCGTTGGCTCAGGATGTGTACCTTCCCCCACTCTGAGACAAAAGAGTTCCGCTCGAGGTCTAAAAGGGGTGTATTTACAGATGGAGGTTTTTGGGAGCCTGAAGGGGAATGTATTTGGAAGTCTCAAAGTTGGAGGTATTGGCAGCAGGTCGAAAAACGCACCCTTCAAAAATCAACCATGCTACGGGCCTGTGTATGCACATTTCAAGGGCAAAGTAAAAAAACATGTGTAATACATATGGACGGGGACATTTTAGGACAGTGGGATGTATGTGTGTGGTGGTATTAGGGCCTAAAACTCTATGATTCCTATGTACTTAATAGACTGAGTGGCGTGGTGCAAAGCGTATCACCGAGACAAGGCACGTAGGCACACATACACACCTCACGCATATAATTACATCAGTAGCACAATGCTACTTTCATTGCATTGTAATCATCTATCAATCAAATGAATATTGACATGGTAGTACAGTAATATAAATTCAAAATACAAGCCATATGTATATGCACGCACGCACGCACGCGCAAACGTACACACACACGCGCACGTACGCATACTTAACAATAACATACCATAATAGTATACGTTGTGAGAGGGATAGGTGCGTTATGCCTCACATGACGAAACTTACCAAATGTGTAGGACTGCCATTAGCATTAATTTGTGTGTGTTTTCTTGTTACTTTTTTCTAAGATTATGCCATTTTACAACAATAATTAAATATAACTATGTGTGTTACTTGGCTAAAAGTTTAGGTCTTAGATAAAAAATAGTTTACAAAAATTAAATCGTGTTAATTTAGCAGCTAGATCATGGAAGTTTCATTATTTACACAAATTTTAGTCAAGTTCTTGAATTCTCGCAGCGCCGCTCAGTGATGCGTAACATAACTGGTGGCCTGCCTGCAAGTTGCTCAACAAAGCATACATCATAAGTCCTAAGTATATCACTGGACGACAACGCGTTGTGTTTCATTCGCTGATAGGTAGGCATAGGTCTACAAAGTTGCTGCGCCTCACTGGCGACGGTACTAACTGAAGCCAAGTTAATTGCGTCTGAATGCATCAGTAGGGCCAACTATCATTATATCAAGACGGCATAACTTTAAAAACGTCACTGCTCTATCGTCATTCCCCATTGAAGTATTGACAACATCATGCTGTGTCCAGAACACGATCCTCCAAATTCCAATAAAACTATTCAAATCTTAGACTATCATTGTGAAGGCTTTATATAGTCACTGTTAATTAGTCTGCTAGATCAAGTGTTGCCAGCCACCGCCATATCGTTTTTTTTTACTACCACATTGCTCCAGTTTACGAATTGAATAGTGGATAGGCCCCATACCTCGCTATGATATATATATGTTTAATCGTGTTAACGCGACCGGTTTATTCTATGATGCCTTGCACAATCGTCTCTGATATGGTGTTGTGACGGATGACACCTGTAGACATACTAGGAGACGGTGTCATCTTACAGTTGACAACAGCGGCTCGATGTTCCAGCGAGGCAGTCAACTTTCTGTCTTACAAAGTCATTCGTTTTAAAGTCCCTTGCTCGTATACATACAGGATGATTTTGAACGACAAGTACCAGTTTATACATTGGCCTTCCATCAATGTATAAGGTGGTGTTGAAGTCATGGAGGTCAATAAAAGGGCCTAATAAAAATGTATGATATTAGGCCTATAGGGCTTACAGTAGATCAGAAATATAGGCAATATGTAAAAAAAATCCTAATACGTAGCAGTACGTCATCATTCTCTGTCCAGGCCATGCTGGTCAGCTTGCCAGTTTCTTTTTATGTTGTATGTCTATCCCCGTCACTGCGTAGGCCTACGTTAAACTCACGTCCCTCTCACTGGTGCTTCCGTGCCTTGCATGCGCCTCTCCACATTATGCATTTATTGTTGAAGTTCTCCATTGCATTCCATATATATATATACATATAATATATATATATATATGTGTATATATATATATATATAAATCGTATCCAGGAGGTATGGGGGCTATGCATCAGCGAGAATGACGTGCCCCATATGTTGCTATAAATTGTCGTATCTGTGCCGCTGTAAATTCAGTCACGGGACCCATTCGAAACGTTCTGCGGGCACACCAAATTCTAAAAGTCTAGGCCCCCTAGACACACCTATGATCTCCCATAGTTTCCAGCGAAATCCCCACCCTCTATATATCCCCATAGGACGTATCCAGGTTGCCCGGACTCCGGGGCCTTTCAAATCCATACAGCTCTATTATAATTATCATAAAGGAATTAAGTAAACCAAGATACCCATGGGTCTCTTGCATTATGTACCCTGATAAGACCTTGCGATAATACTGCACAACGAACGGAACCGATGACGTATACGTGTTCGTCTTGTACAAAAATCCGGTGCAGTCGGCCCTATGCCCCCAGAACCCCGCACTGCCCTAGCTTGACGTTGGTTTGTAACCTCCCAAAATAACACAAATCCTGGGTAGATCGACCCATCGCCAATGCTATAATTTGTGAATATTCCGGTAATCCCAGTAACAACTAAAAGGTAAGTTCTTATATAGCGCAGTACCCAGTCCTCAGGACTGCTCAAAGCGCGTTTACACTTACCCGTGCAAGATTGATACGTTGGGGGAGGGGTTCCGAATGGGATAGGCATGGTGAGACAGATTCTGTCAAAACTATACACGACATTTCGTGCATTCTTGAGCAATAGTTTTAAAAATAATAGTGTTGCAAAGTGACATAGAAAAGAGCCAAACCACAGTTAAAAAAATATATTCTTGCGTTTGGATTAGAGCCGTCCATGAGTACGTTACATGTATAAATATAGTGCGCTGATGGATTTTTTCGGTCGGGTTTCGGACAATCAGAAGACTATAATATAGGCGCATGGGCGAATCTCGGGTTTGGCCAATGCGGGGTTTGGGCAATTGGCGTCGCAGCCTCCCACCGCCCCCGAGGCTCACCAAGATACCTCTAACTGCACCTCTCCTCAGAAAACTAAAACTGCACCCACATCAATTCCAAAACGGGGGTTGGGGGCGTGCACCCCCACACCCCAGATCCGCAAAACACACGGTACCCAACTATCCCATTCGAAACGTTCTGCGGGCACACCAAATTCTAAAAGTCTAGGCCCCCTAGACACACCTATGATCTCCCATAGTTTCCAGCGAAATCCCCACCCTCTATATATCCCCATAGGACGTATCCAGGTTGCCCGGACTCCGGGGCCTTTCAAATCCATACAGCTCTATTATAATTATCATAAAGGAATTAAGTAAACCAAGATACCCATGGGTCTCTTGCATTGTGTACCCTGATAAGACCTTGCGATAATACTGCACAACGAACGGAACCGATGACGTATACGTGTTCGTCTTGTACAAAAATCCGGTGCAGTCGGCCCTATGCCCCCAGAACCCCGCACTGCCCTAGCTTGACGTTGGTTTGTAACCTCCCAAAATAACACAAATCCTGGGTAGATCGACCCATCGCCAATGCTATAATTTGTGAATATTCCGGTAATCCCAGTAACAACTAAAAGGTAAGTTCTTATATAGCGCAGTACCCAGTCCTCAGGACTGCTCAAAGCGCGTTTACACTTACCCGTGCAAGATTGATACGTTGGGGGAGGGGTTCCGAATGGGATAGGCATGGTGAGACAGATTCTGTCAAAACTATACACGACATTTCGTGCATTCTTGAGCAATAGTTTTAAAAATAATAGTGTTGCAAAGTGACATAGAAAAGAGCCAAACCACAGTTAAAAAAAATATATTCTTGCGTTTGGATTAGAGCCGTCCATGAGTACGTTACATGTATAAATATAGTGCGCTGATGGATTTTTTCGGTCGGGTTTCGGACAATCAGAAGACTATAATATAGGCGCATGGGCGAATCTCGGGTTTGGCCAATGCGGGGTTTGGGCAATTGGCGTCGCAGCCTCCCACCGCCCCCGAGGCTCACCAAGATACCTCTAACTGCACCTCTCCTCAGAAAACTAAAACTGCACCCACATCAATTCCAAAACGGGGGTTGGGGGCGTGCACCCCCACACCCCAGATCCGCAAAACACACGGTACCCAACTATCCCGGTCCCCATTGACGCTCGTTTCAGGCAAAACGGGGATGGGGAGGTGGGATGTAGTACGCTGGCCCTGGCATTGATCCCAGCTTGTTACACTCTAATTAAGTTGTAGACCATGCTAACAATAAACTACTACATAATTGTGCAAAAATTACATAACTTTTTGTTTTATAATAGTAAGTCAAAACAACAAATAAATAGTTTTAGCTCTTTTGGGAATCTTTTTTATTTTATAGCGCGTGATCCATCAATTAACTTAAGTATGAATTAGCGCTTTAAAAGTACATTTAGGCGCGTCGGAACCGGGGGGGGGGGGCTTGGGATGATTGCATATTGTTCAGGTTTTTTGTTAGTCTTGGGGGGTTGTAATTTGATGTTTGTAACATCAGACATTGTTTTTGTGAGCCCGAATTAAGTGGGGTGTGCAATTTAAGGTTTTTAATTGAAAGCCTCAAGGTCACTAGTGGGTGTCTTAATTTATTGGGCCAGCCTCAGGGGGGTGTTTTGGAGAGCCTCAACCCTCAGTGAAATGCATTATTATTAAGCGAAGACTAAAGTTGATCATATTTACTTTAAAAGGTCAGTGTCATTTTCAGCCAGTCACTCAATTAAAGTTATACTAGTTTGAACAAATCAAAATGTTTGTTTAAATCTAAAAATTTACACGTACTTCAGAAGAGCGGGGTACACGTAGATAAAAAGGGTTGTACTCTCGATAAGCCAAAAGGCTTCCTTGTCCACCTGACATCTAGAGTTAATTCTCTATGTTAAATCATTCAGGAGCCAACGCTGACCCAGAACGAATCTGGAGACTCCCGGGCAAGTTGTAGTATTATTATACTATGGATATCCGACTGATTATTTCGGACATATTCTCAAACCTCTTGCAGCTACGACATAAATGTAAGAGCGCGTATATAAATCTAAAACAAACGTCTTTATTTTTGGCGGGAGATCAGGTTCATATACCAGAAATCTGTGCGAAAAACAAGATTGCGCATGCGTGAGACAACTTCTGGAGAAAGCTACACGCAACGCCCTCGAGTGAGAAATTTTATCATTTTTCGTGGTAGGTGCTTTCATTTATTTCAGGCAGTCCTAAATGTTGCAAACTAGTCAGCTGCCATATGAAGGAATGGGTCATGTTCACATCGGTCAAACGAGTTTGAGCCAATTTCATGAAGTTTTAGCGTAGAAAATTAACATTCTTTGTGCCAGGCTAATTTGCATATCTTTCCGTATTCCGCCATCTTTGTATGCTCGGTTTGCTTCGAAAGTTCATAAAAATTTGTCAACGCAGCATTCAGAACTCCTCAAATTTTAGTTGTATATGTGCCTAGCATTGCTGTCTTTCGGAACAGGTATGTGGTCGTGTACTTTCAGTCAACGTGTTCCGTGAAATCGTTTCGACGTTTTGGCGCACACCGTCGACCAATTCGTTCTTGTCTATCCATCTGGACCCAGATGGCGCGTCGGGTTTAGATTGGGGGCGCTCCTACCGTTAGAAAAGTGCGAGTGACACCTGTGGGGGAGTCTGGTAGTATGCGAAAAGCGATTGCTAGAACTTAACGTGACGAACCAAATGCATAATGCCCTGCCAAACGTTATTTATTAAACCCGTTTGTTGTTTAACGAGAACAAGGACATTGTCTAGAGAAAATGGCGTCGACCTTCCCTTACTGGCTTACACAAATCAGACTCTACAGTTTCTGCATCATGGTGTTGTGTCGTGATCGTTCTACTAGTAGTAGGTCTACGTCTATTGACATCCCTGCAGTGATTTACAGAAATGTGTTAAATCGGTTAATTTTAAGATTGGATTATAAAATATAGTATAGTATAGTAGCGTGATTTGGCAACATTCACACGTGCCATGATTAGGCTGATTTGAGGCCAACCCAGTAAGCATTATATGCCATTAGGCATTTAGTCATTTTATACCCTAGACATGCCAGGGCAGGGACAAGGCTTCCACTGATAAAATTCCAGGCCTTTGCCTTGGCGTGGTTCAAGCACCCACCCTCAGGGAAGTCAGTCTAGGGTTATGATTTACCGTTAGCATCAAACTGCAAACATTACCTACCACAGTTCTTGTAATCAGTAAGTTATTGTTTAACACTAATCTGCATATTATTTACATAACTATTTACTAAATATAATATATACAAATTAAGATAATACGTTATCTGTCTTAATTGCAGATGCTTTCATACTACAGTGCTTGATAAACATGCAAACTTATGATCCTGTGTTGGTTTAGGCATTATATTTATAATACAAAAGTAATAATAAAAATATATATTTTACTCCACACAGTTAATACACCACTATATCCTCTAAAAAGGAACGTTGGTGGTGCTGCACACATATTGCAAATGCAGTGAAAAGAAAGACAATTATTGGAAACTTTATAGTTTATTATATCATGGAAACTCTTAAAAACAATTTTGTGTGTGATATTCTAAATGAACTGTTGACCCATCCATCTGGATCTTAAAAAGTTTTCAAATGATATTTTATTTGTTCTATTTACAAAGTGCCATTGCATACTGTTATTGCATAGAACAGTTATATGGATGGGGTGTGTTTTAATAATATTACTGTTGTTCAAAACATTATCCATGTTTGCTGTGATTGTTGCAAGTTGTACATGTAAACAACTGAACAGTTGTAGATGATTTACGTCAGTTTGAACAGTCAGAAAATATTGTGAACAATTGTTTGATGTCCAGAATGAACCCTTAACTGGTAAGAAACCTTTATAACTCAGAGTGAATTTTGATAAAAATAAGAATTTTCTTTCTAGTTGTCATAGTTGAACCTCTAAAAGTTTGGTGTCCGAGATGCAAACTGTCTCTGCAAACCATCTATGCTAGCTTCATTATAGTAAACGTTCAACTTTGTGGGTTACCCTGGCATTGCACAGTGAGAAAAAATTTCTATTAATATTTGTGCCCAAGAGGCACCCACTAGCACGTTAACAATTTCAGTCCCATACAGTAAAACTGACGGGGATATACTGAGACATACAGAATGACAGAATCCCACACATAATAACATATAATAAGAGATGCCATGTTGTAGCGACACAGAGGAGCATGGAGACAACCAACGGCAGTGGGGCAGTGCCTCCTGACGCACAGTCTCTCAACGACATCCATAACTACCTAGAGAACTTCAACAAGGAGATCTCTGACCCCAGTGGTCAGACCTACATCATCACTACCAACTCGGAGGGCAACTACCCTGAGGGTGGTCACCAGATATTGACCATAGGTGAGGCTGGGGCGCCCCCTGTGCTGCAGTCTGAAGGGCAAGGCAGTCGCGTTGGCACCAACGGGGAGACTGATGCTCCCACCCTCCAGGCAGAGATTCCGATGGTGGAAGCAGTGGCACCACAAGTTGATATTGACCAGCCACTGTTGACACCGGCTGCCCCGACACTGACTGGTCACCAGGACGATGACGTCACCCAGCAGCTGATGCAAGCTGGGGCACAGAATCTGCAGCAGGAGGCACTAGACAGCTCCGACACCGCTGTCCAGATGCTTGCCTCCGTTGCTGCCACATCCATCCCACAGGCCCAGCCTGAAGTTGCCATGCGCCAGGGCAACCCTCAGATGGTCGCCATCCAGAATGAGGAAGACAGCTCGCAGCCACAGATAGTGGAGGCCCACACAGACAAAGAGGAGCACTCAGGTGGCATGCAGGCCGACATAGCCAACTCACTAGGGCTGCAACAGAAGGAGGCTGAGGTAGGCACCGCCTACCAGACTGTCACCATCATCCCATCAGCAGTGGCCCAGGGCGGGGAGGTGAGCTATGTCCTCATTGTGTCACATCCCGACGGGGAGCAGGAGAAGGACGGGGAGGAGAATGTTGACATGTCCGTGTATGACTTCAAGGAGGAAGTGAAGGGGGCTGTGCAGACAGAGGTGGAGGAGGAGGAAGATGATGCTCAAGATGACGGCTCACAGCGCAAGTTGATGAGACTGTCGCCGAAGAAGGGTCACATGATGCAGGCTCAGCTGATGTGCAACTACTGCAACTACACAAGTCCGAAGCGCTACCTGCTGACACGCCACATGAAGACACACTCGGATGAACGGCCTCACAAGTGCAACATCTGCGACCGCTGCTTCAAGACGATCGCATCGCTGCAGAACCACATCAACACCCACACGGGTGTGCGTCCTCACAAGTGCAAGGAGTGCGACTCCGCATTCACAACGTCTGGTGAACTTGTGCGTCATGTGCGCTACAGACACACCTACGAGAAGCCCCACAAGTGTCCCGAGTGCGACTACTCGAGTGTGGAGTTGAGCAAGTTGAAGCGACACATCCGCTCCCACACAGGTGAGCGGCCCTACCAGTGTCCACACTGCACCTACGCCAGTCCAGACACCTACAAGCTCAAGCGTCATCTACGCATCCACACCGGGGAGAAGCCGTATGAGTGTGACATCTGCCACGCACGCTTCACCCAGAGCAACAGTCTGAAGGCACACAAGTTGATCCACACCGGCAACAAGCCAGTCTTCCAGTGTGAGCTGTGTCCGACAACGTGCGGCCGCAAGACAGACCTCAAGATCCACGTTCAGAAGCTGCACACAAGCGAGCAGCCACTACAGTGCAAGAAGTGTGGTAAGTCATTTCCCGATCGCTACACCTACAAGATCCATGTGAAGACACATGAGGGCGAGAAGTGCTTCAAGTGTGAGCTGTGTCCGTACGCAGCGCTCTCACAGCGCCACCTGGAGAGCCACATCCTCACTCATACCGGGGAGAAGCCATTTCAGTGTGATGAGTGTGAGCAGTCATTCCGTCAGAAGCAGTTGTTACGGAGGCACAAGAACCTGTACCACACGCCCGACTACATCCCGCCTGTCCCACGTGACAAGAGACACAGGTGGGTGACAGTCTGCACTTATCAACAGGTCTCTCTCATTACTTCACTAGGGTAGAATGTAGAGCCAGCAACCGCACAGAATTATTGGCTACAATCTGAATGCTAGTAGTGTTTGTCCACAAAATACAGATCTGTTGTTGCAATATCGGTACATGCAATTATCAAGAACGTTGATAAATTTCGAAATTTACGACCGCAGCATTTTATAATATTGTTACAATAGTTATGTCCAGAAAATCAGCCATGTTGATATAGTAGACCTGTTGACTTTGGATATATATAAAATTATATATTCAAATAAATGTTGTATTTTTATTACATACAAACTATGATTTAAATTTTTAATGTCATTTGTGTGTACAGGTGTCAATTGTGTGTACAGGTGTCAGTTGTGTGTACATGTGTCAGATGTACAGGTGTCGGTTGTGTGTACATGTGTCACTTGTTCAGGTGTCAGTTGTGTGTACAGGTATCACTTGTTCAGGTGTCAGTTGTGTGTACAAGTGTCAGTTGTACAGGTGTCCATTGTGTATCCAGATGACAGTTGTACAGGTGTCTGTTGTGTGTTCAGGAGTCGGTTGTACCGGGGTCAGTTGTGTGTACAGGTGTCAATTGTACAGGTGTTAGTTGTGTGTACATGTGTCAGTTGTACAGGTGTTAGTTGTGTGTATAGGTGTCCATTGTATGTCCAGGTGTTAGTTGTACAGATGTCAGTTGTGTGTTCAGGTGTCAGTTATACAGGTGTCCGTTGTGTGTACAGGTATCTGTTGTGTGTCCAGGTGTCAGTTGTACAGGTGTCCCTTGTGTGTCTAGGTGTCAGTTGTACAGGTGTCTGTTGAGTGTCCAGGTGTTGGTTGTGTGTCCAGGTGTCAGTTATACAGGTGTCAGTTTTATGTCCAGGTGTCAGGAGTGTCCCAAGTCGTTCGCCCACCACGGCAACCTGCTGCGCCACATGCAGCTGCATGACCCTGACAACCCCGACTACCACGTGAAGGGCGAGGGCTACAGTGATGAAGAGGAGGAGGAGGAGGAGGAAGATGAGGAGGACATGCTGGATGAGGGGCAGACTGTCATCCAGGATGGCCAGCCTCCGCAGCAGGTCCAGGTGAGTCGCTTCACCGTATTAATTGGGTTCACTACACAAGTATTCAGAATGAATATGTTTTCTGTGTTGGTTTTATTAGTTTAAGTGTATTTAGATTACAAATACACTAACAGTTTATCTCTGTATAAATGTTTATCTCTGTCTCAGTGTATCGGTATGACTGTGTAAGGAGATGCGTGTTTGTTGGTCCAGGTGCTGATGACAGAGGACGGAGAACACGCTACCCAGATCCTCCTCCAGGTGGTGCCACCCATGAGTCAGCAGAACGTCGAGCAGGGTGAGCTGCCAGTGCAGATGGCAGTGGAGACACCTGGTGGGGAGCAGAAGTTTGGCATTATGGTGATCCAGCAGGAAGAGGTACGTGGCGTTAGAGTTGGGCTCTCTTTGAGTCCTCTACTTCTCTCTCAGTGTCTGCGTGCCCTTCAATGTGGCTAACTCAAAATTGCTCAATATTTTATGATGTTAAAAGAGATGATATTCTGTGTGATTGGAAAGCAATTCCTAACCATTGTTGTAAGATATTCTTGCACTTGCACTCGTGCCATTATTAACTGTCAACATAATAGTACTTTTTTCACAATGTATTAGATCTATATGCATTCTAAATTTTATTTATGAATATTACTGAACCTATTTTGAGAGAGACATTGTGTGTAACTACATCTTTTTTTCATTTGACTTTTTGAATGTAGTACATCATAATTAGTTAATCTGGTATTACCAGTACTTTAATTAAAATATGCAATGTCAACCCAATTTTTGGTAATTGTTTCATAATTAAATAAGAATGTTTTGTTTTGTGTTGAACTACCAGGTGTTGACCAAATTTTGAAGAATGATCAAACGAGAAGAATGTGGAATTTAAAAATATATAATTTTGTGAATACGGAGCCCGACTTTAATGTCCTATGGCTTGTGCTTGTAGATATCTAGCACTATTAGTTCTAAATGCACAGTGCTTCTGGATCCACAATGTTTTCTGGATCCACAATGTTTTCTAGATCCACATTCACAGGGCTTCTAAATCCACAGTGTTTCTAGATCCACATTCACAAGGCTTCTAGATCCACAGGGTTTTTAGATCCACATTCACAGGGCTTCTGGATCCACAATGTTTCTAGATCAACATTCAAGTGCTTCTAGATCCGCAATGTTTCTAGATCCACAATGTTTCTAGATCCACATTCACAGGGCTTCTAGATCCACAATGTTTCTAGATCAACATTCAAGTGCTTTTAGATTCACAGGGCTTCTAGATCCACAATGTTTCTAGATCAACATTCAAGTGCTTTTAGATCCACAATGTTTCTAGATCCACATTCAAGTGCTTCTAGGTCCACAATGTTTCTAGATCAACATTCAAGTGCTTCTAGATCCACAATGTTTCTAGGTTCAAAATCACAGGGCTTCTAGATCCACAGTGTTTTTAGATTCACATTCACAATGCTTCTAGATTCACATTCACAATGCTTCTATAATATAATAATATGTATATTTATATTGTGCCCTTTTCAGCCTGAACTGCTCAAAGGCGCTTTACAAATTCATTAAAGCAATTCATACATACTAAAAATAACCTCAAAACAAAAAAAACTAGTATGTTTCTATATAAAAAAAATATGAAAAATTAAAACTACACGTCTAAAATATATAAATTACAAAATATCTCAAAAATAAACAAATACAAAACTATCTATGAACAATGCAATACAGATGTTTTATATAAAATGTCATAAATAATAAACCTGGTAGGCAGAAGTGAACAGGAAAGTGATCACGTATATCAGACAGGGCACTGTCTTGCACGAAGACGTCAGTCACATTGTCCTCAGATGGCCTGGCAATAATTAGGTATGTGACCACGTTGGTGTGTGACTGGTGTCACATGCTAAGTAAATGATAGGAATTTATTAGATCCAAGAAATTTGAAGCATCTTTATTGGTAGGATCGTCTACATGAAAGTTGAAATCGCCCACGATAAGTAATCGGCCACCAGTGGGCACAGTTGTGTCTGGTACATCACCGAACTCTTGAAAAAGTGATGCCATTGATATATGCTTTGGTGGAGGACGATACATGACACTTATCCTGCACAGTGTATTTTCTGTGGAAGACATCATAACCTCCATGCACTCGAACAAGGTTTGTCTGTCATCGTCACTCAGTATCTGTCTGAGTTTCAGCGAGTCCTTGTACAGTATCCGAATGCCACCATATCCTGTTTGTCTGGGAACGGTGATTATGCTATAGCCAGGCAGACACAGGTTACCAATGGTGGCCTGGTCCCTGTCCCCTGGTCTCAGCCACGTCTCCATCAGGAACAGCACATGTATCGAGGTCGTAGTCAATCTCTAATTCAGAAGTGCAGTGGTCTTGTTTTTGACGGAACGAGCATTAAGTAGGGCAGCTGATAGCTTCACGGAAACAGACTGGGTAGTGTTCTCTTCAGTCTGATACTTGCAGGGCATCAGGTTGATAGCATTTGATCCAGTCTTTTCATGTCTCTTTGAACGGAGGCGATTAACCGTGACCACTTGAGAAGTCAATAAACACAAATTCAAGTCAGAAATATCAGTAGACAAACACAAGTAGAAGGCAATTGGGCATTGGCTGTGCAAGTTGAAACCGTGTAGGCATGCGATCTTAAGAACCAAGAAACTCGCAATGTTCATCATAAGATTCCACCTTTATGTTCACCAATTCGCGCCTAGAAGTGTATGAACTGTATACTCACAGTGTTCTTTCAAAACTGTACAAACTAAAAGAGCATGTAACCTGGGAGCTAGTTGGCAGCAGCTTGTAAAGCACCCAGCTTGACCAATTATAATCTAGCTCCACATTCACAATGTTTCTAGCTCCACATTCACAATGTTTCTAGCTCCACATTCACAATGTTTCTAGCTCCACATTCACAATGCTTCTAGATCCACATTCACAATGCTTCTAGATCCACATTCACAATGTTTCTAGATCCACATTCACAATGCTTCTAGATCCACATTCACAATGCTTCTAGATCCACATTCACAATGTTTCTAGATCCACATTCACAATGCTTCTAGATCCACATTCACAATGCTTCTAGATCCACATTCACAATGCTTCTAGATCCACATTCACAATGCTTCTAGATCCACATTCACAATGCTTCTAGATCCACATTCACAATGCTTCTAGATCCACATTCACAATGCTTCTAGATCCACATTCACAATGCTTCTAGATCCACATTCACAATGCTTCTAGATCCACATTCACAATGCTTCTAGATCCACATTCACAATGCTTCTAGATCCACATTCAAAATGCTTCTAGATCCACATTCACAATGTTTCTAGATCCACATTCACAATGCTTCTAGATCCACATTCACAATGCTTCTAGATCCACATTCACAATGCTTCTAGATCCACATTCACAATGCTTCTAGATCCACATTCACAATGCTTCTAGATCCACATTCACAATGTTTCTAGATCCACATTCACAATGCTTCTAGATCCACATTCACAATGCTAGATCCACATAATGCTTCTAGATCCACATTCACAATGCTTCTAGATCCACATTCACAATGCTTCTAGATCCACATTCACAATGCTTCTAGATCCACATTCACAATGCTTCTAGATCCACATTCACAATGCTTCTAGATCCACATTCACAATGCTTCTAGATCCACATTCACAATGCTTCTAGATCCACATTCACAATGTTTCTAGATCCACATTCACAATCCACATTCACAATGTTTCTAGATCCACATTCACAATGCTTCTAGATCCACATTCACAACATTCACAATGTTTCTAGATCCACATTCACAATGCTTCTAGATCCACATTCACAATGCTTCTAGATCCACATTCACAATGTTTCTAGATCCACATTCACAATGCTTCTAGATCCACATTCATAATGCTTCTAGATCCACATTGTGAATGCTTCTAGATCCACATTCACAATGCTTCTAGATCCACATTCACAATGCTTCTAGATCCACATTCACAATGCTTCTAGATCCACATTCAAAATGCTTCTAGATCCACATTCACAATGTTTCTAGCTCCACATTCACAATGCTTCTAGATCCACATTCACAATGCTTCTAGATCCACATTCACAATGCTTCTAGATCCACATTCACAATGTTTCTAGATCCACATTCACAATGCTTCTAGATCCACATTCACAATGTTTCTAGATCCACATTCACAATGCTTCTAGATCCACATTCAAAATGCTTCTAGATCCACATTCACAATGTTTCTAGCTCCACATTCACAATGCTTCTAGATCTAGTAATAATTAGGTATGTGACCACGTTGGTGTGTGACTGGTGTCACATGCTAAGTAAATTATAGGAATTTATTAGATCCAAGAAATTTGAAGCATCTTTATTGGTAGGATCGTCTACATGAAAGTTGAAATCGCCCACGATAAGTAATCGGCCACCAGTGGGCACAGTTGTGTCTGGTACATCACCGAACTCTTGAAAAAGTGATGCCATTGATATATGCTTTGGTGGAGGACGATACATGACACTTATCTTGCACAGTGTATTTTCTGTGGAAGACATCATAACCTCCATGCACTCGAACAAGGTTTGTCTGTCATCGTCACCCAGTATCTGTCTGAGTTTCAGCGAGTCCTTGTACAGTATCCGAATGCCACCATATCCTGTTTGTCTGGGAACGGTGATTATGCTATAGCCAGGCAGACACAGGTTACCAATGGTGGCCTGGTCTCTGTCTCCTGGTCTCAGCCACGTCTCCATCAGGAACAGCACATGTATCGAGGTCGTAGTCAATCTCTAATTCAGAAGTGCAGTGGTCTTGTTTTTGACGGAACGAGCATTAAGTAGGGCAGCTGATAGCTTCACGGAAACAGACTGGGTAGTGTTCTCTTCAGTCTGATACTTGCAGGGCATCAGGTTGATAGCGTTTGATCCAGTCTTTTCATGTCTCTTTGAACGGAGGCGATTAACCGTGACCACTTGAGAAGTCAATAAACACAAATTCAAGTCGGAAATATCAGTATGTCCTGGACCAAACACAAGTAGAAGGCAATTGGGCATTGGCTGTGCAAGTTGAAACTGTGTAGGCATGCGATCTTAAGAACCAAGAAACTCGCAATGTTCATCATAAGATTCCACCTTTATGTTCACCAATTCGCGCCTAGAAGTGTATGAACTGTATACTCACAGTGTTCTTTCAAAACTGTACAAACTAAAAGAGCATGTAACCTGGGAGCTAGTTGGCAGCAGCTTGTAAAGCACCCAGCTTGACCAATTATAATCTAGCTCCACATTCACAATGTTTCTAGCTCCACATTCACAATGTTTCTAGCTCCACATTCACAATGTTTCTAGCTCCACATTCACAATGCTTCTAGATCCACATTCACAATGCTTCTAGATCCACATTCACAATGTTTCTAGATCCACATTCACAATGCTTCTAGATCCACATTCACAATGTTTCTAGATCCACATTCACAATGCTTCTAGATCCACATTCACAATGCTTCTAGATCCACATTCACAATGTTTCTAGATCCACATTCACAATGCTTCTAGATCCACATTCACAATGCTTCTAGATCCACATTGTGAATGCTTCTAGATCCACATTCACAATGCTTCTAGATCCACATTCAAAATGCTTCTAGATCCACATTCACAATGTTTCTAGCTCCACATTCACAATGCTTCTAGATCCACATTCACAATGCTTCTAGATCCACATTCACAATGTTTCTAGATCCACATTCACAATGCTTCTAGATCCACATTCACAATGCTTCTAGATCCACATTCACAATGCTTCTAGATCCACATTCACAATGCTTCTAGATCCACATTCACAATGCTTCTAGATCCACATTCACAATGCTTCTAGATCCACATTCACAATGCTTCTAGATCCACATTCACAATGCTTCTAGATCCACATTCACAATGCTTCTAGATCCACATTCACAATGTTTCTAGATCCACATTCACAATGCGTCTAGATCCACATTCACAATGCTTCTAGATCCACATTCACAATGTTTCTAGATCCACATTCACAATGTTTCTAGATCCACATTCACAATGCTTCTAGATCCACATTCACAATGCTTCTAGATCCACATTCACAATGTTTCTAGATCCACATTCACAATGCTTCTAGATCCACATTCACAATGTTTCTAGCTCCACATTCACAATGTTTCTAGCTCCACATTAACAATGTTTCTAGATCCACATTCACAATGCTTCTAGATCCACATTCACAATGCTTCTAGATCCACATTCACAATGTTTCTAGATCCACATTCACAATGCTTCTAGATCCACACTTTTTCCAGATCCAGTTCTAGCATGAATAACTTTGCCTTTTGTTTTTGCCATAAAGAAAACATTTGAGGCTAGAATTTCAACAATATATTTCATATGCTACTTCCGCTCGGTACCCCTCACCCCGGTGTATCTGTGTTACTACGTCTGTGTTATGAAAATGTTCATGCAGCCCTTTCTCTGTTTGTATTGAGTTACACCAACTATTGCGGCAATCCTATTTATTGCGGCAATCCAATTTATTAATTCACTGGGATTGCCACTGGGCACATATGATATGTGCACACCTATAGTACTAGCTAGAGTATTTACAGCAATTTGCTATACAAAAGTGGGGATTAGAACCCCCTGGCCCATATGATGGAATAACCATATGTTTAGCATCCATTTCTGATGGCTTGACGGAACTTGTTGATAGGGAACCGGTCATGTCATGGATAGGTCTGTTAACTCCAAGTGATAGTTACAGAGTGTACATCTTGTGTTGTTGTTGTAGCAACAGGAGGTTGTCACCTGAAGTGTGGTACTGATAGTGACAGAGTGTACATCTTGTGTTGTTGTTATAGCAACAGGAGGTTGTCACCTGAAGTGTGGTACTGATAGTGACAGAGTGTACATCTTGTGTTGTTGTTATAGCAACAGGAGGTTGTCACCTGAAGTGTGGTACTGATAGTGACAGAGTGTACATCTTGTGTTATTGTTGTTGTAGCAACAGGAGGTTGTCACGGTCGCCCAGGTTGCTGCCAGTCCGAGGCGGTCCGGTCGGATGCTGCAGCCAAAGATGGAGAAAGTAGAAGAAGATGAGAGGTACGTAAACATCTGAAACAGTTTCAAGAATTATTTTTGTATAGTTGTTAGATTTCTTTGAACTTCAGCTGTTCTTCAGCCAGATAATCAATTTGGGGTTGTCCACGAGTGTTGACATTGATGTATTGTACGAAAAGGAGAATGGGTCAAATCCTCTGTATACTAATTATAAAAATGTTGGTTCCATTTGAATTACACACAGTATCACCTATCCATGGTGGACATCGACCGGAGTGTGCAACATGTCCTTTATGGCCAGGTTACTGCTATGGACAGGTAGTGGACAGTGCTTACTAATTGTCAATGAAAGTCACCGCACTACACCAAGTCCATTTTAAGTATCAAGAACATCCCACCAGTATTCAGTTTAATTTGTATCTGTTATGGAGTAGACACAGGACAAGTGTGTATTTGGGTGTCTGTTACAGCGGCTCCTTGAAACGACCAGCAGATGAACAGGAATTGTTGATGACGCCATCAAAGCGCATCAAAAAGTTAGAAATGAGCAATCCAGGTGAGAGGACAGAGATAACACAGTTTAACATAGTTAGAAATGAGCAATCCATGAGATTCTTTGGATATGTATTAATCGCATGACATTTGACAAACAGAAGCCTCTTCCAAATACATTGTACAATGCAAAATACAGTCTGAATATCTGTAAGAGTTATGGGTGAATTGTAGGAATTTGTGTGTATAAGTCAGACACATTGGAAACTGCTTTGTACTCTTACGCTTGCACGCACGCACACACACACACACACACACACACACAAACATGTCGTATAAAAGTAGTACACATTTTTAAGCTAGTAAATTAAAACCTGTCCAACTAGACGTCATGTCAAATGAGAGCGCATGGGCAATCTAGGTTTGTTCTCGTCTCTAGAAGGTCACGGGGTCGTGCCGGAGCCGGCAGCCGTCGTGTCATGTCCAGCAGGGGGCGACTGTGTCGTCCTGTCACAGGACAAGTTAGGCACGTGTTAGGTACACGCGACAGTTGGCTTAGTTGTAAGACATTACTAACTCTGAATCCACTGACGTCATAAATTAAACAAGACTGCCATCCTGAAAACAAAACTAGGTGGCAAGTGGTCAAGGAAGTGTTTGTCTTAACAAGAGTCAAACAATGTTTAGTATCCAGGTGTGACCCTCTCTTCTGAGATATCTGTCAATCTTGTTTTTCGGTGCATTCACACTACTAACATTTACACAATCAGCAGATATAGACAAGTGAAGCAGATGTCACATTGCATTGCATTGCTGTTGCCCAAATAAATTTGTTTTCATAAACAAAAAGTGATAACAAAAAAATTGGAAACAAAATTATAATTTTGTGTTGCCACATTTTGAAAATAAAGTATGGTATCAACTATCACTCGGACACTGTACATGTATTATTTTCTGTACATTCAGAAACTTTCTAAGACAGCTTTGTATGGATTTACTAATGATTTGTGATTTTGGTTAACTAAGTATTATGGAGCACTACGGAGTAAAATGTCTTGGTGGATTCTATTGATGTTTCTATTGACATTTTATGTTTTTAATTTTTTCCACTGGTTATGTGTCAGTACTTTTTTGTAATTATCTTATTTTATACATAGTATTTATTGTATGTAAATACAATTTATTATGATTAAACTTCAGTGAACGTTAGACATATATTTTATGGATAACTATTCACTTTGATATGCAGTTTGATGGAAGCAACTACCGGGTAGTTTAAGATTTCAGTATTAATACTTTGATGATTATAAAAATAACCTGCCGTTTCCTTGGGATCATGTCATTTATTTATAGGTGCAGTTTTTGTGAAATAATTACAGACAGTTTGTTGTACTATGTATAAAAATATACTTAAGTGAATGTTGAAGTTTTAACACAAGCATGTTATGTTCTTGTCAGTAAAGTTCTGCTTTCTACTAGCAAATAGTTAAATTAACATTACCACATATTCACAAGTTGAGTTGTCTGTTCAGATGGTTGTGTTACCTTATATTGCATAGATAGCCACAAACAATACTTCCTTGAAGTACATAATTCTGCTAAAATAATGTTAATGTATCTCTGCAGTAATATATGTACTAGATACGGTATGTTGTTCATTCAAAGAACTTGAAGTTATTTCCAAAGTAGTAGTTACCAACAAAATTAATGTATTAGGCCAGCTAAAGATGATGTACAGTTGTTGTGATGAACTAAGTGAACAATAAAGCAGAGTTTTAACCCTAACTGAAATTGACAGTGAAGAACCATGTTTATACTAATACAATTAATTGTCTGGTGTTTTATCTGATTGAACGTAGTAGCTATGCAGTATTGAGGAGTCATTTGTTCAAGTACAAGCATGAGTCAGTTCTCAATGCGTGTTTGTGTCTTACAGAAGACGTTGAGGAGGAACGGAGACGCGAGGAACAGAAACGCAAGGACATCGAGACGTGCTTCGGCTTCGACATGGAAGGCGACCAGGTGGCGCAGTGAGCACCTTGCAGGCGGATGAGGGAATGGGTCACCATGTGGCACAGAGAGCCCCTTGCAGACGGACGAGGGAATTGGCCACCATGTGGCACAATGATCCCCTTGCAGACGGACGAGAGAACGGGCCACCAGGTGGCACAGTGAACGACACGCAGATGGATGAGGAAACGGGCCACGGCAGCTTGTTTTCTTGTCGTTGTTGATGTCTGTTCGGAGAAACTGCGAGTCGGTGATGACTTTACCAAGGCACTCTGACACGAAGGACAACTACTGACTGGCTGCAACATTGTTATCTCGACACATAGAAGGCTACCTGTATATGTACGCAGCTTCTTACATTGCTTCTGTTTGCCAAATGCTCTGCTGCTGATGGAAACAAAGGCTATGAACAGTGTAATATATCTCCTGCTGGCCGTCAGTGTGTGTCATGTCCTACAAGTGGGACAAGTAAGTTATGCAGTGTGAGAAGCACAAGGCGACCGGTGTTGTGTCGCGGTCTTCAGCACAAGGCGACTGGTGCTATGTCGTGTTCAGCACAAGGTGACTGATGCTGTGTCGTGTTCAGCACAAGCACAAGGCGACTGGTGTTGTATCGTGTTCAGCATAAGGAGACTGGTACTGTCTCGTGTTCAGCATAAGGCGACTGATGCTGTGTCGTGTTCAGCATAAGGCGACTGATGCTGTGTCGTGTTCAGCATAAGGCGACTGATGCTGTGTCGTGTTCAGCATAAGGAGACTGGTACTGTGTCGTGTTCAGCTGCATTTATTGTTATAGTTTACCTCATCATAGGTTTATTGATGTAATCAACAGCCGATGTTTTGCACCAGAAATTGTAGCCACGCGAATTTGCCATTCTTTAAGCGGATACTCGACGGCAGGCTGGTTAGTTTTAATCTAAAGCTGGTTGTTATTTCTCTAAATGATGACGAATATAAACACGTAGTGATTAACGATGATGAAAACAGATCGCAGTATGATGTATTGTGAATTGGGATCCATGGTGACTGTAGATTGCCACTGTTAGTAAGTGCTGAAATGGTAGCGTCGTTTGTACCTCAATTTGTAATAATGTCGTTTGAATGTACTGGCTTTTTTGTGTGGTTGTGCTGATGTTTCAAGTGCTGAAAGTATGCTTCAAACTAGTGACTAGCGTTTTATTACCTTTGTACATAGTGTGATAATGGGAAGGGTTTGGCATTGCAGAGGGAATTTACACTTGGCTATATTAGTTGTACAATGCAGCTATGCCATTGAAAAGTGAACAACGATTCCAGATCTCTGTTTGTATTCTCCGAGTCTGGCCAGTTTGGGAAGTGCTGTAAATATGGCTGGTGTTTGACTTCATGTACACACTCCAATGTAGAACACCTGTAGTAATGCACAATATGTAAGAGCTCGCAAGTCGTCTTTTATTCTGAAATTCAGTGTAATCTGTGCAAAGTATATTTTGGACAGTTGTGTAATCCAAAGAATAATGTATGCAAATGTACTCGTCATACGTTTCTTTGTAGCTTCGAGCAATTGTAGGACTGGTTCACTCTAGTTGGTGGAATGTAATGATTTAGAAATAAAATTGGAATTGTTATAATCATGTTTTCTTTACTAGACGCTATGAAGATTGGCTGAGCTATACTTGAACACAATATGAAAGGCTGACCTGAATGATACTTGTGTTTCTGGTTGCTTCAAGTTTTGTGACAAAGCACAAAGAAAAACAGCTGTTAGCTGCCCGACCCAATTTTCAACTGTCAAAATACTGGAGATGTTTTTGTGATATTGATATGAATAAATTGTGGATAACATCTTTGAAAAAATACCAAGAAATACCCTTCAGGAAAATAATATTAAAAGAACATGAATAATCTACTCTAAAATTTGAGAGCAGGAAACAGATGTTATTCCAAAAGGCCTAAGTATCACTTATGCTATATTACGAGGACAGGATCTATATTGAAACTTGTGTGTTGGTCTGAAAATAATTATATGCAACAAATAATTTTGTATATAGAAAAGTAGAAGACACTACCCCTATCAAACATGTGTAAATGAATCAGCAATGGTATATTTACTACCATATACCTTATTAAAATACTAATTCAATATTTCACTAGTAACTAGCCGAATCAGGAACAGGAACACATTTCAGTTACGTAAATGTATTTACACCAAAATAAGTAGAACATTATTAATGTATTGTATTTTATTCAAGTATACTAACATATAACCATGAAACAAACATTTGTGTAACATGAATGTGAAAACAATGTGAATATTTATAACTGGTTAACATGTAATATACATTATATATAATTTAAATACACAATTTAATATCAGCATTCACTTCAGTATTTTTCTGGCACGTCAAAGGAATTACACCAGTTGCAAGAGTAAACTAACGGAAAGAGTATCACGAGTTGTAAATACATACTTCAGTGGTCCTACAATATAATATGTACAAGTCTTGCAAGGTTTTCTGCAATGACAATTTCTGTTACGAGTGATCACCTTCCTTATCCAGCTAACAGCTGCACAGGGAAGAAGAGCAAAAATGTCTTGTTATTAATAATAAATTAGTTAAATCTTTTCCATCCTTTGGAGTCGGTGTATAATCATGGTTTGTGATTCCTGTGTACCACAGTTGAACCCAGGCAATAAGCATAGGAAGGTGTTTATACTTATACAGTTCTGGGGCAACGTGGGGTTAAAGATGCTTCCTAAACTGGTTTAACCCCAAACTAATCCAGTTCTTTGAGGTCCAAATATGTCGTGTGCACAGTTTAAGTCATATCTGCGGTCTCGTTTTAATGAAAAGGTGCATACATTTGGTTAAATGGCTAAAAGAACTTGTTTAGTTGTTATATCTGGTAACTTGCCAAAGCCAGTTGTCGGGCTGACATTTAGCGTTCAACTCACTGCAGTTGTCGGTGTCACGGTTTTCAAGAGAGCGATGAAAGTCGACAACATTAACACAGAAACGTGCATCGTCTTATTGCACATTCACGCTTTTGAAAACTACGTGAACTGATTCTTGGGCAACAATTAAATAACTTACCAGTTTGTCTGATGATTTTACCAAAACTACATAATATACAAGTTGCACAAACAAGCTGGCGTGTTGTCGTGGATACTAGTGAAAACAATGAGTGGATTTAACAAAACTCTTCGCTTAGGCCAGACACGCGATGACATCACTCCGGATCAAGTTGATTGCGATTATGACGTTATAAATCACACTAATAAAACTAATGATACACAGGACATGAACAAGAAAGTGAGTCATTGCTGTCAAAGTAAACATTTGTAGTTCTCAGCCTTGATGGTGTGCAGGGCTTCTCATCAGGAACACAAGCTTTGTGAGTGACACAGCCAGTGCACTAGAGACAACCGTTCTTCAAGCAACAGTTGGTACCTTTGTCTTGCGTACTGCATTCGTTTTCTCCTGTTTGTGATGAAACAGTAATGTTGTCTGGCGAAGGCACCCCGTCAGTTTGCTCCACACTGTCAGTTTGTTCCGCTCCGTTGATTTGCTCCACCCTGTCGGCGTGCTCCGTTCTGTCAATGTGCCTGTCCTTCAGCTCTGCGGTCTCTTGCTACAAGTAAAAACTTCCCATCAATGCTTGCAATAAAAGGCCAAACAAATCAATGTGTCCAACAACATGGTAGAAAAGTAGTATATCAACAACTAATTTTTCCTTAATCTCAATCTTAAATGTAAGTTGCTCATTACCATTAAAATGCACCTGTCAGATATATCTGTATCTATCCAAAGTGCTATCACGCAAGGAATTTAATTAACAAATGATCACAAGGTGGCAGCACATTAGCCCTTCTGACACGAATCTACCTATCCCAATGTCATCAGGATTGTCTCAGTGTTGTTGATAAGGATTTATTTATTAAGTGTTGTTAGTCTGCAACTGTATATGTCATAAATAAATCCTTATCAACAACACAATCACTAGATTCAGCGCACAGTTGTCTTGTGACCCCAAAAACTAACGACGGCAAACATATCACCTGCACGAAACTGTTCTATAAATAGCCGCAGATGCCAAGCGTTGGCCGACAAAATACTTCTACTGTGGAATAGCACAATCTATGCAGGGCCCCTTTAAGTGGTGCAGCTGGAGGTCTCAAGGGGGTGCATTAGGAGGTTTTTTTGAACCATACAGGGTGCAGTTTGAAGTTTTTTTGGAGCCTCAATGGGGGTGCAACTCTCAAGGGGTGCAGTTGGAGATTTTTGTGCCTCTTGGGGGTGCAATTTTGTGTGTGGAAACCTGCAATCACAGGTCAAACAATGCACTCCCATAAACCACACTAAAGGCCTATGAGCTGTACCAACATCTTGTACCCATATTAATGGTATCTGGCACTGCTCCAAAGATGTGTTATAAATTTAAACTTTTAATGTCTGAAACTGGGAATTATGATCAAGAAAAATGTGTTCACACATAGGTGGAAAAGTTAGTGGAACGAAATTTAAAAGTAACCAAAGATTAACATACGGATCTACACAAATATATTTCTTGGTTACACACACACAGACACACACAAACGCATGCACACATGCATACACACCTCATCACATCTGCCATCCTGTGTGTGCCGATCCACTGATGCTGTCATCCACTCTTCTGTCGTTCCAATGGCCTCTGTACCACTCTGACTGTAGCCATTGTCTCGCTGATTCATTATGTCTGCCAGTGGCTCCATCACCTAAAGAAGAGACGAAGATGGATCAGCTGTCACCGGTGTCTTAGGCAGTCTGCAGAACCAACCTTTCACTATGACATTGTCTCATCAGTTTGCAAAGTCAAACAAACGTAGGCATTCCGTATTGGTTCAAAACACCCCCACCCCCACCAATATACACTCCCACCACCACCCACACCATCAATATACACACCACCACCACCCACCCCCATCAATATATACCCCCACCACCACCACTCACCCCCACCACCACACTCTCCGGTCTGTCAGAGAGACAGACATGTAGGAGATTGTAGACTCTGCCAGTGGGAGACAGACATGTAGGAGATTGTAGACTCTGCTAGTGGGAGACAGACATATAGGAGATTGTAGACTCTATCAGTGTAAGAAAGACATGTACGAGATTGTAGACTCTGCCAGTGGGAGACAGACATGAGGAGATTGTAGACTCTATCAGTGGTAGACATATAGGAGATTGTAGACTCTATCAGTGTGAGAAAGACATGTAGGTGATTGTAGACTCTGTCAGTGGGAGACATACATGAGGAGATTGTAGACTCTGCCAGTGGTAGACATGTAGGAGATTGTAGACTGTGCCAGTGGGAGACAGACATGTAGGAGATTGTAGACTCTGCCAGTGGGAGACAGACATGTAGGAGATTGTAAACTCTGTCAGTGGGTGACAGACATGTAGGAGATGGTAGACTCTGTCAGTGGGAGACCGAAATGCAGGAGAATGTAGACTCTGCCAGTGGGAGACAGACATGAGGAGATTGTAGACTCTGCCAGTGGGAGACAGACATGTAGGAGATTGTAGACTCTGCCAGTGGGAGACAGACATGAGGAGATTGTAGACTCTGCCAGTGGGAGACAGACATGTAGGAGGTTGTAGACTCTATCAGTGGGTGACAGACATGTAGGAAATTGTAGACTTTGTCAGTGGGAGACGGACATGTAGGAGATTGTAGACTCTGCCAGTGGGAGACGGACATGTAGGAGATTGTAAACTCTGCCAGTGGGAGATAGACATGTAGGAGATTGTAGACTCTGCCAGTGAGAGACAGACATGCAGGAGATTGTAGTCTCTGTCATTGGGAGATAGACATGTAGGAGATTGTAGACTCTGTCAGTGGGAGACAGACATGTAGAAGATTGCATACTCTGTCAATGAGAGACAGACATGTAGGAGATTGTAGACTCTGCCAGTGAGAGACAGACATGTAGAAGGTTGTAAACTGTCAGTGGGAGACAGACATGGAACATCGTCATATGCAGTGGCCCGTGGGTGAAGCAATCAGAGCAAAGCATCTGTACCGTGATCATCATAAAGAAGAACATCAATAATGCGTTGCTCGCTGATTGCGAATTGCATTTGGTCGAAGCTATTTTTGTTAACAAGAAGCCTCACAAAGACGCCACCGAGTCTGAAGAGTTAAGCAATAGCTGAAGACATTTCTGCATCGAGAGTCCGCAATCAAGAACACAAATCCACAAGTTGTGCAAGACAGGGCCATAGACTAGGGGGGGGGGGGGCAATGGATGCATATGTATTCCCTCACTGAGGCAAGAGTTCTGATTGACGTCTCAAAGGGGGATGTAACTGGAGAGTTCACGGGAGCCTGATTACAGCTAGGTTGAAAAACACAGCCCAAACTCAACCACATTATGGGCTTGCATGTATTCTGCCACCGGTGACTCAATAGTAAGACACTTGTCTCATTACAACACAAACACTTCCAGCTTAACTTGAGCTGTGAGTTAAGCCAGTCAATTAACAATGATTGTGTATCATTTGTTGGATCATTTGCTCTAGGAATGGGGATAAGAAGTTGCCATTTGTTTTTTTTGTAGATTTTATAACAACAAAGATGTTGCACTATTTTACCTAGCATTTGTGCCAGGGAATATAAAGTATGGTACTCTTTTGAGGAAAATGTGCAATGTTCTCTGTGCAATGTCTATGCTTGTAAAACCAAGTAAGGTGATCATATCAATGTGTCTTAATTACTATAAAACATGTGGACATAAGAAAACCACTTTTTAATTAGTAACATGCCATATTTATTGTATTTCAAACCAAGATATACATACAGTGATATAACTGATGGGATTCACCAGAGGAAAAGAACATTTTGTAATGTCCCAAGGAAGATATAAGAGGATTCTGCATAAGACACAGCCTGGTGTTAACACTGTTCATTTATTTGCAATAACCACATTAACCAGATGACATGTGAGTGTAGTTCACGTTGAGTCTACACATTGTCAAGACCGGAATCATTTTAGACATTAGACAAGGTAAATAATGCAAAGATAAAAGGGGCCATTGCGATTTAATTCTCTTGTGGGAAAAAGCCTAATTGGTCTGTAAGAAGTGATCAACATGTTGACAAGTTCTCTACATTGTTTGTCTGCATGCCAGTTGTTTCAAGGATGGCATAATCTATAAGAAAACCACCATTCAGCTATCACACACTAGCACAGAGTAGAGCTGCATTTTAGCAAGAAAACTAACATGTTTTCACCTGTCTAATGCAGTAACTATATATAGTTTACTCTTTCACATTCTATAAATAATGCACCTGATTTAATAAAAGACAAGATCACCTCTCACAGTTTATAACATATACCAAGTTTTATTATCTCAATACTTATATTGAACAATGTGCAATTCATGATTGTTAAATATGCAATACATGATTGAATAGCTCTTTACCCCCTTGGTTATGACTTAATTTAAAAATCGACTGTATGTATATTTAGTATGTGTGTAATATATAAGCATATGTACATTTATCTTATAGAGATGATTCCCTAATTGTACAGGAGATTTTCATCTGTTGATATAAATTAAATAATGGTTGAAATTATTTCATAGGTGGCTCTTACGACAGCAACTATAATTAGTCCTAGTGGGACATGTAGGAGATTGTAGATTATGACACAATTTTTTATTTCCCTATCATACATTATATACTTACCACTTTTTCACGGGAACACAATTTTTGAAAGGTAATGGTATGTGCACAATTCATTTCTCTGGAAAACTTGTACATCTGGACACACACAATGGGGACCAGTGTCTGGATTAACTTTTTAATCTGGACACATACAATGGGGACCAGTGTCTGGATTAACTTGTTAATCTGGACACATACAATGGGGACCAGTGTCCATATTAACTTGTTAATCTCGGCACATACAATGGGGACCAGTGTCTGGATTAACTTGTTAATCTGGACACATACAATGGGGACCAGTGTCTGGATTAACTTGTTAATCTGGACACATACAATGGGGACCAGTGTCCAGATAAATTTGTAAATCTGGGCACATACAATGAGGACCAGTGTCCGGATTAACTCGTTAATCTGGACACATACAATGGGGACTAGTGTCTGGATTAACGAGGTTCCATCGTAAATTATTACACTATAAAAAATGTCCCTCCTCCAGATGGCGCTACACACACAGATGCAGAAGACGGATTCTCAAGTATTCTTATTCTTTCTTGTGACATATTTATGCAGCTGTGTGAGATATCTGTGATTCTTGCAAGTTGTGTAAAACATTCTGAACTGATTGATGGACCATTTATGTAGCTCGGAACAATCACCTAAGACACTCTTAGTGTTGTGAACAATCTATTAATTTCCATCTAACATCCGGTATGAAACTTAAAACCAGGAAGAACCCTGAAGCAACAGATAATTGCACAGAAAATATAAGAGCATGTTTTCTTCAGAGGAGTCTTACATTAATCTCTGAAAGTCTGGCACCAAAGATACAAATCATCCAGGAGGAAAAGTACAAGACACGTATGTTAGCTCAATTATAGTTTTTCACACAATTCTTTGCATTTGTTCACAATCAGGGCACAACACATGAATGGGCACCATTATACTAGCATGACTATTAGGTTGAGTGTTTAGAGAAGCTGTCACTGTGGATACCTGCACCACACCCATCAACTAACATCTATTGCTTGTCACAATAACCAAAGTGCACTACCAGAGAGATCCCTGAAAGCTCAACACATGTTGAACATCATGAGGGATTTAATGCGGATTAATAACCATGCTGACTAATAATGTCTCTAGTGCAGCGTTCCCATTGCTTAGAGCAAACAAACTGGTGCGCGCTATTCCTGTCTGCACTGATGCACACTGTGAGCACACAGCATTTAATTACACTAATGCTTCCTTTGTTGCACAAATCTAAAGGAATTTGTATTGAAAAGTTCAAACCAGGGGTAGGTGCATATTTCCAAAGGTCTGGTCATACAAGTGTACAAAAAAGCTCGTGAAAAAGATATTATTTATTATTAGACAAACAAGTCGTTGGTCCCTACTACCTGGTGTCTACGCCAGAGCATGTAGAAGATCCCATACAGGGAAATGGAAACAATCTGATGTGGACTCACTCGCTCTAGAGAATAACACTCTGAAATAAACCATCAGCCTCGTTACTGGGTCCTCAGAACTGTTGATATTGAAATAAAAAATGAATATCATAAAACTGGTAATCATGCTAAATGTTGGTAAATCCTCATGTGCTTGAGCGTGCTTGAAGCCAAACGAGGTGCATATTGACATTGCCGGTGGAGTCGAGGCCACGCATTACGTATTCATTACGAGAAGGAGCTGCTATGGTATTATCTGCCAAGAGGATTGTGCATACCTGATTGTTTTTCTAGCAAGGATAACTCATTATTTGCAGTGGACGCCTGCGGGTGGGTTCTGTTGTACACCAGGGTATTGCTAAATCTGATCACACTAGGTGTGATTACTCGCATCAAATAAACATGCGCGGGTAACAACATCATTTGCTGTAGCAGTGTCAGCAGAGAACAGACAGCACACAGGTGTATTCGTTCATACTGTCATGTGTGTGCAAGGTGTGGCCAATATGACTGGGTCATGTGTGTGCAAGGTGTGGCCACTATGGATGGGTCATGTGTGTGCAAGGTGTGGCCACTATAAATGGGTCATGTGTGTGCAAGGTGTGGCCACTATGACTGGGTCATGTGTGTGCAAGGTGTGGCCACTATGGATGGGTCATGTGTGTGCAAGGTGTGGCCAATATGACTGGGTCATGTGTGTGCAAGGTGTGGCCACTATGGATGGGTCATGTGTGTGCAAGGTGTGGCCACTATAAATGGGTCATGTGTGTGCAAGGTGTGGCCACTATGACTGGGTCATGTGGGTGCAAGGTGTGGCCACTTTGGATGGGTCATGTGTGTGTAAGGTGTGGCCACCATGAATGGGTCATGTGTATGCAAGGTGTGGCCACTATAAATGGTTCATGTGTGTGTGTAAGGTATGGCCACTATGACTGGGTCATGTGTGTGCAAGGTGTGGCCACTATGACTGGGTCATGTGTGTGCAAGGTGTGGCCACCATAAATGGTTCATGTGTGTGAAAGGTGTGGCCACTATGACTGGGTCATGTGTGTGCAAGGTGTCGCCACTATGAATGGGTCATGTGTGTGTAAGGTGTGGCCACTATGAGTGGGTCATGTGTGTGCAAGGTGTGGCCACTATGAATGGGTCATGTGTTTGCAAGGTGTGGCCACTATGAATGGGTCATGTGTGTGCAAGGTGTGGCCACTATGAATGGGTCATGTGTGTGTAAGGTGTCGCCACTATGAATGGGTCATGTGTGTGCAAGGTGTGGCCACTATGAATAGGTCATGTGTGTGTAAGGTGTGGCCCCTATGAATGGGTCATGTGTGTGCAAGGTGTGGCCACTTTGAATGGGTCATGTGTGTGTAAGGTGTGGCCACTATGAATGGGTCATGTGTGTGCAAGGTGTGGCCACTATGAATGGGTCATGTGTGTGCAAGGTGTGGCCACTATGAATGGGTCATGTGTGTGTAAGGTGTGGCCACTATGACTGGGTCAATGTGTGTAATGTGTGGCCACTATGAATGCGTCATGTGTGTGCAAGGTGTGGCCACTATGACTGGGTCATGTGTGTACAAGGCATGGTCACAATGACTGGGTCATGTGTGTGTAAGGTGTGGCCACTATAACTAGGTCATGCATGTGGAAGGAGTGGCCACCATGACAGGGTCATGTGTGTGTGGAATTATGGACTGAGAGAAGACATGGTGTATGGGGGTAGAGCAATGGATTGAGAGGAGACAAGAGACATGAGGTGTGAAGGATAGAGCACTGTACTGAGAGAAGACAAGAGACATGGGGTGTGGAGGGTAGAGCACTTGACTGAGGAAGAGACATGGGGTGTGTAGGGTAGAGCACTGGACTGAGAGAAGACAAGACACATGGGGTGTGAAGGATAGAGCACTGGACTGAGAGAAGACAAGAGACATGGGGTGTGGAGGGTAGAGCACTTGACTGAGGAAGAGACATGGGGTGTGTAGGGTAGAGCACTGGACTGAGAGAAGACAAGACACATGGGGTGTGAAGGATAGAGCACTGGACTGAGAGAAGACAAGAGACATGGGGTGTGGAGGGTAGAGCACTTGACTGAGGAAGAGACATGGGGTGTGTAGGGTAGAGCACTGGACTGAGAGAAGACAAGACACATGGGGTGTGAAGGATAGAGCACTGGACTGAGAGAAGACAAGATACATGGGGTGTGGAGGGTAGAGCACTTGACTGAGGAAGAGACATGGGGTGTGTAGGGTAGAGCACTGGACTGAGAGAAGACAAGACACATGGGGTGTGGAGGGTAGAGCACTGGACTGAGAGAAGACAAGAGACATGGGGTGTGAAGGATAGAGCACTGGACTGAGAGAAGACATGACACATGGGGTGTGGAGGGTAGAGCACTGGACTGAGAGAAGACAAGACACATGGGGTGTGAAGGATAGAGCACTGGACTGAGAGAAGCCAAGAGACATGGGGTGTGAAGGATAGAGCACTGGACTGAGAGAAGCCAAGAGACATGGGGTGTGAAGGATAGAGCACTGGACTGAGAGAAGCCAAGACACATGGGGTATGGAGGGTAGAGCACTGGACTGAGAGGAGACAACAGACACGAGTCAGAGGGTAGAGCATTGGACTGAAAGAAGACAAGACACATGGGGTGTGAAGGGTAGACCACTGGACTGAGAGAAGACAAGGGACACGGGGTCAGAGGGTAGAGCATTGGACTGAGAGAAGACAAGACACATGGGGTGTGAAGGGTAGACCACTGGACTGAGAGAAGACAAGACACATGGGGTGTGAAGGGTAGACCACTGGACTGAGAGAAGACAAGAGACACGGGGTGTGAAGGGTAGAGCACTGGATTGAGAGGAGACAAGGGAGGGGCTGTTCTGCCCTCTCGAGAATACTTTGTAAACTCTCCCAATCTTCAATTCTCCCCACTGCCAATTCATCCCTGCCATTTTCAGAATCTCTCTTGACATTGTCTCCATCTTAATTCCAATCTTTCTATTCTCCTTTTACAATCAACTTCTCAAGTTCTGTTTCTGAGCTGTCTTTTCAGTCTCTCCTCACTCATTCTCTATATATGTCCCATCTCAGTCTGCTCCCAACTACTTTCACTTTCAGGCTTTTGTTCATTACAATCTCCTCTTTATCTCAGTTCTGCCATTTTCGTTCTACCCTAAACCACAATGTGTAACACATCACAACAGGTGAGGTATGTTTTGACATTATGAACTGATGAGCATCATTTAAAGGGCAACATGTTAGTGTTGCAACGATGTCAACGTCACCCATGTAAGTCAACATGTTAGTGTTGCAATGATGTCAACGTCACCCATGTAAGTCAACATGTTAGTGTTGCAACAATGTCAACGTCACCCATGTAAGTCAACATGTTAGTGTTGCAACGATGTCAACGTCACCCATGTAAGTCAACATGTTAGTGTTGCAACAATGTCAACGTCACCCATGTAAGTCAACATGTTAGTGTTGCAACAATGTCAACGTCACCCATGTAAGTCAACATGTTAGTGTTGCAACAATGTCAACGTCACCCATGTAAGTCAACATGTTAGTGTTGCAACGATGTCAACGTCACCCATGTAAGTCAACATGTTAGTGTCGCAACGATGTCAACGTCACCCATGTAAGTCAACATGTTAGTGTCGCAACGATGTCAACGTCACCCATGTAAGTCAACTTGTTGCAAGGTTATGAGTGTTTGAATTGATGCACCAGACATTTCCACACTTTTGTGAAATGTACCTTACAATGTGAACCACTGCAGCCAGTCACATATGGCGCCCTGACACGAATGTCATTATTGAGACCACTGCAGCCAGTCACATATGGCGCCCTGACACGAATGTCGTTATTGAGACCACTGCAGCCAGTCACATATGGCGCCCTGACACGAATGTCGTTATTGAGACCACTGCAGCCAGTCACATATGGCGCCCTGACACGAATGTCGTTATTGAGACCCTGCACCAGTCACATATGAATGACACGAATGTATTATTGAGACCACTGCAACCAGTCACATATGGCGCCCTGACACGAATGTCGTTATTGAGACCACTGCAGCCAGTCACATATGGCGCCCTGACACGAATGTCGTTATTGAGACCACTGCAGCCAGTCACATATGGCGCCCTGACACGAATGTCGTTATTGAGACCACTGCAGCCAGTCACATATGGCGCCCTGACACGAATGTCGTTATTGAGACCACTGCAGCCAGTCACATATGGCGCCCTGACACGAATGTCGTTATTGAGACCACTGCAGCCAGTCACATATGGCGCCCTGACACGAATGTCGTTATTGAGACCACTGCAGCCAGTCACATATGGCGCCCTGACACGAATGTCGTTATTGAGACCACTGCAGCCAGTCACATATGGCGCCCTGACACGAATGTCGTTATTGAGATTGGTCGTCCAATCCATACTGCATGAAGGAAGCGTGCAAGTGATTGACAGCAGCTCACGCAGTGATCACACGATCAGTGTATTTATAATCACCTATGTCTAATTTTAATTGGTATCTAGGAAACAGCTTTCTGACTGCCAAATGGTCTCCTGGGATATTCGTTTCTGCTCCAGAATATCCAATCTGCATGCAAACCCAATCAGCAGTAATACCCACAGGGGAAAGATTATCAGCATCCATTAACCAAATAATGACATGTGAACTCAGAGCCATAATGCACGAATGGCTGTGTACAGGCACGTATAATCAAAGACAATTTGCTCGTAAATCCTTAGTGAGATTATTGGTTAGATGGGGATACTGAATGCGTGTTCCATAATGCTTGTTGCTGTAAATGTATTTGTTCAACTGTAAAAGTACTCACCTCGTTAAGTGTGTAATTGTTCCCATAAGTGATTTTTTGCTGCTATAAGTAGATTGTTGTTGCTGTAAGTAAGTGGATAGTTGTTGCTGTAGGTGTTTGTTGTTGTAAGTGCACTTGTTGCTGCAAGTATACTTCTTGTAAGTGAACACATTGCTGCAAGTGTATTTATTGTTACAAGTGAACCTGGTGCAGTAAGTGTACTTGTTGCTGTAAGTGAACATGTTGTTGTAAGTGTACTTGTTGCTGTAAGTGAACATGTTGTTGTAAGTGTACTTGTTATAGTGAGTGTATGTTGTTACTGTAAGTGAACTCATTGTAGTAAGTGTAACTGTTGTTACTGGAAGTGACATACACTACAGGGAACATGTTTTACAGACACCCGTGAATAACTTCCATTCTGAATCCTGTGGTCTAATTAATCTGACATTCACAGCAACTTATTGACAGGTGTAGCAATCAGGACCCCAATCCTACATTAAGCACACAATTACTGCGTAAAAAAAATCAACATTTAACCAGTGTCAGTCAACACTGACAGTTTGTGCAGAGGGCAACAACAAGAAAAACAGTTATTGGCATCAGGTGGAAACCATAAGCATTTGACGCAAAGACAACTTCTTTGTCAGATGTAGTCGTGGAACAAATCTAATGAGTTTCCTGAATAATCAGTTATTACCCTGCCTACACCTACTGAACCTCTTCGTGATGTTTTCCACCTCAATCAGACTGAAGATGGAATCAGAAACAGACAAAGTGATGGATTCCTTTTGCCTGGCAGCAACTGTCTGTGTATCTGAGCAGTGAAGTGGACTCATTGCAGAACATCTTTCACATCATTAACTTGGATTTCTTATGAAGCAAATCTTTTTTGAAAGATCTATATAATGATAGGAAAAATTATAAAACAACTGTTTTTCTTGATAAATATTATATAAGGATTTATTTCCTCAACAACTTGTCTAAATATGCCTGGAGTCTAAATAAATGTTAAGCCTGGTTATATTAAACAGTTGCTGTGTTGTCTAACAAGGTTACATCGTTGGGAAAGATCCCACAATTAGGAAATTTGGCAACACATCTAGTTTCTAGTTGTTTCCAGTGCTCCGCAATGTTCTATTAACTGACTAGTCTGTATTATTGTAGTTACAATGTAATGGTCTTATGAGGTCTCATTCAACTAGTCAGCCTTTTTCAGAACATTATCGCCAAGCCGACCTTTATATGCTGGCACTGAGGGTGGTCACTGCCAGGGTGCTTGTCGTCCTCTGTGGTTGTTTTATGTCCCAAACTGAGATGGGACCGACATTTACGTGATCTCCGAGTCACGAGGGATACACAGTCCCCAATGTGGAGAATTTTACACCAAATATCATACCTGCCCAGTCCGGGTTTCGAACTCAGAGCGCTGGCATGCCAGGCGCATGTGCTAACCACTTGTCAACTACTCTTAAAATTATGTGCAGCCGATAATCCCAATCTGAATGTTTTATAACTAATTCATGATCAAATACATGTGCTGGTGATAACAAATTCAGAGTACTTTGATGTGGACAGGTATTTGCAAACCGACTGTCTCTCTGCAATTTCACATCATTTGTGCATATCTGCAACACTGAGTAACTCCTAAAGGCCTGGACTTGTTTTGTAAACACATGCACTCATGTACATCGACAAGGAGCTTATGGAAAAAAGTTGAAGTCAAAATGTAACTGACTCATGGTTAGAATGGCCAAATCAACCCATCATCGTTGTCTGTGAGAATCTCTCAATACACTTAAATACCGGGGCATATTTAAATGCAAAGTGCGAAACAGTGCCACCCAAAAATGGCAATTTGTTTTGGCAGTTGGATATGTTTTATTTATTCTAAAATGGATTTCTTTGCATTCTATTACATATTAATGTATACAAATTCATGGATACAAATTCACAGGATACAGAATGCATCCTGTAATTAATAGTGAAGTGTATATAAAATTAATTATTAATTCTTATGACTGGATAGTTGCTTCAGGAATTCATTTTTAATACAGTGCCACTTTAATTTGACTCAGGAGATAGTCTCCTGTTATCTTATCTTAATACATTAAATTTTATTCCAAGAAAATTACAGGATCTATTAACAGCATCATTTAATGATTTAATAGGATTCATCAGCAGGTATATATTTGTCATTAAGCTGGATATGACAAAGTTATAAATACACCTCAATGAACTGGAATGCTTTACAACTCCACTAATAATGGATTCATTTCTGTTTTGCAGGAAAGGCAGCTGCATCAGAACAGCTTGTACAAGTGCCACAAATTAAGCAGCTGATTTCTTGCCATTTCTTGACGTCAGTATCAAGAAATGGTGACACACGTAACAAGCTTACAAGTGTCATGACCCTGTGTTGCTGGTGTGTTGTACTTGTGTTGCTGGTGTGTTGTATTCGTGTTGCTGGTGTGTTGTACTTGTGTTGCTGGTGTGTTGTACTTGTGTTGTGTGTTTGCAGTGGATCTCCTCATTTCACAGTGTTTCACCTTAATGCCAGTTTATATCATATTATATTTGAGATATTTCAATGGTGACTTTTGTAGTCAGAATAACCACTTCATACAGCCGATCTATGCCATATGTCGATCCTTATCATCATGAAAAATGTACAGTACAACAAACATAAGGATGCCTTTTCACATTTTGCTAATCCAGTGCAGAAGCATCAAATTCACATTCATGTAAACAATGATATAATTTACTTTTAAATTTAAGCTGTTGTCTTCTACAAGCTCATTTAAAAACCATCACATATGGAATGTGAATGCATATTTTATTAACTCAAATGACAAAAAATAAGCTACTATGACTATTCAATTCTTAGAAAGATACTAATAATGAAAAAACTTAAATCATTCCCAAATCTGAGCTCAGAGGCTAGCAAAACAAAAGGATTAATCAATCTCAAAATTGGTATATGTAATATTTATAGTCATTAAAACGCACAGTGGCACTTCATGTTCCGGTGTCAGAAAGTACTCAGGCCAATAAAACCTTGAGGCGACTGGTATTTCACACGCCGCACGGATAATACGAGAAACCTGTGACATGATAGCCCAATTACTTAATTACTCCAGGTGTCAGAAGGAAATGATAGGAGATATTTGGCATTAGCGCAATGACAGGCTCAGTGTATGCCTGGCCCTCACAGCGGATGTATGACGGCTACTCCTCTACACATGACCATTACGACAAAGTACATCTGATTGCAGATTTACTGCTAATTATGCCTCATTTCTACTAATCACAGTGCCTATAACTAGTTGACTCTACTAGGAATGATGTTCTACCAACTACACCACAGTGCCTACAACTAGTTGACTCTATTAGGTATGATGTTCTACCAACTACACCACAGTGCCTACAACTAGTTGACTCTATTAGGTATGATGTTCTACCAACTACACCACAGTGCCTACAACTAGATGACTCTATTAGGTGTGATGTTCTACCAACTACACTACAGTGATATGAAAGATATTGTTCACGGCTCCAAGATTCCATCAGACAGCAAGAAATAACCTGACTCTGGAGCAACTGGTGAAACATAAGCAATGTTACATCTCGTCTACAGTGGATCTTGTTCACGCATGGATGTCATGTGAAGAAGATTCGCTGTAGATGGGTCAAAACATTGCATATGTTTCAACAATTGCTTGAAAGTAAGTTTATTACACTACTGTGCTAACTAGTTGACCCAGGTATGATGTATGTGATAGATTAAATAAAAATAATTGGATTCTATGAGTTGACATGGTGTGACTGATCCTATCAGGAATACACTTCCCTGCAGCACATGTTCTTTGTCGGAAGGCAAATGACCCAACATGGTTGGTTTAGTGTGTGCAGTTCTCCAGAGAAGCTGCCGTATAGTAATTGACTGAGACATCTGCAGCAGGTGGCAGTTTTGAATATATTTTCCAAGTCATGCACAACTCTCAGCAGAATAGCATTTAAAAGCTAACATTTTGAATTATGTCCAAGTAGTTGCAACTATTTGACATGTGGTGCATAAGGAGGACATCTTGCATAAGGAGGACATCTTGCATAAGGAGGACATCTTGCATAAGGAGGACATCTTGCATAAGGAGGACATCTTGCATAAGGAGGACATCTTGCATAAGCGGCTTGGAGAAATCCATCAGGAAGCACCATCAGTTCAAACAATGCAGCAGACTTCAGCATGACACAATCTTCCAGCTTCTTCTCTCGGAAAGATTTGAGGGTGACAGTAACCTTCTTTGTATGAGATGGAGTAGGATCCTGCTCTCTCGTAGCACTAACCATCAGCCTCTTTGTTGATGAACTGACCTGGCTGTCAAAAAAGCCAACCCAACAAGTGATTCTGATAGATACCACAAGTGCTAGGCGAGCTTATCTGATGTAGCTCTCGAGATTGTTGCGTGGATGGTAGTCAAGCAGGGACTTCAGCAGCAGAAAGTCACTGTATGGTGCACTTGCTGCTTGTGGAGCAGTATTCCACGCCTTCAGATACACACGTACAGCAAATATGCACACATCATACAGCCCTTTTTCCTCTCTTGGGGCGAGTTTGAACTGGGCTCGAAACATCCAGATTTTGAGAGCGTAGATGACCATGGACATCCAGCGGGCGTGATGCATGGCTCCAGGTAACATAAATCAAACTCCTCAGCGAGGAACAGCTGCCAGGAAGATCAACACTACTTCTAGGAACTCCCTACAGTCATCTCTTGGTTGACTCTCTTACAGATGATTGTTAGCAAACTCAATGGTGCTTTCCTTGATGTTTTCGACCAAGTTTAACACATCTTCACGTTCAATTCCCATTTCATATTTGCCTCGGTCGATGAACTCCCAGTATTCCTGAAACTGAACAGTGGCACCTCTGGAGAAGATGTGGATCCCATACACACTTGAAATACTGCGCCAATGATGAGTTCCATGATGTGATGTCTGCAGGCCAGTGACAGAAGCTCCTTACCAAGCTTTTGCTCCAAGAGGACACAAGCACCAGCCAGCTGACCAGTATTTGAGCTGGTTGTGTCGAAGCACATAGCTCGAACTCTGTTAACCAAGTCCCAGTCCTCCACGGCTTTGAAGACTGCTGCAGCCTGGGCTTTGAAGACTGCTGCAGCCTGGGCTTTGAAGACTGCAGCAGCCTGGGCTTTGAAGACTGGAGCAGCCTGGGCTTTGAAGACTGCTGCAGCCTGGGCTTTGAAGACTGCTGCAGCCTGGGCTTTGAAGACTGCTGCAGCCTGGGCTTTGAAGACTGCTGCAGCCTGGGCTTTGAAGACTGCAGCTACCTGGGCTTTGAAGACTGCTGCAGCTGGGCTTTGAAGACTGCAGCAGCCTGGGCTTTGAAGACTGCTGCAGCTGGGCTTTGAAGACTGCTGCAGCCTGGGCTCTGAAGACTGCTGCAGCCTGGGCTCTGAAGACTGCTGCAGCCTAGGCTTTGAAGACTGCAGCAGCCTGGGCTTTGAAGACTGCTGCAGCCTGGGCTTTGAAGACTGCTGCAGCCTGGGCTTTGAAGACTGCTGCAGCCTGGGCTTTGAAGACTGCTGCAGCCTGGGCTTTGAAGACTGCTGCAGCCTGGGCTTTGAAGACTGCTGCAGCCTGGGCTTTGAAGACTGCTGCAGCCTGGGCTTTGAAGACTGCTGCAGCCTGGGCTTTGAAGACTGCTGCAGCCTGGGCTTTGAAGACTGCTGCAGTCTGGGCTTTGAAGACTGTTGCAGTCTGGGCTTTGAAGACTGCTGCAGTCTGGGCTTTGAAGACTGCTGCAGTGTGGGCTTTGCCTGTTCCAGATGGAAGTTTGGTGACATTGAGCAACTGAGAAACTCCTTTACCAGGGACGAGTGTCGGGAGCTGATCAACCTTTTCTTTGCCCGTCAAATCAGGTAGAAGTTTGCCGCCCCAGTGCATAACCAGTGCATAACCAGGGGCACCTGACCTCAAAACTCTGCCTTGAGACTTGCTGCTCGCTGAACACAATTTTTTATTCTCATTCGGCGAATCGATGATCTGTCAAGGGCAAGGCTGTCAAGAGTCTGACCCATATTCTTGGCTGTTTCAGCAATGACAAATGTTGCTTTGTAGTCTGATACCTTTGTCCTGTCCAGTGCAGCTGCCAACTGTGGTGTAATGACAGTTTTCCGAACTCTTTTTCTCTTCACGGACGTCACAGAGCCGCCAACGACCCCTTCAACCTCCTGCTCAGCTACATCGTGATCATCGTCATTATCGTCAGCTGCTGAGCTGCTGCCAGACGAAACCAGTTCTACTGTGGCACTCGCTCTCTTTAGGGTATCTTCCATACAACGTCTAGCAAGCATGTGATCCTGTCTATCTGCCACCTGCTTCTCCTTTGCAAACAACGTATTGTCAGCACCTGCCATGTATGCAAGTCTGATGTCAGCATGTCTGCAGTGCAGTCTGTCGGGAGAAGGGGGGTGTATTGTATATTGAGCATGTCATGATCATGAACTGATACATTTATACATGGTATATACATTGTTTACGTTAAGAGTACGGAATTGTTGTGAGCCTCAAGGGGATGCAGTTGGAGGGTTTTTTGGTGAGCAAATGTCCACTGGGAAGGGCCACATGGGTAAGGAATGGTTGGCAGCTAACTAAGAAGAACAGCAAGAGCCACATGGGTAAGGAATGGTTGAGAGCTAAGAGGAACAGCAAGAGTCACATGGGTAAGGAATGGTTAAGAGCTAACTAAGAGGAACAGCAAGAGCCACATGGGTAAGGAATGGTTGAGAACTAAGAGGAACAGCAAGAGCCACATGGGTAAGGAATGGTTGAGAGCTAACTAAGAGGAACAGCAAGAGTCACATGGGTAAGGAATGGTTGAGAGCTAAGAGGAACAGCAAGAGTCACATGGGTAAGGAATGGTTGAGAGCTAACTAAGAGGAACAGCAAGAGCCACAAGGGTAAGGAATGGTTGAGAGCTAAGAGGAACAGCAAGAGTCACATGGGTAAGGAATGGTTGAGAGCTAACTAAGAGGAACAGCAAGAGCCACATGGGTAAGGAATGGTTGAGAGCTAACTAAGAGGAACAGCAAGAGTCACATGGGTAAGGAATGGTTGAGAGCTAACTATGAGGAACAGCAAGAGTCACATGGGTAAGGAATGGTTGAGAGCTAACTAAGAGGAACAGCAAGAGTCACATGGGTAAGGAATGGTTGAGAGCTAACTATGAGGAACAGCAAGAATCACATGGGTAAGGAATGGTTGAGAGCTAAGAAGAACAGCAATAGTCACATGGGTAAGGAATGGTTGAGAGGTAAGAGGAACAGCAAGAGTCACATGGGTAAAGAATGGTTGAGAGCTAAGAGGAACAGCAAGAGCCACATGGGTAAGGAATGGTTGAGAGCTAACTAAGAGGAACAGCAAGAGTCACATGGGTAAGGAATGGTTGAGAGCTAACTGAGCAAGAGCCACATGGGTAAGGAATGGTTGAGAGCTAACTAAGAGGAACAGCAAGAGCCACATGGGTAAGGAATGGTTGAGAGCTAAGAGGAACAGCAAGAGTCACATGGGTAAGGAATGGTTGAGAGCTAACTAAGAGGAACAGCAAGAGCCACATGGGTAAGGAATGGTTGAGAGCTAACTAAGAGGAACAGCAAGAGCCACATGGGTAAGGAATGGTTGAGGAGCTAAGAGGAACAGCAGAGTCATGGGTAGGAATGGTTGGGAAGGCTAACTAAGAGGGAACAGCCAAAGGCCACATGGGTAAAAAGAATGGTTGGGAACTGGGAGAACTGGCAGAACCCACACTTGGAGTAGGAATGGTTGGAAAGCTAACTTCAGGGCAAAGAGCCACATGGGTAAGGAATGGTTGAGAGCTAACTAAGAGGAACAGCAAGAGCCACATGGGTAAGGAATGGTTGAGAGCTAACTAAGAGGAACAGCAAGAGTCACATGGGTAAGGAATGGTTGAGAGCTAACTAAGAGGAACAGCAAGAGCCACAAGGGTAAGGAATGGTTGAGAGCTAAGAGGAACAGCAAGAGTCACATGGGTAAGGAATGGTTGAGAGCTAACTAAGAGGAACAGCAAGAGCCACATGGGTAAGGAATGGTTGAGAGCTAACTAAGAGGAACAGCAAGAGTCACATGGGTAAGGAATGGTTGAGAGCTAACTATGAGGAACAGCAAGAGTCACATGGGTAAGGAATGGTTGAGAGCTAACTAAGAGGAACAGCAAGAGTCACATGGGTAAGGAATGGTTGAGAGCTAACTATGAGGAACAGCAAGAATCACATGGGTAAGGGATGGTTGAGAGCTAAGAAGAACAGCAATAGTCACATGGGTAAGGAATGGTTGAGAGGTAAGAAGAACAGCAAGAGTCACATGGGTAAAGAATGGTTGAGAGCTAAGAGGAACAGCAAGAGTCACTTGGGTAAAGAATGGTTGAGAGCTAAGAGGAACAGCAAGAGCCACATGGGTAAGGAATGGTTGAGAGCTAACTAAGAGGAACAGCAAGAGCCACATGGGTAAGGAATGGTTGAGAGCTAACTAAGAGGAACAGCAAGAGCCACATGGGTAAGGAATGGTTGAGAGCTAAGAGGAACAGCAAGAGTCACATGGGTAAGGAATGGTTGAGAGCTAACTAAGAGGAACAACAAGACCCACATGGGTAAGGAATGGTTGAGAGCTAACTAAGAGGAACAGCAAGAGCCACATGGGTAAGGAATGGTTGAGAGCTAACTAAGAGGAACAGCAAGAGCCACATGGGTAAGGAATGGTTGAGAGGTAAGAGGAACAGCAAGAGTCACATGGGTAAAGAATGGTTGAGAGCTAAGAGGAACAGCAAGAGCCACATGGGTAAGGAATGGTTGAGAGCTAACTAAGAGGAACAGCTAGAGCCACATGGGTAAGGAATGGTTGAGAGCTAACTATGAGGAACAGCAAGAGCCACATGGGTAAGGCATAGTTGGGAACATGACGTCCCAGTCAGCATCAAACAAAACAGAGAGGAGATGGCCGACCTTCTAAGAGGTGATGGCTCCACATGATGCTGCAAGGGACCAGAGGCCTTCACACAACATGTACAAGTTGTTAGAAAAGTAGTTTTTTGGGTGAAATACTTGCAATTACAGAGCAATAAAAACATGTTTGATAAAACAAGATTATCCATGGTTTTTGCATGTTCGAATAGTTTAAACGTATTATTATAAACATCATGGGCAATCTGTTAACTTTCCTATGGTGATCACATTTTCATCTTATTACTTATAAAGTGAAACATTTAATTTGTATCATCCTCACAGATGTGTCTCATTACTGCTGTCATTTGTTGTATATACACATAAATATGGTTGAAAAACCAGTTTGCCTAATTTTACTCCAAAAAACTGTCTGACATTCCTACATCCAATAACAAATGTATCCAACTAATGGCACATCTAATTTGAGATCTAACGAGACTTCATTGGCAACGAATATATCGAATGGGTTGAAAACTGAGAGAATGACTTTATGTTCAGAAACTGCTTACGTAAGTACACTACCGGGTAATGATAGTTGATGGCACTGATTGCACTTCCTGAACCTTGCTGTTCATAGTGCCACATATACCACATTATGGGATAATTATTTAGCTAACAGAAGTCACGAGATATGTCTGGTTGATTAACTCAGCAGTCGCTGGGTGCTGCAGTCTGCCTGATGATCTCACACACTTAAGGCAGTCTACTCACTCTACACAAATAGATAATTGATTCTCATTACATAAGATTTCACAAGAGACAACATGTCTCATGTGAAATAAAATTTTAGGTGTTCACCTAAAGAAACTGTTTTAGCCTTAGGCACCGTTTAAATCAGCGGTTCTTAACGTTTTTGGCTGCGACCCAAGTTCCAGCTATGGGATACGTATAGCAATTTAACTCATGCCTTCAGACTGTTAGCTTGTGATTAATTGTAATATATATAATGATCAAAAGAGTAGGAATTACATAAATTAATGAAATAAATTAAACATTAATCGTGTGCTGAACACCAAGCTAGTCATTGTAAAAAGTGGACAGCCCGTGTATCTTGAAAGCATAGCTTACGGACAGAGTCAGGAAGATTGTATGACAATCCAACATGCACTATTATAGTGTATACAGACATGCTGATTAAAGCAATATTTGTCTTATTATTATATTTATACTTCTCGCATCATCTGGTATGCATGCGTACTACAGCGACGTAACTGCGTATGTGCGTGCGTGTGTGTTGATGTTTCCCTCCCACACAGTTGGCCTCTCGGGCTCCACACTTTCACGGATTCATCTGTGACATTCGAAAGAAATGCACTGCCTTCACTTGGTAAAAATTCCCCAGTACCTGTAATTAAGGTTTCTTACTAATTTTATACTTCGTACCGGACTTTAGATGGATGTAAACCAATTCATAATGTTGTGCATGTTTTCTACAATTGTTCAGTTAGGGGTTTTATATGTAACTTGTGTTTAGAAAAACTGCCAACGCTTATGTGGAATGTCGAGGTGGTGTTCGATTGAACAGGTCTGCCAGGGAGTAAAGTGTGAATCGCTTTGAGCAGTCCTAAGGACTGGATACTGCACTATATAAGAACTACCTTTACTTTGTTAATGTCATGGCAAACATTGTGTACACATACTTTGGGAAACTGAATGTATGCAGCCCCATCTGGAGGGTGGTCATGTCTGCTAGTATGTAACTATAACAAGAACTACTTACGTCGCCGTGGTTTGCCGAGCCTTGTGTCTCACTAGTACCCCCGCTGCACACACTGTCGCTGGTGACACTGTGGCTGTCGTCCAGCGAGTCCGTGTAGATCTGTATCCCATGGCTACTCTGACAGTGACGACACAGGTCCCAACTGTCACTGAACTCTTGGTGACACGTTGCACATGTCAGTGACACTGGATACATTGCACGACCTAGACACAGACACAAAACATCTGACTCATTTCATGACGTTTGTTTTACGCTGCTTTCTACAAGTATTCATTCTGCACAGTAAAGAATACAACATGCCTCCCAAACCGCTATTGCCGGGAACGGATTTGATTTTTAATAATTGATCATGAATTTCATAAAAAACCAAGACATATTTGTTTGAAATTGTGTTTCCATCCTAGATTTTTGGCAGTTTCTTTGTCTGACAGTGAGTGACATGATGCCTAATGATTCTTGTTTATTGCACCACTGATCTCAGGTTCACGAGAAATAGTCACTACAAAAGTCAGTTGTTATTTGTATTATTACATGGGCACCGCAATAATCACATCCTTCTTTGAAAACAAGATTAGTTTTTTAAAGAAACCATTTTTCCATCAAGCATATAGTGATGATGAAAATGGATTAATAGGTCAACAGTCTGTGCCATGTATTTCACAACTACCGGTAATAACACTGATTTTAGGAAAACAAAATTGTTATGGTACCTATCTATCAGGTAAACCAATTGGATTAACGGAAACGGGGTGAGTCCACCGAGACATTAATAAATACGTAAGACACCTGTCACTGTGTATCATGTACAAGTAGCAATGTTTTGCATGATTCTTGGAATAATAATAAAATAATAATATACTTTATTTATACACTCATATCCAGAATAGGACTCTGTTCAAGAATGTTGAATGATATTCAATATACAAAGAAATTACCTGAAGATAGCAGACACTGAACTGATACATCTAACAGGGCAAAGCTATGTGATTGATTATATAATATTTAGGTTTGGGCTTGTTTGTATTAGGTGTATGAAAGTAATTTTATATTCACAAATACTGATCAGTTTAATGGTAAGCAAGTGTATTATAAGTATTGTTATGGCTATGTTACAGTTGTTTAATGTAGCAATTAGTAATCACTACATGAATAGTATTCATATATAAATACCCACAAATGTCTACAGACAGTTACTAATTCATGTTTAATGTTGGTTGGATATTACAAGCCTGTTCAATGACTTATATTAAATAAAAGTAAAAAATGTATAATGTTTTAGAAAATGTACACAAAACACGTATTTCCTAAATGAAAACGTTTACATTAATAATAATAAGAATCCTTGGGTGTGGGGGGCCATTCTGAATGGCCGGGTGTGGTTGGTTCCCCTCACCTTTGCTGTAACTTATTTATTAGAATTATATAGGCTAAGGCACTTCATGTACATATTGTATCGTATGGTTTAATGTTTGGCTTAGTACAAACTTACATCTGCCTTGTTATTTACAGCAAACTAGCTACGATTCTGAGTCAGTAACACTACTACATTAACAGGGAACACTGTCCCACATAAATAATAATAACAACAAGATAACTTCCATATTCTGAGTCAGTAACACTACTACATTAACAGGGAACACTGTCCCACATAAATAATAATAACAACAAGATAACTTCCATATTCTGAGTCAGTAACACTACTACATTAACAGGGAACACTGTCCCACATATATAATAATAACAAGAAGATAACTTCCATATTGTGAGTCAGTAACACTACTACATTAACAGGGAACACTGTCCCACATAAATAATAATAACAACAAGATAACTTCCATATTCTGAGTCAGTAACACTACTACATTAACAGGGAACACTGTCCCACATAAATAATAATAACAACAAGATAACTTCCATATTCTGAGTCAGTAACACCACTACATTAACAGGGAACACTGTCCCACATAAATAATAATAACAACAAGATAACTTCCATATTGTGAGTCAGTAACACTACTACGTTAACAGGGAACACTGTCCCACATATATAATAATAACAACAAGATAACTTCCATATTCTGAGTCAGTAACACTACTACATTAACAGGGAACACTGTCCCACATAAATAATAATAACAACAAGATAACTTCCATATTCTGAGTCAGTAACACCACTACATTAACAGGGAACACTGTCCCACATAAATAATAATAACAACAAGATAACTTCCATATTGTGAGTCAGTAACACTACTACGTTAACAGGGAACACTGTCCCACATATATAATAATAACAACAAGATAACTTCCATATTCTGAGTCAGTAACACTACTACATTAACAGGGAACACTGTCCCACATAAATAATAATAACAACAAGATAACTTCCATATTCTGAGTCAGTAACACTACTACATTAACAGGGAACACTGTCCCACATAAATAATAATAACAACAAGATAACTTCCATATTCTGAGTCAGTAACACTACTACATTAACAGGGAACACTGTCCCACATATATAATAATAACAACAAGATAACTTCCATATTCTGAGTCAGTAACACTACTACATTAACAGGGAACACTGTCCCACATAAATAATAATAACAACAAGATAACTTCCATATTGTGAGTCAGTAACACTACTACGTTAACAGGGAACACTGTCCCACATATATAATAATAACAACAAGATAACTTCCATATTCTGAGTCAGTAACACCACTACATTAACAGGAAACACTGTCCCACATAAATAATAATAACAACAAGATAACTTCCATATTGTGAGTCAGTAACACTACTACATTAACAGGGAACACTGTCCCACATAAATAACAATAACAACAAGATAACTTCCATATTCTGAGTCAGTAACACCACTACATTAACAGGGAACACTGTCCCACATAAATAACAATAACAAGATAACTTCCATTGCGCCTAAAGCTTTGAAACCATGCACAGAGGAAAAGGAAAAATGAGTTCAATAACTAGTTTGTAATGATAATAACAGTCATTGTGCATAAATAACTTGTTAAGAGTTTAGTGAAAGCACTGTCTGTTGGTGTTGTGAGAAGCTAGTTAGCTTTGACAGCATCCCACAGAAGAGCCTTTGATATTGCAATCATGTGAATGACAAATCACCACAGGTTTTAAGAACTCTATTAATTTAGCATTATGATTTCCACAGAGAGTCATGCAAAAGGTTTATGCAGCAGGGTTATAAAATATGTTGTTAGTGTAACATGTTTATGTGAGCTACTGATGGCAAGGTCCTAGTTCCCCAGCACATTAGGAGAAAACAATAAATGTTTCATCACCTACCCAAGTGCAGTTATTTTATAGGTTCACTTCACACTACATTGAAAATTGTGTTGATCATCATGAGATAAAATTACTCATATTTGGGACCAACGTCACATATTTTACGAGAATGTCTCACTTAATGCCACCTATGACGTTAATAAAGTAGTTTTCCTGGTGTCATAAATTGTGTTTATAGACGATAGAGGGTGCTTATTACTGTGCATGTGTCGCAACATCTGAGATGATGAATTCAACTGAAGGTAAAAAATACTAACAATATGTGACAGAGAGGAGTGAAATTAGAATATATATTACCTGGTAAGTATAAAATAGACAGAAAATTGTGCATAGCAAATGGCACATAAATTACGTTTAGACGAAACATGCTTTCTACTAGCATTTGCATGGTTTAACAAGATTTAATAAGATTGCCACCCAGAGAATTATATCTAGATGGCAGGTGGACAAGAATGCCTTTTGGCTTATCGAGAGTCTAACCCTTTTTGTCTACATGTATCCTGCCCTTCCGAGGTATGTGTCGATTTTAATTTTGAACATATTCACGCTACTAGCACCCACACAATGAGCAGATAATCTGTTCCATTCATTTACAGCCTTTATAAAAATGAGAACTTTCTTATGTCTAATCTAGACTGCTCTTTTACTAATGTAACTTCATGTCCTCTAGTCCTTCTATCTTTCTTAACTGAGAAAAAATATTTATATCAATATTTTCATAACCATTCAATATTTTAAAACTTCTGCTCTGAAACCTTCATATCAGCACTAATTGTTAACCCTAAGTCCTTTTCTTTTACAGTAGTACTTAGTACAGTACCTTGTCTTGTGTATTGTACATCTTCGATCCCATGTCCTGTGTGGAAATGGTCCAAAATTTAACAACATTTGCCACTTTTCAGACCAATTTTGATCTACCTGTCAAGATGATCTTATAAATGATGTCTATGTCCATCACATTTAATCCTTCTAAACACTTTTGTATCATCCTCAAATTTCAACACCTTGCTTGGTATATCATCGTCCAAATCGTTGATAATTATATTAAGAATACTATAGGTCCCACTACTGATCTCTGTGTACCCCACTCAAAACTGATTTCAATCAGTCATTTTTCTAACCAGTTAATTATACAATTTCCTATGCCATGCATTTTTAGTTAATGCTGTAATCGTTGATTTGGCACTTTGTCAAAAGCTTTCTGAAAAGATAAGTAGATGATATCGACTTCTCTTCTGTCACATTTACTCTCACTTCCTTTCGTCCTGTAAATTTTGCTTCCATCGCATTTTTTTCTCTCTTCTCCTGTCCCATTTTCCCTCCTACCTCCTTCTCTACGGTCACTTTCTCCCCGTCACCTTCATGCCTGTCACTTTTTCTCTGTCGTCAATTCTTCAATTTCTTCCCCTCCAATCACCTTCCCTCCTCTCAACCTCCTTCCCTCAGTCTTCTTGCCTCTACTCTGCTCCTTCAGTCTCATAGTAATACCAACTCTCTCCCTGTGGTCTCTCTCCATTCCACCTGTTTCCTTGCTAATTCTCATCTCCATCCTCTTCACAATATCTGTCAATCTAACCACCTCCTTCAGCAGATATTCCTCCTTCCAACACCCCACGCCGCACTGAAAGGTGAATCCTTCTTCCTTAGTATCTGCCCATGACTTCCCACAGCCGGACATGGCAAAATCCACCCAGCTGTGGCAGTCATCGCACACCAAGTGTTGTTTTGCCTGGACTTGCTGCTTGCAAGGTGCCATATCAAAATTTATTTAATAATAATGATAATAATCTAATTAGCTATTCAAAATAGTTTATGCCTTTCTACGTAGTCTTTAGAAAGGCTGTTTCCTCTGTATAATATATACCAGAATGACTAAGTCTAAGTTAAGTGGCCTTCTACAACAACATAGCTGTACATTTACATATGTATATGTTGAACCAGTTCGCAGTGGTTCATGAGTCAAATTGAAACTAAGTTATTATGATATTTGGCAGATACTTCTTTGTGTGTAGTCTATATACTCCAAATCACTTATTCTCATATATCCAATAATGTAAACAATACTCTGAATTAGACTGACCTATCACGTGGTGTCCAACTATCCTACGTACGCTAGACAAATGCTGTGTGCCCGCTAGCGAATGGTCATAGCACTACGATTTATCAACAAACCTTGTAATATCGCTCACGAAAGCTAAGATAGTCTAAAATAATTTCTCTAACTTTTAGCTATAATCGTTTCTTAATATGTCTACAGGTAGTTTATGAATAATACTGACAGAAATATATATACTTACCTGATCAATATTTCCACTGTTTTTCCGATTTTTCCTGCACTGAAAAATCTCAGTGATCCAGTCCCAACATTTTCCCGCCAAAGATATTTTATTACTATATGTGTGTGCATGCAAGCATGCTAGTGTGAGTGTCTCTGAGTGCATGTTTGCATGCACCTACCATTGTATGATTGGTATTAACATCTAGGTAGGCCATTATCAATGAGTTGACCAACATTTTGAAGATCCACCTGACATGATAATTACGTCTGCTGTGGACAACATTGATAAACCATTTCGGCACCAATTTCCTACATATTTTTTGCACTAAAACAGAGTTTTTGATTTGTTTTTATTGTAAAATCATGTTATCGTTACAGTATAAACTATTATGTATTATAACACACTGATCGCTCAAATGTGTTTTAATGAACCTTTTTTTAAATATAAGTGTTTTGGGAGGGAAATGTCTGTTTATATGGTTTATATGGCAGCGCAATGCTTTCAAATGTCCGTTTATATGGCAGCGCAATGCTTTCAAATGTATGTTTATATGGCAGTGCAATGCTTTCAAATGTCTGTTTATACGGCAGCATACTGCTTTTAAATGTCTGTTTATAAGGCAGCATACTGCTTTTAAATGTCTGTTTATACAGCAGTGCAGTGCATTCAAATGTCTGTTTATAGTGAAGGAATGTCTTCATGTTTGACGCCATGATGACATACTGAACGGATGGCCTCAGGTCTGACACCATGATGAAGTACTGAAGGCACAGGCCCCAGGTTTGAAGCCATGACGACATACTGAAGGCATGGCTTCATGTCGGAAGCCATGATGACCTACTGAAGGCATGGCCTCAGGTTTGAAGCCATGACGACATACTGAAGGCATGGTCTTAGGTCTGAAGCCATGATGACGACATACAGAAGGCATGGCTTCAGGTCAGAAGCCATGATGACGATGTACGGAAGGCATGGCCTCATGTCTGAAGCCACAATATTGACATTAGAAGCTCCCCCTGTCATGTCAGGTTACATAGTTTATATTGTATACCGTGATTTTTCAATATTAATGAATAGAAACTTCCTTTTCAGCCTGACAATGAGTAATCCACAACAAATACTTTAACTCACCCGAGTTATTCGAGTTGGTTGACTGGTGCTGACACCTGCAGGCAAACCGTAGACGACATCCAAGTTTCTTGTGTGACGAGAGTTTCTTCATGTCGTTGAATGTCTGCTTGCAGTTGCCACAGATGAGGATGTCGACCGCGTGGACTACACAAACCAGAACATCTCATCACTTTCTGTTGTACATGGAGGCACGGACTACACAAACCAGAACATCTCATCACTTTCTGTTGTACATGGAGGCACGGACTACACAAACCAGAACATCTCATCACTTTCTGTTGTACATGGAGGCACGGACTACACAAACCAGAACATCTCATCACTTTCTGTTGTACATGGAGGCATGGACTACACAAACCAGAACATCTCATCACTTTCTGTTGTACATGGAGGCACGGACTACACAAACCAGAACATCTCATCACTTTCTGTTGTACATGGAGGCATGGACTACACAAACCAGAACATCTCATCACTTTCTGTTGTACATGGAGGCACGGACTACACAAACCAGAACATCTCATCACTTTCTGTTGTACATGGAGGCATGGACTACACAAACCAGAACATCTCATCACTTTCTGTTGTACATGGAGGCACGGACTACACAAACCAGAACATCTCATCACTTTGTGTTGTACATGGAGGCATGGACTGGACAAACCAGAACATCATATCACTTTCTGTTGGACACCAAGGCATGGACTGAACAAACCAGAACGTCACACCACTTTCTGTTGGACACCAAGGCATGGACTGAACAAACCAGAACATCATTTCATTTCTGTTGGACACCAAGGCATGGACTGAACAAACCAGAACATCATGTCACTTTCTTTTGGACACCAAGGCATGGACTTAACAAACCAGAACATCACATCACTTTCTGTTGGACAACAAGGCATGGACTGAACAAACCAGAACATCATGTCACTTTCTGTTGGACACCAAGGCATGGATTGAACAAACCAGAATATCATGTCACTTTCTGTTAGACACCAAGGCATGGAATGAACAAACCAGAACATAATGTCACTTTCTGTTAGACACCAAGGCATGGACTAAACAAACCAGAACATCATGTCACTTTCTGTTGGACACCAAGGCATGGACTGAACAAACCAGAACATCATGTCACTTTCTGCTGGACACTAAGGCATGGACTGAACAAACCAGAACATCATGTCACTTTCTGTTGGACACCAAGGCACGGACTGAACAAACCAGAACATCATATCACTTTCTGTTGGACACTAAGGCATGGACTGAACAAACCAGAACATCATGTCACTTTCTGTTGGACACCAAGGCATGGATTGAACAAACCAGAACATCATGTCACTTTCTGTTGGACACCAAGGCATGGACTGAACAAACCAGAACATCATGTCACTTTCTGTTGGACACCAAGGCATGGACTGAACAAACCAGAACATCATGTTACTTTCTGTTGGACACCAAGGCATAGACTGAACAAACCAGAACATCATGTCACTTTCTGTTGCACACAGAAGCTGTCTAGTGTAATGATTAGAGCGTCAGACTTTCAAATAAGAGATTGCAAGTTCAAAACCTGCAGTTTTGAACCTTGGGCAACTTCGTTCACCCCACGTTGCTCCAGTTCACTTAACTGTATAAATGAGTACCTGGCTGCTATTGTGTATGAATAGGCTATATGTGGTAGTTGCAATGTGGCTGAATGCTTCCCAGAGAAGATGGTGTTTGAATAAACAAGTGGGTCATGAAGTGGAGTGCCTGAGCAGTCCTATGGCCTGGATACTGTGTTATACAATAACTTACGTTTACAATACTTTTACCGAGGTTTTGAATCTTATTTCCCAAAGATAACATTATGGTGAGTATGTCATAACATTCACACGTACATTTTCTAACTGCAACACTTTCTCTTTAGCACACAAAAACAATGTACCAGGTATAAGGTATGTTCTAATACAGCATAGTACCCAGTCCTAAGGATTGGTCAAATGTGTTTTACATGTACTCCTTGGCAGACGTGTTCCTTCGAGAAACATCACAACTTTTTTGGAAACATTCAGCCACATTGCAATTACTACATGAAGAGTATTCGTACATAAATATCCACCACTGTCTATAGCGAGGTACTAATTCATAAAGCCGAGTGAACTAGAACATTGATTGAATGAAATTACCCAAATTTCAAACCAGCAACAAGAGGATTTGAAGCTGGATTCTCTTGAATGAGAATCCAGCATTCCGACAACTGTGCAACTACTGTACTCCTATTAATACAACTCAAACCAAATATTCATATCTACAACTGAAAACTAAATAATTTTTGTACTTGCAATAGAAAACAATGTTAGCTAAGCCTATCTGTCACAGGCCATCAATCGTCATGTTACGAGAAAAATGGGTTTACGATAATAATAATAATAAGAACACTTATATAGCACCATAAATCTAGATAAATCCATTCGGAGGCGTTTCAATATTAACATTAATAAGTTACGTAAAATTAATGATATTAAATTAGTTAAAATAAATGACAATATATAAATAAATTTAACAATAAGTTACATAAAAATTATCATTAAGGTTAAAGATATAATTATAATAAATAAGTAAATACAGACAGACAGACAGTAAAATTAGTATAAAAACATGTACAAGATAATAATAATAATATAAAAATGGGCCAATAGGCCCTGAAGTCCTTTGGACTAATACGTCGATATGTGACCCCGGCTGACCAAATGAGTGATAAGTGGGAAAAATTTTAACATTGTTTTCTTTCATCCTTGTAAAGGTTGGGTAGGGTGCTTTAAACGGTTTCAAAAATTATGACTGCTACAAAACTTGGCGAAGATATGGAGCATTGAACATGGTAGGGATCAAAAAGTGAAAAGGAAGAAAACGGCTGTTGAAGTTTTGTATTATATATACAAATGGATTGCGTGGAAATATTACATGCATGACATTCAAATGTGGCACACAGTATGTATGTTATGTTGCACTGATACACTAGAAGTACAAATGTGCTGCTACAAAAAATTATCAAATTATGCCAAATTATGTCTTTACGTGTAAAACTAAGAGGACAGATTATTTGAGAACAAAAGGTAGCATCAGACACTGGGATAGTGTGACTGCTGCATGACTAAATGGATGCAATGGTGCTTTGAAGTTAGTTCTTCTGCCAACTATCCTTTTCACACAAGCCTATAGGTTTAGTGGCTGCCAGCACACTATTGAGCCTAAACTACTATGTAGGTGTGAGAAATGTCCTGATGTATTTGAAGTTGAGCCACTAATTAACTGTCCACCAAGCAGTAGCAGAGCAGTTTTATAATAATAATCCACAAGTTAAGTGGCAGTGATGTTCTTTTTATCATTCGTTTACTGTGAGCAGGGCAGACAAATGGTTATCACGTAGACAGGTACAGAAAGAAACTGACATTTTCTATAAAAAGAACACGTTTGCCTATCAATGGCATGTATTTCCTATTCTTGCTGTTTCTGCCGGGCAGAAATCAAACAACCCTGTAGGTAATTATTAATAAAATGTTTTTTGGTGAATCATAGTTACAGACCATAAAGGGTTATAATGGAAGTAAAATGTTTACATGTTTACTGTTCATTTATTGCACCAGAATAACTAATTTAACAAACTTCCTGCTTATATAAAACAACTGCATAACAATAGATATCCATGCAAGACACAGACTCCGCATGTGACAGATGTTTTGGGAAGGGGAATAGCTTCTCAGCCAGCAGCCACTAGACCCCTGGACAGTTGGGCTTACATTTTAAGGGGTCATCCTGAAAAAACCAAATGTCAACCATTAGAAGAGTTGAGATAGTTCCGCTATACACAAGAAATCTGTATTTGATTGAATCATTCTAGTATCATCAGCATATAGTAGAACATACATTTTCAAGAACACGTCTACATCATCATCATTAAGGTTGTTGTAAATTTCACCAGCTGCCATGTCAAGTCCCTTATAATTATAACTAACAATCTGTTCAAAATCATTCAGGTAAATAGCAAATAACAAAGACGACAAATTTTCTCCTTGTGGTAACTCTACATCACATGAGAAGAAGGCTGACACAGTCCCCCAAAATGCAAAATTTGTACACTATCTCGCAGTAGATTTTGTTTATTGTGCCAGAAAAGGAACTTGGAAGCCGCTGCCAGTGACCAATTACAGATTAGTCACAGTTTCCACCAGGCAGGGGGGCCCTCCACAGTGAGGTGTGACAGATGTTGTAGGAAAAGGGATTAGCCAGATAGAGCTGTTACTGCAGTAGACAATTTAGTTAGCAAATATAGCATTTTAGGGGACCTTTGGTGCCATTAGAATGATTCAATGAAATACAGATTTCTTGTGTATAGTGGCACTACCACATGAAATGTCTATGCAAAATTAGAGAAAAAGTTACACAGGAGTTTTTGAAAAAATAGGCAAAATGTGAAAATTTACAAGTTTTGGGGTGTTTTTTTGGGCTCATTAGGTGCCTTTAGAATGATTCAATCAAATACAGATTGCTTGGGTACAGTGACACTACCACATGAAATGTATATGCAAAATTAGAGAAAAAGTTGCTGAACAGTTTTTGAAAAAATAGGCAAAATGTAATTTTTTTTACCAGTTTTGGGGTCCCTAGGGAGCCCTTGGCATGATCAAATACAGATTCCTCGTGCATAGTGGCAATACCCTAAGATATGTCTATGCAAAATTAAAGAAAAAGTTGCTGAATGGTTTCTGAGATACAGCAGCTAACGGCAGACGGCAGACACCGAGTGATGGCTATAGTCCGTTGGACCTTCAGCCCAAAGGACTAAAAATTAAAATTGAAGGATGGAAATCTTAATCTAAACTGATACATATTTTGTGACATTGAATGCTGAAGAAGTGTGCAGTATATTTACGGACTCCAGAAGTACACATAACTCAGTCTGGGCCTCTGACCTAAATCATTCAGGTAAGAAAACAGTGGGTGACATGTAGACCATGATACAAACTGAAATTTGGTATTTCACTGTCGCCTATGAGTTTGTGTGTTAATATATGCCAGAATTTACGAAGAATTGTATTCATGCACCATGCCGTTTATACACATAGCACTTGTAAAATGTTATTACAAAGTGCCTATCCAAAGAGACAGACAGATAGACAGACGGACGGACGGACAGACAGACACAACGAGTTTGTTTTAAAAAGTACCATTTCTACCTACCAACCCACTGACACACTCACATGATTATGCATTAAACTGAAATTCCCGTCTAGCCATATCACGCGTGCTTGATTCTGCAATCGCGTCACAACGAAACATGATACATCAAACTAATGCGATGCAACAAATGCATCGAGTGTGAACGAAATCAATGGTGAGATCAAGTTTCACATGCAGCATGCATTGCCTGCGAAGAACTGCGTAGGGACTAGTTGTGATCTCCTTCCTCACCCACACACCCCCTACATTTAATCTCTTCTTCCATTCATCTTGCAACAGATCATCCCTTACTGTGTGAAGAGTAGTGTTCAAGTGATACAGATGGTAGGAAAGCGATCACGCGAAAGGGACCACATCATAGATATCCTTGAAATGATAAGAAAGTCTGGGTGACACAGAGATTGTTAAAGACATTTTGATTAATGGCAGTGAAGATACTCATGTCATCCAAAACTCATAATTTCCCTGTGATGTGAAACAAACTGAGATTCTTGCAACAACTGCTGATTCTCAACAGCTACCAATAAACTGCTGATTTATTGAGATGTAAAATATTTAATGTTCTCGTAGAACCCAAAGCATGACATGTACAAAGTATTTAGTGTCGTAATATCTCTGACCTGACATTTAGCAAGCAATATGCAAATAACTGTAGGATTCTGACTTTGTTTAAGGCAGAAGAATTCCCCTAACTCCAGGACCTGAGGCAAGGCAAACCGCAAAGCAAAGAACTCATTTTCATTTCTGATTGCTCCGAATCAAACAGGAAATTGGACCGTGGAAGATCCTGTATAAAAAGACGGCATTTAGAATTGCAAAGGCTACAAATGTTTAATGCAGTTTGCTGCTGATTCAAAGTAATTGACAGGGATGACTGCTAGAGCATGCATGGTGACCTGCATGAATGCAGAAATAGAAATGATGATTCTGAATGTCTCCAATATATTGGCCCTCGTGCAATCACATTTGAATAATCCAAATAAATGAGAACTAGAAAGCAGCGGTGGAGTTAACTTGTTGTCAGTGTACTGAGCTGGTGCTTATATATCTGGCTTCTTTGCTGCAAGTAGATAGGAATGGTCAGTTGCCCAATACACAATACCAATCTACTGAAGCACATCTGAGAGCTTCAGTACCAATGTTTTGAAGGACATTCCACCAAGATCAAATACCAGTCTATTGGACAACATGTGAAAGTTGCAATACTAATGTTTGGATGGATATTTTCCAAAGGAACAATACAAGTGCACCATCATCAAACTAGCATTTGGAGGTTATTCCCCAAAATACAATATCATTGAATCAGAGGACATTTTGAAGATATAAGTCGTACAGAGAGCATGCCTTCTATATGCATCCGCGTTCATTCACAATAATGCAATAAGAGTGAATGAGAGCTAGAGCATTAAGAAATAATGTAATAGCAGTGTGTGTGTGTCTGTGCATGTGTGCGTGAGTGCGTGCGTGCGTGCGTGTGTTGGAGTGCAGGGCTCCAAAGAAAAACACGAGCCAGGCACATTTACACAGCCTACTGAAGTGATGCAGAAACTGGCGAGTTTTGTTGCGGAGGCGAGCCTCCTACTGGTGACCTCCCACATCTACCGTTGACCTGCCACAGGAGAGTGGGATGTTCTAACCACTTCAAGACCAACATATCAAACAACTGCATCATTACGCCTCAATTTGTCTTGATACCCACAGCCTTCTCACTTCCACACAGCTCCCAGTGCACCAGCCTGCCGTGCATGAGGAATGAAGCTAAATGGCAGAACCATGTACCGTGTTGATAAAACACCATCACAGCCAAGGATAGCCAGGGAAATCATCATTTTCATTACACTGCTGGAAACTGTCTTTTCCAAATCATGTTTCTATGATTATGGTGTTATTGCATAAACATTTGCCATACATACCAATATATACTTGCTGTCCTGTTCATACTTAGAATGTCAATTTAAACACTCTAATAAATATACAATAAAACTTGCCATCAATTAACGGGCCTGCAAAAGTATTCCCACTGTTAATTCATATATCAAATTTATATCTGATTTGTTCTATCACGTCTACGACTTTTGTCTTCTCTCTCACCCAAATGTTTGTTTTCCTCTCCCAATATGTGATGTTTTAAATACTTCTTTCCATCTTTGTTTGTGCGGCTGCAAGCTTATTCTTTGCCTGGTTGGTGAGTGTCCATGTTTCCGCACCGTATAAATTATGATATCTAATAATTTTAAAAACACTAATTATGCAGAAAAACAATCAAGTCATGTGTAGAGTGAAATGTGTCAAAATTAATTACATTAAATTTATTCATTAAGGCACTTGTGACCATGTGAGGTCAAGGTGAGATTGCCATGGGGGTACGACCCCAAGCAATAACTTAAGCACCAGATGGCGTATGAACACGGGCACCAGTAACTTAATAGGAGATTGGGAATACAGCTATTTACACTAATGTAATTACAGTGCCTCTGGACATATCACTGTCAATTGTGTTCTTCAACATATTTACACAGTCGTCGAAATCTTGTAAATTTAAGTTTCAAACTGAACTGCATTTAATTAAATAACGTAAGAAATTTAGCAAATGTATGTCAGATATAGATTATTTTTAAGTCAGCATTTCAGACCAATTAACAGAAGTATACTCTGGAACTGAGTCTAAATAAAGTGTTTTATTATTATTATTAAGTTTATGACAGTGTAGATATGGATGCTCTTCTGGTGGCACAAACAGTAAACACCAACTGAGTTAATTAACCAGAATACTTTAATCATTAATGACTTGTTTGTTGTGATGCCTGCAAGTATGAACACAGTGGTGTATGTCACACGATCACTGCATGGCCACCAACTGTGTTCTTGGTTGCCATCTCTGACCACAAGAATTAGACACTGATGCGAGTCAAGTGAGCAAGTAATGACAGTCACAGCACGTCGGAGACGACATGAGACACGTTGACACAGTGAGATCTGTAAGGTGCTCGTGCCTCCATTAGTCTGTCCACTGTGGGGCCAGGAGGTGTAGCTGGCCATGTCACTCCCAACAATACTGCCAAATGACCTACTATATGTTGGCAGCTTTAAGTGCTTCTCACATCATTACACATTCAATGGTGGCAGTGCGGCTGGATATGCCATTCAGGATCCATGGCGCGCTTGATCCAGGCCTTCTTCAGCCTCATATTCACTGGTAAAATGGACTCTTCAGCACCAACAGACCTTCCAAGTCTGGCTGTGAGGTTGAACAAGATGTAGCAAGATTGCTAGCAAACAGAACAAGGCCCTGATGGCATATGTCATGGGTCACCACAGTAAATGTCACAAAACTGTTGAAAAGCTAAGATACATTTGCTGTAGTGAAAATATCGATTTTTATTGCATTATTAGAGACAATAAATAAGTTACTACCAAAGAATATATATAATGCAATTTGGAGTTATTATCTTGAAAAGGTCTTTTGGTGCATGCTTAGCATTGAATGGCATTTAAACATAAATACCTAATTTTTATATTGTCTGTCTCGAAACTTGAATTCTTATGGTGGGTAATTTCAACCAACTTTAACTTAATTTGCAATAAATTGATTAACACAGATTACACTGGTTTCACTGTAAAACTGAAACGTTGTCCTTTTACATGAAGCTCATAACTCCATATCACCAACATGTACCTTAAGGTCTGAAACATCATAACATCACACAAAGATCTTACATACATTCTTCTATCTGTTCTACACTATCCAATCAGCAACACTGTTGACTACCTTTTTCTAACTGTTGACTATCTTTTCTGCTGGATGTTTTCACAGGATGCCGTACGTGAAACACTTTCTCAAAGTAATTATTGATATTGATCACATTCTGTTATTCTTTCAAAGACTGTTTATTTGACAGAAATGAACCGTTCTAGTGTCTGGCAAGATGTGCCCTGACAAGTCGTGTGACAGCTTCAATATCTATTGCATGTCTTTTACCTAGCATATCTAGTCATGTTTCTGACATTGTATTTGAATATGACCATGTGTGCAGACGCATGCAGTAATCAAGCCGGCCCAGGCCCTGGGACTATACAAAAAGTACACACATACGCAAGAACTGCCTCGGGAGTTAATATTATATTCCAACAATAGAACAAGAACGAAGATCAAGTTGACAGTTATATAGACCTAGGGGAATTGTTCAGTCGATATATGCTTCTGCAACTGTATCTGAGACACATTTTTCAATTCACTTTCAATGTGAGGTAATCACAACAGACTCTGTCATTGTGATTTTAAAGTATATTTGTTATTGTTTTATTGTAGCCACTTCAATTAAGGTACCCTCACATCTTATAATTCAGGTAACCAAGAAAAGGCACAATTCAAGGCAGGCCAACTAAACGGTGCGGCAATGATATTAATAATAACAACGCAGTCCTTTGGAAAAGAACAGCCAAAGACAGAGAATGGTGGAACTGTCTACTGGAGAGCAGCAGTCTGCAGCTTATGGACGAGGTCAAAGTGATCTAGGCGAAATACTTCAAAATTACTTCAACAAACCTAATTTTGTTCCTAAGGACATTGTGCTGAGACCTGCAGCCATGGCTTAGAAAAACTAGTTCAACTTTACTGCAAATGATTTAAATATTTAACACCCCAATCACTTAATCACCTTTTACATACATATATACAGAAAGTGAAAACTGGTGTAAACATGCACCTTATTAATTCCACAATGAACATCATGGAGAAAGAAGAAAATGTCATCTTACCGTAGTTGTTGTGTGTACTGTCTATGGGGCCATTCGCTGCACCCTGTGGCCATCCTTTGCCCTGCTGCGACTTGGGGTTGTTCGTGCGACTCTGTTTCTTCACTTGTGCGAGAGTGGGTCCTCGGGGGGTCATGCGGGGGGCACCTTTCACAAGGTACGCCCCTTCCAGACAGGGGCGCTTTAGGGGCTGGTGGAGAGGGGGCACTCTGCCGCTAAATGTTGGTCTGATTGGAAGAGATAGAAATTATAAAAATAATGAGGAAACTTATACAACTTTAAAAGAATGTTTTCCAGTTAGTAAATCTTTTTGTTACAATGTGTATTTATGCTTTCTGACATCACAAATTATTTCACTACACAATATCCAATATTAGCATCAAAAGACCAGAAATACTTACGCATTGTAATAGAAGTCCCTGAAATAGAAAAGAAAACAAATTGTATTATTTTACACAAATAACAGAACATGTATTAGGTTTGGTTATATGTCAAACTTATAAAGACAAGAAAACCTAAACGCCATTGTTTTACTACGAAAATGTTTTTTTGAAATTGATTAAACATATTATCTTGTCGAAACTCATTTCAGTACGTAGCCTAGGCGTGATACCGAAACGTGAGTGATACCAAGGACATATCTAAGAATATCACCATTGCATGGTGTTGATTGATTTCACCTTTTCCCACAGCATGAATAATGTATATACATCTACCAATAGCAATCCACCCACCCAGAAGGGTCTATGCATTAGCTATTCAGTAATTAGTGCTTTAAATAAGGCATTCATTACTAAGTAACAACACTGACAAAGTGAACACATACGGAACCTACTTGGCTGGTAGACAAGTTTGGACCATAGGGAGGCCTGCATGAATTATACATACAGCGACATAAGGTAAACAACATCTCTGATTGATTAACATTGTTATTAGACACTTCACTCATATACACACTGTCTAATAATAAAAACAGACATTTCCACTGAAGGCGTACATATCATATGGGATTTTTTTTCACGTATTTTCATATATTATGGCATTAGTAATGTTTATTTCTGGAAGTTTTCTGCTGTACCAATATAAAGATGGTACAAGAAAAACTACTGCTTGCTGGATGTTAGCAGGAAAAGTAGAAATGTTCCATTGGCTAGCAAGTGAGTAATAGGCATTTGCTATGAGTTCACAAAAAACAACATCAATAACTGCCGAGTGGATTCCTATTCTCAGTGGAATTATCCACTTATCAGGAACATGATACATAAAAATAGAACACTAACAAATATTCTCATACAAGTGCACATTGATATATGACTCCTGTCACCAGATTGAGAGAACATGCAGTCTACATTTACAACATCATTAATCAGCAGAAGAGACTGCATAAAGTTTTGGGACAGTTTTTGAATTCACAGCCAAAATCAGTCATGCACCAATGACCAATGCCATTTATACATACAAATATCTCAGTATGATCACTGACAGTAGGTTGAGGTGGGACCGTCACTGTGCCGCAACGTTTAAGAAGTGCCAGCAGCATCTACACTGTCTAAGGAAGCCGCGTTCTTTTAACATTGATAATACCATTTTGTTCATGTTTTATAGTCGTTTATCCAGAGTGTTCTTACCTTTTCTTTTATTTGTTGGTTTAGCAACGTCAGTTTAAATGACAAGAATAATCTGGACTGTGTGTGTGTCGTGTATTGCAAACATCAGCAGTAAACTGACCGGCGTGAAGCAAGCCACTCTCACTGCTGTGTTTTGCGGAAAGCCAGTCACATACTAGCTGACAACACACGCATTTTATATGAGGAATAATCTCTAATGCCTCTTCTGAGCCAAACTTTTGTGTGTGCATGTAATTGAGGCTATACTGTTGATATCAGGGTGGATGTGTGCGAATGTGTGCACATTGTTTAGCAGTGTTGGTGATGTTGACATTTATTTACTACCTGAATATACATTATGTATATTATCCGTGATGTGACGACCACAATTATGCGATTAGGTTTATCACTATTATATTTTAGACACAGCTTTTAATTATGTATTTACTTGGTTTTTATGGAAGCTGCACAAAAATTTCCCTTCATGTATTCAAGTATTATTTTATTGTTTTGTATTAGGACTTTCCAGAATGTTATTTTTTGTAACATTTGTGATCAAAAATGGTACACACCTCTCAGCATGTCAACTGTTTGCAAATAAGAATTATATAGGTAAATGCAATATGCCCAAAAGAACACAGAAAAAATGTACAAACAAATATTAACCTAATTGAATACATGCCACAAGGAAAAACACAAAACACAACTGATATTAGTAATAAGTGTCAGATCAGTGATGTATTTTATCCTAAATGTTTCTTCCTGCCTAGAGAACCATAAGTAGGGAGAGATTGACGCCTGTGGGATAACAGGGTAAGTAAATGTGAGAATGTCTGGATGTTTTCCTAAGGGACCTGGTGCTTTTACAACATAAAATATGACATAACCAGAAACCCCAAATGTATATTTAACCCCCAGCAACAACTAACCATATTTTATGATAACAAATATTTCAATGACATGTAATACGGTTTGGCTTTCGCCGCAGTGAGACAATGATTAAGATGAAACCTCAGGAAGCAATGATCGATGAGAAGAATCAACAATTATTGATTATTCCTGGCTTCTTGGCTATAACACTGACTCGCATATATTTTCACTGGAATATAAAGCAGTATCATTCTTCTTAGATTTGGCAATGGATCGATGATAACTGAAAAGCTGTCACCTTAACCACAATTTGTATAATGGCTCCATTAGAACTGCTCTGTAAGTGCCCATTTCCACACGATGGGATCAAGCCAAACCTCTGCAGAAGTAAGATTAATGAGTTCATTGCAGCCACTTTAAACATGTCAACTAACCAGCAGTTTACCCCACTGTGCTACTCAGTAAGGCAGTAAGCTTACAACATTTGAGAGATGTGAATGCACATGAAGCATGTAAAACCACGGGGAATAAACCTTGGAAATTCACTTAACACTTGTGCACATGCAAACACTCACCCAGAGTCAGCTACGCAAACAGCATTTTGCATGCGAATGACACCAGAATTGGCAATGGATGATGCTATTAATTATGCTCTAATGTAATTATTAATAATACGAGGAATATATATGTGTCACGTGGCTGTCTGTGGATGTGGCTGTCTGTGGGTGTGGCTGTCTGTGGGTGTGGCTGTCCGTGGGTGTGGCTGTCTGTGGGTGTGGCTGTCTGTGAGTGTCGTTGTCTGTGGGTGTGGCTGTCTGTGGGTGTGGCTGTCCGTGGGTGTGGCTGTCTGTGGGTGTGGCTGTCTGTGAGTGTGGTTGTCTGTGGGTGTGGCTGTCTGTGGGTGTGGCTGTCCGTGGGTGTGGCTGTCCATGGGTGTGGCTGTCTGTGGGTGTGGCTGTCTGTGAGTGTCGTTGTCTGTGGGTGTGGCTGTCCGTGGGTGTGGCTGTCCGTGGGTGTGGCTGTTTGTGGGTGTGGCTGTCTGTGAGTGTGGTTGTCTGGGGGTGTGGCTGTCTGTGAGTGTGGCTGTCTGTGGGTGTGGCTGTCTGTGGGTGTGGCTGTCTGTGGGTGTGGCTGTCTGGGGGTGTGGCTGTCTGTGGGTGTGGCTGTCTGTGAGTGTGGCTGTCTGGGGGTGTGGCTGTCTGTGAGTGTGGCTGTCTGTGGGTGTGGCTGTCTGTGTGTGTGGCTGTCTGTGGGTGTGGCTGTCTGTGAGTGTGGCTGTCTGGGGGTGTGGCTGTCTGTGAGTGTGGCTGTCTGGGGGTGTGGCTGTCTGTGTGTGTGGCTGTCTGTGAGTGTGGCTGTCTGTGGGTGTGGCTGTCTGTGGATGTGGCTGTCTGTGAGTGTGGCTGTCTGGGGGTGTGGCTGTCTGTGGGTGTGGCTGTCTGTGAGTGTGGCTGTCTGTGGGTGTGGCTGTCTGTGAGTGTGGCTGTCTGTGGGTGTGGCTGTCTGTGAGTGTGGCTGTCTGTGAGTGTGGCTGTCTGTGGGTGTGGCTGTCTGTGAGTGTGGCTGTCTGTGAGTGTGGCTGTCTGTGGGTGTGGCTGTCTGTGGATGTGGCTGTCTGTGAGTGTGGCTGTCTGTGAGTGTGGCTGTCTGTGGGTGTGGCTGTCTGTGAGTGTGGCTGTCTGTGAGTGTGGCTGTCTGTGGGTGTGGCTGTCTGTGGGTGTGGCTGTCTGTGAGTGTGGCTGTCTGTGGGTGTGGCTGTCTGTGGGTGTGGCGGTCTGTGGGTGTGGCTGTCTGTGGGTGTGGCTGCCTGTCGGTATGGCTCCACATAAACAGCTTCTTCTGCTTCTTTGTCATGTATTAATGCTGAGTACTCTTGCTGATTTTCTCATCTCTCTCCCTCTTTCTTTCTGTCTGTCTCCCTCCCTATCCCCCTCTCTCTATCTCTGACTTCTCCCTCCTCCTCACCTTTTCTCTCTTTCTCTTTCTCTCTTCTATTTCACTTTCCTTCTGTGGTGTTGTTGTTAGGGCATTCTAAGGACTTGGCCCAAATATGTCTAACTTCTTTCCAATTGATTGGCTCTGAATTCGCGTTTTATTAGTAATTCCTCAGCTGAAAAATTAATTCCATATCTGATGCTTAAACGTCTGTGTTAACATTGCTGCAGACGGAGACTGGGCAATTCCCACAGTCTGCAAGGGAACAAACATGCTTTGTGCATGGGCAATTCCCACAGTCTGCAAGGGAACAAACATGCTTTGTGCAATCCACAGCTAACCTTACCCTGTCACACACGACATGACCACAAAGACACACTAACCTATCCCTGGTACACGCGACATGACCACAAGGACACACTAACCTTTCCCTGGCACACATGACATGACCACAAAGACACACTAACCTTTCCCTGGCACACATTATATGACCACAAGGACACACTAACCTTTCCCTGGTACACACGACATGACCACAAGGACACACTAACCTATCTCTGCACACACGACATGACCACAAGGACACACTAACCTAGCCCTGTCACACACGACATGACCACAAAGACACACTGACCTATCTTTGGCACACACGACATGACCACAAGGACACACTAACCTTTCCCTGGCACATATGACATGACCACAAAGACACACTAACCTATCCATGGCACACATGACATGACCACAAGGACACACTAACCTTTCCCTGGCACACATGACATGACCACAAAGACACACTAACCTATCCTTGGTACACACGACATGACTACAAAGACACACTAACCTTTCCATGCACACACGACATGACCACAAGGACACACTAACCTTTCCCTGGCACACACGACATGACCACAAGGACACGCTAACTTTTCCCTGGCACACACGACATGACAACAAGGACACATTAACCTTTCCCTGCACACACGACATGACCACAAGGACACACTAACCTTTCCATGGCACACACATGGCATGACCACAAAGACACACTAACCTTTCCCTGGCACACACAACATGATCACAAGGACACACTAACCTTTTCATGGCACACATGACATGACCACAAGGACACACTAACCTTTCCCTGGCCTCGCACATGACATGACCACAAGGACACACTAACCTTTCCCTGGCCTCGCACATGACATGACCATGAGGACACACTAATTGTTTCCTGTCCATGAATTTGTGTGAACCCACCAACGTGGACGATATTCTTTAACTAAATGCGCAAACATGTCTTCTTCGATCTAGCGTATACTACATTCAAGATAAGGCGGTCAACAAAATTCTGAGATGTGTTTTAAACCCTAATCACTGCAGTCTTTTCTTCCTGGTCAGACCAGGTGGGTCTTGATTTATTCTTGACCTAAAGTTTCTGGTCAGTCGAGCACTGATTAGCCAGATCTGATTAGACCCGGAAGCCTGGGTGGCCTAGTCTCAGACATCAGATGTAGGTCAGACTGCATGGTATGGCAACAGCCTACCTCTCTCTGCTTGCACAGGTGGCAGAAATGTCATTGCTTTTATGTAGTAAATAGTTTTAAATTGGCATATGTCTACCTGTATCAAGATTTAACAAGATTTAACAAGATTGCCACCCAGAGAATTAACTCTAGGTGGCAGGTGGACAAGGAAGCCCTTTGGCTTATCGAGAGTCCGACCCTTTTATCTATGTGTATCCCGCCCGTCTGAGGTATGTGTCGATTTTATTTTTAAACATATTCACGCTACTAGCACCCACACAATCAGCAGGTAATCTGTTCCATTCATTTACAGTCCTTTGTGAAAATGAAAACTTTCTTATATCCAATCTACTCTGCTCCTTTGCCAATGTAAGTTCATGTCCTCTAGTCCTTCTATCTTTCTTAACTGAGAAAAAAATATTTCTATCAATATTTTCATAACCCTTCAATATTTTAAACACTTCTATCTGATCTCCTCTCAATCTCCTGGTCTCTAGTGTTGTTAAACCGCATTTTTTAGGCGTATTTCGTAACTAAGATCCCTCAGTTTTGGTATCATTTTAGTTGCTCTCCTCTGCACTCTTTCTAGCATATCTATGTCCTTCCTGCGATATGGCCTCCACGCTTGAATACAATATTCTAAATGAGGCCTAACTATTGTTTTGTACAGCGGTATTATTAGCTCTTTTTCCTTATACGTTATGTTTCGCCTAATTAATCCAAGGATTTGATTTCCCTTTGAAGCTGCAATTCCGCACTGCTCTGAAACCTTCATATCAGCACTAATGGTTAACCCTAAGTCCTTTTCTTTTACAGTAGTACTTAGTACAGTACCCCCCATTGTATATTCTACCTCTTCGTTCCCATGTCCTGTGTGGAGGCATTTACATTTCCCAAAATTGAACAGCATTTGCCACTTTTCAGACCATTTGATCAACCTGTCAAGATCATCTTGTAAATGCTGTCTATCTCCATCACTTTTAATCCTTCTAAACACTTTTGTATCATCCAAATTTCAACACCTTGCTTATTATTTCATCATCCAAATCGTTGATATATATTAAGAATAATATAGGACCTAATACTGATCCCTGTGGTACCCCACTCAATACTGATTTCCAGTTTGAAGCCTCCCCATCAACTACTACACGTTGTCTTCTGTCAATCAACCATTGTTCTATCCAGTTTATTATACCATTTCCTATGCCATGGGCCTTTAGTTTAAGCAGTAATCTTTGATGTGGTACTTTGTCGAAAGCTTTTTGAAAATCTAAGTAGACGATATCTACTGGTGATCCCTCATCTACCCACTTAGTGATGTCTTCCAAAAAACATAACATATTTGTTAAGCATGACCTCGCTTTAAAAAAACCATGTTGAGATGGGTTTATCAAGTTTTGTTTAACAAGAAAATCCACCATGTGATCTTTAATTAGTCTTTCTAACAATTTACAAATCACTGATGTTAAACTCACTGGTCTATAGTTCTCTGACTTGTTTCTCGAACCTTTTTTGAATAACGGTATAATGTTTGCTTCTTTCCATTCTAAAGGAACCACTCCCTCTTCTAATGACAAGTTGAAAACTGTTGCAAGCGGTATGCTAATTTGTTCTACAATTTCAATAGTAGTTTGGGTGGAATACCATCCACTCCAGGTGATTTATTATCCTTCATAGCCCTTATTTTCTTAGCTACCATTTCCGGGGTTACAATTAATTGTCCTAAATAGTCTGAATCTGCCCCCTTGAACTTAGCCTCTGGTACTGGCAGTGAACTAATATCTTCCCTGGTAAACACTGAACTAAAGTACTCATTCAGGTCTTCTGCCATTAAGAATCCCTCTGATATTATATTTCCAGCACTATCTTCTAGAGGACCGACTTTATCTTGAACTTTCTGTTTGCTTCGAACATACGCATAAAAACTCTTGCTGTCATGTTTTATATTACTAGCTAATTGTTGTTCATAGCTTCTCTTTGAATTTCTAATTTCAGCTGTAGCTTGGTTAAGTGCTTCTTTATAACTGTTGTAGTCTTCATCATTTCCAGTACATCTGTATGACTTCCACATCATTTGTTTGTACTTAATTTTTCTAATGGCTTCTTTCGATAAGTGTTTCTTTTTGGACCGTTTTCCTTGTTTTTTGAAGGGTACAAATTTATCGACTATGCACTTAATTTCACTCTTTAATACATTCCAGCATTCTGTTGCCGTCTTATTTTTCAGTGTGTTATTCCAGTCTATCTTTGCTAAATATTTCCTCATGTCCTTATACCTTCCTTTGTGGAAATTTCTCCTATACTGCTTTTTACTATTCCTTTCTGATTTTACTTTGATGGTAAAATGTATCTGGTTGTGATCGCTACTCCCCAGTGGCTCACATATCTTGACATTGTCAACTAATTCATTCTGTGAGGACAAAACTATGTCTAACACATTCTCACCCCTGGTTGGTTCTAGCACATGTTGAGAAAGGAAACTATCTTGAACTAAAACTAAAAACTTGTGGTCCTCACTCCCCATACTCTGTAGAGATTTCCATTGTATATGCCCGTGGTTAAAATCCCCCATAATAATACAGTCCCGTTTGCTTACTTCCCTTATAGCGTTTTGTATTTTTTCATTCTCTTCTATGCTTATGTTTGGACTTCGATAAACTAACCCAACTGTTAACGTTGAGTTTCCTGTAACTATGTTACACCAAACAGCTTCTTCGCAATCTGCTTCTCTTTCTAATTTTATTTCATAAGCTTGAATAGATTCTTTAATATATAAAATAACTCCACCTCCCTTTCTTCCTATTCTATCTTTTCTAAACATTACATATCCTGTCAGTCCCAATTCAGCATCTGATATATCGGTGGTGGTATCATAGAAAAAATTGCAGTTTAGATATAGGAAACATTTTACAATCATCTCTAGTATAATTAAAACAGAGTGTGGGTCTCTGTTTGTTTGTTTGTATGTCCATCTGAGCATATCTCTGTCACTTTCAATTTTATTAGGCAAGCTAGTGGTTCATTGATTTGACTATTTTGAATTTTACCCAGGGGGCCCGTGTGGGATGGGGTCCTTGGGGGGCTCAACATTTCAAACATATATGTCTGTCTACGTCTATGTTCAAACACAATCAAGGTGTAACATTTACAAAGATACAAAAGAGAAGTGTTCCACTGTGCCACTCCTGGTATGGTTCCTGCCCATTGCATGGCGCCACTGTGCTGTCTAGTTTTGTACAATTGGACATTTGAAGTTACCTTTCCGAAAGCTTGATTTCTTTTACGGAGCTTTCTGTGTCCTCACAACACCCTCATCAGCACTGGACTGCTAACTCTCGGTCATCATTTGACTTCGTTGGTGGTCGTCACCCTAGGGCTTTTCAGTGCTGCCAAGTTGCAGACTTTGCAGGGAGATCTGTAGACTGCACCAGTACAACCGTGATAAGGTGAATGTGGGTGAACTATCAACTGACAACACCTCAGAGCAGTGTCCAACATACACTACAAGAGTTGAGTGGCCATTACCAACACTTACACAGAAAAAACCTGCCAATTGCTGTGAGCATGATGCACAATTGGAGGCTTTATGCCTGGTTAGGGCAACGCCTCAGAGCAGTGTCCAACCCAGACTACAAGAGTTGAGTGGCCATTATCAACACTTACACAGAAAAAAACCTGCCAATTGCAGTGAGCACAATACACAATTGGAGGCTTTATGCTTGGTTAGGGCAATTCATGCTGCAGTAATTAAAGGCTGTGAGGGCAGCCTACATTGGGTGATTACCAGTGACTCCTTGGCCTCGTCCTATAGCAGATACTGATGGACTGCTACAACTGAACACATGGAGGACAGGTTTCAGTCTGAATGGAGAGAGTGTCTGTTGACAACTAGACTACTTGTGCCTTGTAGACACTCCACATTCAGTGAAGTGTGGCATGTGAGAACAGACGAGATGGGGAGTTACCAGGCGGAATAGAAATAGGCCGGTGGGGATCAAGTTACAGGGAGATATCAAGGGAGAATCTTTTGCTGGGGAATACAAATGCAGACACCATATACAGCAACACCACTAACAGTGTTGATACACTAGCAAGTAGATAATACTGACAGTGATCCAGACACCATGCACGGCAACACCACTAACAGTGTTGATACACTAGCAAGTAGATAATACTGACAGTGATCCAGACACCATGCACGGCAACACCACTAACAGTGTTGATACACTAGCAAGTAGATAATACTGACTGTGATCCAGATACCATGCACAGCAACACCACTAACAGTGTTGATACACTAGCAAGTAGATAATACTGACAGTGATCCAGACACCATGCACAGCAACACCACTAACAGTGTTGATACACTAGCAAGTAGATAATACTGACAGTGATACAGACACCATGCACGGCAACACCACTAACAGTGTTGATACACTAGCAAGTAGATAATACTGACAGTGATCCAGACACCATGTACAGCAACACCACTAACAGTGTTGATACACTAGCAAGTAGATAATACTGACAGTGATCCAGACACCATGTACAGCAACACCACTAACAATGTTGATACACTAGCAAGTAGATAATACTGACAGCGATCCAGACACCATGCACAGCAACACCACTAACAGTGTTGATACACTATCAAGTAGATAATACTGACAGTGATACAGACACCATGTACAGCAACAACACTAACAGTGTTGATACACTAGCAAGTAGATAATACTGACAGTGATCCAGACACCATGCACGGCAACACCACTAACAGTGTTGATACACTAGCAAGTAGATAATACTGACAGTGATACAGACACCATGTACAGCAACACCACTAACAGTGTTGATACACTAGCAAGTAGATAATACTGACAGTGATCCAGACACCATGCACGGCAACACCACTAACAGTGTTGATACACTAGCAAGTAGATAATACTGACAGTGATACAGACACCATGTACAGCAACACCACTAACAGTGTTGATACACTAGCAAGTAGATAATACTGACAGTGATCCAGACACCATGCACAGCAACACCACTAACAGTGTTGATACACTAGCAAGTAGATAATACTGACAATGATCCAGACACCATGCACGGCAACACCACTAACAGTGTTGATACACTAGCAAGTAGATAATACTGACAGTGATACAGACACCATGTACAGCAACACCACTAACAGTGTTGATACACTAGCAAGTAGATAATACTGACAGTGATCCAGACACCATGTACAGCAACACCACTAACAATGTTGATACACTAGCAAGTAGATAATACTGACAGTGATCCAGACACCATGTACGGCAACACCACTAACAATGTTGATACACTAGCAAGTAGATGATACTGACAGCGATCCAGACACCATGTACGGCAACACCACTAACAGTGTTGATACACTATCAAGTAGATAATACTGACAGTGATCCAGACACTATGTACGGCAACACCACTAACAGTGTTGATACACTAACAAGTAGATAATACTGACAGTGATCCAGACACCATGCACAGCACCAACAATAAAGGTGTTAATACTCTAGCAAGTGTATAATACTGATGGCCAATACAGTGTCATCCATCCCTGTACTGAGCTAGGTTGTCGTGGTACCATGTCAGCATTGTGACACTCTGCACAGCTTAGTCTAAGACACTAGCTCTACTCAACTGTCTGCCTTGCTGGATTCTCTCTCTCTCACTGTGCATACCAGAACAGTTTGGAGAGGCCTGTCAATCACATCAAAATAATTACAATTTGCATCTTCTATTCATAGTTGCCAGTTCTTCATGATGGCCAGGGGATTGTTTCGTCCTCACACACCAGGGGCTCTGCTGACTACATCAATTTCAATACCCCCTGGCAGATTGCTTTGCGAAATGTTGAAGTTAAGCTGAGCCAATAATATTGTCGCTTACCATGATTCAGCTGTTTTTGTTTTGGTCAACCATGGTCCATGTTACATGTAATGTTTGGGAAGTAGAAGTTTGAATACACAGTACCGCTCAGCCGCATGTTAGAATGGTTGAAAGGGCAATTATTTTGGGAGAACCAAAGAACTTCTTTTTGTGCTTATTATCCTGTATCTGTTTACTGCTGTATGATGTGAGGTGAGGGCGTTTGTGCATCATGCCATTTTCAAGGTTCCCACAGCATGACTGGCAGTGAAAGATACATGTAGGACAAAGTACAGCTGTACAACCAATTCAAACAAATTCCACACATATCTGCCAGGGATAGTGTACATAATCAGCACTCCTGGAGGATGGATTATCTGCCAGGGATTGTGTACGTAGTCAGCACTCCTGGAGGATGGATTATCTGCCAGGGGTAGTGTATGTAGTCAGCACTCCTGGAGGATTCATTATCTGCCAGGGATAGTGTACATAATCAGCACTCCTGGAGGATGGATTATCTGCCAGGGATAGTGTACGTAGTCAGCACTCCTGGAGGATGGATTATCTGCCAGGGATGGTGTACGTAGTCAGCATTCCTGGAGGATGGATTATCTGCCAGGGATAGTGTACGTAGTCAGCACTCCTGGAGGGTGGATTATCTGCCAGGGGTAGTGTACGTAGTCAGCACTCCTGGAGGATGGATTATCTGCCAGGGGTAGTGTACGTAGTCAGCACTCCTGTAGGATGGATTATCTGCCAGGGATAGTGTACGTGGTCAGCACTCCTGGAGGATGGATTATCTGCCAGGGGTAGTGTACGTAGTCAGCACTCCTGGAGGATGGATTATCTGCCAGGGGTAGTGTACGTAGTCAGCACTCCTGGAGGATGGATTATCTGCCAGGGATAGTGTACATAATCAGCACTCCTGGAGGATGGATTATCTGCCAGGGATAGTGTATGTAGTTAGCACTCCTGGAGGATGGATTATCTGCCAGGGATAGTGTATGTAGTCAGCACTCCTGGAGGATGGATTATCTGCCAGGGGTAGTGTACGTAGTCAGCACTCCTGGAGGATGGATTATCTGCCAGGGATAGTGTACATAATCAGCACTCCTGGAGGATGGATTATCTGCCAGGGATAGTGTACGTATTCAGCACTCCTGGAGGATGGATTATCTGCCAGGGATGGTGTACATAGTCAGTACTCCTGGAGGAAGGATTATCTGTCAGGGGTAGTGTACGTAGTCAGCACTCCTGGAGGATGGATTATCTGCCAGGGGTAGTGTATGTAGTCAGCACTCCTGGAGGATGGATTATCTGCCAGGGATAGTGTACGTAGTCAGCACTCCTGGAGGATGGATTATCTGCCACGGGTAATGTACGTAGTCAGCATTCCTGGAGGATGGATTATATGCCAGGGATAGTGTACGTAGTCAGCACTCCTGAAGGATGGATTATCTGCCAGGGATAGTATACGTAGTCAGCACTCCTGGAGGATGGATTATCTGCTAGGGGTAGTGTACGTAGTCAGCACTCCTGGAGGATGGATTATCTGCTAGGGGTAGTGTACGTAGTCAGCACTCCTGGAGGATGGATTATCTGCCAGGGGTAGTGTACGTAGTCAGCACTCCTGGAGGATGGATTATCTGCCAGGGGTAGTGTACGTAGTCAGCACTCTTGGAGGATGGATTATCTGCCAGGGATAGTGTACGTAGTCAGCATTCCTGAAGGATGGATTATCTGCCAGGGATAGTGTATGTAGTCAGCACTACTGGAGGATGGATTATCTACCGGGGATAGTGTACATAGTCAGCATCCCTGGTTTACTGAAGTTACAAATGTCTTGGTTTGTGACGTGCTCTGTGTATGGAATGTGCAAGGTATAGTCATGCCAATGTGTCTCCAATACAGACCAGGATTAGTCTTTCAGTTTCTGCTGCCCCCCCCCCAGGAATATGGAGTGACTCGAGGCTTACAAAGCCATGAAACCTTGAATATAATCAACTTAGATTCAAAATTCAAATCCCCTGCTGCTGGCTTAAAAGTAATTGGTGAAGATGTGATCTAGTCTTTCAAACAAACTACTAAATATTTTTAAACATGGAAACATGGAGATGTTTATCATACATGCTAAGTTTCAGAAATGCCAATGCAGGAGATTTATATGTAAATCGGAGGGTTTCGGAAAATTGGGCATTTGTACGTAAATCGGAATAAAGTATAACAAAAAGGAATACATTCCATAAACATTAACAACCATGTTTTAATAAAACATGTTAAGTTTCAGAAAGGCTAATGCATGAGATTTACAAAAAGTTTATTAGTTTTATGTTGCAGCCTCCAGGCATATTATTATTAGGCCTACATTAAATATAATTATTATGGTGCAAAAACATTGCATATTACAAATATAACTGACATAATATTCACAGGTAGGACCAGAACATAGCGTTGTATTTTTCTTCACAATTGGTCACAATGGCCTGGGTGACGTAGGCATGTGTGATGAATTTACTATAATTTGTGAGCCTTGGCCTTGCTGATGGAGCATTTAATGTTATAAAATTAGTTTGAAATAAATGGACAGCCTCAATTCTGTCAATGTCCTGTTGTTGGTGAGGATCCCATACAGTAGATGAGGACTCCAAGATGGGAAGTGCGAATGATTTGTAGGTCTGCTCTCCAATGGTCTCGGAGCCTACTTTCAAATTCCTCTTCAGGAAGCCTAACGTCTTGTTGGCTTTTGGGCACATGTTGTTGATATGCTCCTTCCAGCGGAGGTCCTTGCGGATGGTGGTCCTTGCGGATGGTGACTCCAAGATATTTGGCTGAGTCGACCATTTCGATGGTGTGGCCATGAAGTTAGTAGGTGTGCTCCAGTACTGTTCTGTTTCTGCTCACAGGCAAGAAGGTGCACTTTCCAGGATAGAAAATCATGCCCCAATTTTCCTCCCACTCAGCAAGCCGATGGAGGTCTTGCTGTAGCTGGTCTTGGTCCAGAAGCTTTGCAACCAACTTGTATACTGCAGTGTCATCAGCGAACAGTTGATGACACTGGCTTTACGAGGCCACAAAAATGTCCTTTGTTTCATTGGCATAGAAATCCGGGAGATTCCGGGAGATTGCTTCTCTTGTCCGGGAGATTGGGCGATGTGGTAGATTTCCAGGAGTCTCCCAGATTTGCCGGGAGACTTAACATGTATGTGTTTACATGTAGCGGTAAGACTATGCTGTTTGTGGGCCTCACTTCTAGCTGTGGAATCTCCTGCATTGACACCAACAGGATTCCAAGGATATCACAGGAAGTATAGAATACAACTGCTTCCCAAGATATTTGTGTCAATAACAGTCAATGCCCAGCAATTAAAGTGATAGATTCTTCCCTGCTGCCAGTGGCTATGTGTGGTCGGGTGAAACACAACATGTTCTCTACCACACATCATTGATTATAGTACCACGTGAAAGGCAAAGGTAAGGTCTTATATAGCGCAATAGCCAATCCTTAGGACTGCTCAAAGCTCTTTACACTTCAACCGCAAATATCTTCATTATTTGAACGCCTTCTCAACTTCTTAGGGAAGCATTCAGCCAAACTGCAATTACTGAAAAATTGTCCAAGCTCAGAAACAACAGCAAGATTGCCACACTACCATATCCCACACAATGTGTTCATATGTATGTGCAGATTAATTATTCTGTTAATTGATGGCTGTATATTACAAATAAATCAGATACACAATTTTGCTAATAGAGAAAATAGTTTCTTCTACGTGGAAGTCAACGCCCAGCAATTAAAGTGAGAATACACATGTGACACTTGTATTGTCAAGTAATCTGCTCAGGTCCTGTCAACCAATAAGCCATGAACTACCAATTGGAGTCTGCTATCGGAAGAGAGACGAAATAGGATGGAGAGACAATGTCAGGTGGATCACACATTGGCCATACTGATCACGGCAACAAGGGATGTAATCAATAACAAACTGAAACCTTTCATCTGACAATCACTTTGTGCAATGCAATCTTGACTTCAGTCAGTAGCTGGATGTAATGTCACATGTCACTCAGTCAGTAGCTGCATGTAATGTCACATGTCACTCAGTCAGAGGCTGCATGTAATGTCACTCAGTCAGTAGCTGCACATAATGTCACATCACTCAGTCAGTAGGTGCATGTAATGTCACATGTAACTCAGTCAGAGGCTGCATGTAATGTCACATTTAACTCAGATATGCCAATGCTGACTTCAGTCAGTAGCTGCATGTAATGTCACTTGTCACTCAGACGTGCAAAATTCTTGACCTCAGTCAGTAGCTGCACGTAATGTCACATGTCTCTCAGTCAGTAGCTGCATGTAATGTCACATGTCACTCAGTCAGAGGCTGCATGTAATGTCACATGTAACTCAGTCAGTAGCTGCATGTAATGTCACTCAGTCAGAGGCTGCATGTAATGTCACATGCAACTCAGATAAGCCAATGTTGACTTCAGTCAGTAGCTGCATCACCTGCATGTAATGTCACTTGTCACTCAGATGTGCAAAATTCTTGACTTCAGTCAGTAGCTGCAAGTAATGTCACTTGTCACTCAGCCAGTAGCTGCACGTAATGTCACATGTCACTCAGTCAGTAACTGCATGTAATGTCATGTCACTCAGTCAGTAGCTGCATGTAATATCACATGTCACTCAGATGTGCCATGCTTTTTTGGTTGAAATATTTTTTTTGACCTCAAGTTCTGTGCAAAAGTTTTGACCTCAAGTTCTCTCTAGAATCACATATATTTGCAGTTTGTCATTCAAATTTACACTCAAGATCTAAAAATTGCATTATACATTTTGCACATGTTCAAACCATGCCCACCCCATAATAACCAATATGTGGTTTTGGGACTTGTGATTTTGCAATCCAAGATGGCTAACTGCATCAATTTTGATTGATGTCAGTTTCACCTACAGATGGTGCCACTGGGTATTTTACTGTGTTTAATGTTTAACATATCTTTGTACTTTGTGCTGTAGTGTGATCACCCCTTACACCTGTATCTACAGACCCCTCCACCCATCTTTTCAATGACTCAGTTCATTTTAGATGGGTGAAGTTTGAGGTTGGACGGGTGGAAATTTGAGGAGCAAAACAAAACCTTATATATTATTGACTCTCATTGTTATCTATTTGTATATTTGTCCATTATGCTTTAAAAATGTGTCACACTTGTGTATATGTGTTATTGCATACATATATGTGTTTATGGACATATATAAACAAAAATATAGATATATATATATATATGCATGTTTGGACTGCATTGCTGATGCACATATCTACCGGGATATTTTTGAACTGGTAAAAATGTGTTCCTGCCTAGAGGCTGGCCACCCATTATGTAATAAATTCAAGAAAACAGTGCTTTAATTGTTGCGATTATTATATTTGAAGCAAATCCATTAAACAAAGGGATATAATGTGGTATCCCTCACAAAAACTGGTCCTTATCAGGGAAATCTGTACAATGTGACGTGTGAAACTTCACACAATGGCAGTGTAGATACTTTAACAAGATTGAACAAGATTGCCACCCAGAGAATTAACTCTAGGTGGCAGGTGGACAAGGAAGCCCTTTGGCTTATCGAGAGTCCGACCCTTTTATCTATGTGTATCCCGCCTGTCTGAGGTATGTGTCGATTTTATTTTTAAACATATTCACGCTACTAGCACCCACACAATCAGCAGATTATCTGTTCCATTCATTTACAGTCCTTTGTGAAAATGAAAACTTTCTTATATCTAATCTACTGTGCTCCTTTGCTAATGTAACTTCATGTCCTCTAGTCCTTCTACCTTTCTTAACTGAAAAACAAATATTTCTATCAATATTTTCATAACCATTCAATATTTTAAACACTTATCTGATCTACTCTCAATCTCCTGGTCTCTAATGTTGTTAAACCGCATTTTTTTAGGCGTATTTCGTAACTAAGATCCCTCAGTTTTGGTATCATTTTAGTTGCTCTCCTCTGCACTCTTTCTAGCATATCTATGTCCTTCCTGCGATATGGCCTCCATGCTTGAATACAATATTTTAAATGAGGCCTAACTATTGTTTTGTACAGTAGTATTATTAGCTCTTTTTCCTTATATGTTATGTTTTGCCTAATTAATCCAAGGATTTGATTTCCCTTTGAAGCTGCAATTCTGCACTGCTCTGAAACCTTCATATCAGCACTAATGGTTAACCCTAAGTCCTTTTCTTTTACAGTAGTACTTAGTACAGTACCCCCCATTGTATATTCTACTTCTTCGTTCCCATGTCCTGTGTGAAGGCATTTACATTTCCCAAAATTAAACAGCATTTGCCACTTTTCAGACCATATGATCAACCTGTCAAGATCATCTTGTAAATGCTGTCTGTCTCCATCAGTTTTAATCCTTCTAAACACTTTTGTATCATCTGCAAATTTCAACACCTTGCTTGTTATTTCATCATCCAAATCGTTGATATATATTAAGAATAATATAGGTCCTAAATGCTGATCCCTGTGGTACCCCACTCAATACCGATTTCCAGTTTGAAGCCTCCCCATCAACTACTACACGTTGTCTTCTGTCAATCAGCCATTGTTCTATCCAGTTTATTATACCATTTCCTATGCCATGGGCCTTTAGTTTCAGCAGTAATCTTTGATATGGTACTTTGTCGAAAGCTTTTTGAAAATCTAAGTAGACTATATCTACCGGTGATCCCTCATTTACCCACTTAGTGATGTCTTCCAAAAAACATAACATATTTGTTAAGCATGACCTCGCTTTAAAAAAACCATGTTGAGATGGGTTTATCAAGTTTTGTTTAACAAGAAAATCCACCATGTGATCTTTAATTAGTCTTTCTAATAATTTGCAAATCACTGATGTTAAACTCACTGGTCTATAGTTCTCTGACTTGTTTCTCGAACCTTTTTTAAATAACGGTATAATGTTTGCCTCTTTCCATTCTAAAGGAACCACTCCCTCGTCTAATGACAAATTGAAAACTGTTGCAAGCGGTATGCTAATTTGTTCTACAATTTCCAATAGTAGTTTGGGCGGAATCCCATCCACTCCAGGTGATTTATTATCCTTCATAGCCCTTATTTTCTTAGCTACCATTTCCGGGGTTACAATTAATTGTCCTAAATGGTCTGAATCTGCCCCCTTGAACTTAGCCTCTGGTACTGGCAGTGAACTAATATCTTCTCTGGTAAACACTGAACTAAAGTACTCATTCAGGTCTTCTGCCTTTAAGAATCCCTCTGATATTATATTTCCAGCACTACCTTCTAGAGGACCGACCTTATCTTGAACTTTCTGTCTGCTTCTAACATATGCATAAAAACTCTTGCTGTCATGTTTTATATTACTAGCTAATTTATGTTCATAGCTTCTCTTTGAATTTCTAATTTCAGCTGTATCTTGGTTGAGTGCTTCTTTATAACTGTTGTAGTCTTCATCATTTCCAGTACATCTATATGACTTCCACATCATTTGTTTATACTTAATTTTTCTAATGGCTTCTTTTGATAAGTGTTTCTTTTTGGACCGTTTCCCTTGTTTTTTTAGGGGTACAAATTTATCGACTTTGCACTTAATTTCACTCTTTACAATGTAATATATTCCAACATTCTGTTGCTGTCTTATTTTTCAGTGTGTTATTCCAGTCTATCTTTGCTAAATATTTCCTCATGTCCTTATACCTTCCTATGTGGAAATTTCTCCTATACTGCTTTTTACTATTCCTTTCTGATTTTACTTTGATGGTAAAATGTATCTGGTTGTGATCGCTACTCCCCAGTGGCTCACATATCTTGACATTGTCAACTAATTCATTCTGTGAGGACAAAACTATGTCTAACACATTCTCACCCCTGGTTGGTTCTAGCACATGTTGAGAAAGGAAAGTATCTTGAACTAAAACTAAAAACTTGTGGTCCTGCATGGAAGATGACACTGTAAGTTATCCAGCAACAACAGACTTATGTTCAAGTATTTCTTTAGAAAAGTGACCTTTTCCTGCCAACGTTCATCTTCCACTACCTCCTACTGACATCCCAGTGTCCATACGCTGGGCCCATCAGCTGACTGATGACATGGCTCCATGGGGATTAATCCTTGCTTTGACCTTTAAACAATTTCTTGCAAGGACAGTGAGAAAGATGTAAAAAAGTAATGGTCTAAGTTCCCTGGATCAATCTTGCCAAGTTTATGCACATTACACTGATGACCTCATCTATCATTTAAGTCCATCCCTTGACCGAGACACTTCTAGGTCTACACCAGACTGGTCAGTCTTCAGGGGACCATCTCATTAAGATAATGAACTCATTTATAAGTTAATTGCAATGCACACTCCTAGTGTCAGCATGACGCACTAACGTGTACAAGGCTGTGGCGCTTTCCCCTTATTTAAGCAAATCATAATCTTTAAACATTTATGGTTGTCATGTGTCGGGTGGGTTCCGCCACCTTTGCTGTTGAGGTTGAGTTATGTATAGGAATTATATAGGCTAATGCACATCATTTACACATTATATATATATATATATGTATGTATTATATGGATTATAGATATTTGTTGGCTGAATACAAAGCTCTGATACAAACTTATATCTGCCTTGTTACCTACAGCAAATGAGTCATGATTCCGAGTTGGTAACTCCTATGCATTAACAAGGAGCCTTGTCCCACGTAAATGGAGTATTTGTAATTGTTCCCATTCAAACTCAAGACTGATTGCAATGAATGTTGACAGCTGACGCTTGAAGAGAGATTGATTGTCTAATTATCTGTGACAGACACTCTCATGAGCATTTGTTACCTATCTGAAATATCTAAATGCAATAGTAGCTGAGGAAATTGCTTCATAAGTGCTATATCTTTCACCTGGATTGCTGTATTTATGTATCCCCAAGTGGACACTTGTAGGTTTGATCATAGCAAGTACAGATAGATTACATATACTGAAATACATGAATGTTTAAAATTTAATTCCGACGACTCTAATCTTTTCTGACCTCTCTCACATAATTGAACATGTTTACTGTATGTTTGTTCAACAGCTACAGAGAATAGCAACCACACACGCACATACAGACCTGCACACTCTGCTTAGTTTGCTCATTAATAGAGCTGTATGTTTAATTAAAATTAATTGTTGGACTCTCATTAAGTCAATGACTTCCTTGTTTAACAGGGTGAGGGAGGACTATTTCTTGGGTAGTTTCCTTGGAAATTCTTGACATCTCAAATCGACCAATGAGACCACTAAATAAAGATTGGCATATCGACACCATTTGTGTGTGTGTGTGTGTGTGTGTGTGCGTGCGTGCGTGCGTGCGTGCATGCGTGCGTGCGTGCATGTACAACTCTAAGAATGTACATTTTTTTGTTGTGATGCTACTGGAGCTGCTATTAAGAATGGATGTTTCAGTGTGTATTAAGAATGGATGTTTCAGTGTGTGTATTAAGAATGGATGTTTCAGTGTGTGTATTAAGAATGGATGTTTCAGTGTGTGTATTAAGAATGGATGTTTCAGTGTGTGTATTAAGAATGGATGTTTCAGTGTGTGTATTAAGAATGGATGTTTCAGTGTGTGTATTAAGAATGGATGTTTCAGTGTGTGTATTAAGAATGGATGTTTCAGTGTGTGTATTAAGAATGGATGTTTCAGTGTGTGTATTAAGAATGGATGTTTCAGTGTGTGTATTAAGAATGGATGTTTCAGTGTGTGTATTAAGAATGGATGTTTCAGTGTGTGTATTAAGAATGGATGTTTCAGTGTGTGTATTAAGAATGGATGTTTCAGTGTGTGTATTAAGCTACTATTGGTACAATTGCTACATTTATTTAAGCAGTACAATGAATCATTATCACTTGAAAGTCGACAAGTGATGTCCAAAGAGCAAGCGGGTGTGTTATATCTACCCTCAGAATAACACGAGAATAATTTCAATGGAGACATGCAGCAGCACGCGTGTAATATAATACTGAACACTGATACGTGGTGCACATCTACATTAATAGAGGCAGTGACAGTTACTTACTTAATTAACTAACTAATTAACTAACACCTCCATTGCTGACATTATACTAACTAATTCCTCACATGCCGCTGACATGAGTTTGTTCTTAACCCTCACAAAGTCCACGGCAGAGACAGAGTGCTGTGCATGTGAGCCCGGCGTTCTTGCATTTCTTTGCACAAATGGATTCAGCCTTGCAACCACACTTCATCAGTTCTCTACAGCCAACAGCAGCAGCTGGTACTGTTGTCCGTCCAGACTGGATGCCATCCGGTGTCTCCTCTTGTCCACCCAAAGCCTTCAGGGTTGAGTGCAGCTACGATAGGCTTCAGACAGTTTCTCCAGAAACTGGCTTGGTATAGGCATCGGTTTGTGTGTTGAAGCAGTGCACTCTCGGTTGGAGGAATCTTCTCCATCATCTTCACCCTCCTTGGGAACAGCTCGTGTCGAAGTCGTTCACCTTGACATGCGATGTCGTGCTGTCGTACACGATACATGTAAAAAGGTTAATCAGCTTGAAAGCTGTAGATGTAAATTCCAAAGGAACAAATCCAGTCTGAGACGCGACGCTGAACCCAGCTGTGGTTGTCGGATATGCTTTCAATGCTGACTTCTTGCCTTTACCGCTGAACTAAGATGTTGCATCAGAATGCGTAAAAAACGGCAAAGCACGAGCTTTTTCCTCACCAAGTTCATGGCAGATTGAACTGATGTGGTAGTAGCAGAAGTGCTCTCCTGTACCAAAGCTAACCCACAACTGCATTCCTGGATGGTGCTGGACAAGATCGTGCAAGACTCCCACCAAAATAACAACTACATCGGTGTCTGCGGTTCTGACGAGAACGGTAGTTGCCCCCTAATTTAGTGCATCGTCTACATGTAGACATATTCTACTGTCTGCCTTTTCTGGTCATTCGCCAACATCGATATGTCAGCGAGATTCGACTTTACACTTGAACCACTGGTAATATACACGTTTAGTTGGTGGGTAGTCATGTTTAACTACATCTTCCGCCAGAAGTTTGAATAGCTCCTCCTTGTTTGTGGCATCCTGTAAGAAGCCCGCAAAGTACACGGGCAATTTGGCATCGCGGGACACCTTTCTGCAGATGCCTTTCCCTCGTTTTTCTCGAGTTGTGGCTTTCAAGCGGTACGTGTCCCAGACGATGTCAATCCTAGAGCAGCCTTGAAGTTGTCTTTCAGTCCAGGGAATGAAGATGGTGTCGCTGTATTCACCGAATGTCAAAATGAGAGGGTGCCTCTTGCTGGACATTTGGTTCAATGCAATGCAACAGCTCATATTTATAGTGCTTGTTAGTCGAAGTTTCCCATGCAGGGACAATGCTGGGGGCCACAGGTGGTTTTCATATGTGAAAAACTCCTCCAGTTTGGTGTTATGGAGCTTGTGCAGCGATGAACAGCTGGCTGAAGAGATTGCAATCACTCTTCATTTGTTGGGATTGTTGTTTCGCCTGTGAGTTCGTCGTAGTGGAGTGAGAACGCTTGGATATGGGCAGTTGGTTTTTCTTGATGGCCTTATGGATGGAGGTCTTCCTTTCAACAAGCACATCCTTGACGTATTTGGAATATTGCTCTTTCCCCAAGCAAGGCTTTCACTACCATTGCGGTCGTGCATTCACGGGTGTTCAGGGTAATTAATTCGTTGGATGAATCCATGAATGGATTTCCCATTGTCACAATGATATCGCACATGTTGTTAACCTGTAATAGTTATACTATATTTATTTAGTGTTATCTTCTAGACAAATGTAGACACCTTGCTTGTATGTAGTGAATCTGATAACTTTAGACATTAGCACCGTGTACCAAAACTGTCCTCCATTTTGTATTGTTCATTTAACATCCACTAGGTGACAACATTTAGTGTAGCTGGTAGTGGACAGCATTACATGGAGTAGAAGTCCATGTATTATTGTAGATGCTAGATTTGGTTGCTGACTATAGGGATCATTCTGAAAGTCAAAAGAAAATCAATGTTCGTATGGCGGCCATCTTTAAATCCAATACGGCCGACACTTGAGGGTATTCTCATAACAGAAGTGGATTACTAGACCCTACAAATATTGGTTTATACACCATAAACATGCTTATGGGTTGAATATAAGCTTGAACAAACAAATTCCTGATAAACACATATTTTTTACCTTTGACCTTGACTTGACCTTGATCTTGGCCTTCAAAACCGGATAGCCCCCTCTCAAAAGTTATGTATGGTCATAAGGTATGTGTGCAAAATATTTTGTTTGGGGCCTATTTGGAAATTTCCCTGATAAAAAGAAAACGATAGATATGTATTTGTTCTTTTAGTGGCCATTTTGAATTTATGCAAATTATTAAATCATCATGTGGAAAGGAGTGTTTTTAAAATATAAAGCAGTCTTTCAAAATATGCAAAAATATTATTTATATGTCGAGATATGGACATTAGTAGAAATTAAATTTTAACGTTACTAATCTTTGACCTTGACCTTTAAAACCGGGCAGCCCCCGCTCAAAAGTTTTGTATGGTCCTAAGGTACATCTATGCCAAATTTGGTGCTTTGTTCCAGTGTGTCACGATTTCACTAAAATTTGGACTTAAGCGCCTCCACTATTTATGCAATGTCTGGGTGTATCGTCCAAAGGCATCCTTATTGCCATGTCAATATGCACTCTTGTTTGTTATAAGCAAATACACCTACACTTGGTTACCATATGACCAACTGTGGCAACAATCCTGAGTAGACATTGCCTCCTGTGATGGAAATGTGCCTATAATTTTTATTTCTCTACGTTTGCTATTCTCATCTATTAATTTCTTATTACATGATAAATTTGAAATCCTGGTTGCTATAAAAGTCTGTCTACAATTATAACAAATACGTCTGTCACACATGTTCCAATCCAGTATATCATGTTAATTTCACATTCATACATGCACGCACACATGCATGCACACATGCACGCACACATGCATGCACACATGCACACACACATGCCCGCACACACGCATACACACACGCACTTAATTTCACATTTTGGTTGGAAGCCTGCTGCTTTATTCATTTAACGAGCATAGATCTACATTCATGTAACTTTATGTGTACGTTACATTTTTCATTTATTAGAGAAAAGTGACCTTGTAACTGCATATAAAATGAACCAGTTCTATAGCTGCACCTTGACATTTTCTTTATTTTGTTTGATCGACAACCATTCAGGTCAGCAGTTTATTACAGCTTTGAAGGAATGTCCCGGAGACGTCACTTGGGACATGGCCTGTTACATGTGACGTGGCCTGTCACATATCACGTGGCCTGTCTCATGTGACACGGCCTGTCACATGGGCATGGCCTGTCACATGGGTCATGGCCTGTCACATGGGTCGTGGCCTGTCACATGGGTCTTGGCCTGTTACATGGGACATGGCCTGTCACAGTGGACGTGGCATATTACATGGGTCATGGCCTGTCACATGTGACATGTCCTGTCACATGTGATGTGGCCTGTCACATGTGATCTGTCACATGGGTCATGGCCTGTCACAGGGGACGTGGCCTATCACATGTGATGTTGTGATAGGCGGACTCTCGACTGAGAGAATGCGGGTTCAAATCCTATGCGGCGGTGTCTAACCTAGGGAAAGTTTGTTTACTCTACATTGCTTCAGTTCACTCAGCTGTATGAATGAATACCTGGCTATAGACAGTGGTGGTCATTTGTGTACGTCTTCACGCATTATTTGCAGCGTGGCTGAATGCTTCCCAGAGAAGTCGAGATGGTGTTCGATTGAACAGGTCTGCCAGGGAGTAAAGTGTAAAGCGCTTTGAGCAGTCCTGAGGAGTGGATACAGCTTATATAAGAACTTACCTTTTTGATGTGGCCTGTCACATGTGACATGGCCTGTCACATTTGACGTGGCTTGTCACATGTGACATGGCCTGCCACATGGTCTGTCACATGGGTCATGGCCTGTCCCGTCCAGCGGCCATTAGTAATAAACCAAAGGGAATTGGAGAAAACAACAATGCCATGACGAGTTAGAGAGATATTGCAGTATTACACGCGGCACAGAACTGTGCTGTGAGATATTAGATATCGACACGGCTCTGAGATGACCTGATAAGAATGGGAAGATGATGCTGGATGGGAAAGTGATGTAGCCAAGCAACAATGCAAGAGAAATGCAGCAGACAAATTGAGAGGACAATAACCCAGTAGATGGCCGGGAGAGTTAACTGGCCTCAGTTGTAATGGCACTTTGTCGACATTCTTGCCTCCTTCTGATACATTGATGCATTCGTCAAACATGGTAGGTATAAAATGGAAATGTTCTCTTTAAAAGAATGTTCTGCCACTTTTTGTAGTCAAAATAGTGCTCCAAAATGCATAAAATACTTTGATCGTCATCATTAATTTTGGATGCGATGCATGCCGCAACAATGCAGATGGATGCAATTCAGAACGTTATTCCTCCCACACTTACGCAGTATTTAAAAAAGAAAACATGCACTTTTTAGAACCTGAATCGATGTGGTATGACGGAAGGAATGTCTTGAGGTAAGAATGTCAACATAGAACTATAATAATTGAGGTGAGCAAAGTAAAAAGATCAGCAACTCACCACTCGGCCCCCGCGCCATGTGGCCGCTTGCGACTAGGTCTGTTGGGCTTCGGCTCAAACGCGAGATTCACATCTGTCAACAGGAAGGTGAACCTTTGTTAGACGCAGCAACATGTCTTGTGCACGCTGTCTCTTGAATGGTCTGACCACCGCCCACCCAACAACACATCACAAGAGCATGAAACATAACTGCCGAGAAATAAAACATTATCTGCTGGTTTAAAAAAAATGACCAGGCGGCAAATACCCATCCTCCTTTTGGTGTTACGTGTATACAAATGCAGAACATGGTTTTCTGGATATGAAATATTGCTCATGGAGCCAAGAATAAATTTTAATAGCAAGAATTAAATTTTCATTGGAGCTGTATTTGAAACTTGCAACGTTTCGATCTGTCTACAGAGGACCTTGATCACGCAGTGATGTCATGTGACGCGGCTCAATCTGAGCCTCGTCACATGACATCACTGCGTGATCAAGATCCTCTGTAGATGGATTGAAACATTGCAAGTTTCAAATACATCTCCAATGTAAATTTAATTCTTGGTTTCCTGGAGTATTCGTCAATGACATTTGTTACAACGTAAATTTGAAAGTTTGCCATTTTCAGGAAATTTCAGTAATTTAACAAGATTTAACAAGATTGCCACCCAGAGAATTAACTCTAGGTGGCAGGTGGACAAGGAAGCCCTTTGGCTTATCGAGAGTCCGACCCTTTTATCTATGTGTATCCCGCCCGTCTGAGGTATGTGTCGATTTAATTTTTAAACATATTCACGCTACTAGCACCCACACAATCAGCATATAATATGTTCCATTCATTTACAGTCCTTTGTGAAAATGAGAACTTTCTTATATCTAATCTACACTGCTCCTTTGCTAATGTAACTTCAAGTCCTCTAGTCCTTCTATCTTTCTTAACTGAAAAAAATATATTTCTATCAATATTTTCATAACCATTCAATATTTTAAACACTTCTATCTGATCTCCTCTCAATCTCCTGGTCTCTAGTGTTGTTAAACCGCATTTTTTTAGGCATATTTCGTAACTAAGATCCCTCAGTTTTGGTATCATTTTAGTTGCTCTCCTCTGTACTCTTTCTAGCATATCTATGTCCTTCCTGCGATATGGCCTCCACGCATGAATACAATATTCTAAATGAGGCCTAACTATTGTTTTGTACAGCGGTATTATTAATTGACTATACAATGTGGTGTAATAATTACAAGGGTATACTAACTGTAATATTGTTTTAGTAAATCAACAGGATACATGTTCTTGTATATACGTGAGTTGAAAATCATGCCTCGCTGTACTGATTAATTCTATCATATTACGTTGAATAGTTTGTGATGTGACATTTTGCATTGCATTTAGTGCAACCAACATTTGGCATCATCTTACTTGATTAGTTCTTTCCAGTTGACTTGTGCATATTATAGCTGATTAATTACCTATTAATTACTGCCCATCGAACTGGGAGATGGTCTCACTAATAAATGATAAAAAACTCTTTGAAATGCATTTATTTTACAAAATAGAGCTGGTCTATTTACTAAGTGGGAAAATGAAAGACTGTTATTGAAATGATTGCTTGGATGCTGGCAGCAGTGAGAACTTGTGAACAATAGACTGATGGGTAATCTACTATATCAACTTTCCCACAAGCAGTTCTCATTGCTACATCTTTGCTTGATGTTTGTATCATAAGAAAGCACTTTAGAGGCAAAAAATTCAACAAAATATATGCCAGAATGTCCAAATGCTCCACGCGTTCTGTATCCATATTTTATTGCTTGATGGACATTGTTGTTAGGCAACAGGACACGTGATGGATAGGTCAATTTTTGGATAGTTCATTGGCACTCAGGCAAACGATTCTGATCATATAACCCTTATTCTGATGTGAATTTGTACGATTAACAATATAGTGCTAAGCAATAGCAAATGTGAAAGCAAGTTTGCAATTTTAGAAGAATCCAATTAGTAGCATCACATATAGATTAATCTTTTCCACACTGCCACTCGATACAGAGAAACCTGTCATTGATTTAAATGAAACAGATTGATTGGTTGCGGTACTCTCGGTGTGTGACTTCGATCGTCGGTAGATGCTTTCACAAACTGTGGTTGCATCACCAGTTTGTGTGCGTACTGCAAAAAAGTGCCTTAATAAGTTTACGTCAAGATTGATGCACGACATCACGTAACAAAAGACGAAGCCAATGCCAAATGGCTACAGCTGTCTACATTATTTTTTCATTTGATGATCAAAGTCTCGTCACAACACTATTGGTTGGCTTGGTAATGTTGTCAAGTTTTGACTAATATGGGTTTATGTGTATAAAGGTCAGCTGTACCGAGGAGCAGAGCTAATCTGAGGCCAGTTTTAAGAAGCATTCGTACTTTATGAAGGAACTAATCCAGACATCTGACAAAGATAACTCATAACAATCAGCAAAAAAATGCATGGTGAATTATATGTAAGGTAATTTTTTGTACATACTCCTTGAAAGTAATAGGGGCTCGACTTTGGAATAAACTACCTGTAGACATTAAACATTCGAAAACGCTAAATATTTTTAAGCATAAAGCCATGAGATTTTTAAATGGCATTAACTAAAGTTTAAATCTAAATATACATTGTAAGAAATTCGCTTGTGAATTATCTTATATTGGTACACATCTCTAGCTTTAATTAATGGAAGTCGTTAACCTGAAGCTATTGCAATTGAATGCACTGTATAACCTTTATATACGTAATATTACTATGAGTCTGATTTAATTGGCTACCAGCTCGATAAGTTATACTTCTCTGGTAGCCACCTCATCTGTGTTACATTGCTCTTGAATTGTGTTGTATATTATCTGGATGAGGAAATAAATTTACTTACTTACTTACATATGATGAATTAATGAATTGAGAACCTTAGTATAAATGTTTGTATGGTAGGATTGCTTCACAGAAAGTTTGTGAATTGAGAATCTTAGTATAATTGTTTGTACGGTACGATTGCTTCACAGAAAGTTTGTGAATTGAGAACCTTAGTATAAATGTTTGTACGGTACGATTGCTTCACAGAAAGTTTGTGAATTGAGAACCTTAGTATAAATGTTTGTACGGTACGATTGCTTCACAGAAAGTTTGTGAATTGAGAACCTTAGTACAAATGTTTGTACGGTAGGAATGCTTCACAGAAAGTTTGTGAATTGAGAACCTTAGTACAAAATGTTTGTACGGTACGATTGCTTCACAGAAAGTTTGTGAATTGAGAACCTTAGTATAAATGTTTGTACGGTAGGACTGCTCCACAGAAAGTTTGTGAATTGAGAACCTTAGCATAAATGTTTGTACGGTAGGAATGCTTCACCGAAAGTTTGTGAATTGAGAACCTTAGTATAAATGTTTGTACGGTACGACTGCTTCACAGAAAGTTTGTGAATTGAGAACCTTACTACAAATGTTTGTACGGTAGGAATGCTTCACAGAAAGTTTGTGAATTGAGAACCTTAGTATAAATGTTTGTACGGTAGGAATGCTCCACAGAAAGTTTGTGAATTGAGAATCTGTGTACAAATGCTTGTACAGTAGGAATGCTTCACAGAAAGTTTGTGAATTGAGAACCTGTGTACAAATGTGAGTAGGGTAGGAATGCTTCACAAAAATGTTATGAATTGAGAACCTGTGTGAGTTTGGTAGGAATGCTTCACAAAGATGTTATGAATTGAGAACCTGTGTACAAAGTTTGTATGGAACGAACATCTCACCATGTCAGCCCGTGGCATCTGGGAATCTACAGCCAGCCATGATGTCAATAAGTAGCACAGGAGTCTACATGTGACTTTGAATTATTCATCCTATCACGCCTACAGATTCTAATACAGTGTGTAATAGTGACAAACTGTGGTCCACACATGCCATGCAAATCAGTCTAGAACCCTCCACAAAACATCTCCTTCAGGGCCACAGATTTGTGCAGCCATCCATGATTTTTCTAGTTTCAAATTTTGTTGTCACCATATATCGTAAGTTGTAATTCATCAGACATTTGGTGACATTTCAGAAGCTTAGCATGCCCAGGATAATTTTGTTTTGGTTACCTCATTTCTCTCAAATGTAATACTATATGCCATGTACTGTGTATACTATATATAGTTGTAGACAAAGCAATACATCGTCTTTATTTGTTCTTTCTTTCAGATCTGAAGCTGAATGAGAATCCATGTCAAGATATTATGTTTTATGTACCATAGTCTAAGGTTTCATGCATATACCATATCAAGTCTAAAATGACATCCGTATTCCAAGCGTCTACACAGTAATTGATTTATTCCCATTCATAGACAACTTTCTCTAATATCATGCAATCTAGACAGATGATAATGATCCATTTTGTGTTTCTTTCTAATCATTGGCGAGCCACAGAGAAGAAAGGTCCAGCAAATAAATAGAGAAAGCAATCTCCATTATAAAAAGCAAACTAACAAAAGCCAGAAACCAGCACCAGCAGACAAACGTGACAAATCACTTGCTGCCTGGATGATATGCCAGCTCTAATTTTACCAATGAAAGAAATCAATTAAATTCTGCGATGAAGCCTAAAATTAACGTTTCTCGGCAGAGTTGGTATTGAGACTTGTCATTGTGCGTGAATGATCACCAATCACTTCGATACATAACAGCATGTATTACTTTCTAAATTATTCACTGATACTGCAAAGACTGGGGGATGGAAGCGATACAGCAGTGTGAGAGCTGGCACCTTCTCTGGTGAGCATAAAGGTTTAGTCAGAATGCTGCAATGTCACACAATGTTTTGTGGGGTGTTAAGACAATAATGAAAACAATGGTGGCTTTGTTTAAATAAAAGATGTTTTGGATCTGACGCCAAATACATGGATTAAATTATTCGATTATGCTGGAAGGTGAGGTATTTTTTAACTTGGCATCCATGAGAAAAAAACGGTTTTCATAATAATCAAGATTATACTACAAGATGTTTTGATTTTCTCAGCTTTGATAAATTATAATACTCTATGTAAGACAGTCAATTAGCATATTGCTTTTGAAACATGAAGATTTATGTTCAATAGTGTGAATGAAGTGATGATTTATGTTCATTTGTGTGAGTGAAGTGAAGAATTATGTTCAGTAACGTAATCGTCACTTTATATTCAGTGACATATTCATTTACTATCACTCACACAATAAGAGTATATCAGATATGATATACCGTAAAGATAGTATGTATTCATTATCAATCACACAATAACAGTGTATCAGATATGATATACCATAATGATAGTATGTATTCATTATCACTCACACAATAACAGTGTATCAGATATGATATACCATAATGATAGTATGTATTCATTTACTATCACTCACACAATAAGAGTGTATCAGATATTATATACCATAAAGATAGTATGTATTCATTATCACTCACACAATAAGAGTGTATTAGATATGATATAAACTGTAATGATAGATGTATTCATTCACACAATAACAGTGTATCAGATATGATATAAACTGTAATGATAGATGTATTCATTCACTATCATTCACACAATAACAGTGTATCAGATATGATATAAACTGTAATGATAGTATGTATTCATTCACTATTACTCACACAATAACAGTGTATCAGATATGATACACTGTAATGATAGATGTATTCATTCACTATCATTCACACAATAACAGTGTATCAGATATGATATAAACTGTAATGATAGATGTATTCATTCACTATCATTCACACAATAATAGTGTATCAGATATGATATAAACTGTAATGATAGTATGTATTCATTCACTATTACTCACACAATAACAGTGTATCAGATATGATACACTGTAATGATAGATGTACTCATTCACTATCATTCACACAATAACAATGTATCAGATATGATACACTGTAATGATAGATGTATTCATTGACTATCACTCACACAATAAGAGTGTATCAGATATGATATATTGTAATGATAGTATGTATTCATACACTATCACTCACACAATAACAGTATATCAGATGATATACTATAATGATAGTATGTATTCATTCACTATCATTCACACAATAACAGTGTATCAGATATGATATACTGTAATGATAGATGATTTCATTCACTATCACTCACACGATAACTGTGTATCATATATGATAAACTGTAATTACATTCACACAATAACTGTGTATCAGATATGATATACTGTAATGATAGTATGTATTCATTCACTATCATTCACACAATAACAGTGTATCATATATGATATACTGTAATGATAGATGTATTCATTCACTATCACTCACACAATAACAGTATATCAGATGATATACTATAATGATAGTATGTATTCATTCACTATCATTCACACAATAACAGTGTATCAGATATGATATACTGTAATGATAGTATGTATTCATTCACACAATAACAGGCTATCATATATGATATACTGTAATGATAGATGTATTCATTCATTATCACTCACACAATAACAGTCTATCATATATGATATACTGTAATGATAGTATGTATTCATTCACTAACACTCACACAATAACAGTGTATCAGATAATATTTATGATATACTGTAATGATAGTATGTATTCGGGCACCTAAAAGATTAAATTCTCAGCAGTCCAAAAACAAAAAGTATTTCTTGGTGCCTGAAAACATACTAGTACTACATGTATTCGAACACCTAAAAATAACAGTTGACCAGAGTCTGAATATGTAGTGATTATGGTACTTCAAAACAGCATCTAACTGTAATCAAGCCAGTGCATGTAGGTTTGTTACCCAACTCCTCAACAATGCCTTGCATCTCAGGTGCTAAACTGTTGCGGCTCCATCTTCCACCCCACGAAGGATCCGTGATGTTTATATTTTGTTTAAATTCCCAAGACGAGTGCATGAGAAGCAGACCTTGAGCCAGCTGAGGTCTGACAAGTTGAGCACAAAGAGAGAATCTCGTGGGAATACATTGCTCCTTGCGGTCTGTGCAAGGATGATGCGTGATGAATGATGAGCTATTTCAACCCCAGTGGCTTGGACTGAAGGAGGAAGCATTGAATGCCCCCTGGATTGCAACAAAGCAACATTACATATTTATTCCGAACATAATTATAGCAACAGTTGTTAATTGCGATCAACCAGTAACAGGTTGGTGGAGGGTGATCCTGTGGCATTCACTCCAAGACCTGCACACAAGCAACTTCCGTATGATGACGTTGTACGATGTAGTTTTGTATAAGGTAATCAGGACAACATGCCCACAAACATCTTTGATTTGTGAGGCAGATGTCTGGCTTTGATTGCGTGGTATCCAAGTTCGACAGGTTGTGTATAATATATGAAGCAGCAGCCGGTCAGTGACTGTCATTCACTCACTGACCTTCCTGATATATACTGGATGACCTCAGTGATACCACAATCAGGGTTTGTTCATACCCTGCAAGGTCCTTGCATTTTACCAAACCTAAACAGATTAAACAATATATGCTACATCTAAATCTGATTAAGTTTTAAGGTAACATTTCAAGAGTCATTTTTACCAAAATAAATTTTGAAATTACACCATTGCCACAAGAAAATCTACTATTTCTTGATAAATTGCTATTCTGTTTACAAAAATATCGGTGTATGATATTTCAATTAACCTTTTGCATGCAGTCTAGGGCTTGAAGCAGTGGAGAGACACATTGCAGTCCCATGTAATATCATGTTTAGACATGTAATATTATACAAAGACTGCATCAAATTCATAATATAGCAGATCTACTTCCAAATAGCTTATCGTAATGCCTAAACTACCTTGTACCACTGTACTTGAACTACTCTGTGGCACTGTACTTGAACTACTCTGTACCACAGTACTTGAACTATTATGTGGCACTGTACTTCAACTACTCAATGGCACTGTACTTCAACTACTCTGTGACAATGTACTTGAACTACTCTGTGGCACTGTACTTGAACTACTCTGTGGCACTGTACTTGAACTACTCTGTGGCACTGTACTTGAACTATTATGTGGCACTGTACTTCAACTACTCATTGGCACTGTACTTGAACTACTCAATGGCACTGTACTTGAACTGTTATGTGACACTGTACTTGAACTACTCTGTGGCACTGTACTTGAACTACTCTGTGACTTTATACTTCAACTACAATGTGGCACTGTACTTCAACTACTCTGTGACTGTACTTAAACTACTCTGTGGCACTGTACTTCATCAACTACTCTGTGACACTGTACTTCAACTACTCTGTGGCACTGTACTTCAACTATGCTGTGACACTGTACTTGAACTATTATGTGGCACTGTACTTCAACTACTCTGTGGCACTGTACTTCAACTACTCTGTGACACTGTACTTCAACTACTCTGTGACACTGTACTTCAACTACTCTGTGACACTGTACTTGAACTATTATGTGGCACTGTACTTCAACTACTCTGTGGCACTGTACTTCAACTACTCTGTGACACTGTACTTCAACTACTCTGTGACACTGTACTTGAACTATTATGTGGCACTGTACTTCAACTACTCTGTGGCACTGTACTTCAACTACTCTGTGGCACTGTACTTCAACTACTCTGTGGCACTGTACTTGAACTATTATGTGGCACTGTACTTCAACTACTCTGTGGCACTGTACTTCAACTACTCTGTGGCACTGTACTTCAACTACTCTGCAGCACTGTACTTCAACTACTCTGTGGCACTCTACTTGAACTATTATGTGGCACCGTACTTCAACTACTCTGTGACACTGTACTTCAACTACTATGTGGCACTGTACTTGAACTATTATGTGACACTGTACTTGAACTACTATGTGGCACTATCCTTCAACTACTATGTGGCACTGTACTTCAACTACTATGTGGCACTATACTTGAACTACTATGTGGCACTATCCTTCAACTACTATATGGCACTGTACTTCAACTACTCTGTGACACTGTACTTGAACTACTATGTGGCACTATCCTTCAACTACTATATGGCAATGTACTTCAACTACTCTGTGGCACAGTACTGCAACTACTCTGTGATGCTGTACTTGAACTACTCTGTGACACTGTACTTGAACTACTCTATGGCACTGTACTTGAACTACTCTGTGAACTGTACTTGAACTATTATGTGGCATTGTACTTGAACTATTGTGTGACACTGTACTTGAACTACTTTGTGACACTGTACTTGAACTACTTCGTGACACTGTACTTGAACTACTCTATGGCACTGTACTTGAACTACTCTGTGAACTGTACTTGAACTATTATGTGGCATTGTACTTGAACTATTGTGTGACACTGTACTTGAACTACTTCGTGACACTGTACTTGAACTACTCTATGGCACTGTACTTGAACTACTCTGTGAACTGTACTTGAACTATTATGTGACATTGTACTTGAACTATTGTGTGACACTGTACTTGAACTACTTCGTGACACTGTACTTGAACTATCTGTTAAAAGTTGTTGTGTAGTGTTTTATTGTACCACAGATGTATATAAAAAGTTTCTTGGAAATGCATTTTAAAAATTCGTATCAAACAAAATAAAAATACGTTTAGTAAATCATGCAAAACAAATCGAGGACACCAGGAAAACATATTCTACAACCAAGCAAGAGTAATAAACAGGTGTATAATAGCCGACTCAACAATCCTAATGGTATTGTGCATCCATAGAAACGTAATAACTGATAAGCAAACCAGATTTCACAGTGCATGGCGTCCTTTTAACTCACTTAGCGTGCAATGCTGTCATTCGATAAAATGCACTTAGGCAATTAATTATGTGTCCCTGCAATTTCCTGTTTCTTGAAGTAAGCATGCAATATCCCTCATGCCCTTGGTGGCAAGTGGCCGGAGTATTGTTAGTGCTTGACACAGCATTCAACTGTGAAAGGAAATCTTGTCTTAGTGCGCCACAATGTGGCACAAAGTGCTGATGCAAACTCCAATGGACCTGCACCGTTTTCCAAACAGTTACACAATTCTTTTGTAATGCACTATTCCTAGTGAATGTTTTTCTTATAAAAGTAAAACATTAGAACTTAAGACCAGCTAGAGTATGACAATGAATATGCAATCAGTCTTTGTAGGATTCTACCATCCCTTGTGTGACACACACTTTCTATTATTCATACTACACATTTTTAATAACATCAGTTTGCTTTTCGGTTGACTGAAATCAAAATACTGCATGGATTACACATTGAATATATAATTTTGTTGCGTCTTTGGAACAAATTAATATTTCCTGTTCCAATCCATTTACAGTAAATCTCAAGTTGTTTGTGCAACACACTGACTCCTGATGATACAGCCAATCAGGTCATACATATTGAATCTTACAACCAGCACATATTACAGCAGTTCCGTTTGCATCGCTTTGTTAATTCTAAAGTCAATCATACGTGTGTCTTTCATATCTGCACCACGTAAACAACAGTGCATTTGCCATTACAGGAGGGAGAGACACCTACCTACACAACCACAACATGAAGGGGATAATTGGCGAGAAGGCAATATGTGTAATTAATCTCAAAGATTAAGGTAACTAACGTGTGGACAACATATCCAGGTAGGATCTCAGTGCCATTGTACATGTTGTTAAGGGTGTGTTAGAAGACAAAGGGAGAGTGATTAGAGGGCGAAGGCTGCTATTGGAGAAATGTGGAACAGCTAGGATAAAAGATGGACAGTTCTAGTGTTGTTCTGACTAATCAATTTTGTCAATGGTTGGTTGATTCATGCTTGCAATCAATTAATCGATTAGAATTTTGTGATCAATGATCGTTTCAATTATATAAAAATTAGTTTTTATTGAAATATGTATGACGACCGAATGACCAAAACCTGTCTTGGTTTCTTGAAAAACATGCCATTAACATCATTCATAACTGCTGGGCTTACGTCCTGGTTGAAACCTCAAGCTATGTGAAGACATTAAATGTACGAAAATCCCAGAGCTGTCTGATATACTTCTCTTAGATTGGCCATCCACAAACTGACTGATTGTACAATCAATCATATATCACTCGGATTGGCCAAACCAATGATCGATTATGAACATCAAACTGATTCCCATCAGGCTGCTCAGTTGTATAAGAATTTGGCCCACCCCTTTATAAAGAGAGAATGACAATGAACATTAGTCATGGGACATTCCACCTCATCTTCCTCTTCATCACCGCTTTCCTGCATGTTCAGTAGGTCATGTTTAGCAAGAGAATCACTTCATCGGGGCTTATCTAGGCCACTCAGACACTTCTGACATTATAATTTGAAGGTCACTCTGCATTACTGCTGACTGATTAATACATCTGCAGCAAAAGGCACTAGGCTTCCTAAATTTAGTCCAATTTGTGAGAAGGTGAAAGGTCGTGTTGACAACCTTCTCTCTCTCTCCTGATAGGTAAAGTCTGCTGGTCCAGGCACCGCTCCATCTCACTCCACCAGCCTCCCTAGAGAGCACACTTCATGTCTTCAACCCAGGCTGTGAGACACTTTACGACCAGCGTACCCCCGACCATGGCAGGACAAACCAGCCCCAGAAGTTGCCTCCATTACATGTTGATGTTCTTACACTCATTCTTGCTGAGCATGTGATATATTTTGCAAAGGCACTAATGGCTCTTCCTGGAAATGTATTGTGTGAACAGAGAAGGAGCCAGACTGCCCTCAACTTAGCATATAAATAAATGCAGATGCTATGAACCATGTGTAATCTTGTATGTCAAACAATTAAGCCATGCAGATGGGTTGGACTCGATCTACACTACATTGCAGACTGTGAATGCTGACACTGCAATCACACCTGTCTAACAAGATTGGCTTCATGAATAAGAAACGAGACCCACAGAGCAGGAATATGCAAAGGTCTTCATCATGATGCTTCTCTTGATGAAGGATGGCTTTACCTGTTACTTACACATCGCACATTCACGCACAAACTCTTCTTGGTCACCATTTAACAAATTGGGAAGAGGAAAAAGATGCTTATATATAAATACAGTCCATCAAAATGGCGACACCCTGGCAAATAACATTTGGCTTGGCCATTGATCCAGAACAAAGACAGTATATTACCGAATTGGCACAATGAATTAAGATAATATAAATCGTGTCATTACTTCAGCTTTTACTGCAGGGAACAGCATGATTTCTCACCGTGATGACGACACATCTCGGAAAACAACCGCACCTGGAAATCTTGGAAAAACAGACAATGTAGTTTGTCAATGTGTCATCTTCCTGGAACAAGATTATAGACAACCCACTGACTTTGTCTCCAACGTACGTCAGTTTATTTTGAAACTGATGCACAGCCTGCTTACAGAGTCAATGTTATAATTAGCCAGCTCATGTGCATTTAACAGGAAGTTATTGACGCAGCAAAAACAACGATCAGCAGTAATCTGTGCTCACTAGGAACTTGAGCCGGGAAAAAATGGCAGTAGCCATTTCTTATGATGTGGCAGTGCTGATACTGCTGCAGCCCTCAGTGCCTAAGTTTATGACAGCTAAACAAGAACAGATCTAAACCTGTTTTCACAGAGATAATTTAATCTGTTGAGGAGTTTTATGTCCAGTAAAAGTATAAATCATCTTTGATGGTTTTGAAATAGTTTGTCAATTGTGATATCGACTGTCTGAGTTACTACAACACGTGTGCCACTACACAAGATGCACTTATGACACATTGTTTGTGATATGCATGTCATTCAAAAATCATAAACAGTTACAACAAATGTGCCCGACATTGTACGCCACTTGCAATACAAGTATAATTTGTGCAGCTCATTGAGCAGACTGCTTTGAAAAAATGATCACTACTTTTATCTCTGACCAATAAATACGCGTATTAAATTATTTTATCCCAGCTTCTTAGTTATGTAATAAACAGTGGCGGAAGGAGAACGGGAAGACCAACATTAAGATGGAGAGAGGGTAATTAAGAGATTTTGAAGTGGCAGGGGTGAACAATCAAGAGTGAGAGAGACTGCAAGAGACCAGGGTAGGCGGAGTATGATTGAGAGGCACACATTGAATGATACAATGCCCACCCCGCAAACGAACAGAATAAAAAGATACATGAAACCTAAAATGTCACAGAAAAAAAAGCAATACTAAAATATGCATTTGATTTCTTGTTTGAGTACAAACTGGTTTATGGAAATGTAAACGTACTCTTGTGTTTTAGAATTGGTCCCAATTCAACAGGTTACATGTAATATTTCAAACAGCATCGCATTAGTGGCCGTCACAACCAAAATGACTCATCTTCTACAATCGGCCATAGGTGTTAAGCTTTCAGTAGTTATCTTCCAGCTGATGATCCAGTTCGAACTAATCAGTACATACATTGACAGTTGTGTCATACTGGATGGAACAACTGCATGTATATGTGGAGTCATTCCAGAATATACTGGTCATCTTCCAGGACATTTCGTTCACGCCATGTTGATCTCCTAGTTTATGCCGATGCACAGGGAGGCCATGCAGAAAGATTACATATACCATCATCTGTGCTTATTTTATGTCCACAACAACGCAGACAAAACGGACATTAACGCGGGATTAAAGCCATAACTCTGTTGGATGCTGAGTTGGCTATCATCCCATGTGACACGTTGTAGCCATGCACCGTTCACCACCCACCTCCTGAATGCGTCTTTCAGCTAAAACAGGCATTTCACATTAATGTTTAATGTTACAGTAAGCTCCCCCGGGTTGCATGTTTCTTTGTGAACATCAGCTCTCATGTTGAATAAACCTAACGTAGAAATAACAGCACAGAACCAATTATTCTGGTGCAGTTCTACGAGAAATACGCATACAAAAATTATTACATGCAACTGGACAGATACCAATACACTGTAACCAAATAGGTCTTACATGACAAGAATTTAGTGGGAAGCACTTTGATTTGCAATTAATTACTTCAAAAGACCTATCCAGGAACTGGCAGTACTATTAAGAATAGAATCCAGGAATTTATTACGTACAATCGATACACATTACCGGAGTCATGTGATCTCAGTTCATAACACTGTCTGTGGGCAGCATCACTTCACTAGTGTAGATTTCTGTCTTAGCTAATACAGTTCGGAGCTAACTGAAGAACTACACAAACTTGTCTCCGTCAATATTATCATACATAATTGCATTCGCATGTTATAATTTAAAAAAATTTAATGTTCCAACTAAAACATACCATCAACATAAGTTCTTAAAAGTCTCATTAATGTAAGGGGTCCTGAGTGAACAATATCATGCAGAATGTATAATATGGCACACTGACTTATTTAGTAACATTTCTACCTTGTTACATCTGGCTACATGCAGCTTTAATTAGACCCCTTTGATAACCAGTAAGACAAACACTCCAGGTGCGACAGGACGGCATCACTGGCAATGATGGACACACAATCTTACCATGAGACCCATTTGCTGGGCAGAACATTCACTCTGCCAACCTCATACTGGGCACTGCATTCACTCTGCCAACCACACATTTGCACATAATTTACATTACTTAATTTCCCAGGCGATAATTTCCCTGAAGGCTGCCAGTGGTTCCTACCCATAGAAAGTGCAGCATCTATCAAGCTGTTGCAGACAAGCACATCTCCGTCGTTGTCAAATGTCATCACCAACCCCACCATCAACACAGCACAGATTCTCCTAAATGAAAGTTGGTAAAGTTGTTCATGTTAGACGACCAACAGGTGTTTGGAAGTACTACTATTACTGAGTAGTAGTATCTCTATCCAGTATCTATAAAAACAAAGGTGACAGAAGTGACTAACAACTACAGGCGAATCTCTCTTCTAAGTGTTGTTGGCAAAGTGTTTGCAGGCGTCATCCTGGTCTGGCTGCAACGACTGGCAGAATGTGTCTACCCTGAGTCACAGAGTATTCTGTGCCGAAATATCTATGATAGACATGATATTCTCCCATCACGAGCTTCAAGAGAAGAACAGAGAACAGAACAAACCCTTATACGTTGCCTTCATTGACCTCAACAAAGCATTTGATCTGGTCAGCAGAGATGGACTCTTCCAGATCCTCTCAAAAATAGGTTGTCCTCCACATCTACAAAGCATGATCGAATCATTTCATAAGAACATGCAAGGTTCAGTTCAGAATGACGGCAACTCATCGGACTCCTTTGACACCCGCAGTGGCGTTAAGCAAGGCTGCGTTCTGGCCCCGACCCTCTTTGGCATTTTCTTTGCCTTGCTTCTGAGACATGCATTCGGGTCGTCCACGGAAGGCATATACCTTCACACTAGATGGGATGGTCGGCTGTTCAACCTAGCATGCCTCAGAGCCAAAACTAAAGTATGAGAAGTACTCATTAGAGAGATGCTGTTTGCGGACGATGCTGCAGTTGTCGCACACACTCAGCAGCAGCTTCAGAACCTAATGGATCGCTTCTCCCATGCTTGCAAAGACGTCGGGCTTACCACAAGTCTGAAAAAGACAAACGTGCTGGATCAGGACGTGAAGGCACCTCCAATCACCACCATTGACAACTACGAATTGGAAGCTGTTCACCAGTTCACTTACCTGGGGTCGACTATCAGCGAGAGCCTCTCCCTGGACACAGAAATCAACAGATGCATAGGGAAAGCTGCATTCACTCTTGCTCATCTTACCATATGTGTCTGGGAGAACTCAAAACTCAGTGTCAAGACAAAAACCGCAGTGTACAACGCCTGCTGTATGGTAGTGAGACCTGGGTAACGTACGCCAAACAAGAGAAGAAGCTCAATACCTTCCATCTACTGTGTCTGTGGCGAATCTTGGGAATCTCTTGGAGAGACCAAGTAATCAACACTGAGGTCCTTTCTCATGCTGGCCTCCCCACCATGTACACGCTGCTCAAACAATGCAGGTTATGCTGGCTTGGTCATGTACGAAGGATGCAAGATGGCCGCATCCCCAAAGACTTTCTATACAGCGAACTGTCTTCCAGTTGGACGGCCCCAGCTGTGCTACAATGATGTCTGTAAGCATGACATGAAAGCAATAAATATCAACCTTCAGTCCTGGGAGGAGATGGCCGCTGATCACACCAGGTGGAGAGGTATTCTACAGAACCAGCTCAGGCCAGGCAAAGAACAGCTGCGGAGCCTGGCTAAAAACAGGAGAGCTCGTCGAAGGGAGCGCCAACCCTCTAGCCACCCAGAGACGACCTATAGATGTGACCACTGCGGCAGGGACTACCACTCCTGCATCGGTCTCATCCGCCACAGCCGATGCTGTCCCAGACGCAACAATGCCAACTAGGGTGCATCATCCATGGTTGACTCTTGACCGACAACATATCTTGTACTGCTTACAACAGATTTACATAAACAGCCTGGTGAATGCCCTAGAAACATCTTAAAACAAAAACATCTTAAATTCCCATCCAGTACATCAACTTATGCAAATATACTAGATATACTAGAATTGTTCATGAAACAAAATATGTATACTTCGATATACATGAACTTATAAATATTGACACACTGTGCTTTGTTGTTAGTGTTTTATATGCATGAATTATTAATAAACTAGGATTTAAATTTATCATGAAACAAATTATGTTTTATTAACATTAAATACGTGAACTGAAATAAATTAGGACTTCAGTTTAGCATCAGACAAACAATGTAATATATACGCTGTACATGTCTTAGTAACTAAGTGTATTTAAATACACCTGTAGCTTAGTATTATCTTGTATGTCTCTTGTACTGTCTCAGGTGTAGTGTTTCTTTGTACATCTGTACATATTTATGTATGAAATAAAAGGATTCATTGAGTTATTGATTGATAACAAATTGGGATTAGGCTTTTTATCATATAAACTGTTTTGCTAATAAATAACATTTGCCAAACATCAGTAGTTGGATCAGCCATGACTGGTCCACAAACAAACATGAAATGCCGGGCAACTGAGATAACCGTCAACTGGGTCGACACTAACACATCGCCACTGGCTGATGAGGATAACTGCAGTGTCATTATGACTGCAGTGAGATATGTATTCCACATTATCAGTCTCTTTTCATGGCAAAATAAATCCATCTCTGTTTCATGTATCCCTTGTGTAAAAGGCAATGTGTAATAGGTAGTCTGTTCTGTGTGTGTGAGGGGTTCTAAGTTGTATGCAGTCCTGTTTTAAAATGACACGTCCTGTGTCAACACACATAGATTTGAATGTGCACTGAATACAGCAAAACTAGCTTTATAGCCATGGACATATATCAAGATGTTGTGGTATTAATAAAGAACATATACCTAGTTCATAGCATGTTTATTATAATATAATTGTTTCTCCGTTGCTGTAAAATGTATTAATGTACTAATTCTTTAGGATAAATGTACACCTACAGCATTAGCAAACTTTGTTTAACAGCAATAGTGTAATTTGTTGTGCAACATTTAAACAATATTTGTACACTTACTGTGTAATAAATGAAGCCGGTCTTACAATTATCACACTGTGCACTTACTGCCTCTGTATTGTTTTGCCCCACTGAAACCAATGTTAAAACTGAGGCAAGCAATTCGACACTGTGCACAAAGGTAACATTCAGTTTTAATTGCGCTACGTATTTTAATCATACTTGTTGTTTCTGTTGTCACTGATCTACTGTAGTGTATTTTTCACAGTCAACAATTTTGTTTTCAAACAAAATGAACATAGTTACATGATAGACTCTCCTGTCATTGGTCGCCCTTGACCTGGATTCTGTCATCCGCACTGGGGATCCTTCCGTCATTGATGTGTGTGGCCAACTAGCAGCAACAAATAAACTCCTGCGTGTAGCAGAAGTGTCATAGTCGGCAAATATGACCTTTTTCATAAAAAATCCCCTGGCAGGAAAACAATGATCTATCCCCTGTAGAATGCATTATATTCTGGCACCATGAACCAGGAGGGAAATAATGACCTATCCCATGTAGAATGCACTATATTTCGGCGTTGTAGAATGCACTATATTTCGGCACCATGAACCAGGAGGGAAACAGTGACCTATCCCCTGAAGAATGCACTGTATTTGGACACCATGAACCAAGAGGGAAACAATGATCTATCCCCTGTAGAATGCACTATATTCGGACAAGATGAAACCGGCAGGGAAACAACGATCTATCCGCTGTACAATGCACTATATTCCGGCACTATGAACCTGGCAGGGAAACAATTATTTATCCCCTGTAGAATGCACTCATGGGGATGAAACATGAACCAGGTGACGTAACAATAGCTGGCTGTGATACTGCTGGCTGTGTTTGCTCTTGGCAAGGAAGGTATAGAACTGAAGTGTTTGGTCCCATGGGGTGAGAGCAAGTTGATTAGTATCTGATGAAGCGGTCTGATTCAAGAAGCAGCAGTGCCAACTGTGTGAGCTTCTTTTCCGTGTAGCCTCTGTCGTACCTCCCCTAGATGAGGTACACCTCAGGTGCAACACCAGTTGTACAACATTTGTCATCATCTGTACGTGGTCTGCTGTGTGTACAAAATTAATATCAGTATATCAGAGACTATGGAAAATTTGTTGCATTTCTAAAATGGTCTGAATAGTATGTAAGATAGTTTGGTTGCTGAACAGTTACCGATAATGACACCGTGTGAGATGGTTGCTGTGAAAATCCAGACCCCACACACTCCTCTCATAGTACATGGAATTTACAGACCCACAGATGATAACACTGACTACTCAACCTCTATGTGTGACGCCATGTCCACCTTAGCCAGGAAATTCCCAAACAACCCCCTGTGGATTGCAGGAGACACAAACCTCCCGGATATCGAATGAAAAACAAACACAGTATCAAAATACCAGTACACAATACAGATAAAAGAACTCTTCCTCCACACATTCTCTGTGTTGGGCCATCTCAAATGGTCACTTTCCTGACAAGACTTGACAATATCCTAGATGTCTTCCTCACGAACCGGCCATCCCTCGTCAACATATGTGAACCAGTACCAGACTGGAAGCACACCTGGGTCATACCAGTATGCAAGAAGGGAACAAGAACTACTGCCTCAAACTATAGACTCATATCCATCACGAGCATCTCCTGCAAGACATTAGAACACATCATACACAGTAACTTAATGGACTACTTGGAACATCATAACATCCTATCTGACTATTGGGTTTTACATACGTAGGTCCAACTCATCCAAGCTGTCCACGACGTAGCAATGTGCCTCAACGAAGGTGGCCAGATCAATGCTGTGCTGTTGGATTTCTCAAAGGCGTTTGACAAAGTGTCCCCCCACCTTCTGGCAACCAAACTTCACCGCTATGGTGTGTGAGGGAAGATTTTGGCCTGGATCAAAAGCTTCCTGAGCAGCTGCACCCAGAAAGTGATTCTGGAAGGCAAAAGATCATCGTCGGCTGCAGTGACCTCAGGCGTCCGGCAGGGTGCAGTCCTTGGACCCATCCTCTTCCTTTGCTATATAAATGATCTACCAGACCAAGTGTCCTCTATGGCACACCTACTTGCTGATGACTGTCTCCTGTACCGAAACATCAACTCACCAGATGATGCAGATATACTACAAGATGACATAGACAAGTTGCAGATGTGGGAAAAGAACTGGCTGATGGAGTTTAATCTGGACAAGTGCGAAGTTATCCGAATTACCAACAGAAAGGAAGAAAAGAATTGTCAGCAACTACTCTATCCATGGACAACAATTGATGGAGGTCAATGGAGCCAAGTACCTTGGTGTAACCATCGACAGGACATTAACATGAAGCGAACACATCAACAACATGACAAAGACAACACCAGAGATTTCCTACAGTGGAAAATCAGCAGATGCCCCAAGCCATCAAAGCATTATGCTATCAGACGTTCATTAGACCTTTGTACGATATGCATCGACAGTGTGGGATCCTTCCACTGAGATGAACATCAAGTCGGTGGTGAATGTTCAATGACAAGCTGCTCGCTTCATGAAGGGCGACTACTGTCGATGCAGCAGTGTGACAACCATGACTGAAAGTCTGAAATGGGATACCCTTGCGAGTAGGTGGGCTATTGCCAAGCTCATAATGCTCAACCGCATCAGGAACAAATTAGTGGACATAACAATGACTTCACTCGCATATTGCTACTTCCAGACATTCACCCGCATCGACACATACAAGCACTCTTCTTCATACAAGCACTCTTCTTCATACAAGCACTCTTCTTCATACAAGCACTCTTCTTCATACAAGCACTCTTCTTCATACAAGCACTCTTCTTCATACAAACACTCTTCTTCATACAAACACTCTTCTTCATACAAGTACTCTTCTTCATACAAGCACTCTTCTTCATACAAACACTCTTCTTCATACAAGCACTCTTCTTCATACAAGCACTCTTCTTCATACAAGTACTCTTCTTCATACAAGCACTCTTCTTCATACAAACACTCTTCTTCATACAAGCACTCTTCTTCATACAAACACTCTTCTTCATACAAACACTCTTCTTCATACAAGCACTCTTCATACAAGCACTCTTCTTCATACAAGCACTCTTCTTCATACAAGCACTCTTCTTCATACAAGCACTCTTCTTCATACAAGCACTCTTCTTCATACAAGCACTCTTCTTCATACAAGCACTCTTCTTCATACAAGCACTCTTCTTCATACAAGCACTCTTCTTCATACAAACACTCTTCTTCATACAAGCTTCTTCATACTCTTCTTCATACAAGCACTCTTCTTCATACAAGCACTCTTCTTCATACAAGCACTCTTCTTCATACAAACACTCTTCTTCATACAAACACTCTTCTTCATACAAGCACTCTTCTTCATACAAGCACTCTTCTTCATACAAACACTCTTCTTCATACAAACACTCTTCTTCATACAAGCACTCTTCTTCATACAAACACTCTTCTTCATACAAGCACTCTTCTTCATACAAGCACTCTTCTTCATACAAGCACTCTTCTTCATACAAACACTCTTCTTCATACAAGCACTCTTCTTCATACAAGCACTCTTCTTCATACAAGCACTCTTCTTCATACAAACACTCTTCTTCATACAAGTATTCTTCTTCATACAAACACTCTTCTTCATACAGGCACTCTTCTTCATACAAGCACTCTTCTTCATACAAACACTCTTCTTCATACAAACACTCTTCTTCATACAAACACTCTTCTTCATACAAGCACTCTTCTTCATACAAGCACTCTTCTTCATACAAACACTCTTCTTCATACAAACACTCTTCTTCATACAAGCACTCTTCTTCATACAAGCACTCTTCTTCATACAAGCACTCATTCTTTCCAAGCACCATCAAATCATCGAACAAATGCACAAAACAGCAGTTAGCAAACAATGACTGGACTCATTTAGAAAGCATCTCCTCTCGCCTGCCTGAAGTAATTAACCTATGCTCACGAAGCTATAGGCACACTGACTTTAGGGTATTCTATTCTGTCTAAACTTCACTAAATAACCAATAGATCTAAGCCAGCGCTACACCAACCGCTACATGTGACGTCCCACCCAAGCTCAACAATACTCTAGCCACATACGTGTAGTTGATACAGAGTTCTGAGCTGAACATTAGAAGAAGAATGATGGTTGTTCTGCTGTAGTTAATGTTTACAATGCATTTACCCCAGTGCACACTACACATTGCATACCATTTACCCCAGTGCGCACTACACATTGCATACCATTTACCCCAGTGCACACTACACATTGCATGCCATTTACCCCAGTGTGTACTATACATTGAATACCATTTACCCAGTGTGTACTACACATTGAATACCATTTACCCAGTGTGTACTACACATTGAATACCATTTACCCAGTGTGTACTACACATTGAATACCATTTACCCCAGTGTGTACTACACATTGAATACCATTTACCCCAGTGCGCACTACACATTGCATGCCATTTACTCCAGTGTGTACTACACATTGAATACCATTTACCCCAGTGCACACTACACATTGCATACCATTTACCCCAGTGTGTACTACACATTGAATACCATTTACCCCAGTGTGTACTACACATTGAATACCATTTACCCCAGTGTGTACTACACACTGCATGCCATTTACCCCAGTGTGTACTATACATTGAATACCATTTACCCAGTGTGTACTACACATTGAACACCATTTACCCAGTGGGTACTACACATTGATTACCATTTACCCCAGTGTGTACTACACATTGAATACCATTTACCCCAGTGCGCACTACACATTGCATGCCATTTACCCCAATGTGTACTACACATTGAATACCATTTACCCAGTGTGTACTATACATTGAATACCATTTACCCAGTGTGTACTACACATTGAATACCATTTACCCAGTGTGTACTACACATTGAATACCATTTACCTAGTGTGTACTACACATTGAATACCATTTACCCAGTGTGTACTACACATTGAATACCATTTACCCAGTGTGTACTACACATTGAATACCATTTACCCAGTGTGTACTACACATTGAATACCATTTATCCCAGTGTGTACTACACATTGAATACCATTATTAACACTTGAGCTGCTTGGCAACATGAATCACCTTCTCCCAACATCCCAGGTTACATTCCCAACATAAATGATTGAAGCCAGGTTATTACAGATTGTGATTTAGAGTATCTTATCATATTTTGACTGTGATTATACAACTTCCATCTATGTATAGGTGTGGAGATCTTTACAATGCTGTAATAATAACAAATATTTATTTCAGAAAAAACTATTTTATACATAAAATAAACACTGATTTATCATTTTAGTTTCGTTGTAATGTTATGCTGTCCCAATATACATGTACCCCAGGGTACAAACAGTATCCGTTGAGTGGGGTGGAATTGGCAGCTGCCTGCTGTGAATGTAGACACATTTCACTGCCAGTTTCAGGCGCTTGCCAAAATCTACAAGATCAACACCATGCTTGACGCAGACTGTGAAACCGCAAAAAACCTCGAGTGCGTGAAGCATTGACTTCCTGAAATACCACGCAGGAAAACCACAAATGAACTACAACATTAATTATTTACACGACCAATTTATTGATCAGAAATTGTCATGGTCCATTCAGGTAAATACTTACGTAACTGGCATTCTACAATTTTTTGGTATTTTAAAAAAAAGCAAGTTTGTGGCAACAACTTATAACATTCAGTGTGCAATTACACATCCACCTGCAAAGAATTCTAATAAAATATCTAATGTCTTTCTCATTATTTTAGTATAATTTTCCAGTCCTTCAATTCGTAGTTAAAATGATAGTTAATTGTAACTATAGGTATGTTTTATTTTGTATCATATTAAATTTTTCAATGTGCATACACGACATTTGTTTTCTTAACTGTACCTCTAAAACTACTTTTTAATTTTAAATGTGCAGGCTCAAACATATTTTACATAATTTTGATTCATTATGTACTTTATTATTATTATTATGTAAAGCATCATTTTCTAAGAAATATATCTATTAAACTCAGTATTGTTATTATATGCTATCAGCTCTAAATCCATATAGCAGGTGTTTCTTGGCTTACATACAGACTTCTGGATGAGAGCATAACTGTAAATTGTGAAGGAATTTCTTCTTCATTTAATTACAACATTAAGCACATATGATGCTTAAGAAACCATACATAATCACATTGAACTGGTGTCTTGTTACTGATGGCCTTGGAAATGTCTGGGAGGAAGATGTATTGAGCTTCTGAACAAAGAATGAGAGGTTCCGGTAAATTAATTGCACTGTCGTAATGGTGAACCGATTCACGAGAGCACATTCGGTGCACAGCAGTTATATCTATCAATCAGCTCAGCTACATAACATCGATACCCAATACCTTCTCATGTTCATGGCTCTAATTATTTGTAGATAAAAACAAGTTATAATAAATAAATGCACCACCTCTCATGTACAAAGGACACTACAAGTGATGGTGTAAGTACTAACCACACACCACCTCTCATGTACAAAGGACGCCATAAGTGATGGGGTAAGTACTAACCACACACCACCTCTCATGTACAAAGGACGCCATAAGTGATGGGGTAAGTACTAACCACACACCACCTCTCATGTACAAAGGATGCCATAAGTGATGGGGTAAGTACTAACCACACACCACCTCTCATGTACAAAGGATGCCATAAGCACTAACCACACACAAATGCTCTCGCATATATGCCATACATTGGACAGCAGATGCACCACACATATCTCGGTGTACGCACTACACATAATGTCATAAGCACTACAAACATGCTGTTACAAACATATATATATACATGTTTGTTATATACGGCATGTTTGTAGTGCTTATGACATTATGTGTAGTGCGTACACCGAGATATGTGTGGTGCATCTGCTGTCCAATGTATGGCATTTTTAATCTGGACAAGTGCGAAGTTATCCGAATTACCAACAGAAAGGAAGAAAAGAATTGTCAGCAACTACTCTATCCATGGACAACAATTGATGGAGGTCAATGGAGCCAAGTACCTTGGTGTAACCATCGACAGGACATTAACATGGAGCGAACACATCAACATGACAAAGACAACACCAGAGATTTCCTACAGTGGAAAATCAGCAGATGCCCCAAGCCATCAAAGCATTATGCTATCAGACGTTCATTAGACCTTTGTACGATATGCATCGACAGTGTGGGATCCTTTCACTGAGAAGAACATCAAGTCGGTGGTGAATGTTCAATGACAAGCTGCTCGCTTCATGAAGGGCGACTACTGTCGATGCAGCAGTGTGACAACCATGACTGAAAGTCTGAAATGGGAGACCCTTGCGAGTAGGTGGGCTATTGCCAAGCTCATAATGCTCAACCGCATCAGGAACAAATTAGTGGACATAACAATGACTTCACTCGCATATTGCTACTTCCAGACATTCACCCGCATCGACACATACAAGAACTCTTCTTCATACAAGCACTCTTCTTCATACAAGCACTCTTCTTCATGACTGAATATATATATATATATACATAAATTATAATACACATATATACTGAAATTATCGCATTTTGTTTGGCCGTGTATATGTGTATATATATATCCATCAAAATGTACGATGACATTTCAGTGTCCATGTCTAATTTATACACTTCTCCTTCGTGTTCTACACACTAAAGGATGAACAGACAATTACAACAACCTAGCTGGTGCCAAGAGCTGGTGAAGGATGTACATCAAGTGTTTTTCCCAGGCACGATGAATACAAAGTATGCTCTAGTTAATAAAAACTTTGAACAAATTGCGCACTAAACTTAAATATGCATTTTTCTTCCTAGACAAATGACTAGGGAAATGTCCTGATGAATGTATGATTGTATTATAATGAACTGTATTTGAATGTTTAATATTAATTTATACACTAATAATGCCAGTGCTTGTCTTCATTTACCGGGTATTCATGCAATATTTCATACCAAAAATAAATATGAAGATTATGCTGTATTGTCACATACTAAATTGTACACTGTGTAATACCTAAAGAAACTTGTTCAGGGGTATACAACTATAAGAACTTTCTTCAGTATACTCCTTTTTCTGACATAATGCGTATTTATGTGATACAAACATTGTATATATATATATTATCGTTATATTGGAAAATAAAACGTCTTATTATTAGTGCATGCGGTTTTTTTAAGTTGGAAAATAACTTCACGCTTCCACGAACCGGCTGAAGCCTCCAACAGCAGAAATTATATTCTGTACTGCATAAGAGCTGTTAATATAAAACGCTTACGATATAATAATATTATGCCTGATTTAGACTATGAACTGTTTATGCTGTTGAGAATTATATTTTTATCTACTTGATTTTGTCCATGGATTCACATTTTGAATGCAGTATTTGTCTACTTGTGCACTAGCTATGACGTTTTTACCTAAAACACCTAAATAATAATTTTATCTAGCAGCCAGATTTAAGCAATTGCAATCTTCAAGATGTTTATAACAGTTTCTAATTGTTAGTTCCCATAAAGTAAACAACAGTATCGTATTCTTTTATGTATATGTGTAAACTGTAAGAATTATCTCTGTTAACAGTCATCTCTGTACATGACAATACGATGGACTTACAGACAAATGCCATAAGCATCTCATAAAGTAGCAGAGCATGTGTCCGCCTGCATCAAAACACATGAGATTACAGGGACAGGAACAGTGATGTTTACACACAAAACAAAGCCATCCGTTTAATTCTACAGGATCAAGGCATTACTGTGTCCAAGTGGATCATACATCACGCAACATGGATTAGTGACGGCAGCTTGTGCACATCTTCATGGATTATTGGCATGTTCATGTAGCTGTCCGATTTATCACACATACCTCATACCGGTAGATTAGTAAAGTGCATGGAATATATGACAGCTACACTAGCTGAGAATGAATATAACATGCACAGTGTGCATTTGTGGACTAATGGTTGAAAAGGTGGTAATCAACTAAACTGTCAAACTTAATATAAAGAGGATAAGAGCTCTCAAACGCAAAACTCAAAATGTCATCAAATCTCAGTACTGTTTGTTTTAAGCTACCAGTTGCTATGCAATATTTCAAATATATAACTATTGACATTTCAAGTTTTTAATTTGAATATTCTGCAAACAGTTTATATAATTGACAAAACTGATAAAATAACTGTATTATAATAAAATTCCAAATGATTACAATTATAATTTTAAAATTAATTTGTTGTAAATTGTGTAGAAATGTGCATGATATTAAAAAAAAGTATGCTTTTGCAAACATTCAGCAATCAAGCTGTAAAGCGATGTAACTGGTGGCAGGAACCTGTAAAATATGACACAAAGTGAAAAAGGAAATGCATGTGTCGGACTCACCGATTGGCTGATTGGCGTAGAGTCGCTGGTCCTCTCCTGCCACAGCGCACCGAGCCTCAAACTCGTTCCTGTACTGAATGAATGCATAGCCCTTGTGCATCGAGATGGCAACGACATGTCCATACCGCTTGAACAGTCGCTCAATGCTCGCCTTCGACAGCGCAAACGTGTTCAAGTTGCCGACAAATACGCGCGAGTTTATCGCCTCAGGATCGTTCGAGTTTGTGAAATTGCTGATTTTGCCCATCGTAGCTTATGTTCTATGGAAACAGTAGACAACATATTGTTAACCATGAGTGACACAAACATAAATACTAGCAGCTCTGGTGATTGGTGTAATTATAATACAGAATCAATTATTCACGAGAAGCCCGGTAAAATATACATTGGTAAAAAAATCAAAATACAGCTCTGGTGCATGGTGAAATTATACATGTAGAAACAATTATTCATGATAAGTCTGATCAAATCACATACAGCGGGTAATAAAATAATACAGCTCTAGTGGAAGGTGCAATTCATAATTATTATAATACAGAAACAATTATTTGTAAGTCTAACCAAGTTTATATTTGATTTTCCCTTGTGTTGTGCGTGTAAACAAATACAGATCAATAGATTTGAATAAAACTGACTACCGATATTTACCTTAACAAGAGTAAAATGTAATACATTAATGATAGGTAACATGGAAATAAAATGGTAGTTTAGCAAATGAAGAAAGAAAAATACATAATAATTTTGTTATTATCAATAAGTTAACTAAAATAGTCAAGTGAAAGATGCTTGTATGGAATTACAATACAATTAAAATTATTTTATAATAATATCTATCAAATGTACATGCACCAAAATATGTCCAGCAGTTGTGGCTACTGCATTTACCTTGAATGTTAATTTAAAAATTCTTTATTTAAAAAACATTTTGACTTTGTTTTCCACAAGCAGTTGCAGATTTGTGAGTTTTTTAAAGACAAATCTTGATATTTGGTGCAACGATGAAAGCAACTATGTGAAAGAACAATTAAATATCATGGACAGCTAATACTTGAAAAACCTGATTATGAAAGCCATAGATGCATGTAATTTTGTTAGAAGCCAGTACTACCAAGCAATGTTACTAAAGGGACGCATGCAGCAAGTGTCAAGACAATAAAACATTAAAATGATGATAATTTCTGGACCCGACTCTGGCACACAGGCTGATGGCTTAGTGATTATGGATGCACTGCAATAACGTAATACACTATATACACATATGAAAGTAATAACTCCATCATCAACTGCCACAGACAATTAATACAATGAAAATGTAATGAAATGGCATCCCGTAGGGCCTATGATTAGCTGACCCACGAGCCTCAATCAACGCATGATTATCATACGACAATATGAATGGTGACTGCAATGCAATATTTACAGCGGTAATGTAAAACACCCTGCACACTAATTAAGGTGACACCTTGACTCATGCTATTGGAGAGCTGTGCGAATACATCCATGAAAGTGGTTATTAAATTCACACCATGGGGTCCTACGTGATGATTAATACCAGGCATTATGTGTTGCCTACAGCACTGTTATGCTGCTAAATGAGAAACTCAGAGTTTCGCATTCCCATAATATCTTTTATTGTAATACAACAAAGGTCATGTCCTATATCTATAGTTAATTAACTTGTTTGTCACAACAATGACAGAAGGATTGACTCGCTGGCCACAAGCACTGACCATGCACTGACCTCGGGAGTTACGTCTATTCTATTACCTCAGTATACATGATTCCAGGGATCAAGACACAAGAACACTTAGTTTAATGTCACTTCACATTTCTTCTCAATTCTCAGCAAAGGGTTCCAGTCCGATATTTTCAAATACTTTCACTATGCAACTTGTGTCATTTATATGCACTGCTCACTCCAGGAGGAGTTCAAAAGCTGTGATTATCAACTTTATCATTAATAAAAACAGACACAGAGACTAATAGAAAGAAGATTTTAGCATCCACTTACATTTATACAAATTTATTATTATAACAAAGTTGTATTAAATCAAATGTGTTACACACTTTAGACCAGATGCATAACCAAACAGGTGAGCTGTTTCTTATTAATACTAAAATAGCTATGTACGTCCTGCTGAAATAACCTCTTGAATGATAAAACTCTTGCACTGAACAAAGCCAAAGGTGACACTGTTCGAATAAAATAAACTCGGTAAGTATCGTCTAAGAACAATGAAACTAAAAATTATAGAAAGCTAAATATTATTTGAGCACTGTATAATTAATCTTCAAAAATTTGATCAACCATAATTATGAATTAAATGTCTTGTTACAAATCTACCAGTGGTATATTTAGTATAATAAACTTGTAGTTAACACCACCATTTTAGCAGACTAAAAGCAATTAATGACACAATATAAAATAAGTGCACCCATAAAAAATATGCCACTGCACAGAAATAGACTAGTGAAAGCTTAAAGCAATGTATGATGTAAATGATGCTGACAAGTTGGTAGCAACAGCAAATGGCTTTTACATAGAGGTACTTACCTTAAATCTGAGTGAATGAATGCAGCAAGTCAAGTAAAGCGCCCAGTGGTGCAGGCGGCTGCCAACACTAACATGTGCATGTGTGCCAGGCAACAGAAACGACTGCAATTAAATTGCAGCGAGCGCTCGTCGTGGTTCTATTGATCCTGCGTGCCGCCGCTCCATGCACTGGCCAATTGTCTGCCACCAACGCCAGCATAGCAGAAAAGTGCTGCCACCTGGCATGCAAATGTTATCACAAACATGTGCATGGTCAAAACATGATTGATTTGTTAAATACTGTGAAGTCATAAATAACAGCCACATCACTGCCAGGATTCACTGGGAAGGTTTACTATTTGCAATATATGGGTATATCATTGCACTTCCCGAAGTGTGGTGTTTTCATTTTGTTGTTGGCACTGTGATTATCTGGCTGGCTATTGCTGATGAACAGATTTAACAATGACAATAATATGAATATTTCCATTGCACCATTTTCAACCTAAGCTGCTCAAAGGTGCTTTCCAAGTTAATTAAAATGAGTCATATATAGTAAAATAAAGTAAAAAAACAACTCTTGTGTTTCTAAAATATGCTAAATTTAAATTAGATATGCAAATAACGAACCTTACGTAAAATAAAAACACACAAAACTACAACATATATATATGCAAAATAAAAAGTATCTATAAAACATATGTATAAATACAAAAAGCTATCTCTTAAAAAGAAACATTTGAATACTTTCATGACACAAGTATGCAAACATGCATGCCACAGGACACATCACACACACCACACACTCACACACTACATAAACAATACGTTTAAACAAATTAATTACTGATAAAATAATTATCAGTCTTTCTGTACATAATTCTTGCCTCAAGATATTTTCAACATTTCACCATGAGTACAGAAGATACAACATGAACGTTTAGGAAAGCTGATGAAGGGAAAGATCAGGTCTATCATACATGTATATTCACAATTGGTAAAGGGAAAAATATGCATTTAATTTTGGCATTAGTGGCTCCTCATTGTTGAAGAGAGAACATTGGCAGAGAGCCCCAACTAAACAGGAGCCAATGCAACTACTTGTACACCCGACTCCCTCTTTTGTGTTTGAATGGTAGGTCTTGCGTGCTATTTGTGCAATCGTTGATTACCGAATGGCTGGATGTGGTTGGTTCCCCCACCTTTGCTGTTCTCAATTAGATTATAATCATGTTGGCTAGGTAATGAATGATGATTTTAATTATGTAATCTGCATAATATATTCATGCATAATGACTTTGGCTTTATATATAAAGCTCTTATACAAACTTATAACTGCCTTGTGTTATTCAGCAAATATATCCGTTTAACAAGCAGCATCGGCACACATAAACCAACATTTGATCAAAGCTCAAATACTTGTTTTGGTTATTACATTTACGAGGCGCTATAACACGCGACGACATGCTATAAAATTTACCCAGTAGGGTTAATTAGTTCCTCGTAGATTGCTCTAACCATTATTTACCGTAATTAATCATGTATAAAATATTGTTTCTCACCCTCCAGCCCCTACTACACCTGTATTTGTTCTTATATATATTTTTGGTTAGGTTGGTTTGCTGACAGGGTAATAAATTTGTATATTCGTTAACGATCATTAGGTTTCGACAAAACATTACACTGTATGTTAAATAAAGGGCAGTATGTTGATAATAACTAAACATTAGCGCTATCATTCATTGATGTGTTTGTGGGATTTTAGGGCAGAGGTGGTTACCTTGTGCTTTCTCCACTATTTGTACATAGATATTCATTCACGAGCCTTCAAATTGTTATTAGTTGATTCGATGGGTCCTTCCACCTGCGTGTGGTCAGTTCCCTCACCTTTGCTGTTTTCATTTAGATCATAATCATGTTAGCTAGGTAATGAATTATGATTTTAATGATGTAATCTGCATAATATATTCATGCATAATGATTTCGGCTTATAGATAATGCTCTTACACAAACTTATATCTGCCTTGTGTTATTCAGCAAACTAGCCACGATTCATATCCGTTTAACAAGCATCATTGGCACACATAAATATATATTATAATATACCTGTGTCTGTGTTTAAGTTCCCCATTTACTGAAACTAACAGTACGTGACGCTGATGGTGGTTTCAAAACTCAGTATGTGATGCTGATGGTGGTTTCAAAACTCACAGTACGTGATGCTGATGGTGGTTTCAAAACTCACAGTACGTGATGCTGATGGTGGTTTCAAAACTCACAGTACGTGCATGATGCCGATGGTGGTTTCAAAACTCACAGTACGTGCATGATGCCGATGGTGGTTTCAAAACTCACAGTATGTGATGCTGATGGTGGTTTCAAAACTCACAGTACGTGATGCTGATGGTGGTTTCAAAACTCACAGTACGTGATGCTGATGGTGGTTTCAAAACTCACAGTACGTGATGCTGATGGTGGTTTCAAAACTCACAGTACGTGATGCTGATGGTGGTTTCAAAACTCACAGTACGTGATGCTGATGGTGGTTTCAAAACTCACAGTACGTGCATGATGCCGATGGTGGTTTCAAAACTCACAGTACGTGCATGATGCCGATGGTGGTTTCAAAACTCACAGTATGTGATGCTGATGGTGGTTTCAAAACTCACAGTACGTGATGCTGATGGTGGTTTCAAAACTCACAGTACGTGATGCTGATGGTGGTTTCAAAACTCACAGTACGTGATGCTGATGGTGGTTTCAAAACTCACAGTACGTGATGCTGATGGTGGTTTCAAAACTCACAGTACGTGATGCTGATGGTGGTTTCAAAAGGTTTATCAAGGCTCCCAACTTGCTTAATCTGGGATGTCTTTGTACATTTTACATCTTTCCTGCCTTCATATCCCTGAACCAATTGGAAATTTATTGTTATTTACAAGTTAATTAATGCAAAATACCAGACTACCACTCATAGAAAAACACTGCATTTGCCATTATTATAAATATAATTTGTTTCAATTATATTACATTCCAGCAAACATGTTTTATACCGCTGTATATGTGGAAGATAATTAACTTACACCCCTATGTATATGTGGCCTTGTAGTTACTAGTTAATTATATCTTGGCAGATTTAATGTCGTCTTTTAAACAAATTATTGTAATGTCTTTTGATGCATTTAGTGATTTTTTACTCATTATATGCATATATGTGCACATGTATATGTCAGCTACTGTATGAACTTTTCATTATAATCTTTACTATGGCATACTCATGTATTATTAGCTAAATTACTTTGTAAATATATTATTACTATGTTATAATTATTATTCATGGTGACTCTCATGGTAACAGCATTTAAATGCCTTAACAGAAGTCTCCTGACCTAATGTATATACTCAATTGAAATATGTACTTGTAATTATTGGTCTAATAAATTTAATTCATTCATATATATGGAAAATATGATGTATCATCATCTGGATCATTTCAGTTATAAGTAATACCTGAATCATTGATGATAACTGCTGTCTGTAAGGTCGTGCACTCGCAATAAATATACATAAACAGGATTGAAGTTTATATTATAACTAGCTTGATTCATGCAGCTTTGAGCCTAAGTTGATCAAGATGTATGACAGCATGAAATTGTCTCCAAGAGTTGGTTAAGAATGGGTGATTGTACATTTCCATCAAGCGAATTAATGGAATGTTATTACATGGAGTGATGCATGGCCTATTACTATAGTATACAGAGTTTCCCAGACAGGTGCAGTCATCTTGGAATATATTAACTTGGAGGTGTTGGGGAGCCTGAATGGGTGCAGTTTGACATTTCAATTGGATGTTTTTTGTGGCTGTAGTTGGAGGTTTCAAGAAGGTACAGTTTGAGGTGTCACGGGGTGCAGTCTGAGGTTTTTGGGAGCCTGAATAGGGTGCAGTTTGAGGTTTCAATTGGAGCTATATTGGAGCCTGAAAAGGGAGTGCCATTGGAGGTTTCAAGGAAGTGTAGTTAGAGATTTGTTGGGAGGCTGCAGTTATTGGATGAAAAAAGTATACCCCACCTAACAAACTCAACCATGCTACAGGTATGTAAGTAGCCATCATTTCCTCCTACTCTGAGGCATTTCCTTCATGTATCACAGCTGAAAGTAGCTTCGCATAGACACATTAATTATAGACGTCAATTTGCTGTAAAGTGCTAGAGAAGTTTGTTAGCCACTCAACTGTCTCCATGGTTAAATCCAATAGTCCGTGTTCTTTGGATCAACTCTGTAGGTCACGTATAACTCAATTGTGCTTCCAGGTTTCATGAGGTGTATGCACATTTTAGATTTGAATAATCATATTGACGTAATCTACTTCAACTGCCGGATAAGCTCTGATATGGCTTCATGCAGGCACTCTACAAAACTGCACTGTTATGTCATTACTTGTGATACCACAAAGTGGATCTCACAGTGTTTTGGCCTATCTACAAGCTGAAGCTAGAGTATTGTCGACCGACCTGGTGGTATTAGTGGCAGTGGGCAGCATATAGTGCTGGCTCTGGTCTATAGGGCCTATAAGTGTGTCATGATACATGGTGAGATTCTGCATAAGTGGAGCCGATTGGCGACATGCACAATTTGCCAGGGGTTTATGGGACGCAAGATCCTGCATCCTATATGCATAGGAACAGTACCTGCATGCATACAAAATAATCATTGCATTCCACAGGACGCATAAGTATCAATGACATATAACAAAAATATAGATTGAATATGAATGCCTTTAACTTTGTAGTTTATTACCGAATCAGTTCGTTTGGTATTTCTTTTCACGAGTCCTTCCAACTAACCATTCCATAGGTGTATGCGTCCCAATTCTGAAGGGTGCCTAATACTCCGATTGGCAAAGCCCTGCACGTAGTTTTGCGGAACGCCTCTATATGGACTGATTCGTGAACCACAATACCATTCCAATCCATGTGCATGTCTGTTCAGGTTTCAATGTTGGAACGCAGTCGCTGTGCGTCTTAATACTTCAATGGTAACAATGGAGATGGCAAGAACTCCGATCCCGACTTCCATCCCGGGGCCGATCGCGTCAGTCGCTCGTCCAACAATCGAACAGATTTGATACCTCAGTGTGTTTATGCCATCATTCCACATTGTTTCAGATATACAGTGCATTGTTATAAAATACTGATTTGAAGGCATTTTTGTGGTCCAAATATAGCTCTCCGGTTTGCGTCAACATACAATTTATTATTTTATGCTTGTTTCAAGTGTGGCGTGCAGCAGCGCACACTGATTTAAACCTAAGTGAGTGCTATTTGTGACATCATGTTCCTGAAACGATGTGGAATGATGGAATAAATGCATTGCGATATAACGTTTAGGCACAACTGTCATAATGCCAAAATTGGGGTGGGCCCGGATTCCACACAATGTCACAATTAAGTATCCACAAAGTAATGCACAGTTCCATCTGCTGCCTATTGGCTATTCCAATGATATTGTCTTCACCACGGTCAGGTTTCCCGCCACCAAAACAAATTCAGGAGCCTTCCAAACTGAGTTGTGGCTTCCTCGATATCTTTGCTTAGCCTTAGTAGATCTCCCAATGTGACATTTAGACGCAAGCCAAGTCATCTAGCAGATTAGCACGCCCTCACATAAGTGAGGAAGGCTGCTCTAACTTCCAAAACTAAAATAAAACAGTATATTGTAACAAGGCACTTTATTTTATTAAGTTCTTGTTAGTGTCAAAATAATAATAATAATCACCAGGTTTACATGGGTTGTATAAGTTGTGATATTTAGAAAACAATACTTACAAATAAACAACAGCATTAAGAGGGACCCTCGCTACAGGCTTGGGACCCCCAGCCTTCTTTTGAGGGGGTCCCAATCCTGTAGCGAGGGTCCCACTTATTGCTCTGAGGACCCTTGAACACAAACATCCAAGTAAATCCCTGTATTGCCCACTGATTTTAGCATTACAGAAGCCAGGAAACACAAACAGTTGTTGACATTTAGTTTATTGGTTTATTGTAGCTTTGTTAAATGTGTTATGACGTTGTCACTTCAGTTTTATATGAATTATACATCAGGGAAATTTAAAATGCACAGAAAGAGCCAGACAGCAGTCGATGGCTGTCACAGACAGAAATTTGTTTTATCCCAAATTTTAATTATCTAAATGAAATATATAATATTTAATTAATGTAACATAAACCAGTACATATTAAAATATGAAATATAACACATGGAATACATAACATGATTAAAAATTATGTAAGAAATGAAAGTTAAAACGAGATACAACGGATTATCGCTTGTCATAAAAACTGCGAATGTTAAAATGTTATTATTTCAAAACACTTCGGTAACCATTTATATCTGAAATGTGGTCTTATAATCCAGTAGAAAATGACGATGACCCGGACATTTTGGTTAAAAAGCCAATTTTTGTTTTAAGGTGACCAGTAGGGTTTCCTGAACTTCCAAAAAACAACCAAAATCAACCCTGGGGAAGTTTGTTTTTACCCCAATCCTTGTTTTGGGGTGTTTTGGTCCAATTTTGAAGTAACACGTTTTGTTTGAATCATATGTTTAACTGTTTCATTTATTGGTTAATACATTTGTAATGATATGTATACTGGTCTGTTAAGCCACACATTAATGATGGAGTTTAATTAATAAATTAAGTAATTAACCAATTATTTAATTAATTAGTAATATATTTCTTGTATAGCACTCAGTCCCAATGGTAGCATTCAAACTTGAATATAACTATGAGAGATCATAAATGTCGTACCTGTAATCTTCTAATACATCATTTGTTAAATATCATCATCAGCATTGTCATCGTCGTCACTGTCAGGTAGCTGTACAAGAGTTGGGCCGTTTGCACACTGCTTGTCCTTGACATTTGTAGTGGACGCTTCAGGCAAGATGCTTCTTTGAGCAGTTGCAAGACACACACAAGTTATCTTGGCGCTTGCAAGAGCAACGGATCTCTTGTAGAATATTTTCGGGTGTGGTTCTTTGTCTGTGATGACGGGCACTACTGAGTGCGCGTCACAGTGGAAGCCGTGCTTCTTTCTGTCCAATACCGTCTTCCGATTAACCCAAGTAGAAACCTGTAGGTGCACTCTGAGTGAATGGAAGTAGCATGCTCGATTTGTCGGTAGCATTCTTTCAATGGCGACATACTTAGCTGAAATGATGTGCATGCATCGTAGGTTGTCGAGACTTACATTTGAGTTGCTTTTGGTGTAAAGCAGAACCATATACCGCTCCCCAACTGTTGCAATGTGGGTGCTCAATGCAGTGTTACTGCCGAATATGGCAACAGATGTTCTCAGGTCTGTTTAAGATCCTAGAACTTTCATATGTTTGACTTTGTCAATACCGTAGATTGCTGACGTTGTGTCACAGCCAGACATAGCGTGTGTAAATGGCAAGCACTTACACATCTCCTTTCCGAGAGCATGTTGACCAGTACTGATATTGAATAGTCTTTGCTTGGTTTGCAAGTAAATAGTGGACTTCTCAGGCACATGGTAAAGCAGGATTACAAGCAGATCTGTATCATCACAACGGACACATACATTCTTGTGGGATTCTGCAACTTCTACCGTACACTTTGCAATTGTAGTATCCGCATCTCCTTCCTCGCCAGCGAGACGCACCTCGATACCTTCTTTCAGTAAGTAGACAGGAGATTAATGAGTTGCTGTTTGTTGTGCTTGTTTGAAAGAAAACTACTTTTGTTTGAAGGCACTGGAGTGTTACATACAACCAACACATCAGCGGAAAGGATCTTGCCCAATTTACGTCGCTTCTGTTCGGGTTCCTTGGTGGTGAGCACTTCATAGCTATCGAACACTATGAACCAGGCCCTATCATATGCTGCCAAGTGTAGAACATACATCACATAAGATGAACACAGTTCATGAAAGGTACCTGTCTTTGGCCAGGGTATCTGATGCAGAATGGCACATCCATCCACAATTGTGTGTTTGACGTCAATTTCATCATTGCAGACAACATGGGGATCAAGGGTGGTGATGTAGGAAACTAATTTGGACTTCACTGGCCTTTGCATTGTGCCATTGTCGTGGACTAAAGCTGGGGCTATGGCTGCTAGCTCATATGAGAAGACACTGCAATCTGGTGGTCCAGAAATATATGCCCTGGCAAATTAGTCTCTGGTACAGCTCCGTCTCATCTGGAGTATTTCCTTTGCTCTCAACAACAAGTTCTTCCTCTTGTTGGTTCTGTCCAGTCTCTTTTTGTACGTCCTCTTTCAGTTTTTATCATCCTCTTCTACAGCTTCAGAACCTGCTTTGGGCCGCAGAAGCAATACGTGAAGAGCTGCATTTGTCACATGACAAGCACGGAGGGTCTTTGTGTATGACTTGCCTTTGAACATCTTGGGAATTGACTTCCATGCATACACAGCTGCCCAAAGCTCGTCCAAACCACTGTCTTCCATGTATTTGCAACCTGCAGACAGGAATGAAACCAACTGGTGAAACCCACCCAGAATAATTATGGGTAATATGTTCAACAACAATTGCTAACTTTACTTTATATAATTACTCAATTTCGGATTTAAAATGCTACCTTATTAACTATGAATTTTTCACCAATAAATCAACCAAGATCTACCATTACACCTTGGCTACAAAATTATGAACATTGTCATGTTTGCCTTTCCATACCACACATTTTTAAATCGCTCAAGCTTTAATGCTTAAGAATGTGTAACAATCATTACAGAAATTCATTATAACTTTTTTAACAATCTGTAAACAAATAATTAATACAATAGCTGTTATTTATTTAGAATATAGATCCATTGCATAAAATATAAGAGAAGGCCAACTTGGACGTTTTTTAATGGATACATAAAAATAAATTAACACAAGTATCTTAATCGTTAACTTGCTGGCTAGTGGAAGTCAGTGCGCCAAAACTCATTTGCATCTGTGTATGGAGAGCCAATAAATAGAAAATTTTACAAAAAGTGACTGACAGGGTACATATATTGTTCATGAAAAAATCGCAGTTCCCCAGGGTTGATTTTGGTTTTTTTTTTTCTGGAAGTTCAGGAAACACTACTGGTCATCTTAAAACAAAAATTGGCTTTTTAACCAAAATGTCCAGGTTTGGTAAAAAATGTGCTGATTTCTACTGGACTATAAACGCACACAATCACCAAAAAGTATGCATTATTTCAATAACAATGAACATGTCATACTGGGCGAAAGAATGCATAGTTGTCATTGTCAACAAAGTCACCACTATGGCTTGTCAAATTGTGAACATTCGTAATGGCAAAGTTTTTCCAACTGCTTCAACGTATGGTCATCTGTCGAAAACAGGAAAAAGAAACGATTTGGAAAAACTCTGATGATTACTGCCAGAAATAAACCATATCCCCATTATTTAAGCTGGCGTAAATGGAGTCCATGTCGCCAGATGACTCCAGATCGAAAACGAGGCGCAGGACTTACAGGCCCTATTGGATAGAATTTGTTGCATTTGCAGAATTCATGAGATTGGCATACTTGGAATAGATTATTATGCTATGCAGCAAGGGAGGGATTTCACTTTCTAAATTTGTTGACACTGTTGGCTAACTTTTGTGTGCATCTGGGCCAACCTGAAATACATTGTTTGGGAACTACAAACTCAGTGCAGGCATTCAGGTCAGTGTGGGTACTAGTCTTGACATGTTTACTAAAGTCTTGACTTGTGTCATTGTTCAAGGGTTGGCCAACCAAGGGTGGATATTAAGTCGGCTGGATTTATTTCATGTATGTGATCATTTTTGACAAATCTGGCTGAATTATTATGGATTCTCAAGTTTTGGCTGAATTGGCATATTATGTATATGTATATATACACTGTATATATATATATATGCTGTTTCTTTGACTGCTGGTTTGCATGGACCTAGCATTTTTTAAATCATACCAAGGATTTTTGAAGATTTAGATACTTTGTCAGTGATATGATTTGCCCAGGTTAATTTAATTTGGTATACATGCAGTGTAGATCTAATTTTACTCTGAGATATGGATTGCTGGATATTGTAGAGTGGCTGGCCAAAAAGTGATTTTAAATGTGTATGCTGGGTTTAGTTTTGTTTATTATTGGAAGTTGGATACATTTTGATATATTAAATTCCATTTTCCATTTGTAAGACCATTTTTTCAGTTGGATCAGATCAGTTTAGACAATTTCATGGAGAGTTTCGGAGATAATTTTACGATAATTAATGCTGTCATCTGCAAAAAGACATATATGGGAGATTGGATGTTTCCGTTTATATCGATTATGTAGAGCAAGAAGAGGGCAGATCACAGAACTGTGGGAGCCCAGATGTACATAACATATATGTTGTGTCCTAGCTACAGAGCTTCATTAACTGAAACTCTCTGCTTGCAGTTTGTTAGAAAGGATTTCATCCAGCTGTGTGTGTTTACAGTGATTCCGTAGAAGGCTAGTTCTGTGACAGAAGCCATTTGTGGGGAACTTTAACAAATCCTTGGCAATGTCAAGCAGGATTGCATCAATGTGTGTCTTGTTGTCCACAGCAGTCATCCAGTCATGGACTGTCTCAACAAGTTGAGATTCACAATACAGTCTTGACTGGATTCCACGTTGAAAATGGATGATGATGTTGTGTTTGTGCAAGTGTTTCCACATATATTGCTTAGAATGATGTGTTCCATGACTTTACAGAGAATGCATGTTAGTGATATGGGTCTATAGTTTGCAGCATCAGATTTGCTTGCATGTGTGGTAGTGTGTGTGTGTGTGTGTGTGTGTGTGTGTGTGTGTGTGTGCGGTGTGCATTGTGCGGTGTATGTGGTGTGTGGTGTGTGTGTTACAACTTACACCCTTAACTAGTTGATTTGAGTACAAAAATGTATGAATGGCATGAGTTAACATGAAGGCGATTCCATGGAATGGTTTCCTTGTATGCTAAATTTGAAAATTGCTCTGAACAACCTGTTGATAGGTGATTCATATGCTCAGATATATATATCAAGTGACTAGGACAAATTCATTTTTTATTAAATAATCTTACACTGTGTTTTTTAGACAATTTCAAAGAAAAGTAAAGATTTTATTTGTTCAGACATTTTCTGAAACTGACCTTCATAAACTATTTTTTTTTTTAAATAAGCTTTTTTAAGTTACTAAGTGCTATAGGTCAACTCATTAGGGTTATATCCAATGTACACACATTTTAAAAATTTACTTTAATAGCATGTATGTGAAATGTGTTAATTGTTAACTAACTTTGTTCCATGTCCTGTACAACACACACAAGGCTAAAAGTTTGACACATACATTCTTGTGGGATTCTGCAACTTCTACCGTACACTTTGCAATTGTAGTATCCGCATCTCCTTCCTCGCCAGCGAGACGCACCTCGATACCTTCTTTCAGTAAGTAGACAGGAGATTAATGAGTTGCTGTTTGTTGTGCTTGTTTGAAAGAAAACTACTTTTGTCTGAAGGCACTGGAGTGTTACATACAACCAACACATCAGCGGAAAGGATCTTGCCCAATTTACGTCGCTTCTGTTCGGGTTCCTTGGTGGTGAGCACTTCAATCATAGCTATCGAACACTATGAACCAGGCCCTATCATATGCTGCCAAGTGTAGAACATACATCACATAAGATGAACACACTTCATGAAAGGTACCTGTCTTTGGCCAGGGTATCTGATGCAGAATGGCACATCCATCCACAACTGTGTGTTTGACGTCAATTTCATCATTGCAGACAACATGGGGATCAAGGGTGGTGTTGTAGGAAACTAATTTGGACTTCACTGGCCTTTGCATTGTGCCACTGTCGTGGACTAAAGCTGGGGCTATGGCTGCTAGCTCATGTGAGAAGACACTGCAATCTGGTGGTCCAGAAATATATGCCCTGGCAAATTAGTCTCTGGTACAGCTCCGTCTCATCTGGAGTATTTCCTTTGCTCTCAACAACAAGTTCTTCCTCTTGTTGGTTCTGTCCAGTCTCTTTTTGTACGTCCTCTTTCAGTTTTTATCATCCTCTTCTACAGCTTCAGAACCTACTTTGGGCCGCAGAAGCAATACGTGAAGAGCTGCATTTGTCACATGACAAGCACGGAGGGTCTTTGTGTATGACTTGCCTTTGAACATCTTGGGAATTGACTTCCATGCATACACAGCTGCCCAAAGCTCGTCCAAACCACTGTCTTCCATGTATTTGCAACCTGCAGACAGGAATGAAACCAACTGGTGAAACCCACCCAGAATAATTATGGGTAATATGTTCAACAACAATTGCTAACTTTACTTTATATAATTACTCAATTTCGGATTTAAAATGCTACCTTATTAACTATGAATTTTTCACCAATAAATCAACCAAGATCTACCATTACACCTTGGCTACAAAATTATGAACATTGTCATGTTTGCCTTTCCATACCACACATTTTTAAATCGCTCAAGCTTTAATGCTTAAGAATGCATAACAATCATTACAGAAATTCATTATAACTTTTTTAACAATCTGTAAACAAATAATTAATACAATAGCTGTTATTTATTTAGAATATAGATCCATTGCATAAAATATAAGAGAAGGCCAACTTGGACGTTTTTTAATGGATACATAAAAATAAATTAACACAAGTATCTTAATCGTTAACTTGCTGGCTAGTGGAAGTCAGTGCGCCAAAACTCATTTGCATCTGTGTATGGAGAGCCAATAAATAGAAAATGTTACAAAAAGTGACTGACAGGGTACATATATTGTTCATGAAAAAATCGCAGTTCCCCAGGGTTGATTTTGGTTTTTTTTTTTCTGGAAGTTCAGGAAACACTACTGGTCATCTTAAAACAAAAATTGGCTTTTTAACCAAAATGTCCAGGTTTGGTAAAAAATGTGCTGATTTCTACTGGACTATAAACGCACACAATCACCAAAAAGTATGCATTATTTCAATAACAATGAACATGTCATACTGGGCAAAAGAATGCATAGTTGTCATTGTCAACAAAGTCACCACTATGGCTTGTCAAATTGTGAACATTCTTAACGGCAAAGTTTTTCCAACTGCTTCAACGTATGGTCATCTGTCGAAAACAGGAAAAAGAAACGATTTGGAAAAACTCTGATGATTACAGCCAGAAATAAACCATATCCCCATTATTTAAGCTGGCGTAAATGGAGTCCATGTCGCCAGATGACTCCAGATCGAAAACGAGGCGCAGGACTTACAGGCCCTATTGGATAGAATTTGTTGCATTTGCAGAATTCATGAGATTGGCATACTTGGAATAGATTATTATGCTAAGCAGCAAGGAAGGGATTTCACTTTCTAAATTTGTTGACACTGTTGGCTAACTTTTGTGTGCATCTGGGCCAACCTGAAATACATTGTTTGGGAACTACAAACTCAGTGCAGGCATTCAGGTCAGTGTGGGTACTAGTCTTGACATGTTTACTAAAGTCTTGACTTGTGTCATTGTTCAAGGGTTGGCCAACCAAGGGTGGATATTAAGTCGGCTGGATTTATTTCATGTATGTGATCATTTTTGACAAATCTGGCTGAACTATTATGGATTCTCAAGTTTTGGCTGAATTGGCATATTATGTATATGTATATATACACTGTATATATACATATATGCTGTTTCTTTGACTGCTGGTTTGCATGGACCTAGCATTTTTTTAATCATACCAAGGATTTTTGAAGATTTAGATACTGTGTCAGTGATATGATTTGTCCAGGTTAATTTAATTTGGTATACATGCAGCGTAGATCTAATTTTACTCTGAGATATGGATTGTTGGATATTGTAGAGTGGCTGGCCAAAAAGTGATTTTAAATGTGTATGCTGGGTTTAGTTTTGTTTATTATTGGAAGTTGGATACATTTTGATATATTAAATTCCATTTTCCATTTGTAAGACCATTTTTTCAGTTGGATCAGATCAGTTTAGACAATTTCATGGTGAGTTTCGGAGATAATTTTATGATAATTAATGCTGTCATCTGCAAAAAGACATATATGGGAGATTGTATGTTTCCATTTATATCGATTATGTAGAGCAAGAAGAGGGCAGATCATAGAACTGTGGGAGCCCAGATGTACATAACATATATGTTGTGTCCTAGCTACAGAGCTTCATTAACTGAAACTCTCTGCTTGCAGTTTGTTAGAAAGGATTTCATCCAGCTGTGTGTGTTTCCAGTGATTCCGTAGAAGGCTAGTTCTGTGACAGAAGTCATTTGTGGGGAACTTTAACAAATCCTTGGCAATGTCAAGCAGGATTGCATCAATGTGTGTCTTGTTGCCCACAGCAGTCATCCAGTCATGGACTGTCTCAACAAGTTGAGATTCACAATACAGTCTTGACTGGATTCCACGTTGAAAATGGAGGAGGATGTTGTGTTTGTGCAAGTGTTTTCACATATATTGCTTAGAATGATGTGTTCCATGACTTTACAGAGAATGCATGTTAGTGATATGGGTCTATAGTTTGCAGCATCAGATTTGCTTGCATGTGTGGTAGTGTGTGTGTGTGTGTATGTGTGTGTGTGTGTGTGTGTGTGTGTGTGTGTGTGTGTGTGTGTGTGTGTGTGCGTGCGGTGTGCGGTGTGTTACAACTTACACCCTTAACTAGATGATTTGAGTACAAAAATGTATGAATGGCATGAGTTAACATGAGGGCGATTCCATGGAACGGTTTCCTTGCATGCTAAATTTAAAAATTGCTCTGAACAACCTGTTAACAGGTGATTCATGTGCTCAGATATATATATCAAGTGACTATGAAAAATAATTTTTTTATTAAATAATCTTACACTGTGTTTTTTAGACAATTTCAAAGAAAAGTAAAGATTTTATTTGTTCAGACATTTTCTGAAACTGACCTTCATAAACTTTTTTTTTTTTAAATAAGCTTTTCTAAGTTACTAAGTGCTATAGGTCAACTCATTAGGGTTATATCCAATGTACACACAACATTTTAAAAATTTACTTTAATAGCATGTATGTGAAATGTGTTAATTGTTAACTAATTTTGTTCCATATCCACACAAGGCTGAAAGTTTTCATAATACTGTTATTTTCCATGCAAACTATTTTCTAATTCTCTAAATTCAACCTATAAGTATGAATATAAATTAGTCACAAAATATTTCTTTTAATTAGATTATATTTAACTGATATTTGAAAATTGTCCAGTACGACACTTTTTGTGTCATATGGGACATGTCCCGTACGACACATCACAGTTTTGGCATCTTTTCTTTAGCCATAGCTCATCTCATGTTGGCCCTAACTGTTTGATTTACTACCAAAATAATAGGTGGCTTCATATTTTGCAAGTTCATGATGTAGCTTCTTCAACTTCTATCAGTAAAATACCAGGGGGAATTAATTTGGAAGCTCTCTGCAGAAGAACCTGCAGTACAACTTGTACAGTTGCAGTGACTAGTATGATGTATTTTACCATGATGAACAGTTTCCTAGTGAAGTGATCAGCATCACAGGTGTAAAACTTAAAGTACCTGTCATGCATAGATGAGGCAAGTATTTCATTCAAATGGCTAACTCCAACAGACCCACTGTTCTACCCTGCAAGTGCCATTCTGCAGAAGATTGGTTCACCAGTTACAGTGAAAACTGAGACTGTGTTTTCTGTTAGAATCTGCACACATTCATTGAATTTCAAATTATTGCCTGAGCATGTATAATCATTAAGAAAATAGAGATGTTTCACCCCATAACCTGTTACCCGTCTCTATTTACCAAATACTGAAACTGAACCAAGACTTCATGGTGGACTGAAATTATATTTAGTTGGACTCGTGTTTTATTTTCAAGTCTTCTGAATTTGAACCAGCAACTGTATGCTATCTGGTTGTTGATATTAGGCCTAATTGGAAAAAAAAAAAAGATTTTATTGGGCATCTACACTGACGCTTTTAAAGCTTATCCTTATATAATATCAGTTTAGGTTGTCCGACACATTATTATTTTCATAAATTATGTGAAGTTTTTTCATTATGTACAAATGCTACATTAAAGCTCTGCATATCTGTGACATACTTTCAAGTTATTTTTAATAAAAAGAATGATTAGAATGACGTTCAAGTGACTCAGCTGTGAAGTTATTCAGAGAGGTCCCGTATGACACTTTTCGGCTGTCCTACTACTTTTTTTTTTCAGATACATTTTGTCAACACTATAAAAAAGCTTTTATTTTAATGAAACAACTTCTGACTTCTTGTTAAGATCATTAACTATTTTAAAAAATAAGTTTCAAGAATGTTTTCTTCAACTCACAGAATTATCCAACTTAATATGTTGACCAAAACATTGTTTATTCTCTGAATCCCGTACGACACACCACTTTTTTATTAATTAAATCTTCACAAGAAGTTACTGTGCATTGTTGGTAATTGGGACAGGTTATCATATACTGGTAATTATGGGAGGACTCTCTGTTAGTCACATAACAGCTGGTCTTTGCATGGTTGTGTTCTTAAAATAAAAAATAATCTCTGGATGTCCCGTACGACACGTATGGAATGGCAAAGAAATTGATGAACAGCCAAGATTAAGTTTATATTAATTTATATAAATCTAAATATACAGTATGTTTTATTTTACAGGGTAACTTGAATTGTCTGTGGAGCCATCCGCATGTCAAACTTACATTAATTAACAAAACAAGTATGCAATGCACCCTGTTGTTAGTAGATTAAAAATGAAAGTGTTCCGTTTTTTGTGACTTCTCTCCTATGCATCCTCGCGCGCCATGGATCGCTGCTGTTGATTACGTCAGTGCCAGCCAGCAGTACTGATCGCTTTGCGAAACTCTGAATTTATGTTCAGCCTATGAAATCGCTCACTACACAAGATCAGTAGATGTACGCTGGTCAGGTGGTCATAAAATAATAAAACTAATTTCAACCAACCGTGGCTCGTGTTTAGGAAGTAGAAGCAATTATTCGAATACACAATACCGCTCAGCTGCTCGTGCTAATCAGCCTAAATTTCCTATTGGAGTAATGGGCGAACGGTTCATGACATTCTATATTCAATAATATTGCCGGGATTCCCAGAAGTCGTTTATCCATCTTCAAATTGGGGCGGGTATTTGCGCTGTTCTCACGGGTGTGCAGTCGCGACTGGCGAAGTCAATTACTAATTTGACTCAGCCTCAGCTAACTTCCGCACTTCGCATAGGGCATCAACCAGGGCTAGTTTTGCATGGCAAACAGCCCTGGCTTGCGAGGATGTTCCTATGCCATGGCTATACCTATGGTAGGGAGGTCGGTGAAAATGCAATAATTAATCAGATTGGCAAATGCAAAACACCATTGGAAAGGTCTATTTAAGAGATAAACAGCCATACCAGTTTTAAATCTCTGTGATGAAAACTGGCGAAGTTATAGACAATTATGTAAAGGCCATTGAATAAATTTGTGTGACAGTTTTTTTGATCTGAAGGAAATGTGAAAAAATAATCTTGTACAATACAAAAAACTTAGCTAAAACTTGATATTTTATGTATTTCCTTTAAATATCATTTAAGAAAGGAATTATACATAAATTAAGTTAATTAACTAGGCTACTAACCTTTTGGAAAAGCTTACAAAAGTATCTCCAGGTCCCCCACTCTCAAATCGTCATCCATAATATATATACGTCTACACAATATATCTGGCTCGTTGTCAAATACCACATTGAACCAGCTTGGGAAGCCTGCTACCCACAGGTTGGAGGATATGCTTTAATGGTTTCCATTATGTGGATATCAAAAAAATCTGACATGTTTTAGAAGGTGTAGGTATACCAGCAAAATCATGTGGACGTTAGTTAGTACGTGCATGCATGTCATGTATACAAAGTTAGTAAAGTGTGTGTGAGAGTATAAACATAGCGAAATATTGCATGCATTGATGTAAACATTCTGCTTTGGCCTTGCACCATATACTTATGTAAACATAATTTATATGTAGGTTTGTGTGTGTGTGTCCGCATGTGTGCGTGTGCGTAAAATTAGTAAAGTGAGAAGGATAGCCAACTACTGCAAGCAACACTAAGCATTCCGCTACACAGCATGCATGTACAACATTATATATATACATACATATATATACATAATATATATATAATATATATTGCTATGCAACTTTGAATTATCTGATGTAATGTTATATCTGCAAAGAATTGTTTGCAGAAACTGTGGCGTTTCTAAGACGTTTAGAACAGATTTCAACAACCTGTTTGACGCACCTTGTCTTTTTTAGAAAGCACCGCATTTCATTGCTTAAGAAGAATGTCCTTGCAGCATTCAAAAATAAAATGTTGAAAAAGCATGCATATCAATCACCGCTGGAGCAAAATGTTGCACTGTACCAACACCAGGAAATGTTAAATCATGTTATATATTCATCTACAAATTAAATACTTCTATGAAGATACAGTAAAAAAACAACCCCAAAAAACACCACCAAGCCAATGTTTATACATGCAGTTAGTTACATCAAGATCAATGCAGTGTAATTAGAAGTATATTAGATGTCTAATTTATGGAGGGGGTTGTCATTTATTTGTTGTCATTTGTTATTTATTTTGCATGATTATAACATGAAAACAAACTTAAAATATTCATATAACGTCCACCATATAATACCTGATAGCATGTCTGTGCATGTGTAAACACGAATAACAAATGCATGGCTAAACCACAACTTCAGAATATAAGATTGCAACAATGTGTACGCCGGGTATGTGAGCGATAATAGGAGAAATTCGTTGCCGGACATGGGGTACCGCTACGTTTGAGCTTGGGGCAAAAATGGGCAAAGGTGTATCTCCGCCAAATTTGCATTAATATTACGTTTATACATTACTAAATAGCACATGTGTAGTTTGCCAGAGTTTCCGCAAGCTGTTCATACCTTAAATCCTCTCTAAATATGACCAATGTTCAACATATCATATTTTTCTTAATTTTATATCAATTCATACAAGAAACACGTCAAAAGAAAGAGCATCATTTTGCGATTTCAACCATACCACCAAACATAGCATGGCGGGTAATAACGCGAGTACGTGATTTTATGAGAAACACCTCCCTTCCGCGAAATTAAATATGGCTGCGTCCGCAACGAAACAAAATTTCGGTGGGGGTCGTTGTTTCATCACGAGTATCTGTATGAAGCATTACGAATTCACAAAAGCACGTATTTTTATCACAAAGAAGACATATTTATGTTTCTTTTGATATAAAATATATGATCAGTCTTTATAAATCAAGGGACTTACAATTTTTTAAACATAGGCGATTTAACATTGCGTCCCAATGCAAACGCGTTTGCGTGATTTCTTCCGACCTCCCTACCTATGGCTATGAGTGACAACGTAGTCGTGACGTAGCCGTAGAGGCGTAGGGCCTACATTCAACTTGTCTCAACTCGAGCCATGACTCAAAATCAAATCTCAACTTTTTTAGAAAGTGTAGTATGCAGTATGATGACAAAACTAACCCTATGACTTTATGGCACTAATCTCTACCTAACGGTAAATATAATATTACTACCTGTTTTGTTTTATATTATCTTGAGACTCGAACGTGAATCAAAATGTCGCAAGATTCCAAACGCCAAACCATCCAGCAAGCGATGTCGTCTGTCGGATAGATTATGCCAAATTGAACATCTGCTGTCCGACAGATGGTACTACCAACTGATGATTTCGTTCGCTAGAGGGCGATCTGCCGAAAACGTTTGCAAGGTACGGATGTCAAATCATGTTTTGTAGTTCGCGTAGTGAACTTCGGACCAAACGTGGTCGAGCTGTCAACTCAGGGTCACCAACGAACATAACAAACCATTCAGTCATGTTTATTCACAAACTTGGTATAACGTGCTGGCATTCCTTTTGCGTGAATCGTGCCGATGACAGAATTGTTGGCTGATGCGATCCTTTTTCATTTTTGTCCGGTAAGTAGGTACCAAACAGTAAAACTTAGTCTAAGACTTAGTGAGTTAGTCGGTACTTTTGCAGTTTAGCAGTTTAGGCCCTCACCACAAAAAAACATGATAACGGTCAACTACAATAATACAAAGGCTACATTGCTACAATCACCAAACTTCACATCACGTATTTACAACACGTATTCTACACATACAATATGATACATAATTATCACGTGATCAACAACATTAATTTACTATTTTATCGATCCAAATGTGCAATAAATTTACTCGTCGTTGCGTGTATTTATTAGTTCCACCGTAAACTCCGGTAGGTGGCGCCACTTTATGGTTGACTTCTGACGTGGGGATAGATAATACATTTAATTAAATAATAAAATGTAATGTTGACAGCAGCTGATGGTATTTATTACGGTTATTGATTTGAGTAATTATTGCTACATTTTAATATTGTCTACCAGAGGTAATTTATCATAGACATAGTATTCATACTATGATACAATATATATTTTGTTTTTATTAACAATTTGTTTGTTGCAAAAATTAATGATGCATATTATTTTATATGCTGTACTGTGCTATCTCTGTTATATACATTAAAAATAATAAACACAATAATAGTATAATTTCATGGACAATAGTAGTGGTCAGATTTAAGTTTGAATGGCCATTTTATCACGTTGCTCAATTTTACCAGACGGCCAAAAGTATATTCAGATGCCAGTAAAAGTGAAATTTAAGTACTTTTCTTGATATTATCATCCTCCAAATCATTTATTTATATATATTAAAGGATAATTTCTGTGAATGTCTTGTGCAAAGGTACACTGTAAACAGCGATATAAATAAGCCAGAATATTTACTTGTCCGCCAAAGTAAGTTTTGAAATCTACTTGTCCGCCAAAATTTTAACTTGTCCGATTGGTTGTGAAGGGAGATTGAAGCTTCGGAAAAAAACATAAAAGTCTGTCTTATTTTTATGACAACACAATGTTCCTGCTGTTTCGTTGCACGTACATCTGAGTGACTTGTGATCAAAGACACAATTTGATTTAATCTTAAAATCTTAAAATTGCAAAATTATTTTTGCAACTATTTTTCGGTCAATTATTATTCATCACGAATATTAAAAGTAGACACGTTACATGTTCTATACCAATATTTTAGTGATGCTGATATGAACGCTTTTATTAATAACAAATAATTATTACGATGATAGGAATGAGACAATTGTTTTCCTTGCTATTTGTTTTTATAATGTTACAAAAACTGTTTATGTTTAATATGATATATATATATAAAACATATAACACTGCTGTAAAATTTTGGCATCAGTTTGTCATTGAAGATGCAATTCATTCAGGAACAGGACCAATACGGAGCCGGGAAATGTTTTCACAAAAATCATAATAAACTATATAAGCTGATATTATTTTGTTACACCTCTATATAACTTCAATATTTTACAAACGAAGATAATATTCAATTGATCATCACCAAACAAACGCATATTTTTTTCCTAAATGTTATATTACCATTTCAATGATGATAAAACAGTTTTAAAGGTGTCTGAATTACATTTACCAGGCGGAAAATAATTTATAGATTTAGTTACGTCGTAACGTTGCTGCCGCGCGCAGACCGCCGTAGTTGGCAGAAGCCGACATATCAACGGCGGTTGGCGCGCCCCGTCCCCGGCCGCGCGTCTTGCATAATTCGGTTTCGAAAACTCGCAATTTATGGTTAAAATAGATGTTACATAGATACATAGGGAGTATAACATTATTTAATGTTCTTCCCTTGTTGTGCTCATTATGTTATTATATATGATTTGTCTTAATTTGATTTGTATGTATTGTATTGTAATGAGTTTCAATAAATTTGATTTGATATACAACAACACTTCTGAAATGTCATTAATATTCCGTTTATCAATCTGCACCATAGATTTACCGGAGGGCCAGTTACAAGTTTTGAAAATTTTCACCGATCTGGATCGGCTAACGTTCGATGACTTGGATTGGAAGACTGCCGAGTCCGCGTGGGTTAGGTGTAATAATGGTTAAAACTATATACTTATTGAAATAAGAGGTAGCGATACAAAGTCTACTATTTCCAAAGTTCATAAAATATGATCCGAGAGTGGAAGCAATTTGTACGTCGGCCAAACTGAACGATTTACGATTGTGTGAAATTCAGCCTCGATCAACGATGGCTGATGCGGAAACTGTCCTACGCGTATGACAGAGCTAGGTCGGTGCGCTCAGCGGACGACCCTGTTAACGCAGGCACTAAACTCGGTCGAACACTGACGTACAACACACTGGCAGCGGAACGACAAGACGCCGACACACTAACAAAATTGGAATGCGCGCTATTGCTAGCGAACTTCATTTACGTATGAATTTCCTCAAATAAAAAGTTTGCAATGTTGCACTCGTCACTATTTAATGTAAATTTTCACTTGTTCGCCGGATAACCATGTCGAGTCATTTTACTTGTCCGGGCCAAAAATAATTTGTCCCGGACAAACGGACAAGTGCTATTTCGAACGCTAGTAAAGGTATACTGTATAGATAAATTAATATTGTATAAAGAAACAAATGAGCCAATTCTGGTTGTTGGACTTGTGTTTTTGAGTTCTATTATTTTTAATTAAAAAAACTGATGAAGTCAATAAGTATAATGCGGCGCCGGTGTGGCAATCCACACTCAGTCAGTGTTGAGCGTAGGCTGCCAAAAGGCCCATAAGTTGGGAGATGTGATGTGTGCATACGCATCACCTCGCTAAGGTAAAAGAGTTTCCCTTGTGGGAAACGAGTTCCGTTTGAGGTTTAAATGGAGGTGCAGTATGATATCTCAAGAGGGGTTTTCTGGGAGCCTGCAAATGCTGGTTGATAAAATAATGCACCTCCAAAATCATTATGAGTCTGATTTGGTTGTAGTCTGTAGTTCCACGAGGACAGCACTTCCATGTCATCATATAATACTGTGAATATAATAACATATAACATTTGAACTTTATGTGGATGAAGACAAAATGTCGAAACAAGCGAGAGTGTGGCTTGGCGAGATGTAAAATTCGGGATGGATCCATTCCAGGACATCCATCCTCTTGAACATCTAAAGGGTTTATTCAGTTTGACCAGCTACAAGAACATGGTGGACTGCAGCTATCGAAAGAAACAACAACAACACTATTCAGAGCCAACCAACACTTTGCAAAATATATTGAGACATGTAGAGAGTTTATTCATAAGTATAAGTTCTCCAGACATTCATCAATTCATCTTGAAAAAGGGCACATTGTCACGTAACACATCAATTAGAAATTAACAAACAACTTAACAGTATTATGTTTTACTAATAAATACAATAATCTGCAAAACAATATTTCATACAAAAGTTTTCATGATCATTAATACTATGTCAATATTACAATAAAGTACACTGTACTTTATTATAGCTTTTTATAATCCACATAACAAAATCTCTAACTTAACAAGTCAAATATTAACAACAGGAATAATCTATAATAAATAAAATATCCTATAGTTTCACAATAATTACAAAGAACAGATTTCCGAAAGGGGGCATCCACGGCCTAATGCCCACCTAACTACGCCATTTTAAGATTATAACCAGAATGAATCAGAATGAAATCCCATAAAATATTTATCAAGATCTTTATACAGTCTTTCATACTGCTGACATTATTGATGTCATAAACTGTAATTGAATGGCAAGCACACATGTTAATTACATTTTTAATTCACCTGTCACTGTTTATAATATTATTTTCAGGAAATAAAACAACATTTTGTTTGCAAAATAAAATGTTTGTAAAACACAAAACAAACTATAGTCTTAGGCAAAGTCACAACAAACTAAGACTAAGTAAGTGGCAAGCTCCATTCCTTCAAGTTCACCTAGTCTGATTTTCAAGTTTAAATTTCAGATATGCCTCATAGACATAGCAAATTAAAATGATAGACTGTGGGTAATGAATTAAAACAAAGACGTCGACATTCGTGAGCCTCGGTGCCAGACAGTGAGGGGGCGCAGGGGATCTCAACACTCAATTCCCTCCCACAATTATTCAGAGTTTACTCTCCACCTCCGATTCATCATTCCGTTCCACCTATTTTGAGGCCAGCGTTGCTCCCACGTCCCACTCAGTGTCGCCTTTCTGCCTGATGGTGATTCTCCTGACATCAACTACCAGTTACCAGCATTGGTCAAATGCAGCATCTTGAGTTTGTAGGGTCAACTATAGGACCACCTTCCACTTACTTAATTCCTCTCACATTTGTTATTTTCTCTTAAATGTGTGATGCATTTGATCTCACATGACATAACACATAATTATATAGCTTTTGTTTTCCAAATCAGAGTCATACTGTCATACCAAGTCGGACTTAGCCATTTGCTGTAGATATATTAATGGCCTGTAATTTGTAATTAGTATGAAATGTCATCAATATATATTTATAACACCATGAACATAAGTACAAATAGAATATTATAACAAATCGTGTAGATTAATTTTGAGGGAAATTCGTTTTGAAAACTAAAATCATAAACTAATGTAGCCATGATTTCCCTTAGCCAAAAAGACCTATAGAATTCTATAGATTTGTTAGAGAATCATGTAGTAATTTTGTAGAATGTTATAGTATTCTATAGCTTTCTGTAGAATATATACATGCTACACCTCTGTATATGAAATATGACACATGGTGTTTGCTCAAGTCTATAGAAAAATGTATAGAAAATCTATAGCCAATTTACTCCCTATAAAATTCTATAGAATATTTATAGAATTCTATAGATTATTGTGCAAAAATCCTGTCGTATTTCCTATACTGTATATGTTCTACAAAATTCTATAGATTTTTTGCTAAGGTTTCTCTATAGGAACCTGTCAACCCATCATTTGGATGGACTGAATTCGTTTTGAACAGGAGACTATGAGGAACAAGAAAACATGTATTATTGACTCTCACTGTTATTTATACATGTATACAACTATGATTATAAATGTAATATATTATTGACTCTCACTGTTATTTATATACAACTATGATTATAAATGTAATATATTATTGACTCTCATTGTTATTTATATACAACTATGATTATAAATGTAACATTATATATATATATATATACAACTACTATTATAAATGTAATATATTATTGACTCTCACTGTTATTTATATATTCAACTATGATTATAAACGTGATGTACTGTTTCATCTATTTGCAGACTGGTTCAGCTGATGCGGCCATGACGACTACGTGACAATGACAGTGGTAGTGTGAACATACTGCAGAAGTCATGGCCACTCTGAATGTTGTACTGCAGAAGTTTGCTGCATTTCGGTTTGTTCAGGGCAAGACACGCCTTCTGTTCTCCAAGTACCTCCTTGTCACCAATACTGTCATCACTGTCAGTCTGTCTGGCACTGGCGACGCACTTCAGCAGTACTACGAGAAAGTGCAGAAGCGGCAGAAGCACTGGGACCCGGTGCGCACCAGACACGTGTGTTGGACTGGTGCCGTCATTGGTCCCATGTGTCACTTCTGGTATCGCTACCTCGAGGACATCCTGCCCGGCCGAACGATCATGCCCGTCATGAAGAAGCTGTTCCTCGACCAGGTTGTCTTCACTCCCATCTATATCTCCGTGTTCCTTGTCATGTTGGGTTGTTTTGAGCGGGCTACACTTAATGAGATGAAGTGCGACTTGCAGCACAAGGGGATCGTGTTACTGAAGGCCGACTGGATTGTCTGGCCCCCTGCACAGCTGGTCAACTTCTGTCTCCTGCCCGTCCAGTACAGAGTGCTGTATGACAACACGATATCACTTGGGTTCGACTGCTACTACTCTCATGTGAAATATCGAACTGACCATGAAAGTGAACGTGATAGGGACATTGTGCATGATGCAAACACATGCACAGACGGTGCTGAGGCAGAGGAATATGACGAAGATGAACATTTTCACAATACCATCCATCTAAAGGAATTCTTTGGCATATAGTACAGCCAAATGTCAACATTGTACATAACTGTATTTAGCATCACTGATTTTGTAAATATGTAAATACACTGGAATGGCTGCTGAACTCGCACATTGTACTGGTACCCGATGTGCTTACTTATATTTATGATGTTTAAAGTTGTTATTCGTGTTTTACGATCGTTATTCATGTTTTATGATCATTAACACAAAATAGAATTGAAACCCACTTCCCTGTGATGTTATAATATATTTGTCATACCCAAAATCTACCCGACTAAATGTTTTTGTCCATGTCAAGAAATGTTTATATTTAGTCTCAAACAGACCTTTTCCAGTTATGAAATTGTAAATGATTACAGGCAAAATGCAGTAATTGTAATTTATTCGGGTTTTGAAGTTAATATCTATTGTAAATCAGCTACAGCTCGTAATCAACACATTTCTGAATAACAAATCTGTGGTTGAAATGGTGTAATAATAATTTATTTGAAAATGCTAAGACAAATGAACAGAAACATCTGGTTTGTGTAATTGGACCAAGCCCCGAGTTCAAATGTGAATTGTTTGTAGGTAACTTAAGAAAAGACAATCCGTCAGAGAAATGTTATGTAATTTATTTATTCTTCGATCTCGTATAATTTGGGAAGTTGTGTAAACGAATTCAACTGCTGATGGGTATTTCCATATTTGCAAATGGAATACTCTAATTGTTTATAAATTGCCAAATTTATTTACCATCAATATGGGTTTGATTTTCGAGGATATTGGCACATAGGAAGTCACAATTATTATTAGTAGTTTAGAATATTTTCTAAGAGGTCTGTGAAGTGTTCAGTGTCAAAAGCCTCCTCTGTTAGTGAAGGTGAATGAAAATACCGGCCACAAACATTTCTGCTGTGAAGAATGTAATTTATACAATACATAAATAATAAGTATTATTTGTTAGAATGCATTTTTATTATATAAACTGTACATTGCATAAAAATCATCAAATGGTATTACTATATATTTGTAAAATTGTACTTTTTTACCCGTAAGCATGCTGAATTTATAATATGCTTTCGAACTGTTAAGCCACTCTTTGCCAAAAGAGGTGGGTGTATATTATATGTGATGAACAGGTCCCAAATGTTACTTATAAGATACTTCATTTTGGGATACAAGCATTGAACTATACAGGGCATTCAGGGAGTATCATCCCTATTGTTCTGTTGAATTACCACTTGCAAATATATGAGATAGATTCAAATTAATATCTTGAAAAAGTGTTTTTGATGCTTACTTTATACTGAACATTTTGTAATTTGAAACAAATAACTGCATGTTATATTGATCGTTGCATTCTGAAAAGTAAAATTTTCCAAAGCCGTGCACAGTGTTAATTACTGTTACAATTTACATATTAAGTACTAATTGCGCATGCACAATTTCATTAAGCTACCATAAAATTATATATATAAATGATCCATTCCTATTGTAGAATTGTGATCAACTTTAAAACTACAAATTTGAATTCTTTGGGATGGTCAGTTTAACCACCTATAATGCAACAAGGCTACTAACAGATGATACTGGTGTCTTTGTAAAATTTAAATTTTGCCTTTTAACATGATGTTGATAACCGTTGCGACCTGTCACTTATACTTTATAAGTTTATATTATGTCAAACAGACACGGTACAGCTACAATCATCAGCAACAAGATTTATAATTGGTTATGAGTTAATGTGTGTCATTCATGTAATTGTCATAGCTGAACCTAGTCCTTGCTGTGAAATAAAGATTAACCTGTTTTCTGGAAAGCATATATTTCTCTTGAGGTAAATGGGTCTTTAACAGGTCATTCTGTTTCTTTCTTGTTTCAAGACACCTATACTTCTGTCAGTTCTCTTTATCCAAACCTCTCTGTGCACTGCTGTGCTACAATGTACCTTGCAATTGTGTAGCAGTGTTGTAGCTAGTTGAACCATTGCAAGTTGCACCCGCTCAAATGCCTATGTGTAAAATGACTTTCGTTGTCTGTACACGTGCAAACTATTGCTAGTTGAACGGCTGCAAGTTGTATTAGTACAACATGCCTGTGTAGAGACAGTTAATTGATCATACACCGTTTCTTGTCTAGCAAGTGTTTTTGCTTGAGCATAGTACTTGAATTGCCACAACTGCACTCTTATTGGAAGGTACTGTTGGGTGTATTTGGTCAACTTGTGATGCCAGCATATCCTGTCTGAATTCATTGAGGGGATGTCGGAGATTGATCCTAAAAAATGTAAGAGATTTATAAAAAATAGGTGAAAGGTTGACCATCAAAACAGGTGGTAATCGGCAGGTTCGCCACAAGACAGATGGGAGACTGACGACATACATCTTTCAAACAATGATTTTTTTAAATAAATACATGCAAGTTATACTCACCTATAAATACATAACTTTGCAGCATTGTAAGTATGTCTCGTGGTGCTGAGGTCTACTGACATCTGTCTATGTCCACTCACTTCCTTCAACCATTGGCCATTCATCTACCAATTAATTTGTAAGAAAACAGGTAGTTATTTATAATTATTTACTTGGACAAGTTGAATTGTCAGTCATTCCCCAGGTGGCGTCACTGTTGATGCAAAGCTGTTATAGGCGACAGCAATAATAAAATGGTCATGTGAACAAATTTAAGTTCTTAATACTGCAATAGTGATTTTTGGTTTGTTGCTCCACAGCATGGTGGGTGTAAGCTAGTTTACACGATAACTCAAATTCACCTCGCCTTTCCTCTTTGAGCCTTGTGACCCATAAGGATGCTGTTCGACTCCGCTATCTGGCCCTGTCAATAGCTATGTCTTGCTTTGCTCCAAGTTGCCCAGCCCAGTTGTTTTCATTCTTTTTCCACTGTGTTTCTCCACGTTGTCTTTGGCCGACGAACTTTTCTTGTTCCTTCCGGCGTCCATATCAGTGTTGTCTGGCAGTGGTTGTAGTCATTCTTTCTCGGCACATGCCCGATCTAATTCCACCTCTGTACTTCTGTGCTGATCTTCTGTTCTGCTGTTATATTCGCAATGTCTTTGTTCGAAATTTCTACTGGCCACCTAATTAAACAAATTCTTCTGAGACAGTTGAATTGGAAAATGTCAACTTTTTGCTTACTTTCCATGTTTCACATCCATACAATAACACTGATTTGACCTTTTCGTATTTTGTTGATAATATCATCACCCATCCGCCTTGCTTGCTGACGTTTGCGCTCATGCACGTATACTTCCCTACTTCATTCAGTTGTCGGTCATCAATCTGTATTCCGTCGTTGCATTTGCTGTTTATCCTCAGTACTTCAGTTTTCTTTTTATTGATTTTTAAGCCGGTTTTTGATGCAAATGCATTCATCTTTGTTGACTTTGCTTGCATGTGTCTGTAACTTGATGACATAAACACAAGGTCATCTGCGAAGTCCATGTTTTCAAGTTTTGACATGAACATCCATCTTATCCCTGTGTTGTTTTCTTTAGTTGTTTTTCTCATTATCCAGTCAATTACCATCAAGAAAAGAAATCCGGACATTACGTCTCCTAGCTTAAAGGGAATAAAAACATCTATGGCTTGAATTCATATTATATTACATCCTGCTAACTATTTCCATGTCCACCAAGCAAAAAATAAATTAAAAATTTCGATGAATTAGAAATTCCACATTTTATGCTGTGCATCCGGACAATTTCGAATATGCATATTTTTGGTGCGCTTTTCAGGATGCCGAGATGTGACGTCACATATGACCCATAGTCGCATCAGGCCGACCCTTTCCATGCATTCAAAGCATGTTTACAAGGATAGCTTTCGGATCGAAACGAACGTCAAAATGAGTTATTATACGATATTCCGATGTAATACAAACACTAGTCATCATAGAGGAACAAGCAGTTATCTTACGGTTCCACATGAATCCAATTTTATTCAAAACAATGACTGCGAATGGGCCTACAAGTCGACTAGGTTTCGCCGAGCTTGGGCTCGTTTTTAGAATAATTATATCGGATGCAATCAACGGGAGATAATGTACACCAATAAATATACATAACAAATATATTGTATCCAGCTACAGAAAGTAACGTGTATAATCTTATAATATCACTAGAATATCGATGTATGAAGGAGGAGTTGTACAATTTATCATAACAACTTAAATCAGTCAGAGAATTTCTGTCGGTCCTGCTAGCTCATTTGGTAAAGGCGTTGGTTCCTAGGCATTTATTTTGTAATCGGGCGACGCCGGTTCGATCACGACACGAAATATAGATTTTTTAACACTTGTTTATGTTTTCACCAAGTAATATAAACCAAATCATTTTTATACTATAATGCACTGTTTGTAAATATAAAAAAAAAAAAATTTGTAATTATTTATTCGCCACAAAAATGAAAATATGGGAATTATATAACGATGTTTCTAAATTGTATTTATCCAAACAAATATAATGTAATGGATATAGAATGTATTAACTGTATATATATATATTGTACGGTAATATATTGTAATTATATATGTGAAAACAAATGGTGATCTGTCTGGATAAATACAATTTAGAAACATCGTTATATATAATTACCATATTTTCATTTTTGTGGCGAATAAATAATTACTACAAAAATATTTACACACAGTGCATCATAGTATAAAAATGATTTGGTTTATATTACTTGGTGAAAACATAAACAAAAAAGTGTTAAAAAAAATCAATGGTTTGGTGTCGGGATCGAACCGGCGTCGCCCGATTACAAAACAAATGCCAAGGAACCATTGTACAACTCCTCTTTCATACATCGATATTCTAGTGATATTATAAGATTATACACTTATACGTGTTACTTTCTGTAGCTGGATACGATATATGATTGCTATGTATGTATATTGGTGTACATTATCTCCCGTTGGTTGCATTCGATATAATTATTTTGAAAACGAGCCCAAGGCCAAGCTCGGCGATACCTAATCGACTTGTAGGCTCAATCGCATTCATTGTTTTGAATAAAATTGAATTCATGTGGAACCGTAAGATAACTGCTTGTTCCTCTATGATGACTAGTGTTTGAATTACATCGGAATATTGCACAATAACTAATTCTGACGCTCATTTCGACCCCAAAACTATCCATGTAAACATGCTCTGAATGCATAGAAAGGGTCGGCCTGCTGCGAGTGTGAGTCATATGTGACGTTAAGATACCACGTGATCGCCTAGCTCATTAAATTTTTATTTTCCGCGGGAATCGCTACACAGACGAGTTTAAAATCGAATTTATGCTACAAATGTATTTTTCTGTATTTTTTATGTTCTCGAATGTTACATACAATGTTAAGCTTTGTGTACACATGGAAAACGGATTTGAGCTAATGCCTTGTTTTTATTTCCTTTAACTCCAGTTTTTACCTTGAACCACTCAGATTGTTCACCTTCGTCTAACACTGAACATTCACTGTACTCGCACAAAATATGGACCATTCTGATTATCTTGTGTGGGATTCCATGACTCACCATAATTTCCCAAAGGCTCTCTAGGTGCACGGAGTCAAATGCCTTTTAGAAGTCTTAAAAAGTTACATATAGTGTTGCTTGACATTCCACTACCTGTTCTATTATGTTTCGAAGGATGAATATCTGCTCAGTTGTGCTTCATGCTTTCTCTGCTTCTACGGCCAGGTTGTCTACCCACTTTCTTTTATCTTGTCTCATGCTTTTCTTTACGTCTTTGTCTTTTTGTTGATACTTATGATAAGTTATCCTTGTAGTTCTGCTTTATCCTTTCTCACTTGTTCTATGTTGTTCTTTGGTCGTTTCCTGTCTTCTACCAACTCCCATGACCCTTTGCTGATCCATGGTTTTTCCTCTTTTTGTAACCCAGTACTTCCTTAGCTGTTTCTTTGTAGGCCACCTCAAATTCTTGTAATTTTCTCTCAATTCTGTCGTTATCTGTTTCGTCGTAGTCCTGTAGTACATCATATCTGTTCCGCAGCTTCAATGAGAATTGCATTTTTATGATTGGTTGTTGCAGCTCGATTGTGTCGAATTTCTTTCTGTTCTCACTGGTCTTTGCTACCTCTAGCTTCTGCCTGATCTTCGAGCGCACTAACTGGGGGTCACTCGCACTGTCTGCTCCCCTCATCACTTTGGTGTCCATAACTGATGTTCTGTGCTACCTGCTCACTAGCACATGGTCAATTTGGGTTTTGATATTCGCCCTCTATGTCCACGTCTGCTTATGGATGAGTCGATGTGGTCCCCCCAGATAGTATGCAAACATTAATGTAACGTTTGCATTTGGTTAGATTTTGGTTACAGTTAGATCTCTAACGTTCCCGAAACGTTAGTTTTGGGTTTGATTTGAAACTGTTTAATCTCTAACGTTGCCGGAACGTTAGTTTATTATTTCATTTTAAACGGTTTGATCTATAACGTTGCCGGAACGTTAATTGTTGGTTTGATTTAAAGCGTTTTGAACCCTAACGTTGCCAGAACGTTAGTTTTTGGTTTGATTTTTAAATGTTTGATCTCTAACTTTGCCGGAAGGTTACTGTATGGTTTGATTTAAAACGGTTTGATCTGTAATGTTGCCGGAAAGTTTGGTTTTGGTTCGATTTGAAACGGTCAAAAAATGGTAAGCTGCCACAAACCTAAAGCTTTGATCAACTAATGAAGAGAAGTGACATACCGCTGCCTGCTGATTTTAAACTGTTTGATCTCTAACGTTGCCGGAACCAGTAGGTTTTGGTTTGATTTTAAACTGTTTGATTTCTAAGGTTGTCGGAACGTAATATTTTGGTTTGATTTGAAACGGTTAGATCTCTAACGTTGCCGAAACGTTAGTTTTTGGTTTGATTTTAAATAGTTGGATCTCAAACGTTGCCGGAAAGTTAGTTTTTGGTTTGATTTGAAACGGTTTGATCTCTAACGTTGCCGGAACGTTCGTTTTTGGTTTCATTTGAATAAAATAATCCAGTTGTATACATTATGTAACTTATCTGAATATGTTGATTTGTGTAACTTTTAAGACCACGTGTATCAGTGATTATTTAACAGATAGTGCTTATTTACTTTAATTATCTTTGCCGTTCATTACTTTAAACATAATTAGAATGACATATTGATAGTCTTACAATTCTTTAGGTCACCAAACTGAGCATGATCGGGGAAAGCTCAGTAAAAGAGTGCACCCGGCGCATCATGAAGTCCCTCCTCACAGACAGATGTGCCAGGGCATTCAACTGGAAGGGGGAGGGGGAGAAGAGGGCCTTTGTCGAACTTACGGTGCTACAAGTCATCAACCGTAAGTGGATTTTAAAATATGTCTATCCTTATATCGTGTTAAAGCAACTAAAAGTTTAAGCAATTAAAACGACATAATGAGAGAGAGAGAGGGAGAGGGAGAGGGAGAGGGAGAGGGGGAGCGGGGGAGGGGGGGAGCGGGAGAGCGAGAGAGCGAGAGAGCGAGACGGATAACCTTGCCAACAGGGTTGCAAATCTGACAGGTAGGGTAATTCAGATACAAGACTAGCTTAGAACTGGAAAGAGCAGAAAACACACACGCACACGCACACACTCACACACACGCACGCACGCGCACACACACTCACACACACATACATACACAGTGTATTACATTACACACACCCACACACCCACACACTCACACACACTCACGCACACACAGACACACACACACACACACACACACACACACACACACACACACACACACACACACACACACACACACACACACACACACACACACACACACACACACACACACACCCACACGCATACACACACGCATACACTCACACACACACACACTCACACACACATTGTGTATGCATGCATACACACCACGCACGCACGCACGCACGCACGCACGCATGCACACACACACACATTAAATATACAATTAAACTTGTTTATTTTACACATTCATATAGATAAAGATTCGTTGTATGAATCAGTTGTGTTTATTTGCAATATAAAGTAATTACGATGAAAACATGATACTTTCTATTACATAACTGTTGCGCTTAGAGGGTAAGAGGAAGGAAAACATCCATGATTTTGCTTATGATACGTCATAACTATAAGCAAATGCCATAAACTGTAATCTAGAGCACTACAGTATTACTTGTAATCTTAATCGTTCACTTGATCATTGTTTAAACACACAGGAGCTGTGCACAAAAATCCACTGACTGCTAAGGCGACAGACAAGAACGTACGTGGAGCAGGAGGCGAAGATGTGGCTGAAATTTGCTGCGGAGAGGGACGTGGGCAGGAAGGAGAGAGAGGAGAGGAGAGGAGGCGAACCGAAACAGCCGCTATGCTATGAAGGCCACACACGGCAACTAGATAGTACTAGCTTTAATTTTGTGATACTGCAATTTTTATTATTTCTATTTGGTGGGTCCTCCTCCCGTCTGTGGTTGGTTCATCCACGCACAAAATAAATTCAGCTTTATATAAAGCCTTTACAAGACACTTGTCTTGTGTTATTCAGCAAACTAGCCACGATTCGTAGTCAATCCGTTCTGTAGATAGTATCATATAACGGCACACTTACAATACTCTTTCCTTGTGTTTATAAAGTGGAAAAGCTGTATTCACGTGTACTATGTTATAACATTTCAAATGCGCAGGTGCTGTAGGAAATGCTTGAATAACGTTAAACTAACGTTTGCATTAAACGTTAAACTAACATTTCTGCAACGGTAGCACTAACGTTAGTTTAACCTTACATTTTGGTTAGAAATTAAACGTTAGATTAACATTAAAGAAACGAGCAAATTAACGTTAAACTAACGTTTGCATTAAACGTTAAATTAACGTTTTTGCAACGGTTACATTAACGTTAGTTTAATATTACATTTCCGTTAGAAATTTAACATTATATTAACGTTAAAGAAACGAAAAAAATAACGTTAAACTAACGTTTGCGTTAAACTATAAAATAACGTTTCTGCAACGGCTACATTAACGTTAGTTAAACGTTACATTTTGGCTATAAACTAAACGTTAGATTAACATTAAAAAACGAGCAAAATAACGTTATACTAACGTTTGCGTTAAACAAACGTTTCTGCATACGTTACATTGACGTTATATTAACGTTTGCACTGCCCACAACTTATTGCAACTGTTCATAGAACTGGTCTTTCTCTATGGTTTTGGCATAGGCTATAGCTAATTAGTTGACATCCCGTGTGGATTCTATCCGTGAAAACAGCAGAATGATACACGTACGTCACTGGTTCCCCGCACTGCCTTCTATTTGTACACTTCAGGAAGTAGATTTGTGTTCTAGCGCGCATTTGTAAACACGTTTGCCTGACAACATAATGATGTCCTAACTGAAGTTCATACAGTAAAATGTTCTTTATGTGCGACTGTGATCGCATGCGTTGTCATAAAACGGGCATTAATTCAGTTTCGATATATAATTATGCCGATCATGAGTTGAGGTTGCCAGTTGTCCCCGTCCCCTCTTTAACTTACTAACTTGAAAAGGAGCTCCCAACTATCAAAGAAACCTTAGACTGTTGATCTGAACATATCAACGCTCTCTTTAATACGAGTTGTGTAGTTCATGATGCTGCAATCGATCACATCCAGAAACAACCTGTAAACACTGAACTGGACGATGCACCAATTCTGCAGACGTTGAATGCCATAGAGAAACTGAAGAGTGGCAAAGCTGCGGGAGTCGATGGCATCCCACCTAGTATCTGGAAACATGGTCATGGAAGTCCAACCCTGCACGCCAGTTTCCGTGAACAGTTTGTTTGCTTCTGGGAGCAGAGCAAAGTTCCTCAAGATCTCGAAGATGCTGGGATTGTCACCATATACAAGAATAAAGGCTAGGAATCGGATTGTTCGAACTATCGTGGGATAACACTGCTCTCAGTCGCTGGGAAAATGTTGACAAGAGTCATACTGAACAAACTGATACAGGTCTCCAATCGCAGAAAAACACCTACGCGAGAGCCAGAGTAGTTTCAGAGTTAACCAGGATACAACTAACATGGTGTTCGTCCTGAGATGTGTCCAGATAAAGTGCAGGGAGCAGAACATAGAGCAGAACATAGGTCTTTGTAGATCTTGCAAAAGCGTTGGACATCGTGAGTAGAGAAGCACTGGAAATCCTTGAAAAACTACGTCGTCCATGATAGTTGCTTACCATGATCATTCAGCTCCACGAAAACCAAGTTAAACATGAGACTGACCTCGCAAAGCCCTTCTAGTAACCAACGGCGTAAAACAGAGTTGTGTTCTTGCGCCCACAGTGTTCACCATCTTCATCAGCATAGTGCTCCAGCAAGCCGCCGAGGACCTAGATGAGAATATGTACATATGGTTCCGCACAAATGGCACCCTGTTCAACCTCAGACGCCTACATGCTCACACAAAGTCCAGACCATGCAGCAATTAACGTCATGTTTTGTGGAGACAGCACACCTCTTTACACTTGCAATCAGCCTGAAAAAGACGCAGGTCCTTCACAGTGCAGGGGCGGATCCTGAAAGCTAGTCTGAGGAAGGGCACAAAAACCTCCACTGGAGGCCGAACTAAATGGAGTAGTTGACATTTTTTGCCGCCGCGTTTCCGTAACTTCAGCTTATTATAACCTGAACGAGGGCACATTTCAAAGGATCTAGGGGCACGGTTGCGTGGGCCCATTATAATTATAGTGTCTGCGGGCACGACACGTTGCTAAAGTCTAGGGGGCACGTGTCCCCCAGGCCCCCTGGATCCGCCTATGCCGTGAAGAATATCAGAAATATATTTAAGAAACTCAGACAGCAGATCACGTCGCTTGGAGGCGGCAAGTGAGACAAGGAGACTCCACTTTCGAAAACGAGTGGAGAGGAAATACGGAAGGGAAGATGATGAGAAGAAAGAACACACCAGCACCCTCCAGCAACCAGACCTTTCATTGCTGCTCCTGCTCCTGCTGTTGCTGCTACATTTGCCTGTCCAGGATATGCATGGCCAACCACCAACGCGCCTGGAGCAGACACGGTAGCTGTGCAAATGATTATTATCGACCTGCAGTGCGGCTCTGTAGAATTTTACCAATTGAATATACAGCAGGTCAATAATAATCATTTGCACAGCTACCGATGCGTGCATGAGTGAAGACGTTCATCAAACTGGATGGCTCAACTGGGTGATATTTTTTCCTTATTTCACAGTCAGTTTACAGTTTACGGTAGCCGTCTGAGAAGACTGCTGAAAGCAGCCGAAACGTCACGGGGGAAAGGGTAAGCTGACTGTTAAATAAGGAAAAATATACCGATGCGAGCGTTTGTTAAACTTAAGCTTATCTCTGTGGTTGTTCTTCCAGGTAGATTGCTATGACGATGGCTCGCATAGCTTCATTGGAACATTCACAGCGCCGTGTAAGGAATTCCTCTCTGCAGTTGTTAGAAAGGTAAGTCGTTTTGGTTCAGTGCACATTGCCAATAAGGCTTTGGTTTCTTCTGCTGCTGTCTTGCACACAAATCAATAATTATGCTTTGTTGATGCTATTGGAACTGGATTTCGTGACAGTTTGTCCAATAGCTCATAAATACTCATGTAAAACCTCGGTGTTAAATCATTAAAACAAAGTCATGTTTGAGCAACAATTAGCACACGTGGTCATTTTGCAACCTCTCGTTCGCAAAGGGTGTTTTCAAAATAGGACCATTCTCAAGTCGTGAATTTACAGTTTTAATGAATAAATACATTTGACGTTTAAATTAAATTATTCATAACAATATTCAATGCGGTGGACTACAAAAGGCTAAACATGAGCAATAAAAACGGTACAGTTATTTACGATAGAATAAGTGTTGCACACCCGGTGGTGACGACATACAGCAGACATAAACTGTGATTCATTTACAAAAATCATGTGTTACAACATATGTATATGTTAACTAAATACTGTATTCACGATAACTTACAGAAAACACATAATTATTCAACCTCACAACAGGCATACACACAGTATATTCCGGATACAACAGTGGAACGCAGATCAAACATTCAGTATGTTGAGGATGGAAACAAATATTACAATGATTTTAAACATCCACACTATTCATTCGGTTGTCTGAATGATCAAAGTATTGCAATTTCGTGACATTGTGAGCAGTAATTTTAGTCCAATGATCGACGACGTTAATGACATCGTCATTCTCTGGCGAACATTGCATTACACGACCAATTTCACAGTAACGTGACAATAATGATTCACAATAATAAGTTATTAAATAACTCACATGTTTTCTGTGCTGAACCCTAAATCTGTCAACGCAACTGTAAACGTTAGTGAACCCGTTTCATTTCGTCGTGGGCAGTTTAACTCACATACAGTCTATGGTTATAATGAACTCAGTACAGTAGCGTAAAGGACAAACAACAGCATTCAAAGCAGTAATAGTGGCGTATAAAAACTATTGTCCACGTTGTAACTGTGAAATACTCTGTGGTAAACAACGCTGTTAGAACAACCAAAAACAGATGAAGTATAACCGAAGTACAACTGAAGTTCAACCGACGTACAGACACGGATGACGTCGATGGCATTGTGTGTATCAGTCACACAGCGGCTTCATGCCGATCATGTTCTCCGCGCATGTCATGGGCCACTGGACGATCGTTAGCAGCGTCTCACAGAAGGACTTTACGGGTCCGATGCAGGCGCCGAACGGAAGCAGGAATATGTAGAACCAGGCGACGAAGAAGGCGATGGGCCAGGCGATGTAGATGAGGATGAGGAACCACAGGATGGCCCACAGGATGCCGGGACACAGTCCTCCTGTACCGCTGCCTTCGCCCTGTCCCTTTCCTTGGCCCATTGCGAGAACTGTATCAGCGGTTCTTGTTGCTTCTATGCTGCAATAGATATATATATACGTTGTGCAGTATTGGGCGCTAGATAGCACTGCGTTGATATCAACGTGGATTATACAAATTTTATTGAGATTCTGAACAGTGGCGGTAACTGCTTATACCAAAACGTACTATGCGCTTATAAACAGTTTAGTATTTAAAAGTTGGTACATCTATCTACCTGAGTCGTGCTAATGTACTCTGTAAAGCGTTAGGAAAAATGTATTGTGTCTTTCGAGGCTTTCGTTGGCGTTAGCATTAGCATGTCGGATTGGTAGCTCATACTAACGCTAACAAAGGAACGATAATGTTCTGAAAGATTCGTACAACACATTAATGACATTATTAGAACACTGAAAAGTTGCTATTCGTCCTTTCGAAATGAATATAACAGACTCTGATATCAACTTACACTGATGTCTCTGCAGATTATAATAATGTACTAGACACGAAAACGTAGGTGGCAGTACGTGAGTGACAGTACGTGGGTGGCAGTATGTTGGTGGCAGTACGTGGGTGGCAGTACGGGGGTGGCAGTACGTAAGTGACAGTACGTGGGTGGTAGTACGTGAGTGACAGTACGTGGGTGACAGTACTTAAGTGACTGTACGTGAGTGACTGTACATGAGTGACAGTACGTGAGTGACAGTACGTGGGTGACAGTACGTGAGTGACACATTGCTACTTTTCTTTCTGGCATAATTTCAAAAACAGAATTACTATTGTGAGCGAATTACTGCAAACAGTAAATTGGTGACATGCCACATGGATTAAACAACTCTCGCTGTTCCTTGCATTGTGTTCTTCTCCTCACACGAACAGTATTCGGTACGATGGCTGACAACAAATTAATATTGATAAAAAACCTATTATATGTTGGTTACGATGAGACGGTGGTAAGTGCAGTATTGCTAGGTATTTACTATTATTGCATTTCCAACCTAAATCCACATCGCCACTGACCTCGTTCTTGCGATGGCGTTTGCGCGTCCTTATTCATAGAATAACGCTTAACGATTTCTTACGTCTCCGACCTCCCGCTCATGCGCTTTTAGAACCAATTGATGCATTATTGATATTATTCGATTTCACACAATAATAATAATTATGATTAAACTGCGCCACACTAGATCGACCTACCTGGACCAACACGTTCCTGTCGGACGAATACCAAGTGATTACGAAGCGATGTAACAGCGAGATAATTATGTCTGTGACCACCAGTTATGCTCGCTGTATCGTTGCCACGCTCGAGAACTCTGTTGATGGCGGTGTGTTTGCTTGTTTGTTTGTGTGTTTAGTAGTACTGTTTACTACACAGCCGAATGGTTGTCATCGCGTGACGGCTACCAGCCAATATGGTACTCGTTGTTAGAAGAAGAACGAAGTGTTTCTCCGCGTGTAAGGTCGCTAATCGATCGGCAAGCGAGCTTTGCTGTAGCGTGTCGACCAAATTAGAGTCGATTTGCGACCGCGCCCATGCACTATTGTTCCGTAGAGTCTATAATCATGTGTATTTCTCTTGTCTATTACAGTCAACGTTTTGCTGGTTTTAGATAGATAGATAGAGTTTATTTTTGGAATCGTATAAATCATACATACAAACATACATACAAACATAAACAAGTAAGACAACCGGTGATATAATATACGACTCCAGGCTGACAGCGGAGTCAATTGAGGCTATAACCAGTTGGTTTAAATGGTAATAATAAAAAACAAGTAGGCCTACTTATTAAGTGAACTGGTCGCTTTCAACCCCACAAATAATAGACATTGATCGGGCCGTGGGTTCCAGTTGAAAGACGACGCACTGTCGAGTACTTGAAGTGTGCATGTATTATTAGCTTGTTATGAAACACTAAGCAATTGTTTGTTCTTAGTGCATGTCCAAACTAGTGATACTGCATGGTTGTATGACGGCTCGGTGAAAACCAGTTCGGACATGTTCACAGAATAAGAATGGCGTGGTAATCTCGAAATACTAACGTACATTCTTGCTTCTCAAACAATTGATATAAATTGTGGCTGCGATAATGTACAGAAGGACTGTTTGGAGTATCGACACAATGAATGTCAATCAACAAATAACACATAATATAGGCCAGAATTGACTGTTAACAACTGGTGATTCTGGTCACTTTTGCGGTGATGCTGGACACGGATTGGACAGAACGGACTCAAAGAACACGCACTGTTTCCCCTACAACTAAATAAACACAAGCTATGTGGATGTATTTGTGAATGGATCTAGGCTTGCACGTGACTATTGACAACGTGCGACATTTCCAGTTGTATCTGGAGCTAGGTCTATTACAAATCAACGGTGGGGGAGTAATTATAAATATATATTATTGGACATATACCTATTTATGTATAATAATTGTATATCGTTTTTTGGCCTGAAATAAATACGGTCACACACACACACACACACATATATATATATATGAACGTATTTATTTCAGGCAAAAAACTATATACAATCGGTACATATAAATAGGTATACAAATACACAGGTTTTAAAAGTAGATTATTTAGATATATAAATCGATGAAGATAAAATAAAGTAATAAGTTAAATAAAGTTAATAAATAGGTCTAAAAAGTATAATAAATAATTAAATTAATATATAAAACATGATATAAAATCACCGTTTTACAATATACAGAAATTCGCCCCAGCTTGTCCACATTGCTCCATTAACGATAACTGTACAATTGTACATACATTTTATTAGACCATTGTTTATGTTGAGAATCCGTTTTCAAAAACACATTCTTACGCAATAGGGCGTCAAATGTATCGATAGCATTATAGACAAACATGCTATTGGCTCTGTCCCATCAGTGGTATCCTAAGATCCGTCTATGCATATTGTTGTAAGCAACATAAGTTTTAAATATGTGCCTTGTTAAAACTGTTGTCTCTCCCGTTCCCATGCCTATGAACGTATGGCGCAGTACCTAGTGCGTCAAAATAGCGAAACTGATCAAGTAAACTAGAGAAGAGAAAACTAAGAGTAAGGAAAGCATATGAAGTCAGCAGTTGCGAAGTTCAAGCATTGAAAATTCGCGCCAGTGCAGCTAGGTATATATTGTTAATTGTTAACAATTGCATGAGCAACATCTTCGAAGAGCTGAGCAATGCCTACGTACTATTCAAAGAAGCAGGTAATGGTACAAATGAAGACATGACACATAAAAGGCTTACGGTAGTGCTGCTCGATCAGATAACTTACATTACATTGCAACTGTTATATATCGATCATTCTCTAAGGTCATTGTTGGATGGGTGAAAGCAAACTTGCCCAAAAATCCACCAGACATACACCTGATTCTCAGATGAATCAATATAGAAACACCACAATCTATCTGGTGTACGTAATGGTACAATGTCATGTTCCGCATAACTTTATCGGCGTCATGGCATTACTGCGAAAGTGGCTAGGTAAACCGGCCACGCGAAGGGATATACATTTTGATGAACAGCTGTCAAACGCAAGACGTTTAGGCCTATATGCATGGTGTATGTCTAAGACGGTGAGTTTAGGCCCACACTAAAAGGCGGACCGCGGACGGGCGGACCGGACGGACCGCATTCACAAGGATGTGCGCGATGTTTGTTCCTTCTTTACGAGCGTTGTTGTTGTTTGCACGCGCATTCGTAAATATTGGAGTGTCTTTTATTATTGTATTATTACACAATATTAACAATTCTAAACATAATACCTGAATGGTGTAACATGCATTTAGAAAATCTTAACATAATAATAAATTAACAGTTTACATACTATAAAAGAATACTCCGAATATCCCACGCAGAGTCAGTTTATTTAAATTGTTTGATGTAACCACTCGTCGAACAGTACATGTTTTCACGGGACACTATCAGTGTATCACCTGTTATTGAACGCTGACCTTATTGAAACAATTACGCTAGACCCAGGTCAGGAATTCTGAGGCTCCAGCAGTCTTTTGATTTTGTTTAATCTATTGTACAGGGGCAGGCATACATGGTTTGATTTCAGTTGGATTGCACTGGCAGCTCCACATGTGTTACTGAGTGTGTGAGTAGTTCACGTTATTTGAATGTTCTTGTTAACTGAGATCGTGGACAGCATCTCTGTGACTAGCTGCCCCAGACACATTCACAACTTTGTTTTGTAGGCCTAATTAATGCTGGTGTTTATGATACTTTATTAAATTCACACTCATTTTTTTAATTATATAATCAATACGCAATTTTAATTAGCTTAATCTAAATTATAACATAAATATAGCCTACAGTTATATTAATATTTGTAATATAAATCTTAGCATGTAAATGACTGCATACTTTGTATGTATGAATATCTGTACATGCTGTTTGTAACAGTTGAGATTGACATGGGACAATTATTTGAATATATTTCAGAGTTCATTAGTTCATATACAGTAGGCCTATTGGTATATCGCAGTTGTTTTAACTGTTGTTGGAATGTAATATTTAGGTATTATTAAATGTATTTATGCAACCAGGACAACTCTACATATAATAAGTTTACTGAACACAAAAGTCAAATGAACAATTTTATATACAAAAAAGAAAACAATGAATAGTAAGCCAGCTGTGTTATAGATGATAAAACAATACGAGGACCAACAACAAAGGTGGGGAACAGGCCATATGCAACCTATTAATTTGCCGTGTCTTTGTATTATAATTTGATTGTCTGACTTTGTAACATTCAGTTGTTCATTGTTAGCTGACCAGTTGAATAGATAGCCCACATGTTTTGGTAGCTACTCGTGGCTATCAGTGTTTTGCAAGTTACTACAAACAATAGCTTTTCTAGAAGAGGTATAACTCCAGAGGTGTGCCTTTGATGCAGCATTTCTGACTCAGTTTAAAGGAACAAATTGTACTACAATTAACTTTTGAGGTGAGCATGTGGGTATTTAAAGGCATAGATAATGTTTGGTGGACATTCCCTCAATGACCAGTTTGTGTTGTTAACATCACTGCTGCCATGGCACTTCGAGTGCACGTGTATTCTGATTAAATTTTTAAATACTACCACAATTTGTGGACACAAATCTTGGTTGTGTATAATTTAGTTCCTTTGCCAAAAGAGGGGCTGCCATAACAGCATTGAGTAATGACATTTGCTCTGCTAGTTGGATTAAGGGCAACCCACATGCAGTGGTTGTGCCTGGCACAAACAGTTTGGCCGATTATGTTTTTGAGGAAAGAGTGGGACTGCAATGGAACAGATAGTAGACCAGTATGTTTGACTGACTGAGAAGGTTCGAGATTTGTACAACAATGAAACGCGCATTGTCATGTCAGCCGTCCTTCTAAGATTATATTGGTAAATGCTCTATGATAACAAATTAATCACTTATTATGAGTAGAATATAAAATAAGACATTTCAAGAGTTCAAAGATATTTAGACAGTAATAGCTCTTTTAGGAGAGTACAGTACAATGCAGACGTTGGAAACTGCTTCTTGTGTGGAACATTTTTAGAGACCGCAGATGAATCGATTGATTACTTTGTAGAAAAGCACTAGACACCAGACGTGAAGATAGCTGTACCCGAGCAAACAGTCCTGACTTGTCAACAGGGGGGTGGCCCTGTCTATAAAGTGTGCCTTAAGACATGCCCTAATGGAATTCTTTCAGTTGAGCAGGTAATAAAAATTGTAGATTCTTCCTCTGAAAACATTTCAGAAGCTTGAGCAAGTAAACCATATGCTGGTGATGTGTATTTATATGACACAAATATAATTGGAAGTGATCTAGTTGAACTCGGATACAATTTAAGTGATTTTGTTAGGAATGTGACACTTTTTCCTGATTTGTTATGTATACTTGCATTTAAAGATCGATGTACTCCAAGAATATATATATATATATATATACATTTATTATGTGTTCATGTTGTTGTTTCAATGGCAGCAGATGTTAATGTTGTGGTCAGCCTATTATAGTGCTATAGATACATGTATTGATTTATTAAATTGTTGTTCGGTATTACAGTAATATTAAGAAAAAACTGTTCACTTATGTATTTAACTTTCTTGGGGTGTCATCAGAATAGTTGTCACTGATTCATGCATAAATTCATAGCAGCTGTTTATTATATTATTTGACATGTGGTTTGTAGTTAATTGTACATATCATCACAGCAATCGTGACAATAAATACAAACAAACAACAAATCCACGAATTGTTATAAAATTATTATTAATTGCAGTGTTGTGTTCATTTTGAAAAGCATTACTGTCTTCTGATTTTTCCACGCATAGTATAATGAAAGACATCTCAATGTTTATAAACGAACGCACAAGAGCGCACCCGAAGGAACAACGCACGTAAACATGGAACGTAGAGATCGCGCGCATCCTTGTGAATGTGGTCCGCCCGGTCCGCGCTTACATTTATCCGGGCGTTATGTATGTTTATATATATATAAACACACATAACGACCGGATAAATGAAAGCGCGACAGTCGTAGCCGGTGCTAAATACATTCCCCTAGATACGCGCACGCGTAGAAACGTCACCTGGATATTATTTAACGCCCGGATAAATGTAAGCGCGACACCGTTAGTCTCGATTACTCAGGCGCCGTGAGGTGGCAGCATAGGCCCCTCACTACTGCCTGCATTATTAAGGTCCTGCCAATATTACCAGTAGGTGGCTTTACCCCAAATTCGGGTAGAGACGATGATTGGCTCTCAGGCCAACTATGAAATCACAAATTAAATAAGGATACACTTTTATCAAATAATACTATACTATAACAACTATTCAATTGTAAGCTTAAATTGGAAAATTTCAAACAATAAATAAACCGACATTAAACGTTTTTTCGTAGTTTAGTGCCTTTTAATCACATGCATATTCACTAGGTGGCAGCTCTCATGGCTGTCAACAAGTGGGCAGTCAAAACGCAACTAATGATACATGTACGTCGCTTGTTCCACGTATTTACTTCTATTGGTACTATAGTACTACCCCTAGATTAAAGACTAAGTGAAATTAAAAGTTTAATGTCTTTGGAACTTCGTACACGTAAACTTAATACTCTTGTCAAGTAATGTGCCAAATGTAAAGCCTGTTCATCGCGAACTCATGTCACTAAGCTCCCACAAACGTGGTCATTTGCGTGTCACAGAGCAACCATGCAGCCCGTCAGATGTTGCTGATGTCATCACAGGTACGACCGTTGAGCACTCCCTGTTAACATTGGCACTATTTTAGTTGGACATTATCCGTAGGTAGACACCGGATGGAACTTGACTTTTATATGACTGACCGTTATGTTGCATGGTGACAACGATAGAAATTCGTAATCATGTTATTCAATAAACGTACACAATCATTCACAAACATGGTGTCAGAATAACGGGATGGCAAGACATAGACATAGTGAATCTGAGTGAGTAGAAACAATTAGAAAAAAAGAAGCATCCAAAATGGAAAAGTCCACAAAAAAAGCCCCGGAACCGCTGAGCGACGGAGGCAACCTGCCAGAGCAATGAAAAACGTTCAAAAAGCACTTCGAACAGTTCTTAGTAGCAACAGAAAAGAACGGCATGGCAGATACTGTGAAAATTGCTATTCTACTACGAATGATCGGGGTACGTGGAAACGACATTTATGAGAATTTCAAATTCGAGGCAGCTGAAAGCAGACAGTGATGACGAAATACGACGATTTCTGTAAACCAAGAGTTAATCTGCTTGTCACGCGTCACAAACTGTTTACTCAGAAACAAGGTCATCGTACTATCGACGAATTTGTCACACAATTGCGTAAACTAGCTCGTGATTGTAACTTTGGTCCGCTGTACGACGATATGGTGCTGCACGCACTAATGTTGGGCTTGAATGAGGAACCCACTCGTCGTAGACTCTTCGAACAAGCTGACGGCACATTAACACTAGAAAAGGCGCTACAGCGATGCAGAGCGGCAGAAGATGCAGCCACAGATATGCAAGCATTGAAAGAAACTGCGCAACAGGAAACAGTGCAAGCTGTCGAGACAAAGACAAGGTGGAAAAAATCGAACTACGACAAACGTGAAGCTCGACCAAACAAAGCTAGTAAATACAAATGTAGCAAATGCGGCTACATGCATGAGAAGCAAAAATGCCCGGCGTTCGGAAAAAAATGTAGAAAGTGCCACAAAGCGAACCACTACGAGAAAATGTGCAGATCGTCGAAGACCGTACATTTGGTAAACGACGCAAACGACTCAGACGAATCGGTACTGAAGGTCAAGGTTGACAAACAGGATCGTAAGCTTGTTGCTAAAATACAAGTATCGCCATCTGGCGTAGAAAGGCAAACTGAACTGTCTTTTCAACTTGACACAGCAGCCACATGCAACATCCTCAGCTATGTCGACTACCGAAAGTTGGAGAAGCCTACAATGGGAGAAAGCACAGCAACACTAACAATGTATGACGGCACAGAAGTAAAACCAATGGGCACCTGCAAACTCAACCTCCATGCGTCAAAAGAACATTCGTTCTTGTTCCAAATCACTCCAACGAAGAACATGTCGTTGCTGTCTCTTGACACTTGCATTGAGTTGGGATTGTTGTCAATAAATGAAAACGTGCACATGCTTGACAACACACCAGAAATAACTGACTTGAACGAAACAATCGAACAATACAGTGATATGTTCAAGGGACTGGGTTGCTTGCCTGGCGAATATGACATTGAACTTGACCCAAATGTGAGACCAGTGCAAAACCGACCTAGAAAAATACCACTGTCAATGAAGGCAGATGTAAAAACGAAACTCGAGACACTAAAGAAACTAGATGTTATTGAGAAGGTCGAGGAGCCAAGTCAATGGATCTCGAACATGCAGCCGGTGCGCAAACCGAATGGCACGATCAGGATATGTGTGGACCCCTCTGATTTGAATAAAGCGATCAGACGGAATCACTTCCAGATGCCGTCCATTGATGATGTCCTGCCGCAACTGACGAATGCGAAAATATTCTCTCTATGCGATGCAAAAGATGGGTTCCTGCAAATCAAACTCACAGAACGCAGCAGTCAGCTGACGACGTTCTGGACGCCATACGGCCGCTACAAATGGAAAAGAATGCCGTTTGGAATCAAATCGAGCCCAGAAGAGTTCCAGCGCAGACTGGCAAATGCCCTAGAGAATCTCACGGGGGTAACAGTAGTTGCCGATGACATTCTGATCTACGGATGCGGAGACACCCAGGCTGAAGCGCGTCGAGATCATGACAGAAACCTGATCGAGCTACTGGAGCGAGCGAGGAACATCAACCTGAAGCTGAACAAAGCAAAATGTCGCTTCAACATGACCGAGCTACAGTACATAGGTCATGTCCTCACGCCGCAAGGAGTAAAACCGGATCCAGAGAAAGTCAACGTGATCAAAAGCATGAAACAACCAAAGGATGCAGAGGAAGTACGACGCTTCCTTGGGTACACCAACTATCTCGCCAAGTTCATACCCAACCTGTCGAGCGTGGCTGAACCACTACGAAAACTGATCCACAAGGACGCAGACTTCCTGTGGGAAACAGAACAGACTGCCTTGGATAAAATCATGGAACTGACGACGTCCGAGCAGTTGCTAGGCTATTTCGACCCAAAGAAGTCAGTAGTCTTGCAGACAGATGCGAGCACTGTTTGACTCGGGGCGGTGCTGATGCAGAATGACAAACCGATCGCATATGCATCTCGCTCGCTGACAAAAAGTGAGAGAAATTATGCACCCATCGAACTTGAATGCTTGGCAATTGTGTTTGCTACAAGAAAATACGATCAGTACATATTCGGACACTCATATGTAACAGTGCACACGGACTACAAGCCTCTTGAAACGATTTGGCTCAAAACGACTGCAAAGCATGCTGTTGACATTGCAGCGATATACGCTGAAGATCCAGTATCGTCCGGGACGCTAACAGTTGGTGGCCGACATGATGTCAAGGCTGCGAAACAGCACAACTCAACCCGACGAATTGCCACGCGAGCAAATCTTCCAGATGAAAGTGACAGAAGAACTACTTGAGCTTCAGAAAAAGTGATGCAAGCGAACACAAACGAGTCACCGATATCCGCTACCAAGAGATAAAGACAGCCACTGCACATGATGACGATTTGATGGAGCTCGCCAGAGTTATCATGACAGGATGGTCAGACGAGAGACAGAACAGTCCTATACAAACAAGGCCATACTGGACATTCAGAGATGAGCTCACCGTGCACGATGGAATCATATATAAGGGCTCTCAAATCATCATTCCAAAAGCTCTACGGCGAGAACTGCTGAACCGTCTGCACGTCAGTCACTCCGGAAACGCTGCGATGATGAGACGAGCACAAGATGCAATCTTCTGGCCGGGTCTCAGAGCCGACATCAAAGAAGTTGCAGAAAGGTGTGACAAGTGTCAAAGAGATGCGCCATCTCAGCAGAAGGAGACGCTTCGTCAGCACTTCATACCTGATAAGCCATGGTCGAAAGTGGGAGTTGACATCTTCACCTATAACAGAGTGAACTATCTGGTCCTAGTTGACTACTATTCCGACTTCATCGAGTTCGAGGAATTGACCGAGACGACAGCAACTTCCGTTATCAAGGCATGCAAACAACAATTCGCAAGACATGGCATACCAGAGGTTGTACAATCAGACAACGGTCCCCAGTTCACAAGTGCAGAATTTCGTAGGTTCAGCGAAGCCTGGAAATTCACCGTGACGTCAAGTTCGCCGTATCATTCCAAGTCGAACGGAAAAGCTGAGTCTGCGGTAAAAATAGCGAAGAGACTGTTAAAAAGAGCAGAGGATCCATATCTTGGCCTGCTTGAGTTCCGCAACACGCCGACAACCGAAATGACGACAAGTCCTGTACAGAGACTTATGAACAGGACCACCAGATCAGTAATCCCGCAAGTACGACAGGATTTCAACCCAACAACAACTGCAGCTGTGCGAGCGGAGAAACAGCGCAGACGTCTCAAAATACAGCATCAGTACAACAAACATGCCCGAGATCTGTCGCAAATACAGCTCGGAGCACCTGTCCTGATCAAGGACATGGTGGACGCAAACAGGAGATGGAAACAAGGACGAGTTGTTGATCAATTGAACGAGCGATCGTATACAGTCGAAAATGACGGAAATTTGATTCGACGAAATCGGGTGCTCTTGAAGCCATTATACGAACAACAACCCGATGACATCAGGATCGAGCCTCCGAGCAACGAGACATCCGTAGCGACAACAGATCAACGTACGCCCGAGACTCTTCAATCACCAAACACCGACAACACGACGAAAGCCAGCGACGAATCTGTGAAGACACGCACTGAAACCACTTCGCAGTCATACCGAACGCGATCTGGACGAGAAGTTGTGAAACCGACTCGCTTCAGAGAATAGGTCATTGAACTGTTAGTTTAGTAATTGCAGTGTCGTTTCTAGTTAAGACATTTCTGCTATAACTACTTGCTTTAATTTGCTATATGAACATTCTTAAAAATAATATAAAGAAAAGGGGATGTTAACATTGGCCTAATTTTAGTTGGACATTATCCGTAGGTAGACACCGGATGGAACTTGACTTTTATATGACTGACCGTTATGTTGCATGGTGACAACGATAGAAATTCGTAATCATGTTATTCAATAAACGTACACAATCATTCACAAACACTCCCTATCCTTTAAAAAGGCGAGCGGTGGTGCGGCCTGTTGTGTCAGACTGTGCATGAAATTGCAATCGCGGGATTTAATAGTTTTTATATCATCGTAAAAATAATAATTTGTCTGCTTTTGATATCACCGCGTGAAGATAATAACTTTATCTACAAGTTTGTCGCTGGATGTACACAGTAATTGTGTTATTTTTTTAGTTATTGCCGTTTGAACATTGCGAATGCACAACCTTGCTAGGTACATCAGGTAAAAATTCAAATACGCTATTTTTTCAATTAAATGGTTCCACAAGGTAGAGTTTGTTATGAAGTTTATGAATTTTTGTGATATCTTCATTATTTCCGACGTAATTCCACTTTTTGTTTAAGAAAAACAACACTTTTTGGTATTGAATTTCAGTCCATTTCTTGTGCCCAAAGTGGCCCCAGAAGCTTGATGTACTGCATTTGATTATATAGGAAAAAGGCCATAAAATTGTGTATATTGAAGATATTTATGCGAATAAGAAGTTATGTGACCCAAAAAATCATATTGATATGATCTGACCTTGACCTAATTAATTGACCTTCATTGTATATTTGACCTAATTACTGTGATTATTTGCATTATTTGAATGTAATTAATTAGGAAATGCCTACTAAACTATTAGAGGATTGAAGATTGTTAATATATTATATTGTTATAGCATACTATGAAATTAGTTATTTAATGACCTTATTAATTGACCTATATTTAATAATTAACCTATTTACCGTTATTAATTACATAAATCGGGTAGGAAAAGGCCTGTTATAGGTTGAACTCTGTCAGTCAGTTTATACAGTGACTGTAATATATTGACTGCTACCTCTTAAAATCCATAATTTGTTGATGACCTAATTTCTTATTTGACCTATTTACGGGGATTAATGGCATGATTGACCTACAATAAATTAGGAAATGGGCATACCAATCTTAAGAATGAAAGAAATTGTTAATAGATCAACTTGAAATGTTACCAATTATGCATGACATAATTAGTTTAATATTTTTCTAATTAGTTGAACAATTTTAAATACTTAATTCAGTAACGAGGATTAACAGTATGAACAATTTGTTAATACAACAATCTGAATTCAATATGACTTTGTAATAAAATGCATGATGAACATTTCTGTTTTTAGTATGCCACAACAGGTAAATTTAAAGGGAATTATATGGATAAACATTACAACAGAATGAATATTAAGAACATTTATTATAACAGATTCAAACATAGCGGCAACATGAATAATTTCATGAAACACTGGATGCATATAATGCAGTGCAAATGTATTGCATAAATGTTCATATGTCCAAGGATGCATGTCCAACATTATCAAGTCCTGCAGATGTAGAGTAGCATGTTCTGTAATTCAGGCAGCACAGCAACATGCAAACTTATATCAAGACTACCCGTTTGATCTTCCAACACTGAAACATGAAAGTCACACTGAATCACTTGATGGAAATGATGTGGTGTAGTATGAAAAAAGAAATGTCAACTAAAGACAGAACAAAATAAATTTGTTAATATAATGTTAAAAAGTTAATTACATAATAATTAGTTATAACTTTAAGTACAAAAGTAAAAGCAATTCGTTTTATAGATTGAGATGGTTTGGGATTTAAATAACGATGCTATGGAAAGCCTCACTAACAACAGACACAGATTCAGTCAGCTTGAACACATTTTTCTTTAAACATTTAATTTTGGCATGTTAATATCAAATTAAAAACGGTAAATATTAATTATATATAGATCTTGTCACTGTTACAAGTGAACAATAACACCAATTATATGTGATGGTTGCGATGGATATGGATTTAATTAATGCTGCAAAAGCGCCTACTGACGCCAGCGTGATACGGCGTCGACTGTTGAAAATGTACGCCTAGAACGCCAAAGTTGCCCACGTCGGTGTGTTGCTCGGCAGGCACGTACACTTATGCAACGTATATCATTTTAAAGCTAATATTTAAATCTACACTAATATCGCTATTTCATTACGTAATCTTTACATTTTATTTACGCATTTAGCAAGCATAGAAAACATTAAACATCACTTACCAACACACACAAAAATGCCGTGCTCAAAACAAAAAAGAAGTATCTCCATATGTAACAGAGTTATCCATTGGTCGATTCCATGCTCAAACGTCATGGTGACATCATTTGCATAGCAGCAGCGACGTATTTTCTGCGACCATGTGATCTCTGACGCGGCGCCGCGCCGGCGTCATTTTCATGCACAAGAAATGGATCAGTTTTGGCCGCTAGAAGGAAATACGCCACCTAGCGGATTCTGATATACCTAACCTTGCATTATATCCGTTGCCGCGTATACGTTGCAGGATTAAACATTCGCGATGTTCAAACGGCAATAACTCAAACAACTAAAAAACAAATCCGGGATACATCCAGCGGCATATGTATTATCTTTACTATGAAAAAATTAAATATCAATGCAAGTTTGAACTTTGACCATTCGCAATGTTCAAACGGCAATAACTCAAAAAGTAAAAAATGATGTGAGCATCCTGCGACACATTTGTAGGTAACGTTATTATGTTTATGGTGATATAAACATTTCAAATTCCGCGATTTCAATTTTAGATACAGCCTGAAACACTAACCCGCATCTAGATGCGCGCCATGCTAAAACCTAGCGGGGCTATCTGCGGTGACGTCACAACGACTGCTAGGTGTCGCAACAAACTGTGCAGAAAATGTACAGAAAAACACGACCAAAAGGGGCCTTAAAAAGGGTGACGGAGGGTGTTAAGAATTAGTTGAATATCAGAACACTATTTTTTATAGTATATTTTATTCAGATTGGGAATAAAATGTTCATTTCGTTTAGTGTTTATAGGGTCAAATGCACTGATCTGTATTATAATTATAGATCAACAAATGTAGTATTTAACCGTCTATCCGAAAGAGGGCGACACTATATCTTGGGTTTCGCGAGAAGTGTACGGTAAATAATTTTGTGTACATTTCAGGAAGTAGATTTGTGTTCTAGCACACATCTTTGTAAACACGTTTGCCTGACAACACTATGATATTCTAACCGTAGGTGTATGTCATGAAATGGTCTTTATTTGCGGCTGTAAACTTATGCGTTGTCATAAAACGGCGTTAATTCAGTTTCGACATGCCGATGGCGATGCGGCGAGCCGCGATGATTCACCGATTCGGTGATTCACATGACTGGCGGATACACCCTTCTCAAGCATTATCTAGATACTGTCAGTAGACTAGACTAGGCAAGTTGAACTTGAGGCATGAAAGCCATGACACCGGTGAATTGGAGGCGGGGTTAGGGAGGTGACGCGCCCTGGACAAGACAGGTGCAGCCGTGACTATGTGACCCACTTACTTAGTCTGGCTTAGCCTTAGACGTTGGTGCCTAGACGTCTTAGTTTTGCCTTTGGAGACGCCCCACATTTATATATGAGAATCAGCTACCAGCTAACCCACCCCCCGATTTGCCAATAACAGATCCAGCATACGCCCCGCCCTGTATAGTATACGACAGGGCTTTGGCATGTTACGTACGAGTTCATCTGCATTTAAAATACAGCGTTATATCACCTACTAACATACATGCTGACATATAATGTGAAAAAAACTTAATTGTAAACCCATAAAATTATATCTGGCTTTACCTGCTGACAGAGAATTTATGAGAAAAAAATAATGTTAGTGAAGTGAGTGCGATCCTGCAGTGTCACATATTCTACCAGTCCAGTATGGTGATGGTAACAGCTGTCCTTAATTCGTACCAGCTTGCCTACAAACAAACATCAAACAATTTGCAAAATGAACCAGTTTTCAGGGATTTGGCATTATTCAGGTTTTTTCTACAACACATTAAGTTGTACTGTACATTTTCTACATAGTTACTTAATCAAGCCAGAAACTTTGTGTTTGAAAGTAGATATTTGGCTCCCCCTGGGATATTAAAAAAATTATACATAAATCTGGATACCTCCTGCCATATTTAATGTTGTATTCTGTTGAATTAAATAATACTCAGCAAATCCTGTGATTTCCCGCATTACACCCAGCTGCAAGAGATGCAAAACAAAATGTCAGTATGTCATGACACCAATCTAGGTCCTAATGAAAGTGCTGACTGATCAGTCTCTAAAAACTCTGCATGCCTCCATCACTAATGTGGGCTGATGCGACTAGGGTGACTTGATGTGACTAGGGTGGTTTGATGTGACTAGGGTGAGTTGGTGTGAAGATGGCACTGCCAGGCTCAGTCCCCTGCAGCAAGGTGGCTCTACAAGTGAGCTGCTCCAACTTGACCAACAAAGATGTCACCTCCAAGTCCGATCCATGTGCTGTTCTGTCCATGCAGGATCGCTATGGCAACTGGTATGAGGTGGGTCTGCTTCCTTGCGTCATCTGACTCATCTCATCTTGACAACTTTGTAGCATAAGGAATGGTTTTGTAAGTTCACACTGTCCAAGTAAACATTAAGTCTTTAGCATTGGTTCAACCCCTTCCACAAGTGCCTAGTGTGGGACTGTTAGCGTCAGTTTTCATAAATACATTTTCACTCGGTACACAATGATGCCATTGTAGTAGTGATCCCCTTGCAATATAGAGACGACCCCCATCCCCACATAGTCCTAACATATTTTTGGACTTTGCGAACTTATATGACCTCCTCTAAACAGCAGTATGTACACATGTAACAGGTTCTGTTATCAACAAACATAAAAGTTACAATGTTTGACCATTAAAACACATCTGAGTGGTCAAGAATCCAGATGTCATAATAGATATGTTAAATATATATAAAGTAGATGTCATAATATAATAATGTTATATATATATATATAATATAATAATATATATATACAGGTGTATAATCTATATTAATACGCTAACTATGAAGCACTGTAAGTGTGTCTTCTCCCTGGGATCAAGATCCACTCCCTTCTTTTTCTATATTCATTAGCTTGCTTGGACCATTGGCCTATGATCCACCAATTAACAATGAATTTGAAGAAAAAAATTAAGCTGACTTTGTAGCTGTAATAAAGATTCTCTTTCACAGAAACTAATGGTTTTATTTCCTTGTGATCCAGTTAATAGATTATTCTCATAATCACCTTAGTCACACTGTATTGTGAGTGCCAGAAATGTAGTGCTAATTATTTCATTGTAAATTTCCAGGTTGGCCGCACGGAAAATGTGAAGAACTGTCTGAATCCAGACTTTGTGCACACTTTTGAAATTGACTACTACTTTGAAGAGGTTCAACAGTTGTTCTTTGCGATATATGACATTGACAACAAAACGGACAAGTTGACTGATGACGATTTCCTTGGACATTTGCAGTGCACTCTGGGACAGGTGTGTATGTTCGCATGTTTGCATACATATGTGCCCATGTGTGTTTCCTAAAATTGAAACAAATTTAATTGAACCCATTAGTAATAATAACTAAATGCATTTATTTGTTGATACAAATTTTTCATAAATTAAATAGTTTAAATTTTTGCGTAGTGTTGCTAATGTGTTACTCAGTATGAACCCAATACTAAAGAGAGACTCACTTGCAAGATTGTTGTACAAGCCTGAAGATATGTATTGTTTGGAGTATTTTATTCTTTGAAATAGTTGAAATTTTCTCTCCTAGGTGGTGGCGTCCAGTCCCTTTGTGAGACCTCTTGTAAAGAAGAATGGTACGAATGCTGGCAAAGGTGAAATCAAGGTGAGGTTATGTCCTGCACAGAGTAATGGTGATGCATCATTGGGGCTACAGTGGCCAAACCCGAGTTTGTTATTTACTGTTGTTGAGGTTGTGACCTATTGTTGTTGTGCATGATTGCCTTCACATGAATAAGCCAAGCAACATCAGCCATGGCAAGACTTAAACAAATATGGATTAACAACAACATCACTACAGCAACAAAGATCAAACTGTTTAAGAGCCTAGTGGTGACCATACTTATGACGTGAAAGCTGGACTTTAAATGCAGAAACTCAGAGGAGGCTGCAAGCTTTTGAGATGATATTATGCTTACGAAGAATCTTGAAAATATCATATAGAGAACACAAAAGTTAGACCAACAAATTTGTAAGAAACACCATCAACAAGTTGGCTGGACCTCAACAACCAGTCCTAAATATAATCAAACAAGAAAGCTACAGTGGTATGGACACACCACAACATCATCGCCAAAGAAATACTCCAGTGCACCGTGAGAGGGGGAGAAAAATGGGAGACCAAAAAAGATGTGGCTCAACAACAACACAGAATGGACTGAGTTGCTGCTCAAAGATCTATAGGCAGCACGAGATAGGGACCGGCAGGGGAAGACAACTCATCTAGACGTGCACCCAAATGATGGTCTCGGTCAAGGGTTGAGTGAGAGTGAGGTCTGCCTTACAAGTTGTGTTAATTTTCACCTTGTTCATTTAACTGAAGTTGAACTGAACTGTAGTGCATTTTTTCTCTGATTATATTGATGTAGAATTGTTCCTGCTAACTGTATAAGTTTAAGATTATAGCTTTAAAAAAATAATTTGATATTCAAAGATCAGATGTATTGCAGGTGCGAGCAGAAGAAATTGGAAACCTGAATGATTCACTGCAAATGTCTTTTAAAGCTCAGAATCTTGACAAAAAGGTAAGAAAGAATGTCACATCTGTCGAACACAGTTAAGGGTAGCCACTACCCGAAAATGGCCATAGGCCATATCTCTGTTAATACTGAACGTATCTTATCAACATTTGGAGTACTGATTAGTTAAATGAATAGTATTTGATATGTGGAATATGGGCTCAGTTGCTTGTGTATTACCATGGCAATGAACGTTTTTAGTGTGACAGAGGGGCATGCATCCTTGAAAATTATTCTGAGGTAACAACTGTGTGTATGATCATGTAGTTTCAAGAATCATCAGTTAGAATACTCCTTTGTGCAATAAGGTGGTTTTGGGCAAAGAAATCTGACTGCAATGACTTTTGCGAGATGGGACTTTATGTTTGAGCATTTTTCAAAGCGTCTTGAAAAATGCTAATACCTGAACAACAATCAGTGAAGTCGGATATCCTTGCCCAAAACCACCTTATTGCACAAAGGAGTATTCTAGCTGATGATTCTTGACAGTTGCGTGATCACACGTACAGTTGTTAGCTCAGAATAATTTTCAAGGATGTGAAAATCAGTCTCACTAGAAACATTCATTGCCATGACAATACACAAGCAAATGAGCCTATATTTCAAACTTCATATACCATTCATTTATCTAACTAATACACAAATTTTTTTAAAGATATGTTCAGTATTAATAGAGATATAGCATATTGATTATATGGCCATTTTTGGGTAGTGGCTGAGCTTAATGTTATCACAATTGATTAGTATCAAACGTAATAAAAAAACCGTGGAGAATGGATATTTGATAGTTGTAGGCAAGTTTGGAAGCCAGCAGAGGTAAGAACAAATAATATAAATACCATACATTATTTACCTCGTGTTAGTGGGAGATTGTGTTTTAGATTAAATTAAATGCCCATCTCTGCATAATAAGTAGAAAGGTAAATTCTTATACAGCGCAGTATCTAGAACTGCTCTAAACACCTTACACTTTACTCCCTGGCAGACCTGTTCAATCGAACACCATCTCGACCTCTCTAGGAAGCATTCACCCATGCTGCAATTAATGTGCGAAGACTATTTGTACACAAATGTCCAACACTGTCTATAGCTAGATACTCATTCATACAGCTGAGTGAACTGGAGCAAGGTAGACTGAACAAACTTGCCCAAGGTTCGATACCACAACACAGGATTTGAACCTTAGTACTCTCGGTGCCATGAACATTGCACTACATTCAGGATGTGATGCTGGTAGATGAGGATCTGTTGCCATGATATGGTGCCATGATCATTGCACTACACTCATGATGTGATGCTGGTAGATGAGGATCTGGTGCCATGTCCATTGCACTGCACTCGTGATGTGATGCTGGTAGATGAGGATCTGGTGCCACGATCTGGTGCCATGTCCATTGCACTGCACTCGTGATGTGATGCTGGTAGATGAGGATCTGGTGCCATGATCTGGTGTCATGATCATTGCACTATACTCGTGATGTGATGCTGGTAGATGAGGATCTGGTGCCATGTCCATTGCACTGCACTCGAGATGTGATGCTGGTAGATGAGGATCTGGTGCCATGATCTGGGCACATGATCCTTGCACTGCAGTCATGATGTGATGCTGGTAGATGAGGATCTGGTGCCATGTCCATTGCACTGCACTCGTGATGTGATGCTGGTAGATGAGGATCTGGTGCCATGTCCATTTCACTGCACTCGTGATGTAATGCTGGTAGATGAGGATCTGGGGACATGATCCTTGCACTGCAATCATGATGTGATGCTGGTAGATGAGGATCTTGTGTCATGATCCTTGCAGTAGTCATGATGTGATGGTGATAGATGAGGATCTGGTACCATGATCCTTGAACTGCACTCATGAGGGGGAGTGTGTGTGGACAAGGGAAGTACTTCATGGCTGTATAATTAATCAATTTTAGGGCATATTTACTTATTTTGGAACATTGTCTAGGTGAAATGATGGTTAGGCAGTATAGCTGGATTCAAAACAAGTTTTTGAAACCATCAAAACAACAGACTGAAATTATTAAAAATGAAAAAAATGCATGAATTCTACAGCCAAATGCCTTCCTCAGAAATAACACACAAATTTAGGTTGAATCAATTTCTTATAATCATTTATTGTTTCAGGATTTTCTTAGTAAGTCTGACCCCTACCTGGAATTCAGTAGACAGACCGCAGACGGTGAATGGCTGAAAGTGCATCGGACTGAGGTATAACTAGTAGGAATATTAGTGAAACATCCACATTATTCGCTCAATTTTCCAAATGATCAAAGTGTTACCATTGACCAACACTGTGCTAAGTGTACGCTATTTCATAAGTATTGAAATGTCCAATAAGCAACCATCTTATTTGCATTCATTGCTTACTCCTGTAAGAAAACCTATCCAGCTTCGATCATCTAGTTCTAACCTACTTTTTGTTCCTAGAGTCAACACTAACATTGGAACTAGGGCTTTTTCTGTTGCTGCACCAACTCTTTGGAATATGCTCCCTCTTAGTGTTAGATCAGTTGAAAATAAAAAAAAAATCTGTCGTCATTTAAAAACGCATTTTTACAACCTTGCTTATCCACCGTAGGTCCCTAGCGCCTTGACCCATCTGTTGACAACTGGAAAACTACTTATGGATTTTGAGATTGACCAATCCTTTTTTCTTTTGATGCGCCTCTGAGCTTGGTTTCCAAAGATTTAGGCGCAATAAAAGTTATCTTATTATTATCTCTGAATGGAACAACTTGGGATATGCCACACTTGATAACAATTGATTGTAGACTGGTAGGACAGTTTTGGCCCATAATAACACCGACATAGTAAAGATGACAATTGACTGGAGACAGGTAGGACTGTTTTTGTGTTGTGATGACACAGACTTGGTAAAGATGACAATTAACTGGAGACAGGTAGAACAGTTTTTGTGTGATAAAAACTCAAGGGTTAGGCAAAGGCGGAGGCATTGGTGTGCAAATCAATGACCAGGTATTCTGCCATGTTTTAACCATGTCTAAGCTTAATAGCATAATAAGTGATGTGCACACAATGTAATGTTTAATTATTTTTAGTTGCTGCTTTTATTGCATGTTTTTGTATAATGCAGTTGTCTGTTTGACCCCAAAATAAATGGACTTGGTAAAGATGCATTAAAGACAATGGCATGTTTCAGTAATCATTCTTATCCTTTATGTTGCTAGACATATTAGTTACTTGTATTTTGTTACATCGTTGTGTGCATGTGGAGTTGACTAATATGACCTTCTCATAGAGATCTGTGGTTGTTTAGTTGTGTCTATGGTGTTATCCGTTATAAAATATAGTAGAAGTGCAGGTTATATCCAGCAGTTCTGACACTTAGATTACTGCACCTGCAAATATTATGTTGTTTTGTTGACACAAGATGTTATGATTTGCAGGTAGTAAAGAACAACTTGAATCCGCAGTGGAAGACATTTGATATAAAGATACAGAAGTTATGTGCTGGAAATTACGATGTTCTTATCAAGGTAATTTTGAATAAATTATGTTAATTTCCATATTACATGCTGGCATGCACTCGGTCAAGCATGCATGTAAATACACTTTAAAAAATATACTTAATGTACATGCCAGTCTCTAAGTTCAAGCACTTCTGTTTTATTATGTTGTATTACTTCATCTTAATACAATGAGAACTCTTCATCAGCGGTCTCCTAGTTTTTGAGGATGACATCCATTGTCATGGTCTTTGTTCATAATGAGAACTCTGCAGGAAACTAATCAACGACTAAGGTGACCCTTCAATGGTTTGTAGTCCCGTCAACTATTCAGTCGTTTGCTCTACGACTACATAAGTATTGGGAAGAACCATCTGTATATAATCACGTGGTCACCTCTTGAACAGCATTAGACAATTTTAAAAACCAAGATAAAAAAAAAATGTTAGGGTTAGAACCATGTTTTTTAACCATGATCAAAGGAACACGTATTATTGTTAAACTCACGTTTATCTTTGTGATTGTTCTTCCAGGTAGATTGCTATGACTATGATGACGATGGCTCTCATGACTTCATTGGAACATTCACAGCACCGTGTAAGGAATTCCTCTCTGCAGTTGATAGACAAGTAAGTCGTTTTGGTTCAGTGCACATTGCCTTATTGTTTGGTTCCTTCTGCTGCTGCCTTGCATGCAAATCAATAATTATGTTTTGTTGATGCTACTGGAACTGGATTTTGTGACAGTTTGTCCAATAGCTCATAAATACTCATGTAAAAGCTACAATTGGCACATGTGATCATTTTGCAACGTCTGGTTCATAAAGGTTGTACCAGGGGTTTACTTGGAAGGTTGTGTTCAAGGGTCTTCGGGACCCCAGCCTTCTTTTGAGGGGGTCCCAAGCCTGTAGCGAGGGTCCCACATATTGATATTTTTTAATTGTAAGTATTGTTTTCTAAATATCACAACTTAAACAATCCATGTCAATCCGGTTAGTATTATTATCTGTTTGATACCAACAAGAACAGGGAGGACCAGGGTCGGACTTCGTGGGTCATTTTCACATGGCATGGTGGCCATCTTGGATTTAAAATGGTGTGAGCCCCATTTGGAAACTACTTGTCATAGATGTCCCAAAATTGGTGTGCACATACCTTGTAATAACCCTAAAAGCATGTACAGATTGTTTTTTCAATATTTGTTAAAACAATTTTTTTTGAATTTTTAAAGATTTTATTAAGAAAAACGTTAGCCTGAATTGATGGCACATATTATAAAAAACGATAACATTAAAAAAAAACTGGTCTGTTGACACTGAAAAGGATACTATAAAGGTAATGTGTGAGAAGTTTCAAGTCATTATGTTGAGAAATAACCAAATGAGGCTCATTTGAAGATAACAACGGGAATAATAAATACGTTTTAGAGAAAATCATGATCAAAGTTTATATACGTTGGGCTGTAGAATTCCACCTCTAAAAAATTGTCCAGATGGATGAAACCTTGTACATTTGAGCTTTCAACTGCCTTCTAATAGATGACACAAAGGTAAAACCATTATATTACATAGAAACTACAACACTAAGCAGTTCATGTGAATCTGGAAAAAAACTAGAGAAAAACGTCTTCAGAAATTTGACAAATTTATTGTACACATGTGTATAATAAATGCAGAATGTGTAGACATGACGTGGGAACGAAATTCATATTGGAGGGGGGCTAATGGAGCTTCAGCACCACTGGAAAATTTTCGCCGCTGCATATCGTCACATCCGTGTTCCCACACCTTGTGGCTGTCTCGGTTGACTCAACTGTGACATCGGAAAACGGGGGGGGGGTGCAGTTGGAAATTGTTCGCAGCTGCGCTGCTGTAACATCAGCTTCTCCAGTGTCTCAGCTCTGAACTCAGGACATCCGAACTAACATAGGGGGCAGTGCTATTACAAAATTTTTTATTTACCTTCTCTCCGCTTTCTCCGCTGAAATGATTACATCCAAAGGTGGGGGGATGGGGGAGGGGTGCTTTCAAAATAATTTGTCCACCACACCGCCTATTACTAGGGGGGGCAGAATACAATGTCTACCCTCCAATTGCACACACCTTTCACAGTCAACAAAAATACACGTTAATCGTTTCATAAAATTTACATTTCCACCTGCTATTGACGCTCGCCACAAAAACAAACCAAAGTATAGAGTTTGTTATATCTTTTGTATTGTTATTATTATCTATACAAATCACAGCATTGTCTGGGTTGATAGGGAGTCGGGTATTATGCCCTAAAGCTTTTTATTAACATGGCTTTTCTGAGACGTAGCTCCTGGAGTTGTCCCAAGTTAAAATTCTAATATCTCTGTCATTTTATTAATATCTTTTAACCAACATCTTGTGTCTACTAGTTTAGACTTGTTCTGACTGTTCTGTTAACACAGACTGCATGCAATTTGGATAATATAATTATTGCTTTTATTTTCTTATTATTTAGTGATATTTTGGCTTAAACAATAAATAATTAATTTGTTTTCTTGTTAATGATTACCCATGGCTAAGCATTTGTATTTATGTATTTGCTCTATTAATTTCTACTGAGTATGATAATAGTCTGACATAATTATGCCACCATTATTCTTATTGGGTGTTTTCTGCTTGTCCTGCTCTGTTGCTGTAAGGATAAAGTTTTTATGCAAATCATTGACGTCTAATAATTTTAATATGCTTTTACTAATCACACTAGAATACACCATTCTATGTCAGTTTTGCCTGCCATGTCTTCATGTTTGTTATAATAGAAAGTTACTGCCAATCCCCTGCTCTACGCCAACATTGAACTTAGCAATAGTTCTATTACTAGCAAATGTAAGTCTGAATCCTGGGCCAGCTGTTAGACGAAACATTCGGGTGGCCACTACAAATGTTCGATCTGTTCGAGATAAGACAGCTTCACTTGATGATTTATTAATTTCAAAGAAAATAGTAATTCTTGCTGTAACTGGGACCTGGCTCAGACCACGTGATGCAGCAACGTTTCTATAACTCCATTAGAGTCAAAACACAATGTGTCTTACAGAGCCATTCACAGGATTGGCATTACATCTTTAAAGGCTCATATCCTTAAATCTGACCTTATCGTAGATCATAAAGAACATTTATCCGACTTATATAAACAGTACTGTCAAATACTTGATGCGTTACTTAACAAACATGCACCTATGAAATCCAAATGTATTTCAGAAAGGCCACCGGCTCCATGGATTACTTCCGAAATTATACTATCTGAAAGGTGTCGTTGTTATTTAGAGCGTGTATGGCACAAATCACGCTCACCTTTAGACAAGTCGCGCTATTCTAAGCAATGTCACCTCTGTAACAGACAAATGGCCAAAGCTAAATCAGATTATTATACAAATATGGTCATAAATAAATCAGATAATCTGCGTCAGTTACGGAACTGCATCAGTAACATTCTACACAGACGGCCTACTCCATCGCTACCTGATCATATATCAATAAGTCTCTATCAGTTTATGTGACACATTCTCTAGTCACTTTAAGAATAAAATCGGTATCATTCGTTCTGCTTTTCCAGGTTATACTTTAAGTAATGTCAGTGTGGACTTTCCACAAGTAAATTCTCTACTTGTATCATTTCAACCTGCAACAGTTGATGAAGTTAGGAAAATAATTATGTTCTCCCCAAATAAGTCTTGTGAACTTGAATGATCCATTTCCAACAATACTGCTAAAAGCATGTCTCGATACACTAATTGCAGACCACTATCTTGTCTACTGTGTCACCTCTTATAAGTCCCATGCACCTACACAGACTCCGAGAAATTTCAAAAACTTTGATAAAGATGACTTTTGTAATGAATTATACATGTGTGACTGGAGTTCTGTTGAGCAGTTTGAGGACGTGGGTGAGGCTTACAAGAGATTTAAGGATCCCTACACATGTATGTGACAAACACTGCCCATTTGTCACTAGACGAGTCAGGAAATCCTTTCTTCCATGGTTAACTGAGGAAATTAAAGGTGATATTAAAATGAAACATTATTTAAAAAAAGCACATTCTAAAGAATTATAAATATTTTGGCAAATGTATAGGCACTTCAGGAATGTTGTTTCAAATTCTCTCAAGACAGCAAAGCAGGACTACTACACTAGTTTAATTCTGGAAAATAAGAAGAAACCAAAATTAATGTGGAAATATCTAAAAGATATCGAACTCCTGCCAGGAAAATCCAAGTTCAGCCCCAAAGGTGTACTCATTGAAGGTCAAATAATTACTGATCCCAAATGTAAGGCCAATGCATTCAACAAGTATTTTACATCCATTGGTCAAGAATTGGCAAGTAGGCTTCATTCACTCCACCTAAATCACCCAAAATACTTGCTTTTACTTTCCCTACTGTCACACTTGATTTTATTGAACAACTAAGGAATATACCCAAAAATAAATCTGTTGGTCTGGACAGACTACGCGTAGCAGCACCAGTCATATCACAACCACGCGCTTTCATTCTAAATCTCGTTGAAATCTGGCAAGTTTACCACAGAATGGAAGCATGCAAAGGTACTACCACTTTACAAATCAGGTCCACCAATGGAAACTAAGACTACAGACCGAACTCAATTCTACCCCTTTTGTCTAAACTACTTGAACGTTTTGTTCATAGTTCTTTTACAGATTATTTGGAAGAACATAAACTTCTCACGAATACCCAATCAGGTTTCAGAAGATTGCACTCCACTGTGACTTCACTGCTAAATGTTACAAATCGATGGTTAAAAGACATCGACACTGTGAACACTGATATTCTGCTGGCCAAACTTATTAAAGGATTTGGGGTTACACACACACAGAACATAAGTGGTTCTGGGACTACCTCACTGGTAGATCACAGTCAGTTTCGGTGGATGGCCATCTGTCTGATCCTTTGGCTGTCAATATTGGGGTGCCCCAAGGGTCAATCTTGGGCCCCCTGCTGTTTCTGCTATATGTAAATGATATGCCTACAGTCATCGAATTCTGCAATATAAACAAACTTAGTATTAATGTACAGAAATGTCAATTTTTGCTAATTGGCACTCATCAGTCCATTGCCAAGATGGCTGATGTTAGAATTCATATCAACAACAAACCACTTAAACATGTATCAGTAGCCAAGTACTTCGGTGTGTATATCGACTCAAACCTAAAATGGGATGACCACATTAACAGCACGATTCCTAGAATTTCATCCGAAACAGGAATCCCATGATCTCTTTGTAAAATAGTACCAATTGACATTCCTAAGCAATTATATAATGCAATAGTTCAACCACACTTCGATTATGGAGATATAATCTATGATTCAGCCTCAGCAGCAACCAAAACTAGATTACAGAAACCTCAGACTAGAGCTGCTAGACTCATATCTGGGTCTAGTCCTAGGCAAAATAGAAACACTGTTTAAAACACCAGGCTCGTTATCACTACAGCAAAGAAGGGATTTTAATAAATGTATTCTTATGTACAAGTGTGTAAATGGTCTAGCACCACAATATTTGTGTGATACGTTTACATCAAATAGTCATTCTTACAATACCAGAAATGCCTCTCAGACGAAACCACCCAAAGCCAGAACTGCCTGCTATCAACGCCGTTTGAATGTGACCGGTTTGAAATTATGGAATAAACTACCAATCGAAATCCAAAACAGCCATTCTGTTCCAACCTTCAAATAGACCTTATGCAAATATCCGAGTGTCACACCACCATTTTTAATATACTTTGTTTTTATCTGTTTCATGTATGTTATGACTACTTTATCTTTTTTATTTCACACATTCTATTTATTATTATTCATTTATTTATTGTAATCTCTTTTAACTTGTATCCTTTATACATATATCAACATGATGTTGTATGATTGATGTAAATGGTGTATGAATGGCTCGGCCATCGAAAATAGTGGAAACTAAGTATGTGACCGAGTGGAAATAAAATTGCCAATCGATCAATTGGACCTATAACAAATATTATAAATGCATCACTTTGCTCTGGCTGTTTTCGTGATGATTTCAAATACGTCCAGGTCACTCCACTTCTTAAGAAGTCATCTCTGCCTAAACAAGACCTAAACAGTTATAAACCTATTTCTAACCTCAGCTTTATTTCCAAAATACAAGAAAAGGTTGTGGCGAGTTGTCTAAGTATTAGCACAAATGCCTTGACTAATGTGTCACAACCAGCATATAGAGTTTCATTCAACATAGCCTGCCCTCTTAATTAAAGGTTCACAATGACATTAACTTGAACACGAATAGTGGGAAAGTGACTGCACTTACCGTACTAGATCTCTCTGCTGCTTTTGACACGATTGATCACAACATTCTCATTGAACTCTTTTTAAAATTGTACGGCATATCTGGACAGCTCTAAGCTATTTTTCTTCACTACTTTTCGGCTGCACTGCCAACTTTAGTTGATGCTCCCCAGGGTTCTGTTCTTGGGCCTTTGCTTTTTACTCTACACCACGCCACTAAGCTCTGTTATACAAAGACATAACTTGGATCATCATCTTTATGCTGATGATACTCAGATCTACATTTCATTGGTTACCCCGGATACAAATCACTCCCTTAGCCAACTTAGTGATTGCCTCCAAGATATCTTCCACTGGATGACTGACAGCAAATTGAAATTAAATGCAAATAAAACTGAATTGATCATTATTGGTACTCCAATACAGCATAGTAAACTTGATGTTTTTTCCCTACGTGTATTTTGAATCTGCATATCACGCCAGCAACCTCGGTGCGGAACACATATCTCAAACGTGTCGCTGCTGTTTTGATCATATTCGTGATCTTCGCTGTATTCGCTGGCATGTGTAATTTTCTGTTGCTAAAACTATTGCAACAGTGCTTGTTAGCAGCAAACTTGAATATTGCAATTCCCTCCTTTATAATATCGCTAGCAAGGATAACAAAACTTCAACGTGTCCAAAATTGTTTGGCAAAGGTAGTTACAAGATCTCGTTTCACTCGCTCTGTACCACTTTTGAAGTCTGTATTGGCTTCCTGTATGATATCGTATAATATTTAAGATCTGTACCATTACATACCAGGCACTGTCCAGTAAGCAACCATCTTATTTGCATTCAATGCTTACTCCTGTAAGAAATCCTGTCCGGCTACTTTTTGTTCCTAGAGTCAACACTAACATTGGATCTAGGGCTTTTTCTGTTGCTGCACCAACTCTTTGGAATGTGCTCTCTCTTAGTGTTAGATCAGTTGAAAATATTAAAGGTCTGATGTCAGTCGCTGTGCTGGAATTGTGGAGCTACTCTGACCGTGGAGTGCTGGACCGTCTTTGGGTGATGCATCAGGCGGTCACTGATACCATGGATCACCACATTGCCATAGTCTATTCTTGGCGTCACGAGCGAGTGTACTAGAGTTTTACACGTCATAGTTGTGAGGTTTGCGCATATTTTGGCGATGCGGAACAGTTGGAAATACGTGCCACGCGATGATCGAGTGTATTGAAAGCAGATATAATTTTATTTATTAATACAATTATTGTATATTTATTTATTATTATATATTTTTTATTTAAAATAATTATCCACAATATCATCCCATAATTGTTGTATGTAATGTGTATTATATTACAGCTTTAGATCATGATTGTTTAGCACAGTTTTATTTTAGCAACTTTATAGACGTTTTATGTTATTACTCACATTTTAGTATCTCTATTAATTATTACATAAGTACTAGTATTTTAGAAACATTGTCAACACCATTGAACAGAGTTGTAGTCTGGAAATTAATGTCTAAATAAAGTTGTTATTATTATTATATTAAAATTCTGTCGTCATTAAACAAAAATATATTTACAACCGTGCTTATCCAGCATAGCTCCCTAGCGCCCTGACCCATCTGTTGACAACTGGAATACTGCTTATGGATTTTGAGATTGACCAATCCTTTTGTCTTGATGCGCCTCTGAGCTTGGTTTCCAAGTATTTAGGCGCAATAGAAGTTATCTTATTATTATTAAAGTTCAACCGAAGTACAGCTGAAGTTCAACCGAAGTACAGGCACGGATGACGTCGATGGCATGGCATGCACCAGTCAGACAGTGGCCTAGTGTCGATCATGTTATCCGTGCATGTCTTGGGCCACTGGACGATCTTTAGCAGAGTGACGCAGAAGGACCTGATAAACCTGATGCAGACGCCAAACGCTAGCAAGAACATGTAGAGCCAGGAGATGAGGAAGGCTATGTGGATGAGGATGAGGAAGGCTATGTGGATGAGGAACCAGAGGATTGGCCACAGGGTGCCGAGACATGGACATCCTCTACCGCTGTTTTCGCCCTGTCCCTCTCCTTGGCCCATTGCGAGAACTGTATTAGCGGTTGTTATCGCTTCTCTGCTGCAATATATATGTATTATTTTATATATTTTGTTACAGTATTTGGGGCTAGATCGCTCTGCATTGATGTCAATAATATATCTTACGGAAGAAAGGTGATCAGGTTTTTGTTAAAACAACAAAAATTATTGGACGCACGGGCTCATGCAGATGTATAACCATAGACATAGTATAGGTACGTGGATATCTGTCGATCAGTGTCCGCCATCTTTGTTCCAAATACGTGCTTCCGGGGTCTCACTTGGTGTTGAGGGCATCCCCACAAAGAGCGCTCTGTGACTGGCTGTTGGAACAGAAAATCCCAGTGATTCACTGGATATGACGTAGTTGGGATATTCCTTGACTGCCGCGTTTTTGATTTGTTCAAATCCGACAATTATTTAGCCTTGGACGCTTTTCCGAAAACCAGTCCCCATTTCAACACAAAATAAAACTGTTATAAACTCTTTAGGCGGTAATGAAAGGTATATAGACATAAAATATAGGTTTTTATCTCATAACTGGCGAAGTTTTAAAACGATCTTATGTTGCGAAATGGTTTGTCAGCTTGCGGAATCTTGAGATGCAGCAGCGTCGATGCGTCATGGCAAATGAAAATGTTTGCACCATCTCTGCTGATTTAAACATGTTTATATTGTAGAAATCATATATTTTATGTTTTGTGCAGCTGTAGTTATGATTTAGGACATTAGAAATATGTGTTTCATTGCCAGATGATTTACCATAAAGCAGATGATTGTGGATTTTATGACCGGTTCGTTTCGTCGCTAAAATACGCATTCAGGTCATGTGACCAATTTCTCTCAATCTGATTGGCTTTGGTTCAATGTTTACAAACAAATCACCTGCTCTTAAGGGTGTGATGCAGAGGAAGTGTTTTTACTTTCAGGAAAGGGAATTATTTTGCATTTCAGGTGGAATTTCATTTAAGCCAAACTTATTAGCTCTGCATATCTATTGAATTGTTATATATTTCTGAAAAATATTGTTTCGTTTTCATGATGTATAGATGCCTCCAAAGAAGAAGTTCTGTGGAGGGCCACCTGGTAGTAGTACCCATGTTGGTATTGAAAAAGCAGCATATTCTGGATAATTTCTCAACTCTTCCAAAGGTTGATGATCTTTATAATGAACACATACTATACTTGTATATTACCCCGGGGGTGTGTAGCAGAGCCAAGACAGAGAGACAATTGCGAGCACATTTTCCATCAATCTATGCTGAACAAGGCTCAGATACCTTAAATAATGCAATTCAGAGAACTGTATCACAAATTATAGACAATAAGTTCAAAAAACTTAGTGATTCAAATGAATTAATCACATTTTCGTCCATATGCAATCAGAAGTTTGACTTGCATGTTGACATTTCTCAGGAAATCCAACCATCCATACTAGCACTGAACAGCCCACTGCTCATCGTTGTCATCAAATACTCTGCTCATTCAAAACAACTAAGCAAGAACAGCTATTTAGCTTTGAAAGGTAAAAACAACTGCATTTTGTATATTACTGATTCATTTTTAGGATAGTTTCTATAATTTCAGGTGTGGACTGGGAAGAACTTTGGAAACAACACCTCAAAAGCAGCACTGTTATTGGATTTCTTTCAGATTTTAGCTATGAAAGTGACTAACTTAACCCTGGACGGCTGTAATTAATACTATTAACACTAATTAATTAATACTTGTATCTTATATTGCAGTTTTGATTAGATCTTTTGAAAGAACTAATTACCCTATATCTTCATTCCAAATTTTATTGAGATATCTTTGTTATTAAGGAAGTTACATGCTTTTTTGAGGAAAAAGTTACATTTTCGGTCACACAGCTGTAATGCAAATGTATGTATTTAGTAGGACTAAAACAAAGGCCGATTCCTGAAACAAAAAACCAATAACTCCATTAATATTCAACATAATTAAGTGATTTTGGTATCATTGTTTGTCTTTTAAAGCTCTTTTCATCAGTGTTGTTTGTTTAGACATTGGTCAAGCTTGAAATTTTTGTCCACATACCTACATAGTACAGTATTATTAATAATGATTTATTATAGTATACATAATAACGATTGATTAAGATAAGACTGCGCCCAGTTTGATCGACCTACCAGGAGCCACACGTTCCTATCGAACGAATACCAAGTGATTACGAAGCGATGCAACAGCGAGATGTATCTATGTGATTATGACCACAAGTCAAGCCCAGCGACCACAACGCTACTGGCGGCTAATTGACGTATAAACATACACTCCTGTTGGTTGCGGCCGGAACTGCTGTCACTGTCTGGCGGAATCATGCGAAACTTCGAAAATGGTCGTAATTACTGTATTCTTTTGATGTAGCATTGTATGAACAACGCCTCTCCTGCCACATATCTGTTAGTTGCTCGTCCAGGTCAAGATGCTAAGTGGTGCTTGCAACATGCGTCATTTTCTTCGTTGTTTTAAGGGACAGTCCCATGACTGAGTCATGACATGACTGATTAACGCTTCGGCCCGTTCGGGTGCAGTGTTCGGGTGCGATAGGTTCCGGGTTCATATCCCGAATGAGCCCGTCTTTTATTTGTACTAATTCTTGTTCTGCTTACTTGTTTTTTAATAACGGATATCATTTTATTTCTATTCCGTTTGTGAGTATCGAAAAACAATCGCCTCAAAATAATTAACTATGGCGTAGCCTCTCTGTAGCCTAGGTCCTATATGTGCCATAAACGTCACGACACGATTATTTGTTTGCGACTATTTCTTTTTAATATGAAACGTGTTTGATATTCTTCGACGCAATCAATACTGGATAAGGACTGCACTCAATACAAGCGCAGCTCAATGTATTTATCTTTTTGTGCGAAACTTATTATAGATTTGTTTAATCTTTTAGCCAGATTTGAGTACGATGTTCTAAGGGTATCATGTATACGAAACAAGCGTAAATTTAGAGTAGTCAGTCACCAAATAAAGTTATACAAATGCATTGCATAACCACTGGCGCTTTCATGAAGTTAAGTCTTAAGATTTCCCATGTTCATTAGTATCTTTACTAGATCACTCCCTTAAGTTTAGACATATTAATGCAAAATATTTGCCGTGACGTAGATGACTCATCGGGACGTAGACGACACGCCGTGACGTAGATGACACTTCCACGCTGATGATACAAGTGCTAAATCAAGTGTTTGTGTTCAATATTTTATTACACTCACATCATGGTGTGACTTGGCAATAAAACAAATAAAACACGATTGAAATGTAACTAGGTTGTATGCGTTCGAAAGAGGAGAAAATGGCATCAGTTGAGAATAATTAGTCATGATCATCGGAACGAGGATGGCGTCGGCCAAGGATCGGCCTTTTGTGACCCAATGACCTGATTCTTTATCTGCAGCTGTTTGTGCAGTGGGGGCATAAGGTTTCGGACGAAAATGAGGTTTGTAGTTTTTTGTCCCTCTCCTTTTCCTTAATTCGCCGCCGCTTAATTATTTCCCTCATTAAGTAAGCAATTTGGTTTAAAATAGGCCATCGCCTGAAGGATTCTGCTGGGCCAAAGTGGACGGTTGTCCAAACTAATAAAACTGCATGGTTGTATGTAGAAACCAGTTCGGACATGTTCACAGAATAAGCTTGTATAATATCCGTATATTAATCTCGAAATGCAAGTGTAAGTATAATAGAGATAGTCTTGCAATTGATATAAGTTGCTACTCTGAGAATGTTCAAAACGACAACCGTTTAAGGGAACACTTTACCCGAAAAATTACTTTTATTAATTCTGTACCAATCAAGTTGAAATTTGCACAGTTTGTCAATATAGGTATACATGATACTCCAGATTTTTTTCAGATTTTTTCTGTGATGCGTTACCATGGAAACGGCAGCCATATTGGATTTTGATGTGTACTTATAAATAGCATATCTTGATAATGGGCAGGCCAAATTCAATAAAAAATTGATGAGCATGTACTTAATGTACAATGCCACGGTTCTACAAGCTGTAGTTTATTATTTAAAATAAATTATACAAGCGCAAATCCAATATCACGGAAACAAAACAAATTTCTTTTATCACAAAAGAAACATGAAGCATCGTTCGCCGTATTCGAACATCATAATATTATGCTTGGGAAATATATTCATGTCACACCACTTCTTAAGAAGTCATCTCTGCCTAAACAAGACCTAAACAGTTATATACCTATTTCTAATCTCAGCTTAATTTCCAAAATACTAGAAAAGGTTGTAGCAAGTCGTCTAAGGTCTCACATTAGCACAAATGTCTTAACTAATGTGTCACAATCAGCATATAGGCAGTTTCATTAAACAGAGACTGCCCTCTTAAAGGTTCATAATGACATTAACTTGAACATTAATAATGGTAAAGTGACTGCACTTACCTTACTAGATCTCTCTGCCGTGTTTGACACGATTGATCACAGCATTCTCATTGAACGCCTATTAAAGTGGTACGGCATATCTGGCACAGCTCTAAGCTGGTTTTCTTCGTATCTAACTGATAGATACCAAACTATAAAGATTGGGAACTGCTTTTCAGCTGCACTGCCGTCTTTATTTGGTGTTCCCCAGGGTTCTGTTCTTGGGCCTTTGCTTTTTACTCTACACCACGCCACTAAGCTATGTTATACAAAGACATAACTTAGATCATCATCTTTATGCTGATGATACTCAGATCTACATTTCGTTGGCTACCCCGGATACAAATCGTTCCCTTAACCAACTTAGTGATTGCCTTCAAGATATCTTCCACTGGATGACTGACAGCAAGTTGAAATTAAATGCAAATAAAACTCGGTGCGGAATCTAGGAGTGATCTTTGATAGTAACTTCAATTTCCGACAACACATATCTCAAACATGTCGCTGCTGTTTTTATCATATTCGTGATCTTCGCCGTATTCGTCGGTATATGTCATTTTCTGTTGCTAAGACTATTGCAACAGCGCTTGTTAGCAGCAGACTTGACTATTGCAATTCCCTCCTTTATAATATCGCTAGCAAGGATATCACAAAACTTCAGCGTGTCCAAAATTGTCTAGCAAGAGTAGTTACAAGATCCCGTTTTTCTCGCTCTGTACCACTTTTGAAGTCTGCATTGGCTTCCTGTACGATATCGTATAATATTTAAGATCTGTACCATTACATACCAGGCACTGTCCAATAAGCAACCCTCTTATTTGCATTTATTGCTTACTCCTGTAAGAAAACCTATCCAGCTTCGATCATCTAGTTCTGACCTACTTTTTGTTCCTAGAGTCAACACTAACATTGGAACTAGGGCTTTTTCTGTTGCTGTACCAACTCTTTGGAATATGCTTCCTCTTAGTGTTAGATCAGTTGAAAATATTACAATATTCCGTCGTCATTTAAAAACGTATCTTTACAACCTTGCTTACCCACCTTAGCGCCTTGACCCATCTGTTGACAACTGGAAAACTACTTATGGATTTTGAGATTGACCAACCCTTTTGTTTTGATGCGCCTCTGAGCTTGGTTTCCAAGGATTTAGGCGCAATAGAAGTTATCTTATTATTATGGGTGTATGTGCATGCGTCACTAACGTCGAAGTCAGTGGTACATTTTTCTGAAGATATTGCACATTTATTGTATACCGTATAGATGTTTATCTAGGTGATCCGTGGCCAGATAATCATTCTGTAGCGAGCGCGTTACTACACGGTATCGCCGGGCTATTTATCAGACATTAGTGCAGCGGATACGAACGCGAGTGTGACACTAAACGAACGCGCAACATTCACCCGTGGTGTCATGCATGCATCATATAACCACGTGTTTGATTTGTTATTTCCCGTGTCATGGCATAATATGAACAGTTTAAAGACAGTCGTCGTTAGCCCGTGGACCGCCAGCCATTGTCGGGTCTGCAAGACGCCTACACGACCGTAATGACTCGGCCTGCAAGCTGCAATTCGGTGACGGGCGACGACATGAGCTCGTCGAAGCGCTCGTTGTCTTGCACGTCAACATGTGTGTGTAGTTGTGTGGACGGGTGACTGTCGTGCCGGATGATTAACTCCTGTCGTCGTAGTTGGACGGGCGACTGTCGTGCCGGATGGCTACACTCTGTCGTCGAGGTTGGACATGTGACTGTTGTGCCCGGATGACTACACCCTGTCGTCGTAGTTGGACGGATGACTACACTCTGTCTTCGTAGTTGGACGTGTGACTGTCGTGTCGGATGACTACACCCTCCTGTCGTCGTATTTGGACGGGGGGACTGTCGTATCGGATGATTACACCCTGTCGTCGTAGTTGGGCGGATGACTACACTCTCTGTCGTCGTAGGTGGACGGGTGACTGTCGTGCCGAGTGATTACACGCTGTCGTCGTAGTTGGACGGATGACTATACTCTGTTGTCGTCGTAGTTGGACGGATGACTATACTCTGTTGTCGTCCTCGTCGTCCGCCATCGGGTCCCCGCAGTCGACCGGGGCGCATCGGATGAGGTTCTCTGAGAAGGTGAGCGGACACTGCGGGTGGAACACAACAGTCGTTATCTCGTACACCCGCCAACACTCCCACATTTGTTGTGAAACTCCCGGAATCCCGCAAAAGAAAAACATCTTCCGGATTGTACGCTTTTCGGTGCTGTTTTGTTTTTTGGTGAGCGTGAAGGAGGTCAATAGTACGATATCTTACGCAGTATAAGAACTTACCTTTACCTTGGCTTGCGAGGACAACGGAGCCTACCTGCATGAGTTTGAGGAGGATGTCGCACAGTTCGTGGATGGCTGGCACACACACCCCGAACGGCATGAGCACGACGTAGAAGATGGACACGAAGAGCGACACGGGCCACGCAATGACGATGATCATGAAGAGCCACAACAACCCCCAGCACTTGTTGTTCTTCCTCTTCACTGTCGTCTTGCTGACTGCGTTGCTCGTGACAGCCAACTTGCCGACGTCTTGGGTGTACACGATATCGCCGTCCATCTCGGCGACAGGACCCAGATGCCGTCAACACACTGCAGCAACTGCACAAGTTGCAGACGGACAAACATAGTAAACTAAATGTTGTCTTCCAGTAAAAAACGGCTGTAATTTTGTTTTCTTGTCACCGACTCGCGGTCGCGTTTTTAGTAAAATCCGATTACTATGTCTTGTTCAAGTTGACTATTACACTCTAGAATAAACCGAATTATGCACAGGTCGGTCTGTGTAATAATGAGTGAACGTAACATACAAACTCCTGATTCCGTGACTTCATCACCACTCTGTATCAATAAATTATACAAACAGTCAGACTGGGCAAGATTTCACAATAGAAAAGGGTATGTAGAAGACAGGCAATCACGTTTATTGTAACATATGTTCATTCCGTAAGTAGACTAGTAACTGTGATGTATGAGGACGCAGGAAACTGATCCAGAATAAGTCTCGGCATTCCTGCGCGGAGTCCAACTTACCTTACATTACCTGGTATTTCAAAGCTTCGCCGAAAAATCCTGCGTCCCGCCCGCCTAGCCACCCTTCCTTTCGATGTCTCATAGGCAAATGTATAGCGGAAACAAATACCGCATTTGACGTCACTGACTGCGGTACTACTAAGAGCAGTAGACATTTAACCGAGCCATGGCTACATGTGCCGATTTATTGTGTACACATGTGATACGTTTGTATTGCTGCAGATTGAGCATTGGTTCTTTGCAGGATCTTGTCCTGCGCTATCCCGCGGCACGTACTACGTTATCAGCGTCATGTTTGTGACGTCATTGGAGAGTTTCACGTTGTTGACCGTTCATATCAAAGACCGTATATCAATACAAGACGGTGCAGCGCGCGCTATCTACATTGTTCGAGGAAAGTACGTAAGCAGTTCGTCCGCCATTCTGGAGTTGCACCAAGCCAGATCATACTCGTGCAGAAAATGCAGTTCTTTGCATTATCATTGCTCACCATTTTCAACGATTACCTCAATATTTTAATTATATAAGAAGTGGTACAGCCTGATGATTATTCTGATGAAACACGACGAAGTTCATTTGGCTCAATAAATAATTGCAACGTTTCTACGTGATTTGTTTGCAAATTTCATTATTTTGAAAACACTTCAAAGATTACTTTAATATTTTTTATTTTATATGACGCATCACAGCTTGGTGATTATGCTGATGAAATGAGGTCCCTGAACAAATACGCTAACATCGCGCGCTGCGGTCCCGCAAGCGCATGCTCATGCCTCCCGAATGGCGGACAAAAACCTTCAGTGCAGACTGCCATTTTCTCGCTCAGTGACGCCTCCTGTCCAAATAGAGGCTCCTTGGTTCATCTAATGTTCTGGTTTAGTAGCGATCAAGGAGCCTCTACTTGATATACGGTCTTTGGTAGCGATGTTTCTGGGTGGAGGACATCTTTCTATGTAGCCCAATAAAAGCTAGTCATTAGTCCAAAGGATTCACCATCGCAGACTTGATTTATACCATGTTGCAGAAGAAACGAACGTTGTCGAACGCTTAAGCGAAGTAGGGCCCTAAATTTGCATTAATACACGATGCCTCTGGGTCTGCGTGTTGTCCCTGTTGGGATTCAGCAGGCTATGTATCAAGACCAAGAAGAAGACAGTTGGCTTAATGGTTGTCGTTTAAACAGTAGAACGTAATAAGCTTGTCATCCAAGACAAAAGGCAAACGGCAGGTAGACAATGAATCAGTTGGTTTGTTAGTTGTGTCCAACGGTTATCCGTCTACGTGTAACCGTCATGATGATATATTTGCCAAGCCTGTTTTTAAAGGGATAACTTACGTACCGCCGTAGAGGACGGCACACGGCCATACCACCGTGTACAGGACTGTAGGCGGCCATACCACCGTGTATCGGACGGAAGACGGTCATACCTCCAACTATAAGACGTCAAACGATCATACAATTGTGTAGGGGATGGTAGACGGCCGTACCGCCGTCTAGATGACGGTAGACGGCCAAGCCGCCGTGTAGTGGACAGTATACGAAGATATCGCCATGTAGAGGACTGCAGATGGACGTACCGCCATGCTGCCGTGTAGAAAACGGTAGACGATCGTACGGTCGTGTAGAAAATGGTAGACGATCGTACGGTCGTGTAGAAAATGGTAGACGATCGTACGGTCGTGTAGTGGACTGTAGACGCCTGTACGGTCGTGTAGAGGACGGTAGACGATCGTAAGGTCGTGTAGAGGACGGTAGACGGCCGTACCGTCGTGTAGGGCGATAGACGGTCGTACCGTCGTGTAGGGCAGTAAACGGTCGTACCGTCGTGTAGGACGGTACACGGTCATACCGTCGGGTAGAACGGTAAACGGTTGTACCGCTATATACGTACGGCCATGCAGAGGACGATAGACGATCATTCAATCGTGTAGAGGGAGGGAGACTCATACGGCTGTGTAGAGGACTGTGGACGGTCGCACGGCCGTGTATAGGAGGGTAGACGACGGGCATACCGCCATGTGGAGGACGGCAGACGGTCATTCCACCGTGTAGAGGACGGTAGACTGCCGTACCGTCGTCTAGAGTACGGCAGGCGGTCGTACCATCGCTTAGAGAACCGTAGACGATCGTGCAGTCGTGTTATGAACGGAAGACGGCCGTAGAGAACGGCAGACGGCCGTACCATCATGAAGAACGGCAGACGGCCGTACCATCGTGAAGAACGCCAAGCGGCCGAACCATCGCGAAGGACGGCAGGCGGCCGTACCGTCGCGAAGGACGGCAGGTGGCCGTACTGCTGTGCAGAGCATGGTAGATGGCCCTACCGTCGTGTAGTTGTCGACAAACAGTCATCACTAATAGGAGACAGTAGACGGTATGGCCGTGTATGGGACGTTAGACGGCCAACCGCCGTGTAGAAGACGGCCGTACCACCGTGTAGAGGACGGTAGATGGCTGTACTGCCATGTAGTGGACGGTAGACGGTGATATAACCGTGTTGAAGACGGTAAATGTACGGCCTTGTAGAGGATGGTAGACGATCGTACCATAGTGTTGGGGACAATAAACGGCCATACCGCCGTGTAGAGGACGGTAGATGGTTGTACTGCCGTGTAGAGGACGGTAGATGGTCTTACCACCGTGTAGAGGACGGTCGATGGTTGTACAACCGTGTAGAGGATGGTAGATGGCCGTACCGTCATGTAAAGGACGGTAGATGGTTGTATTGGTATGTAGAGGACGGTAGATGGCCGTACCGCCGTGTAGAGGACGGTAGATGGTTGTACTGCTGTGTAGAGGACAGTTGACGGCCATACCGTTGTGTCGAGGACGGTAGATGGCCGTACCGCCGTGTAGAGGACGGTAGACGGCCGTACCGCCGTGTAGTAGAGGACGGTAGACGGCCGTACCGCCGTGTAGAGGACGGTAGACGGCCGTAATGCCGTGTAGAGGACGGTAGATGGTCATACCGCCGTGTAGAGAGAGGATGATAGACGGCCATACCGCCGTGTAGAGAACGGTAGACGGCCGTATCGCCGTGTAGAGGACGGCAGGCATCGGGTGTTGGTACTCATGCTACGTAGAGGACGGCAGGCATCGGGTGTTGGTCTCATGCTATCCTATGCGTCTTTTGGGTCAGCACACTAGATGGTTCGCCAATGAAACGTTTCAAGCTACCTGAACTTATATTCACCAGGTGAGAAAGCCACCACAAAAAATTTCTTACAAGCAAATGAACAACCATCTGTGCTTTTTAACTTGATTAGTGCCCTAAAACAGTGAGTCCAAACGACTACAACTCACAACCAATCATCCAGTATGCATTCACAATTATTGATTACTCATAGAGCTCATAAAAATTAATACCTGTCCACCAAGTTGAGTAGTGTACAGAACAAGACATGTTTCCGTTGAGCCCATTGTCCAGTCACCTCATTGCCATTCCAGTTAGGCGGATTAGTACATTTTGTTACCTAGGACGGAATCAGCCACGGTGGTAATGATTAGCAGGAAGTTCACTGAATAAGTTGTGTTTTGTCCCACTTGCAATCTTGATAGTTTGTGAACCAAGTGAACATGCCAACTGTCAAAATCTACTTCCAGGGACTTGCGGTTAGTCCCACCTGCTATAGCTGTATTGCCAACAGAGGGTGTTTACAGTTTGAATGTTTTGTGGGTGCAGCATTCGAATTACGAACCATATTTCCTTCTTATAAAACACAATTTGGCAGGAAGTATAGCTTCATCATATTTATTCAAGTATTAGAAAATTTTAGATTTTTTGAAAACTGCTTATTGAACAGAAAGAATGACCAACTAACTGGCACTATCTACACCACTGTTGAAAAGAGCACTGCAGAATCATTCCCGGGATTCAGGTTGAGCCACGTTCTTGTCATCTAAATCTGTATGCTTGTGATCTGAAGAAATACAATACCGATGTGTAGGCAGTACATTTTGAGAAGTATTTTCTCTAGCAAAACATGCACACATATCTAATTTGAAATATGAGTTTTATTTCTCTAAATATGTGTTGCAATACATTTGAATATAATTGTATTTATAAGCACACCAATATATCAAGCAGTTCCACCACAGTTTATTAACGTTTTAGTATAAAACAATACACACTTTCTACAATGCGTGACCTAACTGTTTAAGAAAATAAATCTTACCAAGTTCAAATTCATCTACATTGTATTTTCTATATAACAATTTGAAAATATTTTCTAGATAACAATTTGAAAATCACACTGTCTAATTCCACTGCCGTTTTGAGGTATTTCATGGGTAGACCCTTAAAAATCAGTAATTCCATTACACTATGAAAATATGCAGTCCACTTAACTGGTAATTACTTCATAGTTTTTCATAGGACTACAAACCATTACATGTTTCCAATGCAGGCTACACTGAAGGTAATTGACAACCAAGAAATGTAATACCCTTTTGCAAACAACTTTTTCAAGGTTCTAAATACAACTGGAGTACTTGTATATTTCATTTGTAATTAAATATACCTATGAAAAACTGGTACAAAATGTGCCTGTCATAGTTAGGCTTTTCTAAAAGTCGTAGCAGTACATTAGGACTAGATAAATATATAAATATATTTATTTATACAAATATTGTATGGCTTACAATGGAGAGATTCAGGCCTTGTGAGGTAGTTATCTGTGTTCTTAAGCAATTGCACTAGAAGAGTCCAATATAGCATATATTTATAACAACAGTAAGAACCGTGACTACATGTTCCGTCTTGGCGCCATGCAGTATTCAAATGGCGACCAAAAACTGGGATTCCAACAGATTCTGCAAATCACAGTTTGTCATGGACGTCCAAACTTTCTGACAAGATGAAATAAAATCACCAGTTCAAACACTATAGTTTATATTAGCGCAACACAGACTAAGTTCCCCAAGAGTATCTCCTAACATGACAAACTAACATCGGCTCTACAAAGTCTGCAGTCGTGTTAACGCACACACACTTCTCCAGAGCGTCTGCCTGGGCAACGAACTACAACCAGACGGCCTACAGTGGCACCCCCTATGAGCAGCACGGCTTCATGTTGACCATGTTCTGAGCGAAGGTGAAGGGGAACTGGACGAGCTTGAGCAAGGCGTCACACAGGTCCTTGATGGGGGAGATGCAGGCGCCGAATGGGAGCAGGAAGATGTAGAGCCAGGCGATGAAGAAACCGACCGGCCATGCGATGAAGATGAGCCCAATGAACCAGAGGATGGCCCACATGAGCCCCGGGCACAGTCCGCCCTCTCCACGACCTTCTCCAAGTCCCTCTCCACTTCCCATGTCTCCGTCAGCGAGGAATAAACTGGAAGAAAAGGCTACGTCAGATATAACACATTTAAAGGGAACAGTCTGTCTGTTGTTATCAAATAATACAGTATAAGTGATATTTATTACAACATGCTGGCTGCCAAAATGTGACGGTTTCAGCTGAAATGAAGTGATTCGGGAGGAAACAGTTTGTTTGCTGTATGTCACATTGTCTCTTTCAAAGGCATAGCTTCAAGTGTTAGGGAGGAGACAGTTTGTTTACATGGCTGTATGTCACATTGCCTCTTTCTAAGGCATAGCTTCAAGTGTTATGGGAGGAGACAGTTTGTTTACATGGCTGTATGTCACATTGCCTCTTTCTAAGGCATAGCTTCAAGGGTTGTGGGAGGAGACAGTTTGTTTACATGGCTGTATGTCACATTGCCTCTTTCTAAGGCATAGCTTCAAGTGTTATGGGAGGAGACAGTTTGTTTACATGGCTGTATGTCACATTGCCTCTTTCTAAGGCATAGCTTTAAGTGTTATGGGAGGAGACAGTTTGTTTACATGGCTGTATGTCACATTGCCTCTTTCTAAGGCATAGCTTCAAGTGTTAGGGAGGAGACAGTTTGTTTACATGGCTGTATGTCACATTGCCTCTTTCTAAGGCATAGCTTCAAGTGTTAGGGAGGAGACAGTTTGTTTACATGGCTGTATGTCACATTGCCTCTTTCAAAGGCATAGCTTCAAGTGTTATGGGAGGAGACAGTTTGTTTACATGGCTGTATGTCACATTGCCTCTTTCTAAGGCATAGCTTCAAGTGTTATGGGAGGAGACCGTTTGTTTACATGGCTGTATGTCACATTGCCTCTTTGTAAGGCATAGCTTCAAGTGTTATGGGAGGAGACAGTTTGTTTACATGGCTGTATGTCACATTGCCTCTTTCTAAGGCATAGCTTCAAGTGTTATGGGAGGAGACAGTTTGTTTACATGGCTGTATGTCACATTGCCTCTTTCTAAGGCATAGCTTCAAGTGTTATGGGAGGAGAAAATTTGTTTACATGGCTGTATGTCACATTGCCTCAAGTGTTACGGAAGGAGACAGTTTGTTTACATGGCTGTATATCACATTGCCTCAAGTGTTTCAGGAGGAGACAGTTTGTTTACATGGCTGTATGTCACATTGCCTCAAATGTTACAGGCGGAGACAGTTTGTTTACATGGCTGTATGTCACAGTGCCTCAAGTGTTACAGGAGGAGACAGTTTGTTTACATGGCTGTATGTCACATTGCCTTAAGTGTTTCAGGAGGAGACAGTTTGTTTACATGGTTGTATGTCACATTGCCTTAAGTGTTACAGGAGGAGACAGTTTGTTTACATGGCTGTATGTCACATTGCCTCAAGTGTTACAGGAGGAGACAGTTTGTTTACAGGGCTGTATGTCACATTGCCTTAAGTGTTTCAGGAGGAGACAGTTTGTTTACATGACTGTATGTCACATTGCCTCAAGTGTTTCAGGAGGAGACAGTTTGTTTACATGGCTGTATGTCACATTGCCTCAAGTGTTACAGGAGGAGACAGTTTGTTTATATGGCTGTATATCACATTGCCTCAAGTGTTTCAGGAGGAGACAGTTTGTTTACATGACTGTATGTCACATTGCCTCAAGTGTTTCAGGAGGAGACAGTTTGTTTACATGGCTGTATGTCACATTGCCTCAAATGCTACAGGCAGCGACAGCTTGTTTATATGGCTGTATGTCACATTGCCTCAAGTGTTTCAGGAGGAGACAGTTTGTTTACATGATTGTATGTCACATTGCCTTAAGTGTTACAGGAGGAGACAGTTTGTTTACATGGCTGTATATCACATTGCCTCAAGTGTTTCAGGAGGAGACAGTTTGTTTACATGGCTGTATGTCACATTGCCTCGATTGTTACAGGAGGAGACAGTTTGTTTACATGGTTGTATGTCACATTGCCTCAAATGTTACAGGCGGAGACAGTTTGTTTACATGGCTGTATGTCACATTGCCTCAAGTGTTTCAGGAGGAGACAGTTTGTTTACATGGCTGTATATCACATTGCCTCAAGTGTTACAGGAGGAGACAGTTTGTTTACAGGGCTGTATGTCACATTGCCTCAAATGTTACAGGCGGAGACAGTTTGTTTACATGGTTGTATGTCACATTGCCTCAAGTGTTTCAGGAGGAGACAGTTTGTTTACATGGTTGTATGTCACATTGCCTCAAGTGTTACAGGAGGAGACAGTTTGTTTACATAGTTGTATGTCACATTGCCTCAAGTGTTACTGGAGGAGACAGTTTGTTTACATGGCTGTATGTCACATTGCCTCAAGTGTTACAGGAGGAGACAGTTTGTTTACATGGTTGTATGTCACATTGCCTCAAGTGTTACTGGAGGAGACAGTTTGTTTACATGGCTGTATGTCACATTGCCTCAAGTGTTACAGGAGGAGACAGTTTGTTTACATGGCTGTATGTCACATTGCCTCAAGTGTTTCAGGAGGAGACAGTTTGTTTACATGGTTGTATGTCACATTGCCTCAAATGTTACAGGCGGAGACAGTTTGTTTACATGGCTGTATGTCACATTGCCTCAAGTGTTACAGGAGGAGACAGTTTGTTTACATGGCTGTATGTCACATTGCCTCAAGTGTTTCAGGAGGAGACAGTTTGTTTACATGGCTGTATGTCACATTGCCTCAAATGTTACAGGCGGAGACAGTTTGTTTACATGGTTGTATGTCACATTGCCCCTTTCCAAAGCATTACGTCGCTTTCCATAGCCTCAAGTCCAGTTAGTAATGAGATGAATATGTGCATGTGATATGTGAGTGATAGCTCTGCCATGCTATTCAATTCAAAAATTGTTTCTGTTTCAACATATTTGGGAAGTACATAAGTTAGAGTACTTATAGTTGATACTGTAATATGTTAGAGTACTTACAGTTCATACTGTATTGTAACACGATTTTACAATAAAAATGAACAGGCAACCTTCTTTTTGCCACCCAGAGAATTATCTGCAGATGTCAAGTGGATGAGAGAACCTTTGGCTTATTGAGAGTCCAACTTTGTTATAATTGATGTATGAATCCTCCTTAGGGTACTGGTATATGTGAATTTTGTTTTTAAAATGTATCTATGCTACCAGCACCCACAAAACCAGCAGATAATCTGTTCCATGTATCTACAATCCTCTGTGAGAATGAATGCTTATAAATTTTTTTCGGCCGTAGGTCCAACACACTTACGCCATCACTCTGCATATGCCATCCGCCGTTAGCTGCCATATCTCAGAAACCGTTCAGCAACTTTTTCTCTAATTTTGCATAGACATATTTTAGGGTACTGCTACTATGCATGAAATCTGTATTTGATTGAATCATTCTAACCCCCCAGGGCCCCTGAAAGCGGTAAATTTTCAGTTTGCCTATTTTTTCAAAAACTCTTCAGTAACTGTTTCTCTGATTTTGCATAGACATTTCATGTGCTAGTGCCTTCATACACAAGAAATCTGTATTTGATTGATTCATTCTAAGGGCACCTCAGGGCCCCCAATAATGCTAAATTTTCACATTTTGCCTATTTTCTTAAAAAACTGGAGTAACTTTTTGTTTAATTTGGTATTAACATTCCAGGTGGTAGTGCCACTATACACAAGAAATCTGTAGTTGATTTCATCATTCTAAAGGTGCCTCAGGCCCCCCATGGCTGCAGGCTGCATGCCATGGTATTGGCCAGATTACTGATGTGTCATTGAGGGGGACTGGATTCTGCCTTAAAGGGCCGTTGTACTGTAGTAAACAGGCAGTTGCCGAAATAAAGTAGCCCTGTGAACTAGTACCACTGTATTGAGTATTGCCTTCATTGTTATTGTATGAGACAGCCTTACTGCGTAGCAAGTGACTATGTAACACTAATAGCAATGAATATTTTGTTATGCCATGATGAATTTTGTTTTCATGTGAATAATGACTCTCGACTTTAAAATGGACTTTTCTCCATAACTAATTCTTGACGGGTGCCCTGTTTAAATTCTTGTAACTGGTTATAGTGCAAATATTTCAGTAAATTTTTCTCTGATTTTGCAAAGACATTTCACTTTCTCACTTTAGATTAAATGTCCCGTTTTATTAATTTCCAATTTAAACAATCCTTCATGGTAACAAATGTATCTATTTGCTGCAACTTGTGAATGTAGCCATTCTAGGCACATGCGATGACAAAACCACCCTCCATATGTAATGACCAAACCACCCACCACATGTAATGACCAAACCACCCTCCATATGTAATGACCAAACCACTCGCCACATGTACTGACCAAACCACCCTCCATATGTAATGACCAAACCACCCACCATATGTAATGACCAAACCACCCACCATATGTGATGACCAAACCACCCTCCATATGTAATGACCAAACCACCCTCCATATGTAATGACCAAACCACCCTCCCAATCACCCCAAAGAAGTTGTTTCTTATGAATATACCCCCTGGACGTTCTAGGGTATGTCAGTTTATCATCACAAACAGGTGAAAATAATCCAGCCCAAACCCTTATTATAAGGTAACTTGTCCACCCTTTTCACCACACCTTTATGTGAGTGGCACCATCTAGGTGTGCATGACAGCAATTTAAGCATTGCCCCCAGGCCTATTGTATACAGCTCTAAGGTAATTTCTTATCATGTTGCCCCTAGCTGATAAACCTTGAAGATACCAGTGTTATCACCACTGACTGAAAGGACTGGTGATATTGGGGGTGTTCTTTCTCAGTAAGCCAGGTAGTCACTGCATGTGTCAAATTAAAGAGGAAATTGATATTGACTCCTTCCTGGGGTGCAGTGAATGACCCAAGTTATGGCTTGACCTCTCTAGTGGTCCTGTTTGGGGGGGGGGTGATTGCTCCACAACTATACTCGCTAGGCTCTGCTATTTAAAGGGAGGTTGTCTTTTCCATAATTATTAGCAGGAAGTCTGTTGAATCCATTGTATTAAGTCCCAATTTGGTGACGAACATGGGAACTAGCCAACTTCAAAGCAATAAGTGACAGTAGTGGACATGTACAAATTGAATGTTTTGTTGACTTTTTAGCACAAGTGTTGAATTGTGCTTATTAAATGCAATTTAATACATTTATGTTAATAAGCGAGGAATTCAAACAACTGGCATAGGTGTCTTTAAGTAAAACTAGCAAAAATGCCCGTCATCTGCCTTGGTAGTCGACAGTCTTGATAGTAGTATTTACCAAATATTAGAAAACACAGCATTGTTACATAAACACCATAACGTGCTCACAGATACACCTTGTTTGTTCAAAATGACAAAGTCGGAGAGAATGTGAAGTTCACGTCAATTAATAGGCCTGATTGTCGTGATAGTGTAGAATTGTCAAATAATACATTGCAGTGCTATTGGCATGAGGGTAGACATAACCGTTACTGTGTCAGTGTCTACTTTATGTTGCCAAGTCCATGATGCAAGGTCTGTTTTCTCAAAAGTATTTGTTGCGCACACGTGGTTCCTGCGATTGTTATGTTACATGCATATTACGTGTTACCCCATAAAAGGTGGGGATCTTGACATATGTGGGGTATTTTGAAAAGATTGAGGTCTTACATCCTATTTATTGGGTTGTAGATGAATCCCTGAAAGTTTGGTGCTCGAGGTTCAAGCCGTCTAAGAGGAAAACGTTAACCTACCTGCATACATACATAGATACATACATACATACATACATACCTACGTACATAAGCTCGATTATAATTAGATTATGTCTGCATTTTGCTAAGAGTACTATTACCAATGATGCTACAATATTTCCACAAGAAAACTGAGACACAAGTTTTAATTATCAAAGTTGTAACCAAGCTATTGCTGGCTATAAATGAGAAATGTGTTGATCCATTCCTGCACTGTTGTCCAGACAATTTTATATTCTACATGTTATGACCATGTAGGATCAGGGCCTCGACAGTCTGTCTCCACCATTTAAACACATTATACATTATTCCAGTAACTGGGTGGCCTTTGCTGATGTTTGCTGGTAGTTTTCAGTCAATACAGGATCTTTAGATTTGATTAGTATTAAGACTTCACTATGCCCTTATTCAGCAGTTGTACGTATATAGACAGCAGGGCTGAGACGTTGGCTCAATTTTAAATGCTATTTTTTAGCTAGCAGCTTTGTCCAATGTGTTTTGTTGAAAATGCCCTTTTCGCTTTTGCCCAAGAAGTGTATGTGCAGCCATACATGGTGTGTACACTGGGTCTACGGTACAGATGTGTACACTGGGCCTACTGTACATATGTGTACACTGGGTCTACTGTACATATGTGTACATTGAGCCTACTGTACAGATGTGTACACTGGGCCTACTGTACAGATGTGGGGAATGTTCACGCTATAATGAGCATCTGACTTGGACCGCAAGTGATGTGCAGATCTAGGCTTCCAGCTAGGTTGTGCACTGGTACATACAACATATACTTTACTAGGTCACCCACTGGCTTCATTATACAGTGTAGTTTACAGTCTACATGTAACACATTGCTATGCTGCAGTCTGTTTCAGTCTGTGGCTCCTGGCTAATTAATGTCAGCAACCATATGCTAATTAACATTGTATTTATTTATTGTATTTTATTTATTATACATCTTTATTATTTATTTTTTATTATCAATATGTATATATTTTTTGAGGACCACATTGGAAATAAGTGTACTTATGTGTGCTTTAATGTGTTATCCTTGGTACTGTTACATGTATGACATTATTTTCTCTTGTAGTTGCATGTATATAATTTTACTGAATAAACTCACTCACTCACTCACTTGCAGATGTAAGCTTTGAAGCAGTCGGTCAGGGCAGCATCAGCTGTGTCCCAACCACCATAAACCTGCATACTGTGTTTTGCTGTCAGTGACTGGGTCATTTAGTTAGAATGCAGATAGTTATTTATATTATTATGGCTGTGTTTACTACTGTGTGGGTTGCATACATATGGCAGCAACATCAATTTAACCAGAGACGTTACGTGTAGAATACCCTAGTGTGCATGCATGCACACATGTACACACACACGCACACACACATGCATGCACACTAAACTACTCTATATCTTGTGCTGTGCTATTATCTTTAGAATCAGAGTGTATAGTTAAACCCTATCTCATCGATCAGGGCACTAGTCTAGAAGGCATGCAAAAAGGGTGTGTCTCGAGTCTGGAATTTTTATGTCGATGGTACTTTATAAGGTTATAAGGTAGGTATTATCATTCGAAAAATCATAGTACATATTTTCAGTATCACTGTCTGTTGTCTGCATGTGAGCATTTATAATGAAGGCCACAAAATTACACTTTGTGACTTCCACAATTCAGTGACCGTCAATCATACATTAATTATGTATGTTTTCCCCTTTTACCTAGATTCCTATTCTAAACAACAAGGCCAGTCCTGGCCTGAGTAGAGTGTTGATGTGTGTAAGTTGTATGCTGCTGCATACCAGACTGACAGACACCTACTGCTGTGGCAGGGTGACTATAGACAGCCAGGCAGTATATCATTCATATAGGTCAGTGCAAGTTGAAGTGATCTGCGTGGGGATCTTATAACCAACTTCAGTTTCTGTTGCACATTGACCCACTTCCACTCTACTCACCTTCTGCTAGATCACTGCTTCAGTGACAGTGCACACAGGTCCCTGTACAAGCTGATAATCTTCCTGATATCAACACCAGGCAGGATGATGACAAAGTTCTGTGAAGACCAGTGGAACGAATCAGTGCTGAAAGTTGAAACAGCACCGAATAATGCTCAGAGAACTGCGGCAGGCAAAGTGCATAATTGTAATGTATTTAGCCCAGGTTAAAAGTGTGTATTAATGCGTGGTTTGTGGTTAGATATAAGATGACTTACCAGACGCTGGTGAGGGTTGAAGTGGTGAGCTGAGTGTATGTGACACTACTCAACTGCCACTGTATGCCACCGCCCACACCACCATGCCTGACACTGAGGCCGGGCCAAACACATCTTGTTTATCATCCCTGTCTGCAGTCAATCATGGCCTTTGCCTCTGTCTCCATCTAGCAGATCACTCCAAGCTGGTGATGTGTGACATGGCCTTTTGTTAAGCAACTCTTTATGTCTGTCTCTGTCTCTCTCTAGTGTCTCTAGCAATGAGTGCACAGTTGTCGTGTCACATTTGTGTAATTGATTGAAGAGGCTCATCAGACTGGATGGTTTAAATCACGTAGTACGCCTGTATTTCTTGTACATTAAACATTAGCTATGTATTTATTTAGCATACAAATGAAACATAAATGAAATTTTTTTCATTACAAACATCACACTGGTTGATACGTGTGTTTGTTTAAAATTAATATGGAATACTGCGAGGAATAATTGTCACCATTGTGAGAAACCTGTTGTACGGAGCGGTTTACTAGAGGCTACTTGCGATAACTTATCAATCATCAGCTGTGTAGCTACTAGCTAGTACCATCTACTCGCTCCTAGCTACTATAAAATCAACACTACTAGCAGCGAATTGTATGTCGGTGCTCTTAGGACTTTGCATGGGATTTTATGTTTGCTAGCTACTAGCCACTTGTAACAACTTGCAAGTACTTGCTACTAGCTGCTAGCAGTGAACTGTAGGTGAACAGATCATTACAACTTTTAATAGCAACTTGCTACTAAAATTTAATCTTGGGAGCCATGAATAATATCTTCCATAACATTACAACTTTGTTCTACGTAGATCTCATATGGAAAGCCATCTCAGTAAGTATCGCGCTGAAATAGTAACCACAATGAGACAATCTTCTAGTATCTCAGTAAGAACACAATACTAGAGATTTTGTGTGGTGGAATAAACAATGCGGGAGCTTTGGACCAATAGTAGATTAAATGTCAAAACATTATTATTAATTAATGGAAATATAAAATAGTAATGTTAAATGGAAATATTAAATAGTAATGTTAATTGTAGATATCCCGGTGAAATAGTCCCGTGTGGATAATTAACGTTCTGGACATGTTCATGGTGTGCAGTGCCAGTTGTCACTGATCCTGGTCAAAGGTCATGACATTGTTTGCTGGTGTTTAGCCTCATTTATCTCATCAATACTAATGCAAATTCCTTTGTTGAATACCTCAATAGTGACACTACCAGCCTCAGTCCAGTGCCATTCTTGAAGCCTGCAACGGGACAGAAGCAACTTGTTTCTGTGTGTGGCCTAATGTTGGTTGCCATGGACATGGTTCATGTGCATCTGGTCATAAATCATAACTATTTTGTCCTGTTACTATCCCAGGACAGTGAAGTCTCATGCCCAGGTGTGCAGCTCCACAAGAACCTGGCTGTGTCCTGGGTGGGGATGCAACTAGGGGGGCAGGGGTATAGGGGGATGAGCCAGGGATGGTGGGTGATAAGTCATGGATGGTGGGTGATGAGCCAGGATGGTGGGTGATGAGCCAGGGATGGTGGGTGATTGATGAGCCAGGGATGATGGGTGATGAACCAGGGATGATGGGTGATGAACCAGGTGTAGTGGGTGATGAAACAGGGATGGGGTGATGAGCAAGGTGTGGTAGGTGATGAACCAGGGGTGGTGGGTGTTGAACTAGTGATGATATTTTTAGAGTCACATCCCCCCCACTAATTTCCATTCCCACAATTTTTTAGGCAAAAAAGTATATATGATTTTTTAAAACAAATTTTGTATCCCACCAAAGCCTTAGAGCACTGGTCTGAGAATAACACTCAAATCAATGCCCTGTGATGAATAAATCACCGTCACGGTCCAGTTGTCACCATCCTTTATGCACCTAGCTGTCAGTGAAGGCTGGTAGTGAGTTCCGCTGCTATGGGAGCGATGTTGTTATGTGGTTGTTACACCTGCACACATAATGTGGCTTACACACTCCAGGTCAACATAACTGCTGTTATGTTTCCATGGCAACTCAAATGCACCCCATTGATGGCACAGCAGGAACATTGTATCGAAGCTGTCTTGTACAATGTAGCTCTCAATTGCAAAGTGTTGGTGATGTTTGCATAGACGTCTGACTTGTAGAATCTGCTGTGTAGATTAAATAAATAACGATTACAGTAATCTGCGCATAGGTAAACACAGTGACAACTGTTAATGTGTGTCTAGTATACTGTCTTTGTGTCACTGTTAATGGAGGAATGTTGTTACAATCGTAGACAAAATGATTTATGATGTTAGTTCTTTTTTAATATAGCAACCATAGATTGCAAATAAACATCATTAATACTTATTAATATTAATAAATACTGCAAAACACAAAACTCTTACTGTGGAAGACGCTGAAAGGCACTTGGGGAATCTTCTCAGAACATTGATGTCTGATATAAGATAACATCACTTTTGTTTGGGAGGGGGGGTCAGAGACAGCTTAGACTGGCATCGGACATTAATATTTTATGCTTTGGACCGATACTGTTGTGATATTGATATCATCATATCAATGTTTACAAACTTTCGTCTGAGGGGAGGGGGCGGGGGTGGGGGGCTGAGGCCAGGTGAAAGTTATTTTGTCTGATATCAGACATCGATGCTCTGAGATGATCCCTAATGAAATCCAGATTTTTTTTAATTTCAACCATAGAATGAACCGATACTTTTAATCACAGACTGGAAGATCTTTAAAAATATCATAAATTATCTTATTTGAAACAAATAGCTAAAATAAATTGTAGAAATATTAATACTATTTTCTCTGCTTGTTTTAATGTCTGGTATTTGAACTACCTCTTTGTTTTTCACAGGTCGAATGGCCGTGCATCAACACCAAGAAACAGGCCAAGAAATCATCATACAAAAACTCTGGTGTCATCATCCTGACTTCATGCCAGGTAATCGATCATTCTAAGACATCCTGACTTCATGCCAGGTAAACATTCATTCTACAACATCCTGACTTCATGCCAAGGTAAACATTTATTCTACGACATCCTGACTTCATGCCAGGTAAACATTTATTCTAAGACAACCTGACTTCATGCCAGGCAAACATTCATTCTAAGACATCCTGACTTCATGCCCGGAAAACATTTATTCTACGACATCCTGACTTCATGCCAGGTAAACATTTATTCTAAGACAACCTGACTTCATGCCAGGTAAACATTCATTCTAAGATATCCTGACTTCATGCCCAGAAAACATTTATTCTACGACATCCTGACTTCATGCCAGGTAAACATTCATTCTAAAACATCCTGACTTCATGCTGGGTAAACATTTATTCTAAAACATCCTGACGTCATGCCAGGTAAACATTTATTCTAAGACATCCTTACTTCATGCCAGGTAAACATTCATTCTAAAACATCCTTACTTCATGCCAGGTAAACATTCATTCTAAAACATCCTGACTTCATGCCAGGTAATCGTTTATTCTAAGACATCCTGACTTCATGCCAGGTAAACGTTCATTCTAAACCATAATGTAATATAATGTTATTTCAATAAAGAATGCATTTATAAAACAGCAGTTTAATAATCCAGCTGTGCAAGTAATTTATAGTGTCTGCTTTTTAGTCCTTTGGCCGAAGGTCCAAGGGACTATTGCCATCACTCTGCGTCTGCCGTCCACCGGTAGCTGCCGTATCTCAGAAACCGTTCAGCAACTTTTTCTCTAATTTTGCATAGACATATCTTAGGGCACTGCCACTATGCACGAGAAATCTGTATTTGATTGAATCATTTTAAGGGCTCCTTAGGGCCTCCAAGGACCCCAAAACTGGTAAAAATGTAACATTTTGCCTATTTTCTCAAAAACTGTTTGGCAACTTTTTTTCTAATTTTGCATAGATGTATCTTAGGGTGCTGCCACTATAAAAAATAAATCTGTATTTGATTGAATCATTCTAAGGGCACCTAAGGGGCCCCCAAAGTGCAAAAGTTTTACATTATCTGGTGATGTGGTTTTGAGAAGGGCCCTTGAGACCACCCCCAACAGTAGATTTTGTTTAATGTGCCACAAAGTCAGCAGCATGACTAAACTCTGTAGCCTAGTGCTACTGTTCCATTGAGACCTTGACTAATCTTTAATTGGTCACAGTGCCCAGGCAGAGTAGACACACTTGACCCCTGTTAGACTGAACAGTTCCCTAACACTTTTAAACTGTATCTTCAAAACTATTGATTTTCTATAATTGCAAGTTGTGTTTATTTTGATGTTCATTTAATTATTATAAAATGGTGTGACTGTGGTGTCTATTGGTTAAAGATGTATTGTCTGTAGAAACCTGTAGGTGACAAACATAGAACATTTATATTCTGTCACCTGTAGGTGACAAACATAGAAAATTAATATTCTTGATAACTATAGAGTGAAATATCCTACACTTTATTTATATCAAATGCATTCTACTGTTCTGTTTAGAACATACATTTTCTACATCATCATCACTAAGGTTGTTGTAAATTTAACCAGCTGCCATGTCAAGTCCGTTATAATTGTGACTAACAGTGTTCAGAATTATTCAGGTAAATAGCAAATAACAAAGGACACAAGTTTTCTCCTTGCCATACCTCTACACATGAGAAGAAGGCTGACACAGCCTGGCCCTCATTTATACATGATTTAGCATTTTTTACATGTTGTATACAACTTTCAACACATTACCATTAATACTGCATGAAATTATCTTAGACCACAGTGAGGACCGGTCTACTAAATCAAATGCTTTCTTATAATTGATGAAGGCACAATAAAGCCTTTTGTGTCAAGACAAATACAATTCAACCAACACCCCTATCTGAACACTGCCTGTGTTTCACCTATTACATTCGCTTTGTTTAGGTATGTGGTCAGTCTGGTGTTCTGAACAATCACTAAGGATTAATGAACACTTGTGCAGAATGTCACCCACTTGGCAGGTTTAATTGATCTATTCAGCAATGAGGACACTGCTTAGGCTTCACTCTGGACACTGTCACTCACAGTGTTGTGTATTGTCTTAGTTGGTGCATTGAGCTAATCTACTTGACCATGAATCAGTGGTGGCTTTGGTTGTGTATTACACCTTATTGTTTGATGGAAACTGTGACTAATCTGTAATTGGTCACTGGCAGTAGCTTGTGTCAACAGACAGCATTAAACTAGTTTTCTAATTTTGCTCAGGGCCCCCAAACATGCAAAATTGTCCTCCTGTTTCTCTGCTGCTCCCTCCTGCAGTCCCACTGATCTATATTTATAACAGACAGACAGACAGACAGACAGTATTTTTTTGACCATCATAAGCATATAAACTACAATATAATATTCATTGTAAGGTCAGGGAGGCTCTCATTAAGACAGAAACAGCAACAATATGAAATACATGCCATTGATAGGCAAACGTGTTCTTTTTATAGAAAATGTCAGTTTCTTTCTGTACCTGTCTGCGTATGATAACCATTTGTCCACCCTGCTCACAATAAACATCACATGAATGATAAAAGGAAGATCACTGCCACTTAACTTGTGGATTATTATTATAAAACTGCTCTGCTACTGCTTGGTGGACAGTTAATTAGTGGATCAAGTTAAAATACATCAGCACGTTTTTCACACCTGCATGGTAGTTTAGGCTCAGTAGTGTGCTGGCAGCTACTAAACCTATAGGCTTGTGTGAAAAGGATAGTTGGCAGAAGAACTAACTTCAAAGCACCATTGCATCCATTTAGCCAGGCAGCAGTCACACTGTCCAAGTGTCTGCTGCTATGTTTATATAATAATTATATAGGCTTAATGATCCCAATACACCAATCTGTTGGCACAATGTCAGATAATGGAACTAGGTTAAACATCTTAACAATAACTATAATTAGTTCTGTGGAGCTGTTTTTTTTCAGTGAACAGTAAACATGTAAACATTTTACTTCCATCATAACCTTTAATGATCTGTAACTATGATTCACCAAAAAACATTTGATTAATAATTACCTACAGGATTGTTTGATTTATGCCGGGCAGAAACTGTTTCTGCCCGGCAGAAACAGCAACAATAGGAAATACATGCCATTGATAGGCAAACGTGTTCTTTTTATAGAAAATTTCAGTTTCTTTCTGTACCTGTCTACGTATGATAACCATTTGTCTGCCATGCTCACAATAAACATCGCATGAATAATAAAAGGAAGATCACTGCCACTTAACTTGTGGATTATTATTATTATAAAACTACTCTGCTACTGATTGGTGGACAGTAAGCTGCAACTGTCTTTGAGTTTGTTTACATTTTGACAAACTACTATTATATAGCACTAATTTTTGAATTGGCACGACTAATGCTAATATATCCCACAAAATGACTTCTACAGGAAACATGCATGTAATATTTTCACGCAATCCATTTGCATATATAATGTAAAACTTCAACAGCTGTTTTCTTCATTTTCACTTTTTGAACCCTACCATGTTCAATGTTCCATAACTTCGCCAATTTTTGTAGCAGTCATAATTTTTAAAACCGTGTAAAGCACCTTACCCAACCTTTACAATGATGAAAGAAAACAATGTTACAATTTTTCCGACTTATCACTCATTTGGTCAGCCGGGGTCACATATAGACGTATTAGTCCAAAGGACTTCAGGGCCTCTTGGCCCAATTTTAGTCCTTTGGCCGAAGGTCCAAGGGACTATTGCCATCACTCTGTGTCCACTGTCCGCCGTTAGCTGCCGTATCTCAGAAACCGTTCAGCAACTTTTTCTCTAATTTTGCATATACATATCTTAGGGCACTGCCACTATGCACGAGAAATCTGTATTTGATTGAATAATTTTAAGGGCTCCCTAGGGCCTCCAAGGACCCCTAAACTGGTAAAAATGTAACATTTGGCCTATTTTTAGTCCTTTGGCCAAAGGTCCAAGGGACTATTGCCATCACTCTGCGTCCGCCGTCCGCCATCCTCCATCCGCCGTCCTCCATCCACCGTTAGCTGCCGTATCTCAGAAACCGTTCAGCAACTTTTTCTCTAATTTTGCATAGACATATCTTGGGGCACTGCCACTATGCACGAGAAATCTGTATTTGATTGAATCATTTTAAGGGCTCCCTAGGGCCTCCAAGGACCCCAAAACTGGTAAAAATGTAACATTTGTCCTATTTTTTCAAAAACTGTTCAGCAACTTTATTTCTAATTTTGCATAGATGTATCTTAGGGTGCTGACACTATATACAAGAAATCTGTATTTGATTGAATCATTCTAAGGGCACCTAAGGGGCCCCCAAAGTGCAAAAGGTTTACATTATCTAGTGATGTGGTTTTGAGAAGGGCCCTTGAGACCACCCCCAACAGTAGATGTTGTGTAATGTGCCACAAAGTCAAAAGCTGTGACTAATCTCTACAGCCTAGGCCATTGAGACCTTGACTAATCTTTAATTGGTCACAGCACCCAGGCAGAGTAGACACACTTGACCCCTGTTAGACTGAACAGTTGCCTAACACTTTTAAACTGTATCTTCAAAACTATTGATTTTCTATAATTGCAAGTTGTGTTTATTTTGATGTTCATTTAATTATTATAAAATGGTGTGACTGTGGTGTCTATTGGTTAAAGATGTATTGCCTGTAGAAACCTGTAGGTGACAAACATAGAAAATTAATATTCTGTCACCTGTAGGTGACAAACATAGAAAATTAATATTCTGGACAACTATAGAGTGAAATATCCTACACTTTATTTATATCAAATGCATTTTACTGATCTGTTTAAGCTTGCCATGCCTTGTGTAGACATGGTACTGTGTAAATCAATTGTCTCAATATAGACTAATAATTACAGATTCATAATATAGTTGACACCTGAAACAACCAAATGTCAACCATTAGAAGAGTTGACATAGTTCCGCTATACACTATATATGTAAATTTAACCAGCTGCCATGTCAAGTCCGTTATAATTGTGACTAACGGTGTTCAAAATTATTCAGGTAAATAGCAAATAACAAAGGACACAAGTTTTCTCCTTGCCATACCTCTACACATGAGAAGAAGGCTGACACAGCCTGGCCCTCATTTATACATGATTTAGCATTTTTGTACATGTTGTATACAACTTTCAACACAATACCATTAATGCCGCATGAAATTATCTTAGACCACAGGGAGGACCGGTCTACTAAATCAAATGCTTTCTTATAATCGATGAAGACACAATAAAGCCTTTTGAGTCGAGACAAATACAATTCAACCAATACCCTTATCTGAACACTGCCTGTTCTTCACCTATTACATTCGCTTTGTTTAGGTATGAGGTCAGTCTGGTGTTCTGAACAATCACTAAGGATTAATGAACACTTGTGCAGAATGTCACCCACTTGGCAGGTTTAATTGATCTATTCAGCAATGAGGACACTGCTTAGGCCTCACTCTGGACACTGTCACTCACAGTGTTGTGTATTGTCTTAGTTGGTGCATTGAGCTAATCTACTTGACCATGAATCAGTGGTGGCTCTGGTTGTGTATTACACCCAGCTGTGGAGTTAAGATTCTCTGCCTGCTATTGTTTGATGGAAACTGTGACTAATCTGTAATTGGTCACTGGCAGTAGCTTGTGTCAACAGACAACATTAAGCCACTAGACCCCTGTTAAACTGGACAGTTGCCTGTAGGTTTTAAACTGTGTCAAACAGTGAGTCTACCTTTTGCTCTCAGATAATCTGTCCTCTTAGTTTTACACATGAAGACATAATCTGGCATAACTTGATAAGTCTTTGTAGCAGCACATTTGTACTTCCAGTGTATCATTGCAACATAACATACATATTACATACTGTGTGCCACATTTGAATGTTGTGCATGTAATATTTCCATGCAATCCATTTGCATATATAATGTAAAACTTCAACAGCCGTTTTCTTCATTTACACTTTTTGACCCCTACTATGTTCAATGCTCCATAACTTTGCCAATTTTTGTAGCAGTCATATTTTTTGAAACCGTGTAAAGCACCCTACCAAACCTTTACAAGGATGTAAGAAAACATTGTTACAATTTTTCCGACTTATCACTCATTTGGTCAGCCGGGGTCACATATAGACGTATTAGTCCAAAGGACTTCAGGGCCACTTGGCCCATTTTAAAAATATGTTTTCATCTGTGGGATAATTGTCTGAAAACACTTCCTTTGAAGCCTTTCTTCAATACAAATATACACTTCAGTTTGCTGTCTATTGAAATATTCACCAGAACGTTTCCAGTTTCAAATTTCAGGTGCACTGTGTCAAACTGAAATTCTTTGTACACATGGCTAATCACCGAGTGTTAATTTTGTATAAATTAAGTAACTATAAACTATCTGTGGGTAATAAACATTTACCCATTTCTATGCCCCAACCATAACTCCTTTTTGTGCCCATCACAACGACAAACAGCACTATAAAATCTCCCCCAGTGAACATGAATATGTTATGTGTGTGAGGTGTGCTGTTCAAATTACTATTATCTTGTCATGAATATGTTATGTGTGTGAGGTGTGCTGTTCAAATCACTATTATGTTGTCATGAATATGTTATGTGTGTGAGGTGTGCTGTTCAAATCACTATTATGTTGTCATGAATATGTTATGCATGTGAGGTGTGCTGTTCAAATTACTATTATCTTATCATGAATATGTTATGTGTGTGAGGTGTGCTGTTCAAATCACTATTATCTTGTCATATTATATGTTAAGTGTGTGAGGTGTGCTGTTCAAATCACTATTATCTTGTCATGAATATGTTATGTGTGTGAGGTGTGCAGTATAAATCACTATTATCTTGTCATGAATATGTTGTGTGTGAGGTGTGCTGTACCACTCACTATTATCCTGTCATGAATATGTTATGTGTGTGAGGTGTGCTGTACCACTCACTATTATCCTGTCATGAATATGTTATGTGTGTGAGGTGTGCTGTTCAAATCAGTATTATGTGTGTGAGGTGTGCTGCTTACTATTATCTTGTCATGAATATGTTATGTGTGTGAGGTGTGCTGTTCAAATCACTATTATCTTGTCATGAATATGTTATGTGTGTGAGGTGTGCTGTTCAAATCACTATTATCTTGTCATATTATATGTTATGTGTGTGAGGTGTGCTGTACCACTCACTATTATCCTGTCATGAATATGTTATGTGTGTGAGGTGTGCTGTACCACTCACTATTATCCTGTCATGAATATGTTATGTGTGTGAGGTGTGCTGTAAATTACCATTATCTCAGGTGTGCTGTTCAAATTATCTTGTCATGAATATGTTATGTGTGTGAGGTGTGCTGTTCAAATCACTATTATCTTATCATGAATATGTTATGTGTATGAGGTGTGCTGTTCAAATCACTATTATCTTATCATGAATATGTTATGTGTGTGAGGTGTGCAGTTCAAATTACTATTATCTTATGAATATATTATGTGTGTGAGGTGTGCTGTTCAAATTACTATTATCTTGTCATGAATATGTTATGTGTGTGAGGTGTGCTGTTCAAATCACTATTATGTTGTCATGAATATGTTATGCGTGTGAGGTGTGCTGTTCAAATCACTATTATCTTGTCATATTATATGTTATGTGTGTGAGATGTGCTGTTCAAATCACTATTATCTTGTCATGAATATGTTATGTGTGTGAGTTGTGCAGTGCAAATCAGTATTATCCTGTCATGAATATGTTATGTGTGTGAGGTGTGCTGTACCACTCACTATTATCCTGTCATGAATATGTTATGTGTGTGAGGTGTGCTGTACCACTCACTATTATCCTGTCATGAATATGTTATGTGTGTGAGGTGTGCTGTACCACTCACTATTATCTTGTCATGAATATGTTATGTGTGTGAGGTGTGCTGTACCACTCACTATTATCCTGTCATGAATATGTTATGTGTGTGAGGTGTGCTGTACCACTCACTATTATCCTGTCATGAATATGTTATGTGTGTGAGGTGTGCTGTACCACTCACTATTATCTTGTCATGAATATGTTATGTGTGTGAGGTGTGCTGTTCAAATCACTATTATCTTGTCATATTATATGTTATGTATGTTAGGTGTACTGTTCAAATCACTATTATCCTGTCATGAATATGTTATGTGTGTGAGGTGTGCTGTTCAAATCACTATTATCTTGTCATGAATAGGTTATGTGTGTGAGGTGTGCTGCTCAAATCACTATTATCTTGTCATATTATATGTTATGTGTGTAAGGTGTGTTGTACCACTCACTATTATCCTGTCATGAATATGTTATGTGTGTGAGGTGTGCTGCTCAAATCACTATTATCTTGTCATATTATATGTTATGTGTGTGAGGTGTGCTGTACCACTCACTATTATCCTGTCATGAATATGTTATGTGTGTGAGGTGTGCTGTACCACTCACTATTATCCTGTCATGAATATGTTATGTGGGAGGTAAAAGCTGTACCCACCTCAATTATTATCTTTGTCATGAATATGTTATGCGCGGAGGTGCTGTTCAAATCACTATTATCTCTTTGTCATATTATATATGTTATGTATGTTAGTGTACTGTTCAAATCACTATTATCCTGTCAGCGAATATGTTTTCAGCGTAAAAGAGGTGCGCTGTCTTCAACCATTATCTCTGGTCACGAACAGGTTGGTGTGTGGAGGTGTGCTGCTCAAATCACTCATTATCTTGTCATATTATGTTATGCGTGTATGTATTAAAAATCTTCACTCACATTATCCCCGTCATGAAGTGTTATGTGCGGAGGTGCGCTGTTCAAATCACTATTATCTTGTCATGAATAAGTTCATGCGGAGGTGTGCTGCTCAAATCACTCATTATCTTGTCACATTATACGTTATGTGTGTAAGGTGCGCTAAAATTCAATTCACTATTATCCTGTCATGAATATGTTATGTGTGTGAGGTGTGCTGTTCAAATCACTATTATCTTGTCATGAATAGGTTATGTGTGTGAGGTGTGCTGCTCAAATCACTATTATCTTGTCATATTATATGTTATGTGTGTGAGGTGTGCTGTACCACTCACTATTATCCTGTCATGAATATGTTATGTGTGTGAGGTGTGCTGTACCACTCACTATTATCCTGTCATGAATATGTTATGTGTGTGAGGTGTGCTGTACCACTCACTATTATCTTGTCATGAATATGTTATGTGCGTGAGGTGTGCTGTTCAAATCACTATTATCTTGTCATATTATATGTTATGTATGTTAGGTGTACTGTTCAAATCACTATTATCCTGTCATGAATATGTTATGTGTGTGAGGTGTGCTGTTCAAATCACTATTATCTTGTCATGAATAGGTTATGTGTGTGAGGTGTGCTGCTCAAATCACTATTATCTTGTCATATTATGTTATGTGTGTAAGGTGTGTTGTACCACTCACTATTATCCTGTCATGAATATGTTATGTGTGTGAGGTGTGCTGTTCAAATCACTATTATCTTGTCATGAATAGGTTATGTGTGTGAGGTGTGCTGCTCAAATCACTATTATCTTGTCATATTATATGTTATGTGTGTAAGGTGTGCTGTACCACTCACTATTATCCTGTCATGAATATGTTATGTGTGTGAGGTGTGCTGTTCAAATCACTATTATCTTGTCATGAATAGGTTATGTGTGTGAGGTGTGCTGCTCAAATCACTATTATCTTGTCATATTATATGTTATGTGTGTGAGGTGTGCTGTACCACTCACTATTATCCTGTCATGAATATGTTATGTGTGTGAGGTGTGCTGTTCAAATCACTATTATCTTGTCATGAATATGTTATGTGTGTGAGGTGTGCTGCTCAAATCACTATTATCTTGTCATATTATATGTTATGTGTGTGAGGTGTGCTGCTCAAATCACTATTATCTTGTCATATTATATGTTATGTGTGTGAGGTGTGCTGTGCCACTCACTATTATCCTGTCATGAATATGTTATGTGTGTGAGGTGTGCTGTGCCACTCACTATTATCCTCTCATTTCTCTCAGGTCACCAAGGAGTACACATTCCTGGAGTATGTGTTCGGTGGCATGCAGATCAACTTCACAGTAAGAACAACAAAGTATTTGTATTTACGAAAAGTTAATCCTCATTAATGTCTTTAGCACTCGTTTATGCAGCAAATGAAGCAATGTTATAAATTATAAATGGAGTAGCACTCTGGAGTAAGGTACAGCTTAGATGGGTGTTTCATTGGTTAAGGATAGGAAAGAAAGTAACAGGTAAAAAACAGTGGACAAAAAGTAAAAGAGAGAAAGTAACAGATAAAAAGTAAAGGATTTTTTAGATTATTACTACTTTATTCATTATCCAAATAATTTTATGCCAAAATATTGTGCATTTGAAAGAGTTGTGTATACTCAATATGCTCATATTAATTGATAAAATGGATAATCAGATTAATAAGTCTCAGCGAACACACAATGAAATGCAGAAAACTGCTGAGAACTGAGAACGAATCCTGAAAGATGTAACCCCTGAAAAAAGGAGACATGTGCTAAGAAAGAATGACAATTTTATGATGTTGAAAATCAGTTAATATTAGTTTAACATTTTTAAATTCCTACTGTTATTTTATACTTGTACATCATTTCTTGGCAAAATGTGTTAGTTTCACTCAATTATTTTATTTCCTGTTACCTTTTCCAAGCAGAAACTTATACTTTTTGTTCATTACTTGTTACCCTAATTTCTTGTGTTGATTATCTGGAAAAACAAAGTAAATTATCATAATATTACTTTATTGTCATGATTGCCAACATAAATGCATTTTCACTTTGGATAGAACTCGCGTCTTTTTCTTGTAGTATATGTTGAGCGAAACTGCTTATCATGTTCATTATAATATATCAGTTTATATAATTTATTACATGTACTTACTATACATGTACTTACTATACATGTACTTACTATACATGTACTTACTATACATGTACTTACTATACATGTACTTACTATACATGTACTTACTATACGTGTACTTACTATGCGTGTACTTACTATACGTGTACTTACTATACGTGTACTTACTACACGTGTACTTACTACACGTGTACTTACTATACATGTACGTATTATACATGTACTTACTATACGTGTACTTACTGTACGTGTACTTACTATACATGTACGTATTATACATGTACTTACTATACGTGTACTTACTATACGTGTACTTACTATACATGTACTTACTATACATGTACTTACTATACATGTACTTACTATACGTGTACTTACTATACGTGTACTTACTATACGTGTACTTACTATACGTGTACTTACTACACGTGTACTTACTACACGTGTACTTACTATACATGTACGTATTATACATGTACTTACTATACGTGTACTTACTATACGTGTACTTACTATACGTGTACTTACTATACGTGTACTTACTATACAAGTACTTACTATATATGCATTACATTTTATACTGGTTTATATGAACATCTCTTATTGCACCTTGAATGGAGTTGTGATAATAAATAATTTGTCAGTTTTATGATTTAAGAAGCTTCTGTGCTGAAAACGGTTTACCATTTTCAAGTGAGACTTACCTCCCTAGTGATATGTTTACCCACAATAGTGAAGCATGGCACACAACGTCCTGGCTGGATCGTTGTATCTCCTCAAAAGATGATAATAATATAATAAAAGGTATGAAAGTGTGGAATACCCTTAATACTGCAGATCATCTCCCAGTCTGTATTGATGTGTCCATACATCGTATATTAGAAAAGGACAAATCAAATAGTGGTAAGTCGCACAGACTTGCGTGGGATAAAGTTTCTCAGGATGATAAAATGAATATTGTACATTATCTGATTTTGGTATGCAAAATGTACATATTCCAAATGAAGCCGTATCTTGTAAAAATGTGAACTGTAAAAATGAATCTCATAAAGAAGCAATACACAAGTTTTATGGTGATATTGTTGAGCTATTTGAAAACTACTTAGATGTAGATAATCATGGTGCTTTTAAAGGGCGACCAGGTTGGAATGAGTGTACTGAGGAGCTTCACACTGAGGAAAGACAAAGCTTCCTGATGTGGGTTGAGGCTGGTAAGCCGAAATGTGGCCCAGTGTTTGACTCTATGAAATTATCTAGAGCCAGATTTAAATATGTGCTCAGGTTTTTAAAACAACATAAAAATCAACTGATCGGCAACTCTCTAGCCTCTAAACTTCACAACGGTAGGCCTGATAGATTTTGGAAAGAAATTAATCATATGAATAATTGTAAAGTACCCTTGCCAAATAGTATTTTGACAGGGTTACAGGTGCTGATAATATTAGTGAACTATGGCAGTGTCACTTTAATCAATTATTTAAATGTATACATTATAATGACACCGTGTCCTTACAATATGATGTTACATATTATACTAATGATATATTTGTTACTGTTGATGATGTGGAATCTACCATTGGATAGTTAGACAAAATAAATCATGTGGCAACGATGGAGTATATGCTGAACATCTAATGTATATCAGCAGACGTGTATTGCTGTTACTAGCTATGTGTATGTCTTCCTTCCTTCTACATGGTTTCATACCGGACTCTGTGTTATCAGTGGTACTTGTGCCTGTTATCAAAGATAAATGTGGTAAGACCAATGACCATGACAATTATAGATCGATTGTATTAGCCAGTGTGATGTCAAAAATAATGGAAAGAGTATTATTGAATCGTAAGTCATCTTTTCTGATAACTAGTTGTAACCAGTTTGGTTTTAAGAGTAAGTGGGGTGACATGTGTATATATGTCTTAAAAGAGATTGTTGATAATTAAAAATGTCTAAATGGGTCTATGTTCATGGGTTTCCTTGACGCTTCCAAAGCCTTTGATAGAAGACATTCTACATTATTTAAGAAATTGATTGACAGACAAGTACCTGGTTATATTGTTAGAATTATGATATACTGGTGCACAAGTTAAACTATGTATGTATGTTGGTCAGGGATTTTATCTACTGGATTTCATGTAACAAATGGTGTAAGACAAGGTGAAATACTCTCCATATCTGTTTAATGTTTATATTGATGACCTAAGTAATGTATTAACAAAGTGTCATACTGGATGCTATATAGGTGACATGAATATTAATCACCTAGTGTACCCTTATGACCTGGTGATATTCTCCCCTCCAGAGTAGGCCTGAGGGAGTTGTTATCAGTCTGTGAAACTTACTGTATAAGTCATGACATGAAATGTAACCACACGAAAAGCATGGTATTGTCAGTAGTAGAACATATATGAAGAATCTAAACCCCCCCTGCATTTCAGCAAAATGGGGAGGACATTAAAGAAGTTAGTAGTGTAAAATACTTAGGTAATATAATATGCAAATGCCACCATTGCTGGTGGCAATGTACTGATGATGTCACCATTGCTGGTGGCAATGTACTGATGATGTCACCATTGCTGGTGGCAATGTACTGATGATGTCACCATTGCTGGTGGCAATGTACTGATGATGTCACCATTGCTGGTGGCAATGTACTGATGATGTCACCATTGCTGGTGGCAATGTACTGATGATGTCACCATTGCTGGTGGCAATGTACTGATGATGTCACCATTGCTGGTGGCAATGTACTGATGATGTCACCATTGCTGGTGGCAATGTACTGATGATGTCACCATTGCTGGTGGCAATGTACTGATGATGTCACCATTGCTGGTGGCAATGTACTGATGATGTCACCATTGCTGGTGGCAATGTACTGATGATGTCACCATTGCTGGTGGCAATGTACTGATGATGTCACCATTGCTGGTGGCAATGTACTGATGATGTCACCATTGCTGGTGGCAATGTACTGATGATGTCACCATTGCTGGTGGCAATGTACTGATGATGTCACCATTGCTGGTGGCAATGTACTGATGATGTCACCATTGCTGGTGGCAATGTACTGATGATGTCACCATTGCTGGTGGCAATGTACTGATGATGTCACCATTGCTGGTGGCAATGTACTGATGATGTCACCATTGCTGGTGGCAATGTACTGATGATGTCACCATTGCTGGTGGCAATGTACTGATGATGTCAAGAAAAAGCTGTTTGATACATTTTCTTCTTCAATGTACACTTCTTAACTATGGTGGAACCATTCTGTTCACAGCATCCACAAATTACATGTTTGTTATAATAATATATCTAGAAAATTGCTTTGACTACACAGATACTGTAGTGCTTCAGGAAATTTGCAGTGCGACTCGTTCCAGGCTGTAAATATAAGTCAGAAAATTCCCTGGTAGTTGCAGTCCTAGGTACTGACATCAGGTGGCGATCCAGGATAAGGCGACACTGGGTTAAATCTCCATACATACATAATGACCTGGTGTAACTGCAGTGATACTGGATTATTATATAACGTGCTTTCTACTATTAATATTAGCTTGTTAACTGTTACATGTGCATGAATGTATGGACCGATATATGTGTCACTATATTTATGCAAGTCTGAAATAAAGAATTGAATTGAATTATTTCTCATTTGATGGCTTCCTGTAGGTTGCCATTGATTTCACAGGGTCCAATGGTGACCCCAACACTAGAGACTCTCTGCACTACATCAGCCCCGCGGCCTCAAACGACTACCAGACAGCTATCCTTGCAGTGGGCGGAGTGATACAAGACTACGACAGGTGAAATATCCCATGCCTGACAGGTTCTGTCAACCAGTGACAGAAGTGTTCAGTTCACCTAGTTTCATCATAGAACTACATCTTTTTATAAACAAATCCAGGAATTAAAACGGATTAACAATCAGTAATTAACTTTTAATAATTAACATCAGTAATAATTTTTAACTGTGAAATATTGGTCTGTCAGTAGATATCAGCACTAAAATGGTAGACTGTGAGATTATCCCCAAAATGAAAACATGCATGAGTTCTCCCGCTAACCACGGTAGAGTTGGCAACACTAGTTACAAGGCCATACATGATGTTGACACATTGTGATAAGAAAACATTCTCAGTTGACTTGTAAAAGTGACGAATCTGACGATTCACCTTAATTAGTAGGTGTATTTTGGTGTTCATGGCCTTACGATCGATTGTTGTCTCATTGCAGTGATAAGATGTTTCCTGCCCTGGGGTTTGGGGCGAAAGTGCCACCAAATATGAAGGTGTCACATGAGTTTCCTCTCAACTTCAACCCTGGCAATCCTTTCTGTGCGGGTAAGAACTGATCATGTTGGTACAACATGCCATTTTGTTTTGTATCCATATATTTTTAAGTTAAAAATGTTTATAAATCCTTATACATTCGAGTTACATTTTGCATTGGTTAATCTGCGTCTAACCTTTTTATCCCAGTAAAGCATCACCAGCTATCAGGCTATGGCATATGTCTACATTAAATGTGCTAAATTTTATGAGAAGTCAGCCTAGCTGTTTGTTTTGTATTAATGCAGGCTTCAGGGTATTTTGGTTTGATTTACTACTTTTCATATAATTAGTCACACAGATTTCAGAAAAATTTTTGTGTAGCAATATTGCATCAAACCCTAGTGCAAATATCAGAAGATGATCTTATTATGAGACCCTACCTGCATTGGGCTATTTCAAATCCATTTTAACATATTTAATTTGTCACACAACTCAGGAGAGAATTCTGCCTTCAACACCATCCCATCAGTCCTTGTGTCATAGGGATCCAGACGTACCAGTCTTGTATCCCGTCAGTCCTTGTGTTGTAGGGATCCAGACATACCAGTCTTGTATCCCATCAGTCCTTGTGTCATAGGGATCCAGACATACCAGTCTTGTATCCCGTCAGTCCTTGTATCATAGGGATCCAGACGTACCAGTCTTGTATCCCGTCAGTCCTTGTGTCATAGGGATCCAGACATACCAGTCTTGTATCCCGTCAGTCCTTGTGTCATAGGGATCCAGACGTACCAGTCTTGTATCCCATCAGTCCTTGTGTTGTAGGGATCCAGACATACCAGTCTTGTATCCCGTCAGTCCTGGTGTTGTAAGGATCCAGACGTACCAGTCTTGTATCCCGTCTGTCCTTGTATTGTAGGGATCCAGACATACCAGTCTTGTATCCCGTCAGTCCTGGTGTTGTAAGCGTCCAGACGTACCAGTCTTGTATCCCATCAGTCCTTTTGTTGTACGGATCCAGACATACCAGTCTTGTATCCTGTCAGTCCTTTTGTTGTAGGGATCCAGACATACCAGTCTTGTATCCCGTCTGTCCTTGTGTTGTAGGGATCCAGACGTACCAGTCTTGTATCCCGTCAGTCCTTGTGTTGTAGGGATCCAGACATACCAGTCTTGTATCCCGTCAGTCCTGGTGTTGTAAGGATCCAGACGTACCAGTCTTGTATCCCATCAGTCCTTTTGTTGTAGGGATCCAGATATACCAGTCTTGTATCCCGTCAGTCCTGGTGTTGTAAGCGTCCAGACGTACCAGTCTTGTATCCCATCAGTCCTTTTGTTGTAGGGATCCAGACATACCAGTCTTGTATCCTGTCAGTCGTTTTGTTGTAGGGATCCAGACATACCAGTCTTGTATCCCTTCAGTCCTGGTGTTGTAAGGATCCAGACGTACCAGTCTTGTATCCCGTCAGTCCTGGTGTTGTAAGGATCCAGACTACCAGTCTTGTATCCCATCAGTCCTTTTGTTGTAGGGATCCAAACATACCAGTCTTGTATCCCTTCAGTCCTGGTGTTGTAAGGATCCAGACATACCAGTCTTGTATCCCGTCAGTCCTTGTGTTGTAGGGATCCAGACATACCAGTCTTGTATCCCGTCAGTCCTGGTGTTGTAAGAATCCAGACTACCAGTCTTGTATCCTATCAGTCCTTTTGTTGTAGGGATCCAGACATACCAGTCTTGTATCCCGTCTGTCCTGGTGTTGTAAGGATCCAGACATACCACTCTTGTATCCCATCAGTTCTTGTGTTGTAGGGATCCAGACGTCTTGTATTCCATCAGTCCTTGTGTTGTAGGGATCCAGACCTACCAGTCTTGTATCCCATCAATCCTTGTGTTGTAAGGATCCAGACCTACCAGTCTTGTATCCCATCCAGACGTACCAGTCTTGTACCCCATCAGTCCTTGTGTTGCAGGGATCCAGGGAGTGTTGGCTGCGTACCAGTCGTGCATCCAGAGTGTGGAACTCTGGGGACCAACAAACTTTGCTCCCATCATTTACCATGTGGCGCAGTTTGCCATGGCAGCAGCTAAAGAGGGCGCCACGAAGGTGCGACCTAGGTTCTCATTGTCGTAGAAGTTTTATAGTAATACCTCACATTAACTTTGGGGGCAGTCTGACACTATCTCCTCCCGGGTGTTAACTTTGGGGGCAGTCTGACAGTATTTCTTCCCAGGTGTTAACTTTGGGGGCAGTCTGACAGTATCTCCTCCCAGGTGTTAACTTTAGGGGCTGTCTGACAGTATCTCCTCCCAGGTGTTAACTTTGGGGGCAGTCTGATTGTATCTCTTCCCAGGTGTCGACGTCCATTCGCCACTTTCTATGTTCATTCACTTTCTAAATATGCAAATTGTGAAAGAGTGTGTAAAAAATACTGGGAATTTGTATAACTACGATGACATACACATAACATCTTGCATAGTGTGCAAAATGCTATCGATAAACTGAAGTCTGGTAAAGCATGTGGCAACGTTGTCTGCAGAATATACATGGAGGTAACTATGCTACTGTCCATTTTTTGTTATAGTGTTATCTCACATGGACATCTACCTGATGACATTATGAAAACCATTGTTATCCCCTTGGTCAAAAACAAGTCTTGTGGCACAAGTGATGTTAATAACTACAGCCCTGTAGCGCTCGTCACAGTTGTTTCTAAGATCTTTGAAATTAAACTGCATGATCTTAGGGAATCGTATCTGGATACAACTGACATTCAGTTTGGATTCAAGAAGGGACATTCCACTGATTGCATTTATGCTTTAAAAAGTGTTATTCAATATTATAGAAGATTCAATATTATAGAACCTACAACAGTCATGTGTATACTTGCTTTTTAGACGCATCTAAAGCATTTGATAGAGTGAACCACTGGACACTCTTTGCTTAATCGAGGTGTGTCTGTCCTACTCGTGCGAACCTTGTTATACTGGTGCAGAACCCAAATGTTTTGTATTAAATGGGGTTCCTCAACCTCTGACTTTTTTTAATGTATCTAATGGTGTTTGACGAGGTGGGATTTTGTCTCCCTACCTATCTACTGTATACATCGATGATTTAAGCAATGTGTTAAATAATGCAGGTGCAGGTTGTTACATACACAACTGCTGCACTAATCATAGGTTTTATGCAGACGATTTATGTGCTATTGCACCTAGTCCCAGTGGTCTTTAGGCTTTGCTGAATAGTTACGCAAATTTTGGTTTTGAAAATGATATTCAATATAATCCTATAAAAGTCGATAAACCACACGGCTTTCATCTTAATTGCCCAGATATTTATGTGAACAGTAACAAACTTGTATTTGTTGAAAAGACGAAATATTTAGGAGTAGTGATATGCAATGACGTGAAGGATGATGAAGATATGTTAAGATATCTGCGTAGCTTTTATGCCAGGTCTGATAGGATTATCCGTAAATTTGACCACTGTTGAACGGTTCCATCAGTGTTAAACTAAATCTGTTTCATGCATATTGTTGTACAATATATTATTCCCAACTCTGGGTAAATTTTAACAAGGGCACTTATTTAAAACTTAAAGTTGCCTACAACAATATGTATAGACGGATCCTAGGATACCACCGATGGGATAGTGCGAGTAGCGTGTTTGTTAATAATGCTATCGATAATTTTGACGCTCTATTGTGTAAGAATGTTTACAGTTTTAGAAAACGGATTCTCAACATTAACAATGATCTCATAAAGTGTATGTACAATTCTACAGAGATTGTTAATGGGCCAATGTGGTCTAGCTGGGCTGAATCTCGGTATACATGTGTATTGTGAAACGGTGATTTTATATCATGTTTTACATATTTATTTAATTATTTCTTTTAAAACTTTTTTATTAACATTATTTCACTTATTCGCTATTTCATAATTTTTTTATTTTTTTATATGTATAACTTATCTACTTTAAAAAAAATTATTAATTTTTTATTTATACGTACCAATTGCATATGGTTTTTTGCCTGAAATAAATGTATTCGTACATTCTTGGACCACTGGCCTCTGATCTACCAAGTGATGATTATTTGGAGTTATTGACTTTCTATCTGCTTGCTGCTGCTGATAAGTCACTCTACAGAGGGCGCCACCATGGTTGTACAATCGCTTTACCTAGAAACATTTAATATGCCATGCTGGAATTGGTGACCACGGAAATTAAATGGTCAGCGGAAATTTGTTTAAGATTTAAGATTAATAGTATATATATATATATCTGTATATATATATATATATATAATATGTATATATAATATATATATATGTATATATATACATATTGGTGACGACTGTTTTGCTTGGTTTGTTCCTCCTTGATAGGAGATAATGGAGAGCCAAAATCAGGCCTTGTTAATATGACTACTTTTTCATCTAATTGTTTGCAAATTATGTCAGATTAGCCAGAAGTTTAGTTACCCTACCGGCTATCATGCAAACTTCTCAAATGTAAATATGCAGCAACATCAACATGTAGCTATTGGTTTTGTTGTAACCCACTAAAATAAGTGACAGAAGAAGACTTTAGGACGTAGTTTAAACAGTTCTGTTAACCACTTCTCTGAAAGCAAGCACTTAACTCAACAACCGAGGCGGCCAGGCACACTGTCAGGTGGATGGGTGCAAAGTCTTAAACATTCAAAAATGCTGTTAATGCAGATCTTGCTTTTACTGCACTAAACACATATTAGAATGTAAAATGTAAAAGAAGATGTAACATTTGATTTCACCAAACTATGCCTAGGCCCTAGTTCAACAACAGTGAAATTGACAACATATCAACAAGTGGTACGCTTTTTTGATGAAATGGTACAGTTTGAACACAAAATAAATATTTGACAGAGGTTATCTGAAAGAAATGTCTTTATTCTGTTGTATTGAATTTGTTGCAGAAAAGGTATTAACTTTTAAAAGAAGTTTAAATCTGATCAGCTTGAAACAACACATCTTGATATGAATATGTGATTTCTCGTGAGTCTCCTGAACATGTCACAGTAAGTAACAGTGAATGTTGCAGAGTTACTTTGTGCTGCTGATTATAACCGACGGGGCCATCACCGACATGGATGAGACTCGAGCTGCCATCGTGTATGCGTCGAAGCTGCCCATGTCCATCATCATCGTGGGTGTGGGGGCGGCAGACTTCACTGCCATGTCTACCCTGGACGGAGATGACGGGGCACTGAGGGCGCCAAATGGAGAGCCCGTCGCCAGGGACATTGTCCAGTTTGTGCCCTTCAGAGATGTGCAGCGGGTATGCAGTGTTAAAGAGGTACAGATGAACCTCACTTTACGGTCACCTCGGTAATACAGCCACCTCACGATTAAAGACACAGTCTCAAATTATGTCAGTAACAGCAGAGTGTATATAATCACGTCGTTATTTAATACAGTCACATCGCTATTTAATACAATCACGTTGCTATTCAGGTCACTTTGGCCCAGTCCGAGGCTGACTTTGATAGTGTGGTTCCACTGTAATCTGATGTAGAATTTGTGAACTTAAATATAATAATTATGTATGATATATTACTGAATCATGGCTTTAGTTGCACTTGAAATGTTCAGACATGTGGGAGAAAATCCACACATTGATTCGTACATTATTCATAATATAAAATATGTGCATTCTATTATTTTATGCAGTGCGTAGTGGGCACTGGCATACTCGGTGGGAACAATTTTAAACAGTAATAGTAGCGCCTTATGGTGGACCTTGAGGCATCTAACACGAGCGGGCAAGGGCAAAACGGTGGCTCCGTCTGATGGACGAGTGGCGACACGGTGCAAAGCCAGATCTAAACGTAGATGTGTGCTTTTTAATGAGCAGCAGTCTTCCATGTTGCATCTTATGTTATTAATGTGCAGCTGATGACATGTCTCTGTCTACCGTTCTGCTGTTTTCGTGTGAAAACGCAGTGACTAGTGAGCTGTGTTCACTGCCCTCGCTAGGTGGCGTTCTTGTTTTGTCAGAGAACAGACTTTTCGCAAAAAATGGTCAGCAATGCAGGACCTCGGCGTGGTATTTAGCAGTCGTGGGGCTATTAGCGTATATGTCCATACTTATTATAAATGTGTTACTGTGTGTGAACATGTTTACTTCAGAACCCTTCAATTATTAAGTTATATATACAATTTATATTTTGGTATTTAATCATGGGTATGCTCCGCAGTCATGTTGTTTCTATTTGTTTGTTGTTTCTGTTGTTCTTTTCACTTTACTATTGTTGTTTGGTTGCAGCAATCTGGCGCAGCACTAGCGAGACACGTCTTGGCCGAAGTGCCACAGCAGTTGTGTGCCTACTGCAAGGCGAAGGACATCGTTCCCGGCGGTGTCCGGGGCTAGTCGTAGGCACAGCGTCGCCTGAAGCCTGCCCTGATGCTGAACAAACCAGTTCTAGCTCCACGCTCTGTTCACTTTAAACAAGCCAAAATATAATGTGCTTGCTGGAATGCCAGGTTATATGCTATGAGCTAGCTTTTGTAGCTGATTGGACTGTAAAGTCAACGGTTAGCTGGGCTACTTGGCCCGTTAAGCCGCAACAGTTAACTGTATATCTATGATAAAAGACCCGAGGATAACTAAAATGTGCTAATATTTAATACGGATGATGTGACTAATAAACATACAGGTATATGTTCTATTGAGTCCTGTAATAATTGAGCCAATTAGCTTACAACTATTTAAATGCCTTTTATAACCGAGCAGATGATTTGTATAATAAAGTTAAACATCGGTGTGTGTTATTGCATTGGTATTGTATTTGGTGCTATGAAGGCAGTGTGATAAGATCAAACGTTGAAACTTCTGATAGGACAAAACATTACCGACATGTGTTGCAAACAGACGAATTTGCAACAGAATTATGTGATATAATTAATCAAGAAAACTATGCCCCGTAAAACGTGTCGTTTGTGCCGAGTGATAGTGTCGTGTACTGGCCGTGGGCTGTGCGTACAACGACATTATAGAAGGAAGATTCTCGTAGAGAAAGTATGAACACGTTTATTGTGACACAGGCGGAACTCGAGATCTAAAGGAAAAGAGGAAACGGGGCATGGTAAACGGTTCCGTGATCAAGGATCTAACATTCCTCCCCCTTTAACAAAAACAATTAGTATAATTATAAAAATGTAAACTTTTAACGCCAACGAGAGTCACTTCTACGTATCAATGTCATATCTAAGATATATAGTATGCAATTGTTTATAGTACTAATCTAATGCTCTCGCGACTAACTACAGCTACCTAAACATAGTCTATTCTGGCTATCTTGATCTATGCATTGTCCGTTATGACAGTAATATAGACTTTACAAGTTCAATTTGTCCGGTGGCTTCACCACTCTGTGTGATCTTCTCAGCGGTACTACCACGTATGGTACTACACAGGACTGCGACCGTTCAACTGTTGGTCTTGAGATCACCTCTCCTGTGGCTGTACCCGTAGTCACGTCCGAGTTGCCAGATGATAGTGGTGGTGTCGATGGTGTTCGCTCGAACCGAGGTAGTACTTCACGCTCTGCAAGCCTCGGTGGAAGTTGAGGCTCTTCCATCCTCAGTGGTACCAGACGCTCTTCAGTCGACTCGATCGGCCTTCTCTCGCTCAAATGATCCTGGTGACGCTTCCACACTCTGTCATCCTGCAGACGTACCGCGAAGGTCAGCGGACCCAGCCGGTTCTCTATCACCGTAGCGACCCATTTCGGTTGTCCCTGAAAGTTCAACGCCCAGACACAGTCTCCTGTCATGAAACTTCGCTCCACTGCTCTCTGGTCGTGGCATTCTTTGTCTTCTTCCTGTTTGCGGTTCTGAATCGATGGTCGTAGAAGATCCAGTCGTGTGCTCGGTGGTGTCTTCAACACAAACTCTGTTGGAGCTCCGCCGGTTGTAGCTTGTGGAGTTACCCTGTAGCGTGCTAGGAAGGTGTATAGACGATCTTCTAGGTTGCCATTTGTCTTCTTCAACCCTGCTTTTACAGTCTGAACGGCGCGTTCAGCTAAGCCATTACTGGATGGGTGATAAGGTGAAGACTTGATGTGTTTGATTCCGTTAGCTCGACAAAACTGTTCAAACTCCTCACTGGTGAAACAGATTCCGTTATCTGATACCACTGTGCTTGGTAGACCCAAAATCGCAAACGTCTGTCTTAGCTTCGTGAGAGTTGCACTGGTTGTCGCAGCTGATATAACGTGTGCATCGATGTACTCGCTGTGAGCATCGACTATGATGAGTATCATACGTCCCTCGAACGGTCCCGCATAATCAATGTGTATTCGATGCCACGTTCGTCCCGGCCATTCCCATGGATGCAGTGGTGCCACTGGTGGTTGTTTGCTGTGTATTTCGCATGTCGTGCAGTCCTTAACACACATGTCGATTTCAGCGTCCAAACCTGGCTACCAGAGGTAGCTTCGGGCTAACGCCTTCATCTTCACTACGCCCGGATGCGTCTCGTGTAGTTCTTTCAACAACGTGTCACGACCCTTTTGTGGTACGATGACTCTTGCTCCCCACATCAGCACCCCGTGTTGGACACTCAGTTCGTCTTTCCTTCGAGTGTAACTCTCCCACTCGCGTGGTACATCGCTAGGCCATCCTCCTTCCACGAACCGTAGAACTTGTGACAGTATCGGATCGGTTGATGTCCATTTAGCGATGTGTTCTGCCGTGATGGGTGTATCGTTCATGGTTGTACGTGCTAGAACCACTTCCTCCGGGACTGGTACTCGTTCAGGAGTGTCTGGTAGCGGCAAGCGACTCAATCCGTCTGCATGATATACTCGTACCCGGTCTGTACTCCAGATGGTACTGATAGTTACTTAGTGTTAGTGCCCATCTCTGAATGCGTGCACTAGCCATTGCGGAGATGGCACGATCTTCCTTCAACAGCCCGATCAACGGCTTGTGGTCGGTCTGCAACGTGAAGTCCATCCCGTAAAGGTACTTATGGAACTTGGATATCCCGAAGACCAGCGACAACGCTTCCTTTTCCAGCTGTGCGTACTTCTTTTCCGCTGTGGAGTGAGCGTGATGCGTATGCGATAGGCTTGTCGCTGCCATCGGGCAATCTGTGTGACAGTACGCTTCCAATCCCGTAAGGAGATGCGTCACTGCTCAAGATGATCGGAAGTTCAGGGTTGTAGTGTACAAGCACATCTGAAGAAACGAGCAGTGCCTTAGACTCATCGAAAGTCTTTTGTTGCGTCGGACCCCACTTCCACTTTGTGTGTTGGCGTGTCATTTCATGCAGCGGAGCAAGCAGCGTACTGAGACTGCGCAAGAAGTTGTGATAGTAGTGAATGAGTCCTAGATAACTCCTCACCTCCTGTACATTCTGCGGTGCAGGCGCGTTCTGTACTGCTCGCACTTTGTCTTCCGTAGGATGAATACCTTCAGCATCAATCGCATGACCTAGATAGGTGCACGATTTCTGACGAAACGCACATTTCTCCTTCAGGCGTAACCCTGCGTCTTGTAGTCGCGTTAACACAGTAGCCAGATTACGATCGTGCTCTTCTGGCGTTCTTCCTGTGACCAGGATGTCGTCGAGGTAGACTACGGTCATGGGTATGTTCTGTAGTAACTGCTCCATGATTCTCTGGAAGATACCTGGAGAAGAACTCGCACCGAAAGACAGACGTTCGAATGCGAATAGCCCTTTCGACGTGTTGATTGTAGTCAACGGACGTGATTCTTCATCGTGTACGACCTGTTGATGGCTCATGTCCAGCGTGGTGTACAGTGTACCACCTGCTAATTTTGTAAACAGATCAGATACGTTCGGGATCGGGTACTTGTCTACCTTTACGGCTCTGTTGATGGTTACCTTATAGTCGCCACAGATTCTGACTGTGCCGGTAGACTTCAAGACCGGTACAATGGGCGCGGCCCACTCAGAATACTCCACAGGACGGATGATTCCGGCCTTCTGCATACGATCTAGCTCGTCCTCTACTTTGGCTCGTAAAGCAAGAGGTACAGGTCGAGGTTTACAATACCTCGGTTTAACCGTGTCATCAACGTAGAACTTCGCAGTCAGCCCCTTTAGAGTGCCTAGTCCCTCACTGAACATTGATTCGTAAGGCTTTAGGAAGTCATCTCTGTCTACCTAGTTCACGGTAGCCCAGTTCACTTTCAACACTGTTAGCCAGTCCCTTCCCAGCAGGTTAGGTCCCGACACAGGCACTACGATTGCCTGCAGCCTGTGCTGTTGATTGTTGTGACAAACGTTCACCTGTGCTCGCCCTAAAGGCTCAATTGTGGTACCTGCGTACGTTCGCAACCTCGGAACGTTACGCGTGTCGAGAGTGAGCACAGATGTCTTGCAGATTTTAGCCCACTCATCCCCCGATATAAGCGAAACTGCTGCTCCGGTATCTATCTCCATAACCACTTCACTTCCCTCTATCTGGACATTGCAAATGTACGGTGGTATGGTATGGGTGGCACTTGTGTGATACAGGCCAAGTGTGTATGTGTCTTCACATAACTTGTCATTGCGTTGCGAGTGTGTGTCATTTTCTACTAAGTGTGTCTGCTGAGTGTTTGCATTGCACACATTAGCAAAGTGATTTAGCTTTTGACACTTGTAGCATCTCCTGCCCCAAGCTTTGCACATTCGCCGATCGTCGTGTGGCGGTCCACCACAGCCTGAGCATGCCGGTGCTGCCCCTTGTGACGTCTGTACCGCTGCTGACTGCTCACGACTGGTCGATCGTCTCGATGTGGCGTCCCCTGGCGATCAGGCGGAAAGCGTTTTCTTGGTGGATTGCGATCTGTGTGTCGCCACCTGGCGACCAAAGCTGAAACCTCCACGTGAAGAGTTGCGCCACCCCCCGTCATTCAATACAGCGTGGACAGGCCTCGGCACGGACGAAGAAGAGTTTCCCATGATCTTCGACTGCTGTAGCGTAGCTTCCAGCGTGCGCCCGAACGTCAGTAACTTCTCTAGCGTGATTGTAGGTTCACTTAACCCCTTGTCACGCACTTTTGACATCGCACATTTTTGGATGATTTGCGACTTCACTTCTCTGTCTTTCTCATGGAACTTACAGTTTTTGGCTAGTTGCTGCAATCGTGCATTGAATTGGTCCAGCGTCTCTGACGTCTGTTCAGCCTGTCGGAACTTGAATATTTCATATTCTTCATTGCACTGCGGCCTGAAGTAAGCAGTGAGCTTCCGCTTGGTTTCTGCGAAATCATCATTTTTTGTCACCCCCACTGCTTCACTCAGTTCAAACACTGCCTCACCAGCATAATGAAGCAACATCGCTCTCATTCTTGTATCGTTCTGAATGTCTAGCCACCACAAAGTTTTCAAAGCGCCGCACCCAACGCCCCCAGCGTTGGCCTGCGCTGTCAGTCGGCTCCAGCGAAAAAGGTGCCACGTCAGCGACAGTTTCCATTTTCACACAGAAATTAGACGTAGTCTAGTTCAAAGTAACTCGTAGAGTTGACAGTTTACCTCGTCGCCAATTAATGTCGTGTACTGGCCGTGGACTGTGCGTACAACGACATTATAGAATGAAGATTCTCGTAGAGAAAGTATGAACACGTTTATTGTGACACAGGCGGAACTCGAGATCTAAAGGAAAAGAGGAAACGGGGCATGGTAAACGGTTCCGCGATCAAGGATCTAACAGATAGATAGTCCCGTGAAACAGATAATCCCGATTGAAAGAAGTGGCTTGTGCGTATACAGGAGGATGCAGTGCATTCACATGTGATTCTCTGGGCAGTCTGAAGAGTTGGGCAGTGGTTTCGTGTTCTGAAATGTTGCCGTTGACTCTGTCGACTATCACCTGCGTCTCTAACAATGGCTTCGAACAGGCACAGGTCTGCTTCTCACGCACATCGCTGGGTACAGTAGTGTTTTGGGCAACGGACGGTGGGCGTGATCGGCGCGGTGGGCGTGATGGACGCGGTTCGCGCGGTAGTAAGAGCGCCGGACGGTCTCTGGAGGGGAGCGAAGTTCGAGTCCATCTCGAGCTGTTTCGAAACTTAGGGAAATTTCGTTCACCCTACATTGCCTTAGTCTTGACACCAACAGTTTCAGTCGCTTGTACTTGATGTCCATAGAAGGGGAAGTAAAATATAACATACGTACATGTTTAACCTGTAGTGCACTGTATAACACAGTGCACTACAACAATACGATCTTTACTGACATGAACCTCTTTATTTCGTGTGTTGCAACACCGGTAACACTTAAATGCAGGGAGCAAAGTTACTAAGATAATGTACACTTTGTGCTAGAAAATTGTGGTCCTCGCATAATAGGTATAACTGCATGATGAACCAACAAGGACATGTGTCAGATGATTCATTGGAACCGACAGAACTACAAAATGTGTTGGAAATCTAGAAAGGATGGAAGGAAGCTAGAGGTATTTTATACAAATTACTAAAGAACCTGTTCATACTTACGAAATAAAAGCAAGTTGCAAAGAAGCTGCTCGGTGCAATATAGTTACAGGAAAGACAGCATTACATGTCGACCCTCGGCATGGCTGGCAACCTAGTGAGGACGTCGAGTGTATAAGTAGATCTGGCGAACATTCATAAGGATCTCTCAAAGACATTGTCTTGCGAAATGAACCCATGCAAATCGTGTGAAAAGGATAGCTTAGGCGGATAAGGCACGAAAGTTCTTGGGACAATGCATTCATGTCGACACGTTGGAGAAATAGTATCACCGAATACTTAGAAGGTGGAGATGACTTATTGGCGCGTTGATAATCTCAAGCAGTAGCGTCTTCTATGGGAAGAATTCAGCCACGCTTCAATTACTGCACGAAGACTCCGTACGTAAATACCACCATTGTCTATAGCCAGGTACTCATTCATACAACTGAGTGAACAGGGGCAACTTTGAGTGAAATTGTCAAAGGTTTTAAACGGCAGAGGATTCATGCCCGAAATCTCGTGACTGAGAGTCCGAAGCTCTAACCAGAATATCTCCATTGAGACTGATGCCCTAACCAGAATCTCGCGACTGAGAGTCCGACGCTCTAACCAGAATATCGTGACTGAGAGTCCGATTCTCTAACCAGAATCTCGCGACTGAGAATCCGACGCTCTAACCAGAATCTCACACACGCCCGCACACCATGTACGCGCGCGCACACACACATACATACAGTAGCAAACGATATTCACAGACTGGGAAACTGTCTAACTGTCTGATGCAACGTTAACTTTGGTGTCTTATGTCGACTCATATACGCCACGTAGGTGAGTGTACGGCACGACCGAGAGGGTGACCGACCACTGCCTGACAGCACTCGGGGGCGGACCCAGAGAGGGTAGTATGAGGAGGGGACAACAAACATCCAATGAAAGCCGAACCAAATGGTGTAGTAGAATTTTTTTTGCTGCCGCGCCGCTATAACGTCAGCTTCTCCGCTGTCTCGGCTGGATTGGTGACATCGGAAGACGGAGGGAGTGGTGATCTGGGGCAACGTTGAGTAAACTTGTCAAAGGTTTTAAACGGCAAATAGAAGATTCGTGCCCGGAATCTCGTGATTGAGAGTCCGACGCTCTAACCAGAATCTCGCGACTGAGAGTCCGACGCTCTAACCAGAATCTCGCGACTGAGAGTCCGACGCTCTAACCAGAATCTCGCGACTGAGAGTCCGATGCTCTAACGAGAATCTCGCGACTGAGAATCCGACGCCCTAACGAGAATCTCGCGACTGAGAGTCCGACGCTCTAAAAACTACGCTAAATAAATACAGCTAACTCGTGCCTAATACTAATTTCTAAATGTGCCACAATTTGCAGGAGCTACCAACGACCTATGACTCCAGCAACTTTGGTGTCTATATCGACTCGTATACGCCACGTAGGTGAGTGTACGGCACGACCGAGAGGGTGACCAACCACTGCCTGATAGCACCCAGGGGTGGACCCAGAGAGAGTAGTATGGGGAGGGGGCCAAAACCTCCACTGGCAGCCGAACCAAATCGTGTAGTGGAAATTGTTTTTGGCCGCGCCGCTGTAACGTCAGCTTCTCCGCTGTCTCGGCTGGATATGTGACATCGGAAGACGGGGAGGGGTCTGAGTGAACTCGGGCAACGTTGAGTGAACTTGTCAAAGGTTTTAAACGGCGAATAGAAAATTTGTGCCCGGAATCTCGTGACTTAGAGTCCGAAGCTCTAACCAGAATATCTCCATTGAGACTGTGACGTCCAAACCAGAATCTCTCGACTGAGAGTCGGACACTCTAACCAGAATCTCTCGACTGAGAGTCCAACGCTCTAACCAGACTATCGCGACTGAGAGCTCGATTCTCTAACCAGAATCTCGCGACAGAGTCCGACGCTGTAACGAGATTCTCGCGACTGAGAGTCCCATGCTCTAAAAACTACGCTACCGAGCTCCATAAATAAATACAGCTAACTCGTGCCTAATACTAATTTCTAAATGTGCCACAATGTGCAGTAAACAGAGGAGCTACCAACGACCTATGGCTCAACCAAGAATTGTACATGAACATCAGTTAATGTGGCCCTTTAACCAATGCCTTAACGAATGCGTAGACCCGTCCAATACACACCCGATACTTACGTCGATTTTAAATAGCACAACGCTTAAATAGCCCATAGTTCTCGTCTTCAGGCAGTACATATTACCCGGGATTCTTATCTATCCTATGTCACTCGTGCATGTCACGCGTTGTTCACGTGACGAACACGCAACGTTTACGCCTGGTTATTTGTATAACACGATTTCTTAACTACTCGTACGTACAGAGACACACGCCGGGCGCGTGCAAGCGCCCATTCGAACACGCGCGCACTCATGCACGCGCGCGCACACACAGTAGTTTATATAAAGCAAACGATATTCACAGACTGGGAAACTGTCTAAATGTCTTATGCAACGTTAACTTTGGTGTCTATGTCGACTCGTATAGACCAACCACTGCCTGACAGCACCCAGGGGCGGACCCAAAGAGGGTAGAATGGGGAGGGGGCAAAAAACCTCCACTGGCAGCCGAACGAAATGGTGTAGCGGAAATATTGTTGCTGCCGCGCCGCTGTAACGTCAGCTTCTCCACTGTCTCGCCTGGATTGGTGACATCGGAAAAAGGGGGATGGGTGATCTGAGTGAACTGGGGCAACGTTGAGTGAACATGTCAAAGGTTTTATACGGCAAATAGAAGATTCGTGCCCGGAATCTCGTGACCGAGCGTCCGAAGCTCTAACCAGAATATCTCCACTGAGACTCGGATGCCCTAACCAGAATCTCGCGACTGAGAGTCCGACGCTCTAACCAGAATCTCGTGACTGAGAATCCGATTCTCTAACCAGAATCTCGCGACTGAGAACCCGACGCTCTAACCAGAATCTCACACACGCCCGCACACCATGTACGCGCGCGCGCGCACACACATACATACAGTAGCAAACGATATTCACAGACTGGGAAACTGTCTAACTGTCTGATGCAACGTTAACTTTGGTGTCTATGTCGATTCATATACGCCACGTAGGTGAGTGTGCGGCACGACCGAGAGGGTGACCGACCACTGCCTGACAGCACTCAGGGGCGGACCCAGAGAGGGTAGTATGGGGAGGGGACAACAAACATCCAATGGAAGCCGAACCAAATTGTGTAGTAGAATTTTTGTTGCTGCCGCGCCGCTGTAACGTCAGCTTCTCCGCTGTCTCGGCTGGATTGGTGACATCGGAAGACGGAGGGAGTGGTGATCTGAGGAACTGGGGCAACGTTGAGTAAACTTGTCGAAGGTTTTAAACGGCAAATAGAAGATTCGTGCCCGGAATCTCGTGACTGAGAGTCCGAAGCTCTAACCAGAATCTCGCGACAGAGTCCGACGCTCTAACCAGAATCTCGCGACTGAGAGTCCGAAGCTCTAACCAAAATCTCGCGACTGAGAGTCCGATTCTCTAACCAGAATCTCGCGACAGAATCCGACGCTCTAACGAGAATCCCGCAACAGAGTGTTCGACACTAACCAGAATCTCGCGACTGAGAGTCCGACGCTCTAACCAGAATCTCGCGATTAAGAGTCTGACCCTGTAACGAGATTCTCGCGACTGAGAGTCCCATGCTCTAAAAACTACACTACCACGCTCCATTAATAAATACATCTAACTCGTGCCTAATAGTAATGTCTAAATGTGCCACAACGTGCAGTAAACAGAGGAGCTACCAACCACATGTGGTCAACCAAGAATTGTACATGAACATCAGTTAATGTGGTCTTTTAACCAATTCCTTAACGAATGCATAGACCCGTCCAGGACACACCCGATACTTAAATAGCCCATAGTTCTCGTCTTCTGGCAGTGTATATTACCCGGGATTCTTATCTATCCTATGTGACTAGTGCATGTCATGCGTTGTTCACGTGATGTACACGCTTGATTATTACTATAACACGCACACACACATACGCGCGCGCGCGCACACACACACACACACACACACACACACACACACACACACACACACACACACACACACACACACACGCACGCACACACGCACATACGCACGCACGCACGCACACACACACACACACACACATAGTAGTTTATATGTAGCAAACAATATTCACATACTGGGAAACTGTTTGACTGTCTGATGCAACGTTAACTTTGGTGTCTATGTCGATTCGTATACGCCACGTAGGTGAGTGTACGGCACAACCGAGAGGGTGACCAACCACTGCCTGAGAGCACTCAGCTAGTGGCGGACCCAGAGAGGGTAGTATGGGGAGGGGGCAAACAAAAACCTCCACAGGCGGCCGAACCAAATGGCTCGATTGGATTGTTGATATTGGAAGACGGGGGGACGGGGGTGGTGTTGAAACTTTAGAAAAGGTCTGCTGGCACGCCAAATTCCTAAGGTCTAGGGGGCCCGTGACCCCAGACCCCCTGGATCCGCCTCGCCTACGAGCATCAACGTATACGCCACCTAGGTGAGCGTAGAACTTTAAAGAGCGAGACGGTGACCTGCCACTGTCTGAAGACAATAACGCAGATGCCCGAAGGAAAGAGAAAAATGGGTCGCCCCAAAGATGGCGATCAACTATAAAAAAGAAATATACCATCTGATATTGTGAACACGGAGAGACGCAAAGCGCGTAGCCAGAGACAGAAAGATGGAGAAGTTGCACAGCATCCTCATGGCTCGTAGAGGACAGGTAAGGCTAGGTCAGATAAGGTAAAGTAAAATAAGGTACGGTAAGGTAAGGTAAGGGAAGGTAAAGTAAGGAAAGGTAAGGTAAGGTAAGGTAAGGTAAGGTAAGGTAAGGTAAGGTAAGGTAAGGTATGATAATATAGTACAAGAATGTAAAAAAACTCCGTGTCCTCATTGACGGACTTGCCTTTACGTAAGGGAACATACCGCGCCAAGAATCAAGATTCAAGATTCATTTTATTTGACCTTGTCCACATGCACATTATATACATTAATACGTTGGTGATATGAATAATATGTAAGGTCGGGGAAACTCCCGTTAAGACATATTGTCGTTAGCACGGGAGCCACCCCACAAATGTAAACAATAACAACATGTACATAGTATGATCAGATTACTAAATTATAATCATTGCTTAAGAATGACAAATATAGCAATTATGGATACAACAGCATGATTCATAATTTAGAATAATGTAATTTTTGATGTAACTTGAGAAACCATGTAGGCTGTCTGACTACGTTTTCTGAATGATAATATCAGGTGTATTATTAACTGTCTCAATTGCGCGATATCTAATGCTTTTTTGGCACATTCATGTTTGACTCTAGGCATACGCAGATCATTTTGTTTATGTGTGTTTTGTTGATGAATGTCATAGTTGGGTGTGCACGGAATAACTTTGAAATATTCGGGTAACTGATCGTTAATAAATTTGTAGTAGAATTTTAGTTGCTGGAGTATATAACTGTCATCCAACATTAGTAATTGAAGTGTTTTATAAATAGGACTTGTGTGATCATTGTATTTACTTAGGGATATTATTCGCATTGTTTTTTGTGTGTAAGAGAATACCATCATTAATATGAGAGAGAATAAGATAATTATGTGAGGGAGAGTAAGAGAATAATACATACAGAATAAGAGAATTATACGCTAATACGGACAGGTCAATGCTATGTTAGTCTGATCTATCGGAGCGAGTCAAATTGTGACTGGTGACGACAGGTCGAAGCGAAGTCAGGCCACTTCGATTGGTGCTGGTGCCAACCGACGCACGGTTGCACAGGAACAACCGTATCTTCCGTTACAAACCTGCAGCGTCACTCAGTTGACCGACGTGCACTGGGAGGAAGCGGCCTCATGAAATGTCTTGGTCCCAGTGAAAAAACATCGCACTGGATATCAACGAAATGGAGAGAGGACTGGCTGTCTAAACCAACCTCCCTACATAGGTTCATTCCAGAACCATCTGTGCATTGTGCTAGTTCCGACCTCTCGCTAAAGGCTTGAACGAAGCTAAGCCGCCTGCGAACGGGAGTTGGCTGTTTCAACGATAATATGCACAGTTGGGGACTATGTGAAAGTGCTAGTTGTGAATGCCCAACAAACAACAGACCACGTGATCAGCCACTGCACTCTCTGCGGTACTCCACACGGAGAGAATGACATCGCCGAGCTGTACATGGCGACCCGGGAATTACTGCTCAACAACACTCTGCAAGTCTAGGCAGTAGACAAACGCGAGAAAAAGACGAAGATGTGTAGGCCTATGCACGTGTCGTTTTGGTATCTATCTGCACCAGGCTAAAATAATCATCTGGCCAAATTGGACACGGCTGTTCTAGGAAATTGGCGGGCTTTATTGTTGCGACCTTTTCATATATCCGATCGGTGCAGTAGACAATATGACCTGTACTTCGGTCTCAAACAACACATGGTGTAGATTAATAACTTATAGCCTTGTGTGATGGCCGAGTGGGTCGATTGTATCTTGCCCCGGTAGGCTAATTAGTGATTTTGGCGTTGTCGGATAGTGCGACATTGATAATAAATTATTGAAATCGCTCGCTCATAACATATTGCACAAGGCATATACACTGTATATGTATATATACAAAACACACGCACGCACGCACGCACGCACACACATACACACACATGTGTGTTATATATATATATATGTGTGTGTGTGTGTGTGTGTGTGTGTGTGTGTGTGTGTGTGTGTGTGTGTGTGTGTGTGTGTGTGTGTGTGTGTGTGTGTGTGTGTGTGTGTGTGAGCGTATGTGAGCGTGTGAGTGTGCGTGGGCGTGGGCGTGGGCGGGTGCGGGTGCGGGTGCGGGTGCGGGTGCGGGTGCGGGTGCGGGTGCGGGTGTGTGTATCGACAATATAAGGAGTATCTCTTTCTCGTTGTTAGTCTTGGTTGCAACTATGTCTACATGCTTGATCCACAGTGTAGGAGTCCTCTCCAGGTGGTGCTATCTTGAGCAAGTGTGTACTACTGCGTTGAGTCTACACCTTTTTCATGACATTTTGCTTACTACATAATTGCAGTAAATTTCAGCGGCCTGTGTTTCTCGTACCTAAAAAATAGAGGAAATGCAGCCCAAATCGTAGTATATCAGACACGAGAGCCACGAGGTAACTCGGTCAATGGCATGTCTAAATGTGACAAAAATGAGTAGGAGACAGTGGCCACCTTGCACACGATAAGAGATATAATAGTTAGCTAAGTAGGGTGTGGGAATTCGTCATTCAAATGTCCGCTGGCGGCTCCAGGTAATAATGTATTTGTATCGTTCGTTGTCAGTAGTTTTATATGTGAGACTTTCCCATATACTTCTGTGGTGCGATGTTAGTTTTCAAAGTACCTTTTAAAAGTTCTTCCTTGGAGAATCTACGTGATTTAAACTAACTTGTGCGTACCTATCTAGATACCGTTTACGCTAATTCAAGCTTGTGAACCATAAAGACTTGCTGAAATAGTAATTTTTCGTGTTTATGATAATATATTTTAAAGAATAGTGTGAATTCCTGTGTGGTTTCCAGTGATTGCACAATAACATAATAGATTGTAAATTACACAGAAGCGGTTACCCCTACCCCAGTTTGCTGAAATAAGTTTCTGCTTATCAAATGTGTTTATGGAGACTGAGAGGAAGGAAGGTGACCGGTGTGAAGGAACAAGACATTGAGAAAACAGAGGGACGGAGGAAAAGTGTTCGGCAGAGGAAGAGAAAACGGGCCAGTGGGGATAGATCAGCAGGTAGTCAGACTGTAGAGAACGAGGAGAGACACGACAGCGATACAGGTGGTGAAGAGGTATATACCACAGAGGCAGTTGGTAAGACTGTGAGACAGAAGACTGATGGAAGAAGACAGAGTGTTCAGCAAAAAACAGAAAACATGACAGGCGTGAAGGTGACAGGGGAGAAAGTGACCGTAGTGAAGGAGGTAGCCGGGGAAAAGGGACGGGAGAGGAGAGAAGAAAATGTGATGGGAGGAAAGAAGAAGGGACGAAAGGAAGTGAGAGTAAATGTGCTAGAAGAGAAGATGACAGGAGGAAAGGGGACAAGAGAAAACGCGACAGGAAAGAAGGGAATGAAAGAGAATGTGACAGGAGAGAAGATGACAAGAGGAAAAGACAACAACCAGACATATGCAAACCGGAGGAGCTACTCCGAGGCAGTGATTGAGGGGGCAAGGAGAAAAGAGAGTGTTTATGGGCGATTCAATTCTGAGAAAAACAGACAAGACTATATGCGAGGGGAAGGACGTTGTTGTATGTCTACCGGGGGCTAGGATAGAGCATGTGACCGAAAGGGTAGAGAAGGTATTGGGGCATGGCAAGGGAGGGTCTATACTAGTACACGTTGGGACAAACAATGCAGACAAGGAGGGAACAACTGGTATAGTTCAGAAGTACAGACATCTAGTGAGGAAGCTAAAGAAGACAAGAGTGGAACAGGTTATTCTCTCAGGAATGTTGCCATTAATGGGAGGAAGGGAGGCAAGATACAGAAACTGTAAGAGGATGGCGATCAACGCACTAGTTGAGCAGATGTGTGAGGAAGAGGGCGTGGGATTCATATATTTATGGGGGTACTTTGTTGGGAGAGAAGATATGTACATGAGAGATGGCCTCCATCTAAGTGGAAAGAGGGCAGCAGTATTCTCAGAGAATCTGCTGCGATCTGTTGACAGTGGGACAGGTTGCATCTATTTAAACTAAATTCGCAGGGGGGACTCGCAGAGAAGCCTGAAACTGTAGGCATACATTAAGGCAGCAAAAATAATTCAGCAAAGAACAGTCTGGAAAACTGTTCTGAAGCTGGGTATAAATGTGTTTGTTTAAATGCAAGGAGTATAGTAAACAAAAGAAATAAACTAAACATTATGGTAGAAGATATTGACCCTCACATAATAGGTATAACCGAATCATAGGCAACCACCGATATATCAGATGCCGAATTGGGACTGACAGGATATGTAATGTTTAGGAAAGATAGAATAGGAAGAAGGGGAGGTGGAGTTATTTTATATATTAAAGAATCTATCCAGGCTTATGAAATAAAATTAGACAGAGAAGCAGATTGTGAAGAAGCTGTTTGGTGTAACATAGTTACAGGAAACTCAACGTTAACGGTTGGATTAGTTTATCAAAGTCCAAACATAAGCATAGAAGAGAATGAAAAATACAAAACGCTATAAGGGAAGTGAGCAAACGGGACTGTGTTATTATGGGGATTTTAACCATGGGCATATACAATGGAAATCTCTACAGAGTATGGGTAGTGAGGACCACAAGTTTTAGTTTTAGTACAAGATAGTTTCCTTTCTCAACATGTGCTGAACCAGCCAGGGAGAGAATGTGTTAGACTTAGTTTGTCCCTCACAGGAATGGGTGGTTGAAGCAATGTTAAATTATGTGAGCCTCTGGGGAAGTAGTGATCCACAGCAGATACATTTTACCATTAAAAGTAAAATCAGAAAGAAATAATAAAAGCAGTTGAGGAGAAATTTCCACAAAGGAAGATATAAGGAAATGAGGAAATATTTAGCAAAGATAGACTGGAATAATACACTGAAGAATAAGACAGCAACAGAATGCTGGAATATCTTAAAGAATGAAATAGAGTGCATCGTAGATAAATTTGTTCCCTTCAAAAAACAAGGGAAACGGACCAGAAAGAAATACTTATCGAAAGCCATTAGAAAAATTAAGTATAAACAAATGATGTGGAAGGCTTATAGACGTACTGGCAATGACGAAGACTACAACATTTATAAAGAAGTACTAAACCAAGCTACAGCTGAAATTAGAAATTCAAAGAGAAGCTATGAACATAAATTGAAACTTGTAATATAAAACATGACAGCAAAGAGTTTTTATGCGTATGTTCAAACAGACAGAAGAAGTTCAGGATAAGATTCGGTCCCTCTAGAGATAGTGCTGGAAATATAATATCAAGAAGTTCTTAATGGCTGAGAAGACCTAAATGAGTATTTTAGTTCAGTGTTTACCAGAGAGGAACACTAGTTCCTGCCAGTACCAGGAGGCTAAGTTCAAGGGGCAGAATCAGACTATTTAAGACAGTTAATTGCCTTAACCCCCAGAAATGAGTAGCTTCTAAGAAATTAGGGCTATGAAGAGTTAAAATCACATAGGTGGATGGTATTCCACCCAAACTACTATTGGAAATTGTAGAACAAATTAGCATACCGCTTGCAGCAGTTTTCAACTTGTCATTAGAAGAGGGAGTGGTTCCTTTAGAATGGAAAGAAGCAAACATTATACCGTTATTTAAAAAGGTTCGAGAAACAAGTCAAATAATTATAGACCAGTTAGTTTAACATCGGTGATTTGTAAATTATTAGAAAGAATAATTAAAGATCACATGGTGGATTTTCTTGTTAAACATAACTTGATAAACCCATCTCAACATGGGTTTCTAAAAGCGAGGTCATGCTTAACAAATATGTTATGTTTTTTGGAAGATATCACTAAGTGGGTAGATGATGGATCACCAGTAGATATCATCTACTTAGATTTTAAAAAAGCTTTCGACAAAGTGCCACATCAGAGATTACTGCTTAAACTAAAAGCCCATGGCATAGGAAATGGTATAATTAACTGGATAGAAAAATGGCTGATTGACAGAAGACAGCAGGTAGTTGTTGATGGGGAGGCTTCAAACTGGAAATCAGTTTTGAGTGGGGTTCCACAGGGATCAGTACTGGGACCTATATTATTCTTAATATATATAAACGATTTAGACGATGATATAGCTAGCAAGGTGTTGAAATTTGCAGATGATACAAAAGTGTTTAGAAGGATTGAAAGTGATGGTGATAGACAGCATTTACAAGATGATCTTGACAGGTTGATCAAATGGTCTGAAAAGTGGCAAATGTTGTTCAATTTTGGGAAATGTAAATGCCTTCACACAGGACATGGGAACGAATATGTAGAATATACAATGGGGGAACTGTACTAAATGCTACTGTAAAAGAAAAAGACTTAGGGCTGACAATTAGTGCTGACATGAAGGTTTCAGAGCGGTGTGGAATTGCAGCTTCAAAAGGAAATCAAAACCTTGGATTGATTAGGCGAAATGTAGCATATAAACAAAAAGAACTAATAATACCGCTGTACAAAACAATAGCTAGGCCTCATTTAGAATATTATATACAAGCGTGGAGACCATACCGCAAGAAGGACAGATAGATATGCTAGAAAGAGTACAGAGGAGAGCGACTAAAATGATACCAAAACTGAGGGATCTTAGTTATGAAAAACGCCTAAAAGAATGTGGTTTAACAACACTAGAGACCAGGAGATTGAGAGGAGATCAGATAGAAGTGTTTAAAATATTGAATGGTTATGAAAATATTGATAGAAATAAGTTTTTTTCAGTTAAGAAAGATAGAAAGACTAGAGGACATGAAGTTACATTAGTAAAGGAGCAGTGTAGATTAGACGTGAGAAAGTTCTCATTTTCACAAAGGACTGTGAATAAATGGAACAGATTATCTGATGATTGTGTGGGTGCTAGTAGTGTGAATATGTTTAAAAATAAAATCGACACATACCTCAGAAGGGCTGGATATATGTAGATAAAAGGGTTGGACTCTCGATAAGCCAAACGGCTTCCTTGTCCACCTGCCATCTAGAGTTAATTCTCTGGATGGCAATCTTGTTAAATCTTGTTAAATGTTCTTTCTTGCAGGTTTGACGTTTGCTTCGATGGCACTCTGTAATCTACTGGCGATCGTCGCTGGTAAAATGGAATAATGACATTCTGTATTCCATTGTTTTCTTCGTTTGTTTATTCTTTCTTTCGTTCATGCGTGTGTGCGTGCATGCGAGCATGCGTGCGTGCTTAGATACATCACTGCACAGACCGATGCAGATACCGGGGAAATCCAGTTTTGTGCTTTTGCCGTCACAGTAGTTTATACAAGTGACATTACTATGTGAAACTGGTGTGGTCACGCGAACGGCCACTTGTAAGCAGACTATGTCTCTATGAGAGAGGTGGCCATCGTCTACCTTTTGCCACATTACTGGAAATTGTTACTGATCGATCGGGAAAGTGTAGTATAGTTATCTTTTGCGAGTGATGAAGATGCGCACTTGTAATATCGTTTTTGCTCATTAAATATTTGAACGTTGCATGTCTATTTGTGCTTTTAATTATTCGTGGACTACATTTACGTAAACAATATGCTAACATTTACGACACTGTTGTGTTGTATCCACAAGACATGGATGTTACAACAGACGAGGTGTGCCATACCCTTGAGCGATGCTTGGGATTATTAGAGGCGACATCGTTTCCCCGACTAAACCTTGCCGGTGTGGCAGTCTACCGTATGCCTCTGGATATCGTCCCACCACCCTGGACATCTGTATCTTATGTTACCATGCTGAGCAGTAGTGGGATTAAAGAGGGTAGTGATGTTTTGCTATTCAAGTGACTGATCCTGATTAACTCGGAAGTTTAAATGTTTAAAGTTATTTTACAGTTTAATTACACTAATTATATACAACGCATCTGCTACCGTATGAAACATTTAAACTGCATTGTTGCATGTATTTTATCTTATTTCTGGAGCTTTTATGATGAGAAAATATATCCAGGGTGGAAGATAAATGCCCTAGGGAATCTTTACCCCCTTCTCCTAGGGGAAGGTACCCTACGGGGGGGGGGGGAAACTACCAAGACGGCGCATGCGACCTGATTGCAGCGTGGTCGCTGGCGACGCATCGAATCGCGGTGACCTCGTTTGCAATGCAGTAGATCCAATTCTTTTGCCTGTCCTGCTTAATTTGATCAACATTGTTGTTATACAACCGCTCCCAGCCCCTACCAGTCTGGTATAGATATGTCAATTATGCATTTGTCCAGATGCACGAATACCACATTGAAAGCTTCACTATACCTCTTAACTTAATCAATTGTCGGAACTTTGATAAATGAAGCAGACCAACAATTATACAGAATAACATGTCCCGACTGTCATCTGACACCTACGTAAGCGGAGCTAACAGATCACTGGGGGCGAGACTCAAAAAGAACACAATTACACGAGGGCCGCACTCACAGCTGTAGGTGAACACTGAAGGCCATAACATCAGGCCAAAGACGTCACAATGCTCGCCAGATACAACAACTTCAAAGGCAACCAACAAGGATACGGGCTACAATCTTCCTGCCATATCCTTCCTGGACAGAGTCCTACGCTCTAACGAGAATCTCGCGACTGAGAGTCCGACGCTCTAAAAACTACGCTAAATAAATACAGCTAACTCGTGCCTAATACTAATTTCTAAATGTGCCACAATCTGCAGTAAACAGAAAAGCTACCAACGGCCTATGGCTCCAGCAGGAATTGTACATGAACATCTAATGTGGCCCTTTAACCAATGCCTTGACGAATGCATATACCCGTCCAGGACACACCCACTACTTACGTCGATTTTAAATAGCACAACGCTTAAATAGCCCATAGTTCTCGTCTTCAGGCAGTATATATTACCCGGGATTGTTATCTATCCTATGTCACTCGTGCATGTCACGCGTTGTTCACGTGATGTACGCGCAATGTTTACGCTTGGTTATTTGCCTAATTTTAATTTCTAAATGTGCCACAATGTGCAGTAAACAGAGGAGCTACCAACGGCTTATGGCTCCAGCAAGAATTGTACATGAACATCTAATGTGGCCCTTTAACCAATGCCTTAACGAATGCATAGACCCGTCCAGGACACACCCGATACTTACGTCGATTTTAAATAGCACAACGCTTAAATAGCCCATAGTTCTCGTCTTCAGGCAGTATATATTACCCGGGATTGTTATCTATCCTATGTCACTCGTGCATGTCACGCGTTGTTCACGTGATGTACGCGGAATGTTTACGCTTGGTTATTTGCCTAATATTAATTTCTAAATGTGCCACAATGTGCAGTAAACAGAGGAGCTACCAACGGCTTATGGCTCCAGCAAGAATTGTACATGAACATCTAATGTGGCCCTTTAACCAATGCCTTAACGAATGCGTAGACCCGTCCAGGACACACCCGATACTTACGTCGATTTTAAATAGCACAACGCTTAAATAGCCCATAGTTCTCGTCTTCATGCAATGTATATTACCGGGGATTCTTATCTATCTTATGTCAGTCGTGCATGTCACGTGTTGTTCACGTGACGAACACGCAATGTTTATGCTTTGTTAGTTGTATAACATGATTTCTTAACTACTCGCACGCACAGAGACACACGGCGCACGCGTGCACGCGACCATTCGCGCACGCACGCACGCACTCATGCATGTGCGCGTACACACACAGTAGTTTATATGTAGCAAACGATATTCACAGACTGGGAAACTGTCCTGACAGCACTCAGGGGCGGACCCAGAGAGGGTAGAATGGGGAGGGGGCAAAAAACCTCCACTGGCAGCCGAACCAATTGGTGTAGTAGACATGTTTTTGCTGCCGCGCCGCTGTAACATCAGCTTCTCCGCTATCTCGGCTGGATTGGTGACATCGGAATACGGGGGTGGTGGTCTGAGTGAACTGGGGCAACGTTGATGAACTTGTCAAAGGTTTTAAACGGCGAATAGAAGATTCGTGCCCGGAATCTCGTGACTGAGAGTCCGAAGCTCTAACCAGAATATCTCCATTGAGACTGTCACGCCCTAACCAGAATCTCTCGACTGAGAGTCCGACGCTCTAACCAGAATCTCACGTGTGAGAGTCCGATTCTCTAACCCAAATCGCGCGTCAGAGAGCCTGATTCTCTAACCAGAATCTCGCGACAGAGTCCGACGCTCTAACCAGAATCTCTCGACTGAGAGTTCGACGCTCTAACCATAATCTCGCGACTGACAGTCCGACGCTCTAACTAGAATCTCTCGACTGAGAGTCGGACGCTCTAACGAGAATCTCGCGACTGAGAGCCCGATTATCTAACCAGAATCTCGCGATTGAGAGTCCGACGCTCTAACGAGAATCCCGCGACTGAGAGTCCGACACTCTAACCAAAATCTCGCGACTAAGAGTCCCATGCTCTAAAAACTACGTTACGGCGCTCCACAATTAAATACAACTAACTCGTGCCTAATACTAATCGTCCAGGACACACACGATACTTACATCGATTTTAAATAGCACAACGCTTAAATAGCCCATAGTTCTCGCCTTCTGGCAGTGTATATTACCCGGGATTCTTATCTATCCTATGTGACTAGTGCATGTCATGCGTTGTTCACGTGACGTGCACGCTTGATTATTATTATAACACGCACACACACACACACACACACACACACACACACACACACACACACACACACACACACACACACACACACACACACACACACACACACACACACACACGTGCACGCACACACACACACACGCACGCACGTACGCACACACGCACGCACGCACACACACACACACACACACACGCATACACACACACACAGTAGTTTATATGTAGCAAACGATATTCACATACTGGGAAACTGTCTGATGCAACGTTAACTTTGGTGTCTATGTCGACTCGTATACGCCACGTAGGTGAGAGTACGGCACGACCGAGAGGGTGACCAACCACTGCCTGACAGCACTCAGCTAGGGGCGGACCCAGAGAGGGTAGTATGGGGAGGGGGCAAACAAAAACCTCCACTGCCGGCCGAACCAAATGTCTCGATTGGATTGTTGATATTGGAAGACGGGGGGACGGGGGTGGTGTTGAAACTTTAGAAAAGGTCTGCTAGCACGCCAAATTCCTAAGGTCTAGGGGGCCCGTGACCCCAGGCCCCCTGGATCCGCCTCGCCTACGAGCACCAACGTATACGCCACCTAGATGAGCGTAGAACTTTAAAGAGCGAGACGGTGACCAGCCACTGTCTGAAGACAATAACGCAGATGCCCGAAGGAAAGAGAAAAATGGGTCGCCCCAAAGATGGCGATCAACTATAAAAAAAGAAATATACCATCTGATATTGTGAACACGGAGTGACGCAAAGCGCGTAGCCAGAGACAGAAAGATGGAGAAGTTGCGCAGCAGCTTCATGGCTCGCAGAGGACAGGTAAGGCTAGGTCAGATAAGGTAAAGTAAAATAAGGTACGGTAAGGTAAGGTAAGGTAAGGTAAGGGAAGGTAAAGTGAGGTAAGGTAAGGTAAGGTAAGGTAAGGTAAGGTAAGGTAAGGTAAGGTAAGGTAAGGTAAGGTAAGGTAAGGTAAGGTAAGGTAAGGTAAGGTAATGTAAGGTACGGTACGGTACGGTAAGGTAAGGTAAGGTAAAGTTAGGTAAGGTAAGGTAAGGTAAGGTATGATAATATAGTACAAGAATGTAAAAAAAAACTCTGTGTCCTCATTGACGGACTTGCCTTTACGCAAGGGAACATACCGCGCCAAGAATCAAGATTCAAGATTCAATTTATTTGACCTTGTCCACATGCACATTATATACATTAATACGCTGGTGATATGAATAATATGTAAGGTCGGGGAAACTCCCGTTAAGACATATTGTCGTTAGCACGGGAGCCACCCCACAAATGTAAACAATAACAACATGTACATAGTATGATCAGATTACTAAATTATTATCATTGCTTAAGAATGACAAATATAGAAATTATGGATACAACAGTATGATTAATAATTTAGAATAATGTAATTTTTGATGTAACTTGAGAAACCATGTAAGCTGTCTGACAACGTTTTCTGAATGATAATATCTGGTGTATTATTAACTGTCTCAATTGCGCGATATCTAATGCTTTTTTGGCACATTCATGTTTGACTCTAGGCATACGCAGATCATTTTGTTTATGTGTGTTTTGTTGATGAATGTCATAGTTGGGTGTGCACGGAATAACTTTGAAATATTCGGGTAACTGATCGTTAATAAATTTGTAGTAGAATTTTAGTTGCTGGAGTATATAACTGTCATCCAACATTAGTAATTGAAGTGTTTTATAAATAGGACTTGTGTGATCATTGTATTTACTTAGGGATATTATTCGCATTGTTTTTTGTGTGTAAGAGAATACCATCATTAATATGAGAGAGAATAAGATAATTATGTGAGAGAGAGTAAGAGAATAATACATACAGAATAAGAGAATTATACGCTAATACGGACAGGTCAATGCTATGTTAGTCTGATCTATCGGAGCGGGTCAAATTGTGACTGGTGACGACAGGTCGAAGTGAAGTCAGGCCACTTCAATTGGTGCTGGTGCCAACCGACGCACGGTTGCACAGGAACAACCGTATCTTCCGTTACAAACCTGCAGCGTCACACAGTTGACCGACGTGCACTGGGAGGAAGCGGCCTCATGAAATGTCTTGGTCCCTGTGAAACAACAGCGCACTGGATATCAAAGGAATGGAGAGAGGACTGGCTGTCTAAACCAACCTCCATACATAGGTTAATTCCAGAACCAACTGTGCATTGTGCTAGTTCCGACCTCTCGCTAAAGGCTTGGACGAAGCTAAGCCGCCTGCGAACGGGAGTTGGCCGTTTCAACGATAATATGCACAGTTGGGGACTATGTGAAAGTGCTAGTTGTGAATGCCCAACAAACAACAGACCACGTGATCAGCCACTGCACTCTCTGCGGTGCTCCACACGGAGAGAATGACATCGCCGAGCTGTACCTGGCGACCCGGGAATGACTGCTCAACAACACTCTGCAAGTCTAGGCAGTAGACAAACGCGAGAAAAAGACGAAGATGTGTAGGCCTATGCATATGTCGTTTTGGTATCTATCTGCACCAGGCTAAAATAATCATCTGGCCAAATAGGACACGGCTGTTCTAGGAAATTGGCGGGCTTTATTGTTGCGACCTTTTCATATATCCGATCGGCGCAGTAGACAATATGACCTGTACTTCGTTCTCAAACAACACATGGTGTAGATTAATAACTTATAGCCTTGTGTGATGACCGAGTGGATCGATTGTACCTTGCCCCGGTAGGCTAATTAGTGATTTTTGGCGTTGTCGGATAGTGCGACATTGATAATAAATTATTGAAATCGCTCTCTCATAACGTATTGCAGAAGACATATACACTGTATATGTATATATACAATACACACGCACGCACGCACACACCCACCCACACACACACACACACACACACACACACACACACACACACACACACACACACACACACACACACACACACATACACACACGCGTGTGTGTATGTATGTATGTGTGTGAGTGTGTGGTGTATATATATGTATGTGTGTGTGCGGTGTGTGTGTGTGTGAATATATATATATATATATATGTGTGTGTGTTTATATATGTGTGTGTGTGTGTGTGTGTGTGTGAGAGAGAGAGAGAGAGAGAGAGAGAGAGAGAGAGAGAGAGAGAGAGAGAGAGAGAGTGAGTGCGAGTGCGAGAGAGAGACAATATAATGAGTATCTCTTTCTCGTTGTTAGTCTTGGTTGCAACTATGTCTACACGCTTGATCCACAGTGTAGGAGTCCTCTCCAGGTGGTGCTATCTTGAGCAAATGTGTACTACTGCGTTGAGTCTACACCTTTTTCATTACATTTTGCTTACTACATAATTGCAGTAAAATTCAGCGGCCTGTGTTTCTCGTACCTAAAAAAATAGAGGAAATGCAGCCCAAATCGTAGTATATCAGACACGAGAGCCACGAGGTAACTCGGTCAATGGCATGTCTAAATGTGACAAAAATGAGTAGGAGACAATGGCCACCTTGCACACGATAAGATATATAATAGTTAGCTAAGTAGGGTGTGGGAAAGGGCAGATAAAAAGTGGATGAAATGAGGGGGCGAGGGAGGGAAAAGAAATATTCGCACTAACCTAGAATTTGCACGGATTATAAATGCCTTGATGAGTACATTATCTATTTGATCGCAGCGCAAGCATTGCTGAAACCAAAGACATCTACTGGGTGAAAGTCCCGTCTGCCGTCATTCAAATGTCCGCTGGCGGCTTCAGGTAATAATGTATTTGTATTGTTCGTTGTCGGTAGTTTTATATGTGAGACTTTCCCATACACTTCTGTGGTGCGACATTAGTTTTTAATGTAACTTGTTGCATGTATTTTGTCTTATTTTTGGAACTTTTTATGATGAGAAAAGATATCCAGTGTGGAAGATAAATGCCCTAGGGAATCGTTACCACCTTCTCCTAGGGGAAGGTACCCTACGGGGGGGGGGGGGTAAACTGCCAAGACGGCGCATGCGACCTGATTGCAGCGTGGTCGCTGGCGACGCATCGAATCGCGGTGACCTCGCTTGCAATGCAGTAGATCCAATTCCTTTGCCTGTCCTGCTTAATTTGATCAACATTGTTGTTATACAACCGCTCCCAGCCCCTATCAGTCTGGTATAGATATGTCAATTATGCATTCGTCCAGATGCACGAATACCACATTGAAAGATTCACTATACCTCTTAACTTAATCAATAGTCGGAACTTTGATGAATGAAGCAGACCAACGATTATATAGAATAACATGTCCCGACTGTCACCTGACACCTACGTAAGCGGAGCGAACAGATCACTGGGGGCGAGACTCAAAAAGAACACAATTACACGAGGGCCGCTCTCACAGCTCTAGGTGAACACTGAAGGCCATAACATCACGGTCAAAGACGTCACAATGCTCGCCAGATAGAACAACTTCAAAGGGAACCAACAAGGATACGGGCTACAATCTTCCTGCCATATCCTTAAAACTGCTGACATGTAACAATCCCCAACAAAGTAAACGTGACTACCGAGACTAGTACATTACTACCGTAAAGATGTCGGAAGCTCCGTTGAACCAACACAAGGATTCAGACAGGTAACTCTAAAACCTCATCTAATATGAATCTTATCGAATCCGCAAGCAATTTACACGCTAAAACATTGTAATCATTTTTTCTCTCCACAAAACATGTTTTTATTTATAACTAATACGCAGTAGATGGTGAAAGACTAAATTCTACCTTTCCATTCCTATCCTTTCGCTCCCACTGGAGCATAAGGCGCCAACATATTTCCTCCAGGCAGATCGGTTTTGGGCGAGCCAGCTCAGTTCATGCCAGTTGTTTGTGTGGAGCGCAGTAGCGCAGCGGTAAGAGCTCCGGACTCTCGACTGAGAGAACGCAGGTTCGAATCCTGTGCGGCAGTGTCGAGCCTTGGGCAAGTTCGTTTACTCTACACTGCTTCAGTTCATTCAGCTGTATAAAAGAGTATCTGGCTATAGACAGTGGTGGATGTTTATGTACGAATAGTCTTCGCGTATTAATTGCAGCGTGGTTGAATTCTTCCCAGAGAAGTCGAGATGGTGTTCGATTAAACAGGTCTGCCAGGGAGTAAAGTGTAAAGCGCTTTAAGCAGACAATGGATACTGTGCTATATAAGAACTTACTTTTACTTTTTACTTTTCTTCCCTGCCAGCTTCATTTCTTTTTCTCTGGTTATTCTCTAGATGCCCAATGGTTTGTCTCTTTTACCTTGTCCAGATGGTGTCCACTTTAGGCTGTTTCTGTCCATGCGAAGAACACGGCCAATCCGCTGCACCTCATTCGTTTCACTTCATCAACTTCCGAGAAGCTCTTGTTTGTCATATGCTACTCCCAACGTATTCATAATAAACTTTATTTATACTTTATTTATTTATTTATTTATTTATATACCATCAAATGAGGGACTAGCGCCCCGTTCACGGTTTTTACAATATCAGCAAATATCTAAAAAACACAAAATCGCATTTAAGAGAAATAAATCCGAACAAATTAAATCTAGCAAGCAAAATCCTAGAATACATAAATATATCACCATCACCATCATCGTTGTGCGGGCAGCCGTAGTGTCCAGTGGTTGGGCGAAGGCCTCAGCATGTCGTTTCCAAATATGCCTGTCTTGCGCTATCCTCTGCCAGATGATGCCCTTCCAGCACTCGTCTAGTTCGTCTCTCCACCTTCTCGCCGATGTTCTTCTAGATCGTTTCCCTTCGTAAGATCTCCAAGTTGTGATACGCGATGTTCGTCGGTTATCTCGTAGTCTGCTGATGTGTACTGCCGAGGTCCACTTCTGTCTTCTGATTTGTTCTATTACGTCTATGACCTTTGTCTTCTCTCTTACCCAGATGTTTGTTTTTCTCTCCCGATATGTGATGATTAACATACTTCTTTCCATCTTTGTTTGTGCGGCTGTTTGCTTGTTCTTTGCCTGGATGGTGAGTGCCCATGTTTCCACGCCGTATGCAATCGCTGGAAGTACGCATGTGTTTTAAACTAGTCTCTTCAAGCAGGTTCCAAAGTAACCTTTGAAGATGTCGCGGTGTTTGGCGAATGCTGTCCAGCCGTTGGTGATTCTTCTTTGAATCTCCTTGTCTTGGTTTTTGTCTCTGATACTGTATCGCTGTCCCAGATAGACGAAGCTTTCGACGTTCTCGATCTGCATGGTGTTTATATATATTTGTGTGTCATTTTCTAGCATCACTTTTGTTTTCTAAATGTTCATCTTTAGACCTTGTTTTTCACTGTATGTATACCTATGTATAATAAAATTACGGGTAAATGAAATTATAAAGCAAACGGTTAACAAAAGTGCTGAACAGCTAAACATACTGGATAAAAAACAAATAAAAGGCTAAAGTACATTAAATAAGTTGATTAGATACTAAGATAAATAAAACTAAAATTTTATTTAAATTGTATGTATGAATAATACAAAAGTTAAATTAGGTCTGATTATATATATTAGTTTAAGAACAGAAATTAATGTTTTCAATAATTTTCCAAACTGCCTAGTTTTCTCGATTGTGCGTAGAGCCAGTGACAGAGAGTTCCACAATGTCGACAAGCAAACGCTTGGCGACCATAACGTTCTGGCGTGTGGCCAGTGCAGGACGCGGCGGGCGTGGCCATAAACAGTAAACAGCTTACAGGAAATTTAACTGTAACGTCAGCTTCTCCGCTGTCTCGGCTGGATATGTGACATCGGAAGATGGGGAGGGGTCTGAGTGAACTCGGGCAACGTTGAGTGAACTTGTCAAAGGTTTTAAACGGCGAATAGAAGATTTGTGCCCGGAATCTCGTGACTGAGAGTCCGAAGCTCTAACCAGAATATCTCCATTGAGACTGTCACGCCCTAACCAGAATCTCTCGACTGAGAGTCCGACGCTCTAACCAGAATCTCACGTGTGAGAGTCCGATTCTCTAACCCAAATCGCGCGTCAGAGAGCCTGATTCTCTAACCAGAATCTCGCGACAGAGTCCGACGCTCTAACCAGAATCTCTCGACTGAGAGTTCGACGCTCTAACCATAATCTCGCGACTGACAGTCCGACGCTCTAACTAGAATCTCTCGACTGAGAGTCGGACGCTCTAACGAGAATCTCGCGACTGAGAGCCCGATTATCTAACCAGAATCTCGCGATTGAGAGTCCGACGCTCTAACGAGAATCCCGCGACTGAGAGTCCGACACTCTAACCAAAATCTCGCGACTAAGAGTCCCATGCTCTAAAAACTACGTTACGGCGCTCCACAATTAAATACAACTAACTCGTGCCTAATACTAATCGTCCAGGACACACACGATACTTACATCGATTTTAAATAGCACAACGCTTAAATAGCCCATAGTTCTCGCCTTCTGGCAGTGTATATTACCCGGGATTCTTATCTATCCTATGTGACTAGTGCATGTCATGCGTTGTTCACGTGACGTGCACGCTTGATTATTATTATAACACGCACACACACACACACACACACACACACACACACACACACACACACACACACACACACACACACACACACACACACACACACACACACACACACACACGTGCACGCACACACACACACACGCACGCACGTACGCACACACGCACGCACGCACACACACACACACACACACACACGCATACACACACACACAGTAGTTTATATGTAGCAAACGATATTCACATACTGGGAAACTGTCTGATGCAACGTTAACTTTGGTGTCTATGTCGACTCGTATACGCCACGTAGGTGAGAGTACGGCACGACCGAGAGGGTGACCAACCACTGCCTGACAGCACTCAGCTAGGGGCGGACCCAGAGAGGGTAGTATGGGGAGGGGGCAAACAAAAACCTCCACTGCCGGCCGAACCAAATGTCTCGATTGGATTGTTGATATTGGAAGACGGGGGGACGGGGGTGGTGTTGAAACTTTAGAAAAGGTCTGCTAGCACGCCAAATTCCTAAGGTCTAGGGGGCCCGTGACCCCAGGCCCCCTGGATCCGCCTCGCCTACGAGCACCAACGTATACGCCACCTAGATGAGCGTAGAACTTTAAAGAGCGAGACGGTGACCAGCCACTGTCTGAAGACAATAACGCAGATGCCCGAAGGAAAGAGAAAAATGGGTCGCCCCAAAGATGGCGATCAACTATAAAAAAAGAAATATACCATCTGATATTGTGAACACGGAGTGACGCAAAGCGCGTAGCCAGAGACAGAAAGATGGAGAAGTTGCGCAGCAGCTTCATGGCTCGCAGAGGACAGGTAAGGCTAGGTCAGATAAGGTAAAGTAAAATAAGGTACGGTAAGGTAAGGTAAGGTAAGGTAAGGGAAGGTAAAGTGAGGTAAGGTAAGGTAAGGTAAGGTAAGGTAAGGTAAGGTAAGGTAAGGTAAGGTAAGGTAAGGTAAGGTAAGGTAAGGTAAGGTAAGGTAAGGTAATGTAAGGTACGGTACGGTACGGTAAGGTAAGGTAAGGTAAAGTTAGGTAAGGTAAGGTAAGGTAAGGTATGATAATATAGTACAAGAATGTAAAAAAAAACTCTGTGTCCTCATTGACGGACTTGCCTTTACGCAAGGGAACATACCGCGCCAAGAATCAAGATTCAAGATTCAATTTATTTGACCTTGTCCACATGCACATTATATACATTAATACGCTGGTGATATGAATAATATGTAAGGTCGGGGAAACTCCCGTTAAGACATATTGTCGTTAGCACGGGAGCCACCCCACAAATGTAAACAATAACAACATGTACATAGTATGATCAGATTACTAAATTATTATCATTGCTTAAGAATGACAAATATAGAAATTATGGATACAACAGTATGATTAATAATTTAGAATAATGTAATTTTTGATGTAACTTGAGAAACCATGTAAGCTGTCTGACAACGTTTTCTGAATGATAATATCTGGTGTATTATTAACTGTCTCAATTGCGCGATATCTAATGCTTTTTTGGCACATTCATGTTTGACTCTAGGCATACGCAGATCATTTTGTTTATGTGTGTTTTGTTGATGAATGTCATAGTTGGGTGTGCACGGAATAACTTTGAAATATTCGGGTAACTGATCGTTAATAAATTTGTAGTAGAATTTTAGTTGCTGGAGTATATAACTGTCATCCAACATTAGTAATTGAAGTGTTTTATAAATAGGACTTGTGTGATCATTGTATTTACTTAGGGATATTATTCGCATTGTTTTTTGTGTGTAAGAGAATACCATCATTAATATGAGAGAGAATAAGATAATTATGTGAGAGAGAGTAAGAGAATAATACATACAGAATAAGAGAATTATACGCTAATACGGACAGGTCAATGCTATGTTAGTCTGATCTATCGGAGCGGGTCAAATTGTGACTGGTGACGACAGGTCGAAGTGAAGTCAGGCCACTTCAATTGGTGCTGGTGCCAACCGACGCACGGTTGCACAGGAACAACCGTATCTTCCGTTACAAACCTGCAGCGTCACACAGTTGACCGACGTGCACTGGGAGGAAGCGGCCTCATGAAATGTCTTGGTCCCTGTGAAACAACAGCGCACTGGATATCAAAGGAATGGAGAGAGGACTGGCTGTCTAAACCAACCTCCATACATAGGTTAATTCCAGAACCAACTGTGCATTGTGCTAGTTCCGACCTCTCGCTAAAGGCTTGGACGAAGCTAAGCCGCCTGCGAACGGGAGTTGGCCGTTTCAACGATAATATGCACAGTTGGGGACTATGTGAAAGTGCTAGTTGTGAATGCCCAACAAACAACAGACCACGTGATCAGCCACTGCACTCTCTGCGGTGCTCCACACGGAGAGAATGACATCGCCGAGCTGTACCTGGCGACCCGGGAATGACTGCTCAACAACACTCTGCAAGTCTAGGCAGTAGACAAACGCGAGAAAAAGACGAAGATGTGTAGGCCTATGCATATGTCGTTTTGGTATCTATCTGCACCAGGCTAAAATAATCATCTGGCCAAATAGGACACGGCTGTTCTAGGAAATTGGCGGGCTTTATTGTTGCGACCTTTTCATATATCCGATCGGCGCAGTAGACAATATGACCTGTACTTCGTTCTCAAACAACACATGGTGTAGATTAATAACTTATAGCCTTGTGTGATGACCGAGTGGATCGATTGTACCTTGCCCCGGTAGGCTAATTAGTGATTTTTGGCGTTGTCGGATAGTGCGACATTGATAATAAATTATTGAAATCGCTCTCTCATAACGTATTGCAGAAGACATATACACTGTATATGTATATATACAATACACACGCACGCACGCACACACCCACCCACACACACACACACACACACACACACACACACACACACACACACACACACACACACACACACACACACACATACACACACGCGTGTGTGTATGTATGTATGTGTGTGAGTGTGTGGTGTATATATATGTATGTGTGTGTGCGGTGTGTGTGTGTGTGAATATATATATATATATATATGTGTGTGTGTTTATATATGTGTGTGTGTGTGTGTGTGTGTGTGAGAGAGAGAGAGAGAGAGAGAGAGAGGGAGAGAGAGAGAGAGAGAGAGAGAGAGAGAGAGAGAGAGAGAGAGAGAGAGACAATATAATGAGTATCTCTTTCTCGTTGTTAGTCTTGGTTGCAACTATGTCTACATGCTTGATCCACAGTGTAGGAGTCCTCTCCAGGTGGTGCTATCTTGAGCAAATGTGTACTACTGCGTTGAGTCTACACCTTTTTCATTACATTTTGCTTACTACATAATTGCAGTAAATTTCAGCGGCCTGTGTTTCTCGTACCTAAAAAAATAGAGGAAATGCAGCCCAAATCGTAGTATGTCAGACACGAGAGCCACGAGGTAACTCGGTCAATGGCATGTCTAAATGTGACAAAAATGAGTAGGAGACAATGGCCACCTTGCGCACGATAAGATATATAATAGTTAGCTAAGTAGGGTGTGGGAAAGGGCAGATAAAAAGTGGATGAAATGAGGGGGCGAGGGAGGGAAAAGAAATATTCGCACTAACCTAGAATTTGCACGGATTATAAATGCCTTGATGAGTACATTATCTATTTGATCGCAGCGCAAGCATTGCTGAAACCAAAGACATCTACTGGGTGAAAGTCCCGTCTGCCGTCATTCAAATGTCCGCTGGCGGCTTCAGGTAATAATGTATTTGTATTGTTCGTTGTCGGTAGTTTTATATGTGAGACTTTCCCATATACTTCTGTGGTGCGACATTAGTTTTCAATGTAACTTGTTGCATGTATTTTGTCTTATTTTTGGAGCTTTTTATGATGAGAAAAGATATCCAGTGTGGAAGATAAATGCCCTAGGGAATCGTTACCACCTTCTCCTAGGGGAAGGTACCCTACGGGGGGGGGGGGGTAAACTGCCAAGACGGCGCATGCGACCTGATTGCAGCGTGGTCGCTGGCGACGCATCGAATCGCGGTGACCTCGCTTGCAATGCAGTAGATCCAATTCCTTTGCCTGTCCTGCTTAATTTGATCAACATTGTTGTTATACAACCGCTCCCAGCCCCTATCAGTCTGGTATAGATATGTCAATTATGCATTCGTCCAGATGCACGAATACCACATTGAAAGATTCACTATACCTCTTAACTTAATCAATAGTCGGAACTTTGATGAATGAAGCAGACCAACGATTATATAGAATAACATGTCCCGACTGTCACCTGACACCTACGTAAGCGGAGCGAACAGATCACTGGGGGCGAGACTCAAAAAGAACACAATTACACGAGGGCCGCTCTCACAGCTCTAGGTGAACACTGAAGGCCATAACATCACGGTCAAAGACGTCACAATGCTCGCCAGATAGAACAACTTCAAAGGGAACCAACAAGGATACGGGCTACAATCTTCCTGCCATATCCTTAAAACTGCTGACATGTAACAATCCCCAACAAAGTAAACGTGACTACCGAGACTAGTACATTACTACCGTAAAGATGTCGGAAGCTCCGTTGAACCAACACAAGGATTCAGACAGGTAACTCTAAAACCTCATCTAATATGAATCTTATCGAATCCGCAAGCAATTTACACGCTAAAACATTGTAATCATTTTTTCTCTCCACAAAACATGTTTTTATTTATAACTAATACGCAGTAGATGGTGAAAGACTAAATTCTACCTTTCCATTCCTATCCTTTCGCTCCCACTGGAGCATAAGGCGCCAACATATTTCCTCCAGGCAGATCGGTTTTGGGCGAGCCAGCTCAGTTCATGCCAGTTGTTTGTGTGGAGCGCAGTAGCGCAGCGGTAAGAGCTCCGGACTCTCGACTGAGAGAACGCAGGTTCGAATCCTGTGCGGCAGTGTCGAGCCTTGGGCAAGTTCGTTTACTCTACACTGCTTCAGTTCATTCAGCTGTATAAAAGAGTATCTGGCTATAGACAGTGGTGGATGTTTATGTACGAATAGTCTTCGCGTATTAATTGCAGCGTGGTTGAATTCTTCCCAGAGAAGTCGAGATGGTGTTCGATTAAACAGGTCTGCCAGGGAGTAAAGTGTAAAGCGCTTTAAGCAGACAATGGATACTGTGCTATATAAGAACTTACTTTTACTTTTTACTTTTCTTCCCTGCCAGCTTCATTTCTTTTTCTCTGGTTATTCTCTAGATGCCCAATGGTTTGTCTCTTTTACCTTGTCCAGATGGTGTCCACTTTAGGCTGTTTCTGTCCATGCGAAGAACACGGCCAATCCGCTGCACCTCATTCGTTTCACTTCATCAACTTCCGAGAAGCTCTTGTTTGTCATATGCTACTCCCAACGTATTCATAATAAACTTTATTTATACTTTATTTATTTATTTATTTATTTATATACCATCAAATGAGGGACTAGCGCCCCGTTCACGGTTTTTACAATATCAGCAAATATCTAAAAAACACAAAATCGCATTTAAGAGAAATAAATCCGAACAAATTAAATCTAGCAAGCAAAATCCTAGAATACATAAATATATCACCATCACCATCATCGTTGTGCGGGCAGCCGTAGTGTCCAGTGGTTGGGCGAAGGCCTCAGCATGTCGTTTCCAAATATGCCTGTCTTGCGCTATCCTCTGCCAGATGATGCCCTTCCAGCACTCGTCTAGTTCGTCTCTCCACCTTCTCGCCGATGTTCTTCTAGATCGTTTCCCTTCGTAAGATCTCCAAGTTGTGATACGCGATGTTCGTCGGTTATCTCGTAGTCTGCTGATGTGTACTGCCGAGGTCCACTTCTGTCTTCTGATTTGTTCTATTACGTCTATGACCTTTGTCTTCTCTCTTACCCAGATGTTTGTTTTTCTCTCCCGATATGTGATGATTAACATACTTCTTTCCATCTTTGTTTGTGCGGCTGTTTGCTTGTTCTTTGCCTGGATGGTGAGTGCCCATGTTTCCACGCCGTATGCAATCGCTGGAAGTACGCATGTGTTTTAAACTAGTCTCTTCAAGCAGGTTCCAAAGTAACCTTTGAAGATGTCGCGGTGTTTGGCGAATGCTGTCCAGCCGTTGGTGATTCTTCTTTGAATCTCCTTGTCTTGGTTTTTGTCTCTGATACTGTATCGCTGTCCCAGATAGACGAAGCTTTCGACGTTCTCGATCTGCATGGTGTTTATATATATTTGTGTGTCATTTTCTAGCATCACTTTTGTTTTCTAAATGTTCATCTTTAGACCTTGTTTTTCACTGTATGTATACCTATGTATAATAAAATTACGGGTAAATGAAATTATAAAGCAAACGGTTAACAAAAGTGCTGAACAGCTAAACATACTGGATAAAAAACAAATAAAAGGCTAAAGTACATTAAATAAGTTGATTAGATACTAAGATAAATAAAACTAAAATTTTATTTAAATTGTATGTATGAATAATACAAAAGTTAAATTAGGTCTGATTATATATATTAGTTTAAGAACAGAAATTAATGTTTTCAATAATTTTCCAAACTGCCTAGTTTTCTCGATTGTGCGTAGAGCCAGTGACAGAGAGTTCCACAATGTCGACAAGCAAACGCTTGGCGACCATAACGTTCTGGCGTGTGGCCAGTGCAGGACGCGGCGGGCGTGGCCATAAACAGTAAACAGCTTACAGGAAATTTAACTGTAACGTCAGCTTCTCCGCTGTCTCGGCTGGATATGTGACATCGGAAGATGGGGAGGGGTCTGAGTGAACTCGGGCAACGTTGAGTGAACTTGTCAAAGGTTTTAAACGGCGAATAGAAGATTTGTGCCCGGAATCTCGTGACTTAGAGTCCGAAGCTCTAACCAGAATATCTCCATTGAGACTGTGACGTCCAAACCAGAATCTCTCGACTGAGAGTCGGACACTCTAACCAGAATCTCTCGACTGAGAGTCCAACGCTCTAACCAGACTATCGCGACTGAGAGCTCGATTCTCTAACCAGAATCTCGCGACAGAGTCCGACGTTGTAACGAGATTCTCGCGACTGAGAGTCCCATGCTCTAAAAACTACGCTACCGAGCTCCATAAATAAATACAGCTAACTCGTGCCTAATACTAATTTCTAAATGTGCCACAATGTGCAGTAAACAGAGGAGCTACCAACGACCTATGGCTCAACCAAGAATTGTACATGAACATCAGTTAATGTGGCCCTTTAACCAATGCCTTAACGAATGCGTAGACCCGTCCAATACACACCCGATACTTACGTCGATTTTAAACAGCACAACGCTTAAATAGCCCATAGTTCTCGTCTTCAGGCAGTGTATATTACCGGGGATTCTTATCTATCCTATGTCACTCGTGCATGTCACGCGTTGTTCACGTGACGAACACGCAACGTTTACGCCTGGTTATTTGTATAACACGATTTCTTAACTACTCGTACGCACAAAGACACACGCCGGGCGCGTGCAAGCGCCCATTCGAACACGCGCGCACTCATGCACGCGCGCGCACACACAGTAGTTTATATATAGCAAACGATATTCACAGACTGGGAAACTGTCTAAATGTCTTATGCAACGTTAACTTTGGTGTCTATGTCGACTCGTATACGCTACGTAGGTACGGCACGACCGAGAGGGTGACCAACCACTGCCTGACAGCACCCAGGGGCGGACCCAGAGAGGGTAGAATGGGAAGGGGGCAAAAAACCTCCACTGGCAGCCGAACGAAATGGTGTAGCGGAAATGTTGTTGCTGCCGCGCCGCTGTAACGTCAGCTTCTCCACTGTCTCGCCTGGATTGGTGACATCGGAAAAAGGGAGATGGGTGATCTGAGTGAACTGGGGCAACGTTGAGTGAACATGTCAAAGGTTTTATACGGCAAATAGAAGATTCGTGCCCGGAATCTCGTGACCGAGCGTCCGAACCTCTAACCAGAATATCTCCACTGAGACTCGGATGCCCTAACCAGAATCTCGCGACTGAGAGTCCGACGCTCTAACCAAAATCTCGTGACTGAGAATCCGATTCTCTAACCAGAATCTCGCGACTGAGAATCCGACGCTCTAACCAGAATCTCACGCACGCCCGCACACCATGTGCGCGCGCGCGCGCACACACATACACACAGTAGCAAACGATATTCACAGACTGGGAAACTGTCTAACTGTCTGATGCAACGTTAACTTTGGTGTCTATGTCGATTCATATACGCCACGTAGGTGAGTGTGCGGCACGACCGAGAGGGTGACCGACCACTGCCTGACAGCACTCAGGGGCGGACCCAGAGAGGGTAGTATGGGGAGGGGACAACAAACATCCAATGGAAGCCGAACCATATGGTGTAGTAGAAATTGTTTTGCTGCCGCGCCGCTGTAACGTCAGCTTCTCCGCTGTCTCGGCTGGATTGGTGACATCGGAAGACGGAGGGGAGTGGTGATCTGAGTAACTGGGGCAACGTTGAGTAAACTTGTCAAAGGTTTTAAACGGCAAATAGAAGATTCGTGCCCGGAATCTCGTGACTGAGAGTCCGAAGCTCTAACCAGAATCTCGCGACAGAGTCCGACGCTCTAACCAGAATCTCGCGACTGAGAGTCCGAAGCTCTAACCAGAATCTCGCGACTGAGAGCCCGATTCTCTAACCAGAATCTCGCGACAGAATCCGACGCTCTAACGAGAATCCCGCAACAGAGTGTTCGACACTCTAACCAGAATCTCGCGACTGAGAGTTCGACGCTCTAACCAGAATCTCGCGAATAAGAGTCTGATCCTGTAACGAGATTCTCGCGACTGAGAGTCCCATGCTCTAAAAACTACGCTACCACGCTCCATTAATAAATACATAGAAGATTCGTGCCCGGAATATCGTGACTGAGAGTCCGAAGCTCTAACCAGAATATCTCCATTGAGACTGTCACGCCCTAACCAGAATCTCTCGACTGAGAGTCCGACGCTCTAACCAGAATCTCACGTGTGAGAGTCCGATTCTCTAACCCAAATCGCGCGTCAGAGAGCCTGATTCTCTAACCAGAATCTCGCGACAGAGTCCGACGCTCTAACCAGAATCTCTCGACTGAAAGTTCGACGCTCTAACCATAATCTCGCGACTGAGAGTAGGACGCTCTAACGAGAATCTCGCGACTGTGAGCCCGATTATCTAACCAGAATCTCGCGACAGAATCCGACGCTCTAACGAGAATCCCGCAACAGAGTGTTCGACACTCTAACCAGAATCTCGCGACTGAGAGTTCGACGCTCTAACCAGAATCTCGCGAATAAGAGTCTGATCCTGTAACGAGATTCTCGCGACTGAGAGTCCCATGCTCTAAAAACTACGCTACCACGCTCCATTAATAAATACATAGAAGATTCGTGCCCGGAATATCGTGACTGAGAGTCCGAAGCTCTAACCAGAATATCTCCATTGAGACTGTCACGCCCTAACCAGAATCTCTCGACTGAGAGTCCGACGCTCTAACCAGAATCTCACGTGTGAGAGTCCGATTCTCTAACCCAAATCGCGCGTCAGAGAGCCTGATTCTCTAACCAGAATCTCGCGACAGAGTCCGACGCTCTAACCAGAATCTCTCGACTGAAAGTTCGACGCTCTAACCATAATCTCGCGACTGAGAGTAGGACGCTCTAACGAGAATCTCGCGACTGTGAGCCCGATTATCTAACCAGAATCTCGCGATTGAGAGTCCGACGCTCTAACGAGAATCCCTCGACTGAGAGTCCGACACTCTAACCAAAATGTCGCGACTAAGAGTCCCATGCTCTAAAAACTACGTTACGGCGCTCCACAATTAAATACAACTAACTCGTGCCTAATACTAATGTCTAAATGTGCCACAATGTGCAGTAAACAGAGGAGCTACCAACGACATATGGTCAACCAAGAATTGTACATGAACATCAGTTAATGTGGTCTTTTAACCAATTCCTTAACGAATGCATAGACCCGTCCAGGACACACCCGATACTTAAATAGCCCATAGTTCTCGTCTTCTGGCAGTGTATATTACCCGGGATTCTTATATATCCTATGTGACTAGTGCATGTCATGCGTTGTTCACGTGATGTACACGCTTGATTATTTCTATAACACGCACACACACACACACACACACACACACACACACACACACACACACACACACACACACACACACACACACACACACACACACACACACACACACGCGCGCGCGCGCACACACACACACACGCACGCACGTACACACACACGCACACACACACACACACACACACACACACACACACACACACACACACAGTAGTTTATATGTAGCAAACGATATTCACATACTGGGAAACTGTTTGACTGTCTGATGCAACGTTAACTTTGGTGTCTATGTCGACTCGTATACGCCACGTAGGTGAGTGTACGGCACGACCGAAAGGGTGACCAACCACTGCCTGACAGCACTCAGCTAGGGGCGGACCCAGAGAGGGTAGTATGGGGAGGGGGCAAACAAAAACCTCCACTGCCGGCCGAACCAAATGTCTCGATTGGATTGTTGATATTGGAAGACGGGGGGACGGGGGTGGTGTTGAAACTTTAGAAAAGGTCTGCTGGCACGCCAAATTCCTAAGGTCTAGGGGGCCCGTGACCCCAGGCCCCCTGGATCCGCCTCGCCTACGAGCACCAACGTATACGCCACCTAGGTGAGCGTAGAACTTTAAAGAGCGAGACGGTGACCAGCCACTGTCTGAAGACAATAACGCAGATGCCCGAAGGAAAGAGAAAAATGGGTCGCCCCAAAGATGGCGATCAACTATAAAAAAAGAAATATACCATCTGATATTGTGAACACGGAGTGACGCAAAGCGCGTAGCCAGAGACAGAAAGATGGAGAAGTTGCGCAGCAGCCTCATGGCTCGCAGAGGACAGGTAAGGCTAGGTCAGATAAGGTAAAATAAAATAAGGTACGGTAAGGTAAGGTAAGGGAAGGTAAAGTGAGGTAAGGTAAGTTAAGGTAAGGTAAGGTAAGGTAAGGTACGGTACGGTAAGGTAAGGTAAGGTAAGGTAAAGTTAGGTAAGGTAAGGTAAGGTAAGGTAAGGTATGATAATATAGTACAAGAATGTAAAAAAACTCCGTGTCCTCATTGACGGACTTGCCTTTACGTAAGGGAACATACCGCGCCAAGAATCAAGATTCAAGATTCAATTTATTTGACCTTGTCCACATGCACATTATATACATTAATAAGTTGGTGATATGAATAATATGTAAGGTCGGGGAAACTCCCGTTAAGACATATTGTCGTTAGCACGGGAGCCACCCCACAAATGTAAACAATAACAACATGTACATAGTATGATCAGATTACTAAATTATAATCATTGCTTAAGAATGACAAATATAGCAATTATGGATACAACAGCATGATTAATAATTTAGAATAATGTAATTTTTGATGTAACTTGAGAAACCATGTAGGCTGTCTGACAACGTTTTCTGAATGATAATATCAGGTGTATTATTAACTGTCTCAATTGCGCGATATCTAATGCTTTTTTGGCACATTCATGTTTGACTCTAGGCATACGCAGATCATTTTGTTTATGTGTGTTGTGTTGATGAATTTCATAGTTGGGTGTGCACGGAATAACTTTGAAATATTCGGGTAACTGATCGTTAATAAATTTGTAGTAGAGTTTTAGTTGCTGGAGTATATAACTGTCATCCAACATTAGTAATTGAAGTGTTTTATAAATAGGACTTGTGTGATCATTGTATTTACTTAGGGATATTATTCGCATTGTTTTTTTTTGTAAGAGAATACCATCATTAATATGAGAGAGAATAAGATAATTATGTGAGAAAGAGTAAGAGAATAATACATACAGAATAAGATAATTATACGCTTATACGGACAGGTCAATGCTATGTTAGTCTGATCTATCGGAGCGAGTCAAATTGTGACTGGTGACGACAGGTCGAAGCGAAGTCAGGCCACTTCGATTGGTGCTGGTGCCAACCGACGCACGGTTGCACAGGAACAACCGTATCTCCCGTTACAAACCTGCAGCGTCACTCAGTTGACCGACGTGCACTGGGAGGAAGCGGCCTCATGAAATGTATGGGTCCCAGTGAAACAACAGCGCACTGGATATCAACGAAATGGAGAGAGGACTGGCTGTCTAAACCAACCTCCCTACATAGGTTCATTCCAGAACCATCTGTGCATTGTGCTAGTTCCGACCTCTCGCTAAAGGCTTGGACGAAGCTAAGCCGCCTGCGAACGGGAGTTGGCTGTTTCAACGATAAAATGCAAAGTTGGGGACTATGTGAAAGTGCTAGTTGTGAATGTCCAACAAACAACAGACCACGTGATCAGCCACTGCACTCTCTGCGGTGCTCCACACGGAGAGAATGACATCGCCGAGCTGTACCTGGCGACCCGGGAATGACTGCTCAACAACATTCTGCAAGTCTAGGCAGTAGACAAACGCGAGAAAAAGACGAAGAAGTGTAGGCCTATGCATGTGTCGTTTTGGTATCTATCTGCACCAGGCTAAAATAATCATCTGGCCAAATAGGACACGGCTGTTCTAGGAAATTGGCGGGCTTTATTGTTGCGACCTTTTCATATATCCGATCGGTGCAGTAGACAATATGACCTGTACTTCGGTCTCAAACAACACATGGTGTAGATTAATAACTTATAGCCTTGTGTGATGGCCGAGTGGGTCGATTGTATTTTGCCCCGGTAGGCTAATTAGTGATTTTGGCGTTGTCAGATAGTGCGACATTAATAATAAATTATTGAAATCGCTCGCTCATAACATATTGCACAAGGCATATACACTGTATATGTATATATATACAAAACACACGCACGCACGCACGCACGCACACACATACACACACATGTGTGTTATATATATGTGTGTGTGTGTGTGTGTGTGTGTGTATGTGTGTGTGTGTGTGTGTGTGTGTGTGTGTGTGTGTGTGTGTGTGTGTGTGTGTGTGTGTGTGTGTGTGTGTGTGTGTGTGTGTGTGTGAGCGTGTGAGTGTGCGTGGGCGTGTGCGGGTGAGGGTGCGGGTGCGTGTGCGGGTGCGTGTGCGGGTGTGTGTATCGACAATATAATGAGTATCTCTTTCTCGTTGTTAGTCTTGGTTGCAACTATGTCTACATGCTTGATCCACATTGTAGGAGTCCTCTCCAGGTGGTGCTATCTTGAGCAAGTGTGTACTACTGCGTTGAGTCTACACCTTTTTCATTACATTTTGCTTACTACATAATTGCAGTAAATTTCAGCGGCCTGTGTTTCTCGTACCTAAAAAATAGAGGAATTGCAGCCCAAATCGTAATATATCAGACACGAGAGCCACGAGGTAACTCGGTCAATGGCATGTCTAAATGTGACAAAAATGAGTAGGAGACAGTGGCCACCTTGCACACAATAAGAGATATAATAGTTAGCTAAGTAAGGTGTGGGAATTCGTCATTCAAATGTCCGCTGGCGGCTCCAGGTAATAATGTATTTGTATCGTTCGTTGTCAGTAGTTTTATATGTAAGACTTTCCCATATACTTCTGTGGTGCGATATTAGTTTTCAAAGTACCTTTTAAGAGTTCTTCCTTGGACAATCTACGTGATTTAAACTAACTTGTGCGTACCTATCTAGATACCGTTTACGCTAATTCAAGCTTGTGAACCATAAAGACTTGCTGAAATAGTAATTTTTCGTGTTTATGATAATATATTTTAAAGAATAGTGTGAATTCCTGTGTGGTTTCCAGTGATTGCACAATAACATAATAGATTGTAAATTACACAGAAGCGATTACCCCTACCCCAGTTTGCTGAAATAAGTTTCTGCTTATCAAATGTGTTTATGTTCTTTCTTGCAGGTTTGACGTTTGCTTCGATGGCACTCTGTAATCTACTGGCGATCGTCGCTGGTAAAATGGAATAATGACATTCTGTATTCCATTGTTTTCTTCGTTTGTTTATTCTTTCTTTCGTTCATGCGTGTGTGCGTGCATGCGAGCATGCGTGCGTGCTTAGATACATCACTGCACAGACCGATGCAGATACCGGGGAAATCCAGTTTTGTGCTTTTGCCGTCACAGTAGTTTATACAAGTGACATTACTATGTGAAACTGGTGTGGTCACGCGAACGGCCACTTGTAAGCAGACTATGTCTCTATGAGAGAGGTGGCCATCGTCTACCTTTTGCCACATTACTTGAAATTGTTACTGATCGATCGGGAAAGTGTAGTATAGTTATCTTTTGCGAGTGATGAAGATGCGCACTTGTAATATCGTTTTAGCTCATTAAATATTTGAACGTTGCATGTCTATTTGTGCTTTTAAATATTCGTGGACTACATTTACGTAAACAATATGCTAACATTGACGACACTGTTGTGTTGTATCCACAAGACATGGATGTTACAACAGACGAGGTGTGCCATACCCTTGAGCGATGCTTGGGATTATTAGAGGCGACATCGTCTCCCCGACTAAACCTTGCCGGTGTGGCAGTCTACCGTATGCCTCTGGATATCGTCCCACCACCCTGGACATCTGTATCTTATGTTACCATGCTGAGCAGTAGTGGGATTAAAGAGGGTAGTGATGTTTTGCTATTCAAGTGACTGATCCTGATTAACTCGGAAGTTTAAATGTTTAAAGTTATTTTACAGTTTAATTACACTAATTATATACAACGTATCTGCTACCGTATGAAACATTTAAACTGCATTGTTGCATGTATTTTATCTTATTTCTGGAGCTTTTTATGATGAGAAAATATATCCAGGGTGGAAGATAAATGCCCTAGGGAATCTTTACCCCGTTCTCCTAGGGGAAGGTACCCTACGGGGGGGGGGGTAAACTGCCAAGACGGCGCATGCGACCTGATTGCAGCGTGGTCGCTGGCGACGCATCGAATCGCGGTGACCTCGTTTGCAATGCAGTAGATCCAATTATTTTGCCTGTCCTGCTTAATTTGATCAACATTGTTGTTATACAACCGCTCCCAGCCCCTACCAGTCTGGTATAGATATGTCAATTATGCATTTGTCCAGATGCACGAATACCACATTGAAAGCTTCACTATACCTCTTAACTTAATCAATTGTCGGAACTTTGATGAATGAAGCAGACCAACAATTATACAGAATAACATGTCCCGACTGTCACCTGACACCTACGTAAGCGGAGCTAACAGATCACTGGGGGCGAGACTCAAAAAGAACACAATTACACGAGGGCCGCTCTCACAGCTGTAGGTGAACACTGAAGGCCATAACATCACGGTCAAAGACGTCACAATGCTCGCCAGATAGAACAACTTCAAAGGGAACCAACAAGGATACGGGCTACAATCTTCCTGCCATATCTTTCCTGGACAGAGTCCTACGCTCTAACGAGAATCTCGCGACTGAGAGTCCGACGCTCTAAAAACTACGCTAAATAAATACAGCTAACTCGTGCCTAATACTAATTTCTAAATGTGCCACAATCTGCAGTAAACAGAAAAGCTACCAACGGCCTATGGCTCCAGCAGGAATTGTACATGAACATCTAATGTGGCCCTTTAACCAATGCCTTGACGAATGCATATACCCGTCCAGGACACACCCACTACTTACGTCGATTTTAAATAGCACAACGCTTAAATAGCCCATAGTTCTCGTCTTCAGGCAATATATATTACCCGGGATTGTTATCTATCCTATGTCACTCGTGCATGTCACGCGTTGTTCACGTGATGTACGCGCCATGTTGACGCTTGGTTATTTGCATAATACTAATTTCTAAATGTGCCACAATGTGCAGTAAACAGAGGAGCTACCAACGGCTTATGGCTCCAGCAAGAATTGTACATGAACATCTAATGTGGCCCTTTAACCAATGCCTTAACGAATGCGTAGACCCGTCCAAGACACACCCGATACTTACGTCGATTTTAAACAGCACAACGCTTAAATAGCCCATAGTTCTCGTCTTCAGGCAGTGTATATTACCGGGGATTCTTATCTATCTTATGTCAGTCGTGCATGTCACGTGTTGTTCACGTGACGAACACGCAATGTTTATGCTTTGTTAGTTGTATAACATGATTTCTTAACTACTCGCACGCACAGAGACACACGGTGCACGCGACCATTCACGCACGCACGCACGCACTCATGCATGTGCGCGTACACACACAGTAGTTTATATGTAGCAAACGACATTCACAGACTGGGGAACTGTCCTGACAGCACTCAGGGGCGGATCCAGAGAGGATAGAATGGGAAGGGGGCAAAAAACCTCCATTGGCAGCCGAACCAATTGGTGTAGTAGACATGTTTTTGCTGCCGCGCCGCTGTAACATCAGCTTCTCCGCTATCTCGGCTGGATTGGTGACATCGGAATACGGGGGTGGTGGTCTGAGTGAACTGGGGCAACGTTGATGAACTTGTCAAAGGTTTTAAACGGCGAATAGAAGATTCGTGCCCGGAATCTCGTGACTGAGAGTCCGAAGCTCTAACCAGAATATCTCCATTGAGACTGTCACGCCCTAACCAGAATCTCTCGACTGAGAGTCCGACGCTCTAACCAGAATCTCACGTGTGAGAGTCCGATTCTCTAACCCAAATCGCGCGTCAGAGAGCCTGATTCTCTAACCAGAATCTCGCGACAGAGTCCGACGCTCTAACCAGAATCTCTCGACTGAGAGTTCGACGCTCTAACCATAATCTCGCGACTGACAGTCCGACGCTCTAACTAGAATCTCTCGACTGAGAGTCGGACGCTCTAACGAGAATCTCGCGACTGAGAGCCCGATTATCTAACCAGAATCTCGCGATTGAGAGTCCGACGCTCTAACGAGAATCCCGCGACTGAGAGTCCGATACTCTAACCAAAATCTCGCGACTAAGAGTCCCATGCTCTAAAAACTACGTTACGGCGCTCCACAATTAAATACAACTAACTCGTGCCTAATACTAATTTCTAAATGTGCCACAATGTGCAGTAAACAGAGGAGCTACCAACGACCTATGGCTCCACAAAGAATTGTACATGAACGTCAGTTAATGTGGCCCTTTAACCAATGCCTTAACGAATGCATAGACCCGTCCAGGACACATACGATACTTACATCGATTTTAAATAGCACAACGCTTAAATAGCCCATAGTTCTCGCCTTCTGGCAGTGTATATTACCCGGGATTCTTATCTATCCTATGTGACTAGTGCATGTCATGCGTTGTTCACGTGACGTGCACGCTTGATTATTTTTATAACACGCACACACACACACACACACACACACACACACACACACACACACACACACACACACACACACACACACACACACACACACACACACACACACACACACGCACACACACACACACACACACGCACGCACGTACGCACACACGCACGCACGCACACACACACACACACACACACGCATACACACACACACAGTAGTTTATATGTAGCAAACGATATTCACATACTGGGAAACTGTCTGATGCAACGTTAACTTTGGTGTCTATGTCGACTCGTATACGCCACGTAGGTGAGAGTACGGCACGACCGAGAGGGTGACCAACCACTGCCTGACAGCACTCAGCTAGGGGCGGACCCAGAGAGGGTAGTATGGGGAGGGGGCAAACAAAAACCTCCACTGCCGGCCGAACCAAATGTCTCGATTGGATTGTTGATATTGGAAGACGGGGGGACGGGGGTGGTGTTGAAACTTTAGAAAAGGTCTGCTAGCACGCCAAATTCCTAAGGTCTAGGGGGCCCGTGACCCCAGGCCCCCTGGATCCGCCTCGCCTACGAGCACCAACGTATACGCCACCTAGATGAGCGTAGAACTTTAAAGAGCGAGACGGTGACCAGCCACTGTCTGAAGACAATAACGCAGATGCCCGAAGGAAAGAGAAAAATGGGTCGCCCCAAAGATGGCGATCAACTATAAAAAAAGAAATATACCATCTGATATTGTGAACACGGAGTGACGCAAAGCGCGTAGCCAGAGACAGAAAGATGGAGAAGTTGCGCAGCAGCCTTATGGCTCGCAGAGGACAGGTAAGGCTAGGTCAGATAAGGTAAAATAAAATAAGGTACGGTAAGGTAAGGTAAGGTAAGGGAAGGTAAAGTGAGGTAAGGTAAGGTAAGGTAAGGTAAGGTAAGGTAAGGTAAGGTAAGGTAAGGTAAGGTACGGTACGGTAAGGTAAGGTAAGGTAAGGTAAAGGTAAGGTAAGGTAAGGTAAGGTAAAGTTAGGTAAGGTAAGGTAAGGTAAGGTAAGGTATGATAATATAGTACAAGAATGTAAAAAAAAACTCCGTGTCCTCATTGACGGACTTGCCTTTACGCAAGGGAACATACCGCACCAAGAATCAAGATTCAAGATTCAATTTATTTGACCTTGTCCACATGCACATTATATACATTAATACGTTGGTGATATGAATAATATGTAAGGTCGGGGAAACTCCCGTTAAGACATATTGTCGTTAGCACGGGAGCCACCCCACAAATGTAAAAAAAAAAACATGTACATAGTATGATCAGATTACTAAATTATAATCATTGCTTAAGAATGACAAATATAGCAATTATGGATACAACAGCATGATTCATAATTTAGAATAATGTAATTTTTTTTGTAACTTGAGAAACCATGTAGGCTGTCTGACAACGTTTTCTGAATGATAATATCAGGTGTATTATTAACTGTCTCAATTGCGCGGTATCTAATGCTTTTTTGGCACATTCATGTTTGACTCTAGGCATACGCAGATCATTTTGTTTATGTGTGTTTTGTTGATGAATGTCATAGTTGGGTGTACACGGAATAACTTTGAAATATTCGGGTAACTGATCGTTAATAAATTTGTAGTAGAATTTTAGTTGCTGGAGTATATAACTGTCATCCAACATTAGTAATTGAAGTGTTTTATAAATAGGACTTGTGTGATCATTGTATTTACTTAGGGATATTATTCGCATTGTTTTTTTTGTAAGAGAATACCATCATTAATATGAGAGAGAATAAGATAATTATGTGAGAGAGAGTAAGAGAATAATACATACAGAATAAGAGAATTATACGCTAATACGGACAGGTCAATGCTATGTTAGTCTGATCTATCGGAGCGGGTCAAATTGTGACTGTTGACGACAGGTCGAAGCGAAGTCAGGCCACTTCGATTGGTGCTGGTGCCAACCGACGCACGGTTGCACAGGAACAACCGTATCTTCCGTTACAAACCTGCAGCGTCACTCAGTTGACCGACGTGCACTGGGAGGAAGCGGCCTCATGAAATGTCTGGGTCCCAGTGAAACAACAGCGCACTGGATATCAACGAAATGGAGAGAGGACTGGCTGTCTAAACCAACCTCCATACATAGGTTCATTCCAGAACCATCTGTGCATTGTGCTAGTTCCGACCTCTCGCTAAAGGCTTGGACGAAGCTAAGCCGCCTGCGAACGGGAGTTGGCTGTTTCAACGATAATATGCACAGTTGGGGACTATGTGAAAGTGCTAGTTGTGAATGTCCAACAAACAACAGACCACGTGATCAGCCACTGCACTCTCTGCGGTGCTCCACACGGAGAGAATGACATCGCCGAGCTGTACCTGGCGACCCGGGAAAGACTGCTCAACAACACTCTGCAAGTCTAGGCAGTAGACAAACGCGAGAAAAAGACGAAGATGTGTAGGCCTATGCATGTGTCGTTTTGGTATCTATCTGCATCAGGCTAAAATAATCATCTCGCCAAATAGGACACGGCTGTTCTAGGAAATTGGCGGGCTTTATTGTTGCGACCTTTTCATATATCCGATCGGCGCAGTAGACAATATGACCTGTACTTCGTTCTCAAACAACACATGGTGTAGATTAATAACTTATAGCCTTGTGTGATGACCGAGTGGATCGATTGTACCTTGCCCCGGTAGGCTAATTAGTGATTTTTGGCTTTGTCGGATAGTGCGACATTGATAATAAATTATTGAAATCGCTCTCTCATAACGTATTGCAGAAGACATATATACTGTATATGTATATATACAATACACACGCACGCACGCACACACCCACACACACACACACACACACACACACACACACACACACACACACACACACACACACACACACACACACACACACATACACACACGCGTGTGTGTATGTATGTATGTGTGTGAGTGTGTGGTGTATATATATGTATGTGTGTGTGCGGTGTGTGTGTGTGTGAATATATATATATATATATATGTGTGTGTGTTTATATATGTGTGTGTGTGTGTGTGTGTGTGTGAGAGAGAGAGAGAGAGAGAGAGAGAGAGAGAGAGAGAGAGAGAGAGAGAGAGAGAGAGAGAGAGAGAGAGAGAGAGAGAGAGAGAGACAATATAATGAGTATCTCTTTCTCGTTGTTAGTCTTGGTTGCAACTATGTCTACATGCTTGATCCACAGTGTAGGAGTCCTCTCCAGTTGGTGCTATCTTGAGCAAATGTGTACTACTGCGTTGAGTCTACACCTTTTTCATTACATTTTGCTTACTACTGCGTTGAGTCTACATTTCAGCGGCCTGTGTTTCTCGTACCTAAAAAAATAGAGGAAATGCAGCCCAAATCGTAGTATATCAGACACGAGAGCCACGAGGTAACTCGGTCAATGGCATGTCTAAATGCGACAAAAATGAGTAGGAGACAATGGCCACCTTGCGCACGATAAGATATATAATAGTTAGCTAAGTAGGGTGTGGGAAAGGGCAGATAAAAAGTGGATGAAATGAGGGGGCGAGGGAGGGAAAAGAAACATTCGCACTAACCTAGAATCTGCACGGATTATAAATGCCTTGATGAATACATTATCTATTTGATCGCAGCGCAAGCATTGCTGAAACCAAAGACATCTACTGGGTGAAAGTCCCGTCTGCCGTCATTCAAATGTCCGCTGGCGGCTTCACGTAATAATGTATTTGTATTGTTCGTTGTCGGTAGTTTTATATGTGAGACTTTCCCATACACTTCTGTGGTGCGATATTAGTTTTCAATGTACCTTGTTGCATGTATTTTGTCTTATTTTTGGAGCTTTTTATGATGAAAAAAGATATCCAGTGTGGAAGATAAATGCCCTAGGGAATCGTTACCACCTTCTCCTAGGGGAAGGTACCCTACGGGGGGGGGGGGGTAAACTGCCAAGACGGCGCATGCGACCTGATTGCAGCGTGGTCGCTGGCGACGCATCGAATCGCGGTGACCTCGCTTGCAATGCAGTAGATCCAATTCCTTTGCCTGTCCTGCTTAATTTGATCAACATTGTTGTTATACAACCGCTCCCAGCCCCTATCAGTCTGGTATAGATATGTCAATTATGCATTCGTCCAGATGCACGAATACCACATTGAAAGATTCACTATACCTCTTAACTTAATCAATAGTCGGAACTTTGATGAATGAAGCAGACCAACGATTATATAGAATAACATGTCCCGACTGTCACCTGACACCTACGTAAGCGGAGCGAACAGATCACTGGGGGCGAGACTCAAAAAGAACACAATTACACGAGGGCCGCTCTCACAGCTGTAGGTGAACACTGAAGGCCATAACATCACGGTCAAAGACGTCACAATGCTCGCCAGATAGAACAACTTCAAAGGGAACCAACAAGGATACGGGCTACAATCTTCCTGCCATATCCTTAAAACTTCTGACATGTAACAATCCCCAACAAAGTAAACGTGACTACCGAGACTAGTACATTACTACCGTAAAGATGTCGGAAGCTCCGTTGAACCATCACAAGGATTCAGACAGGTAACTCTAAAACCTCATCTAATATGAATCTTATCGAATCCGCAAGCAATTTACACGCTAAAACATTGTAATCATTTTTTCTCTCCACAAAACAAGTTTTTATTTATAACTAATACCCAGTAGATGGTGAAAGTCCCGTCTGTCGTCATTCAAATGTCCGCTGGCGGCTTCAGGTAATAATGTATTTGTATTGTTCGTTGTCGGTATTTTTATATGTGAGACTTTCCCATATACTTCTGTGGTGCGACATTAGTTTTCAATGTAACTTGTTGCATGTATTTTGTCTTATTTTTGGAGCTTTTTATGATGAGAAAAGATATCCAGTGTGGAAGATAAATGCCCTAGGGAATCGTTACCACCTTCTCCTAGGGGAAGGTACCCTACGGGGGGGGGGGGGTAAACTGCCAAGACGGCGCATGCGACCTGATTGCAGCGTGGTCGCTGGCGACGCATCGAATCGCGGTGACCTCGTTTGCAATGCAGTAGATCCAATTATTTTGCCTGTCCTGCTTAATTTGATCAACATTGTTGTTATACAACCGCTCCCAGCCCCTATCAGTCTGGTATAGATATGTCAATTATGCATTCGTCCAGATGCACGAATACCACATTGAAAGATTCACTATACCTCTTAACTTAATCAATAGTCGGAACTTTGATGAATGAAGCAGACCAACGATTATATAGAATAACATGTCCCGACTGTCACCTGACACCTACGTAAGCGGAGCGAACAGATCACTGGGGGCGAGACTCAAAAAGAACACAATTACACGAGGGCCGCTCTCACAGCTGTAGGTGAACACTGAAGGCTATAACATCACGGTCAAAGACGTCACAATGCTCGCCAGATAGAACAACTTCAAAGGGAACCAACAAGGATACGGGCTACAATCTTCCTGCCATATCCTTAAAACTTCTGACTTGTAACAATCCCCAACAAAGTAAACGTGACTACCGAGACTAGTACATTACTACCGTAAAGATGTCGGAAGCTCCGTTGAACCATCACAAGGATTCAGACAGGTAACTCTAAAACCTCATCTAATATGAATCTTATCGAATCCGCAAGCAATTTACACGCTAAAACATTGTAATCATTTTTTCTCTCCACAAAACATGTTTTTATTTATAACTAATACCCAGTAGATGGTGAAAGACTAAATTCTACCTTTCCATTCCTATCCTTTCGCTCCCACTGGAGCATAAGGCGCCAACATATTTCCTCCAGGCAGATCGGTTTTGGGCGAGCCAGCTCAGTTCATGCCAGTTGTTTGTGTGGAGCGCAGTAGCGCTGCGGTAAGAGCTCCGGACTCTCGACTGAGAGAACGCGGGTTCGAATCCTGTGCGGCAGTGTCGAGCCTTGGGCAAGTTCGTTTACTCTACACTGCTTCAGTTCATTCAGCTGTATAAATGAGTATCTGGCTATAGACAGTGGTGGATGTTTATGTACGAATAGTCTTCGCGTATTAATTGCAGCGTAGCTGAATTCTTCCAGAGAAGTCGAGATGGTGTTCGATTAAACAGGTCTGCCAGGGAGTAAAGTGTAAAGCGCTTTAAGCAGTCTTGAGGACTGGATACTGTGCTATATAAGAACTTACTTTCACTTTTTACTTTTCTTCCCTGCCAGTTTCATTTCTTTTTCTCTTGTTATTCTCTAGATGCCCAGTGGTTTGTCTCTTTTACCTTGTCCAGATGGTGTCCACTTTAGGCTGTTTCTGTCCATGCGAAGAACACGGCCAATCCGCTGCACCTCATTCGTTTCACTTCATCAACTTCCGAGAAGCTCTTGTTTGTCATATGCTACTCCCAACTTATTCATAATAAACTTTATTTATACTTTATTTATTTATTTATATACCATCAAATGAGGGACTAGCGCCCCGTTCACGGTTTTTACAATATCAGCAAATATCTAAAAAACACAAAATAGCTTTTAAGAGAAATAAATCCGAACAAATTAAAGCTAGCAAGCAATATCCTAGAATACATAAATATATCACCATCACCATCATCGTTGTGCGGGCAGCCGTAGTGTCCAGTGGTTGGGCGAAGGCCTCAGCATGTCGTTTCCAAATATGCCTGTCTTGCGCTATCCTCTGCCAGATGATGCCCTTCCAGCACTCGTCTAGTTCGTCTCTCCACCTTCTCGCCGATGTTCTTCTAGATCGTTTCCCTTCGTAAGATCTCCAAGTTGTGATACGCGATGTTCGTCGGTTATCTCGTAGTCTGCTGATGTGTACTGCCGAGGTCCACTTCTGTCTTCTGATTTGTTCTATCACGTCTATGACCTTTGTCTTCTCTCTTACCCAGATGTTTGTTTTTGTCTCCCGATATGTGATGATTAACATACTTCTTTCCATCTTTGTTTGTGCGGCTGCTTGCTTGTTCTTTGCCTGGATGGTGAGTGCCCATGTTTCCACGCTGTATGCCATCGCTGGAAGTACGCATGTGTTGTAAACTAGTCTCTTCAAGCAGGTTCCAAAGTAACCTTTGAAGATGTCGCGGTGTTTGGCGAATGCTGTCCAGCCGTTGGTGATTCTTCTTTGAATCTCCTTGTCTTGGTTTTTGTCTCTGATACTGTATCGCTGTCCCAGATAGACGAAGCTTTCGACGTTCTCGATCTGCATGGTGTTTATATATATTTGTGTGTCATTTTCTAGCATCACTTTTGTTTTCTAAATGTTCATCTTTAGACCTTGTTTTTCACTGTATGTATACCTATGTATAATAAATTACAGGTAAATGAAATTATAAAGCAAACGGTTAACAAAAGTGCTGAACAGCTAAACATACTGGATAAAAAACAAATAAAAGGCTAAAGGACATTAAATAAGTTGATTAGATACTAAGCTAAATAAAACTAAAATTTTATTTAAACTGTATGTATGAATAATACAAAAGTTAAATTAGGTCTGATTATATATATTAGTTTAAGAACAGAAATTAATGTTTTCAATAATTTTCCAAACTGCCTAGTTTTCTCGATTGTGCGTAGTGCCAGTGACAGAGAGTTCCACAATGTCGACAAGCAAACGCTTGGCGACCATAACGTTCTGGCGTGTGGCCAGTGCAGGACGCGGCGGGCGTGGCCATAAACAGTAAACAGCATACAGGAAATTTGTCCAGTAGCCGGGTAGTAGGTATTAAAAATACATTCCGTGTCCACATTAACCAACATTTGACTTCTGCGTTTATTGTTTCGTTTGTTTGTACGTACGTGAACTTCGATGTTAGATGTGTTTCGAAGACATCAGAAGTGAGAACTAACCCCTTTATATAAGAAGTTTGCTGTGCCAATACGGACGGAGGCAGTAGGACGAGACTATGTCACCCTGACCCACCGTCACCGGTCCAGGAGCCCCGTGACGAAACGTATGAGCGAAAACTAGGTCACAGTGTGGGACGCAGTGTTGCGTGTCTACGAACACCCACACACTCCCTCTGCGGCGCCGCTCAGTTAACCGACGGGCTTCGGAAGTAAACGGTTCTTTAACGGGAGACGACGTGTCATACTTATGAGCTATGTCTCCGTACTTGCATCTAGGATGGTTTGTCCTCTTGGCTCTGATACCAACGGCGACAGGGAAGGGGGATGGAGCACCTCACGGAGCCTGCGAGAGTATGGCACCGGCACACAATGGTGTTGTACCTAAAACGTCAAACAGCCCGTACACGCTGGAAGTGAAACGCAGCGAAGACGACAACGACACCATGCAAGGTAGAGCATACTTTACAGTTTAGTTCAAAATTAATCACGACATTATATGTAATCTTCGTTTTATTTAATGACATCAAACAGTATTGTCGCTTAAGCCTAGTAACGTTAACCGTATACCCACAGGCGGATACAGGAGGCCTGGGGGCACGTGCCTCCTAGACCTTTGAAATGTTGTGTGCTCGAAAACCTTTTTGGACGGGCCCTCGTTACCGTGCTCACTAGACCCTTGGAATGTATCCCCGTTTACATTACAATAAGGTGAAGTTACGGCGACGCGGCGGCGAAAAAAAATGAACAGCACCCGCCCACCCGTCTTCCAATGTCATGATTGATCCGACAGAGTCGTGCTGAAGGTACGGCTCAGACCCACCGAATATGAAATTGGTTCGGCCGCTAGTGGAGGTTTTTGCCCCCCCCCCCCGACTACCTTCTCGGGATCCGTTCGTGATACCGCACGACCGCCAGTAGATTCATTACAATTTAACAACGCCCATGTCAAGTTTGAGTAACCTATTCAACATTGTGTTATTCAAAAGGTATCGCTATGTTTTATTATCTTCAGTGTGTGTCAAGGGAAAGTCGTTCAAAGGCATCCTTGGTCAGGTGAGAATTGAAGGGAAGTCGACTCCAATTGGTACGTTTGATGGTGCAACAAATAATCTGCCGCCCAACACGAAGTTGATGAAGTGCACGGCTGACGACGACTCCGTTACACACTCGAACACAATCGACAAAAATGACACAACCTGCTTCGTTTGGAAAATTCACGACAAGAATAGCAAAAGCAAACTTCAGTTTGTGTAAGTAGATAGAGTCTTGGAATTGAAAACTATACAAACGCATTTGCGTGCAATCATATAAGGGCACATTGGCATTTTAATAATTTCAAGGATTTGCATAATTTTAAAACACTTGCATTCGAACAATTTCAAAGAGTTGCATTTCCCGCTTCATATGAATCGTTAATAAACTTGCATATGTATATCAATCACGTGTTGCACAGTCGGCGCATTCGCATTTGTGTTTTAATCATTTCAAACATTTCCATTTTAATGCAATAATTCGCATTTGAACCCATTATGGTAGGCCCCTATAATATGTAACGAATAGAACATCAACTATAACTCAAACCCCAAAGGATATAATAGAATATATAGATCCATAAAAGGTCAACGAAATATATTATATCCGAGCTTCCTGATCGTTTATGTATCTATTCGCGCCAGTCTGAAATGATCACCCGACAAATAAAAAAGGGAATCATGACTCATGTGTACTATACATTAGTACTACTGTCACAATGCGGGGCGTCACGGGTCGCCCCGCATTGTGACATTGTCAATGACCGGACAGGTCAGAATGTGTGTCATTTGCAGAGGCAATTATTATATATAATCGACGTTGAATACGCCGGATACGGCTTTTGGTTAAACGTGTATGGTACCTGATCTATAGTCACAACTAACATAACCATGTTATTTATAACTTTCCGTGTAACGCGGACTACTGGTACACAGCGGTACGGTCACAACTGGGTGTTCGGACAAGTAGGCCGTAGTGGCAGTGTTCAACGATAAGTTACACAATAAAGTAAAGGTAAATCTCATATAGCGGGGTATCCAGTCCTTGGCATAACTGTTCAATAGAACGCCATCTCGGTCTCCCTGAGCAGCTTTACGCCACCCTGCAATTACAAAACGAAGACTATTTCTAGACAGATGTCCACCACTGTTCATTCAACTGAGTGAGCGCTGCCAGCACGCAGTGGGCGAACTTGCCCAAGGTTCGAAACAGCAGCAACAGGATTCGAAGCAGGGATGTCGTGATTGAGAGTATGATGGTCTAACTATGACTACACTACCGCGCCCCACAATGCGTGCGTCGACTGTATCAGTACAGGTTATACGAAGCCGAGCGGGATGGAACGACGGGAGAGGCAGGTGGGAAGGAATGAGGTAGCTAGGGTGGATGGATAATTAAACTACCATAACAATGAGGAGTGGCGAGACTTGGCAACCGGAATAGGGAGTTAGGAGGGAAGGGGAGAGTGGGCATGAGGAAGAGGGGCAGGAAACGAAGGAGGTAGGGAAAAAGCCAGCGGATGGAAAGGGCGGAGGTGGGGTGTAGGAAATATCCGCTGGGTTGATCTCTATCCGGTCAAAGGTAAGCTGCTAAAACGAGACTAAGGAGGTTGTATGTGAAATTCACTAGAGCTATATATATTGTCATTAAAAAACATTATTGAATTACTCGCAGCGCAACGATTGCTGAAGCCAAAGAAATCTACTGGGTGAAACTCGCGTCTGATGTCTTCGTTATTGCTGATGACTCCAACACTCCAGGGGGTGGCGCCGCTCCAGGTAAAGTGGCTGTCAATTCTACCAAACATTGTGTAGCTATTCTACCCTACATATCCACATACTTCATTGTGCGGTATTTGTTTTAACAATATAACCCCATGACCACCACGGAAGCAGAAGTGCGATTTCAACAGATGTTTACAAGTGGTGTAAACTCCCCCGTTTTTCTTAAATCAGTTTCAACATAACAAAGGGGATGCACTGAGCGTATTTGAGAGTTTCCTTCTGATGTATACATGTAGAGGATGTGTCAGTTGTATGTACGTTATCGAAGGGCATTTAAAAACTGCATTGTTCGTGGATTCTTCCACTGTAATCTTTCGTTTGGTGTCCTACATGTATGTTTGTATTGTGACGTTCTCTCTTGCAGGTGTGACGTTCACTGCCATTGCTCTCTGTGGTCTACTCGCTGTCTTCGCTGGTATGCTGGCCTAAGAACGTTCTGTGTAGCGTTATTTGTGTATATATGTTCAAGCGTTCGTGCATTCGTGCGTTCATGCTTTCGTGCGTTCTCGCATTCTTGCGTTCGTTTGCTTGTAATTGACGGATCCATCACTGTTTGTCTTCGACAAAATCACAATTATGGGCATGACTTCAATCAAGCATTGCCTGCCAAAACTGTTGTTCGTTAGCCTACGTTACAAGGGCAACATCTGCTAAATCAATCACACCACATGCAGTTCTCGCTTAAACTTTGCCCTGTAGGTCCCCAAAATAACACCTGGAACCACAATTTCAACAAAATATCTGACAGCTGCACATGGTCGGCATTCATTTTGAAGACCTGATGAAACTTGTTGCTAAACACCAGGCCACGTGATGGATAAGTCAATTATGACGTTTCGTTCCGTTGCGTCGCGTGCACACCGGGGGAGTCGTTGCAGATGTCGGACGACAGTGCCTCGGCAAGGAATCCTGGTGTTGTGGTTATCTCAACGGAACGTTGTTATGTCGAATCCAATCTCAAATGACACTTTACTTTCATATTTAGTATGCGATTTGTTGAACAGCTTCTTTTAAATCTCTGTATTACTTAGCACACCTTATAGGCATACCAATAGGGATATTTATATGTTGCTTTCATATGTTGTATGTGATTTGTAAAATAGTTGTTTAATCCCTGTATTGTTATAGTGATTCTTTCCCACCAGTAGCTTTGATTCTCATACACGACTGCTTCTCTTACTAACGATTCTGTTAAGCGAACGTATTGTTTGCTTTTGCCGAACTGGGGAAGATGTTCGTTACCTTAGTAATATATTTACTTATTAAAATGTTTGAACGTTGCGAATTTACTTGTACTTAAATTGGTGAGCTAAATAAATTGTTGATCATATCGACGATAGGCTGCGGCGCCTATTCTGCATTTGTAAACAGTTTAAACAAACACACAAACAAACAACGCATACATGGTGTACATATATTAATACATTACTAGTTTACCCCCACCCATCGAACTAGTTTACCACACCCGCGGAATTATTTTATCCCCCATGGAACTAGTTTACCCCCCATGAAACTAGTTTGCCCCCCATGGAACTTGTTTACCCCCCATGGAACTAATTTGCACCAACCATGGATCGAGCTAGTTTGCCCCCATGGAACTAGTTTGTCCCCCATCGAACTAGTTTACTCCCCATGGAACTAGTTTGCCACCATCCATGGAACTAGTTTGCCCCCCATGGAACTACTTTGCCCTCCTCCCACATGGAACTAGTTTACCCACACCCATGGAACTAGTTTACCCCCATATAACTAGTTTTCTCCCATCGAACTAGTTTACCCCATGGAACTAGTTTACCCATCATAGAACTAGTTTACCCCCCATGGAACTAGTTTACCCCCACCCATGGAACTAGTTTACTCCCACCCATGGAACTAGTTTATCCCCCATGGAATAAGTTTACTCCCTCCCATGGAACTAGTTTACTCCCTCCCATGGAACTAGTTTACCATATGGAACTAGTTTGCCGCACCCATGGAACTAGTTTACCCCATCCATGGAACTAGTTTATCCCCATGAAACTAGTTTACTCCCATGAAACTAGTTTACCCCCAACCCATGGAACTAGTTTACCCCCACAAATGGAACTAGTTTACCCCCACCCACGGAACTAGTATACCCCTATCGAACTAGTTTGCCCCACGCATGGAACTAGTTTACCCCCACCCATAGAACTAGTTTTCCCCATGGAACTAGTTTACCTCGTAATGGAACTAGTTTGTTCCACCCACGGAACTAGTTTACCCCCCTATGGAACAAGTTAACCCTACCCATGGAAGTAGTTTATCCCCCGTGGAACTAGTTTACCCCCACCAATGGAACTAGTTTACCCTCCATGGAACGAGTTTACTCCCCGATGGACTAGTTTACCCCTCCCCGGAGCGACAAACAAAGGGCAGCTGTTACCACCATTACCATGGCGTCGGTGACGCCCTCTGGAGGATGCCTCAACAATCAGTTTTTTCACTAAAACAAGATTTAACCAGATTTAACAAGATTGCCACCCAGAGAATTAACTCTAGGTGGCAGGTGGACAAGGAAGCCCTTTGGCTTATCGAGAGTCCGACCCTTTTATCTATGTGTATTCCGCCCTTCTGAGGTATGTGTCGATTTTATTTTTAAACATATTCACGCTACTAGCACCCACACAATCAGCAGATAATCTGTTCCATTCATTTACAGTCCTTTGTGAAAATGAGAACTTTCTTATATCTAATCTACACTGCTCCTTTGCTAATGTAACTTCATGTCCTCTAGTCCTTCTATCTTTCTTAACTGAAAAAAAAATATTTCTATCAATATTTTCAAAACCATTCAATATTTTAAACACTTCTATCTGATCTCCTCTCAATCTCCTGGTTTCTAGTGTTGTTAAGCCGCATTTTTTAGGCGTATTTCTTAACTAAGATCCCTCAGTTTTGGTATCATTTTAGTTGCTCTCCTCTGTACTCTTTCTAGCATATCTACGTCCTTCCTGCGATATGGCCTCCACGCTTGTATACAATATTCTAAATGAGGCCTAACTGTTGTTTTGTACAGTGGTATTATTAGCTCTTTTTCCTTATACGTTATGTTTCGCCTAATTAATTCAAGGATTTGATTTCCCTTTGAAGCTGCAATTCCGCACTGCTCTGAAACCTTCATATCAGCACTAATGGTTAACCCTAAATCCTTTTCTTTTACAGTAGTACTTAGTACAGTACCCCCATTGTATATTCTACCTCCTCGTTCCCATGTCCTGCGTGGAGGCATTTACATTTCCCAAAATTGAACAGCATTTGCCACTTTTCAGACCATTTGATCAACTTGTCAAGATCGTCTTGTAAATGCTGTCTATCTCCATCACTTTTAATCCTTCTAAACACTTTTGTATCATCCGCAAATTTCAACACCTTGCTTGAAATTGTAAACATCTCCAATTAACCGTAGTTGTGTTTTTTGAAATACACCACAAGTTGATAGATTAGGAGATTAGTTTACCCCCACCCATGGAACTAGATTACCCCCGTTGAACTAGTTTACCCCACCATGGAACTAGTTTACTCCATCCATGGAACCAGTTTGCCCCCACCCATGGAACTACTTTACCTCCCATGGAATTAGTTTGCCCCCACCCATGGAGCTAGTTTGCCACCCCATGGAACTTGTTTACCCCCATGAAACTAGTTTATTCCTATGGAACTAGTTTACCCCATATAACTAGTTTATCCCCACCCATGGAACTAGTTTACCCCCATGGAACTAGTTTACCCCCACCCATGGAACTAGTTTACCCCCACCCATGGAACTAGTTTACCCCCACCCATGGAACTAGTTTTCCCCCATGGAACTAGTTTACCCCCATGGAACTAGTTTACCCACATGGAACTAGTTTACCCCATGGACTAGTTTACCCCCCATGGAGCAACAAACTCAGGGCAGCTGTTACCACCATTACCGTGGCGACGGTGACGCCCTCTGGAGGATGCCTCACCAGTCAGTTTGTCCACTGAAACACGTAAACATCTCCAAATAACTGTAGTTGTGTTTTCCGAAATACACCACAAGTTGATAGATTAGAGGGTATTGGTCCAAACAGCGAATGCAATATTTCTGATCATTTTCCGTACTTTCTAAATGTAGACTATGTCGAAACCACTAGTACGATACCAAGGTTTATACGAATAAAACAACAAAATCCTGACTCACTCAATATATTTAAAATTGAAATAATAAACTAAAATATTTATGATAAACTTAACACAGATATTCATGCGGATTCGAATGAAAACTACAGCATCCTCGGTGACATTGTTACTGCAGCTATGAATACATTTCTACCTATTAAAGTAATTCATTTTAACAAATATAAACATAAGAAAACTCCTGGGATTATCAAGGACATTATTATGTCGATAAAGTTTAGAAACAAATTGTATTCGAGAATGAAACAGACTCCCGTAAATGCAAAGCATTATCATACATTTAAAACTGACTTGCATACTTAAAATAACATTCTTAAAAGTAATATTAGATTAGCTAGGCAAATGCATCATCAGTCCAATTTTGAAAAGCATTATAATAATAATAATAATAATGTCAACTTGTAGAGCGCCATAATTCTAGACAAAAGTCCATTCAGAGGCGCTAAAATAGATTAATACATGAATATTAAAACAAGCTAGTTAAATAAATGATAATAAAAATAAATAAATAAACTGCTAAAACCGTGATGCATAATGCACAGGCAATAAAATCAGGTGGTAAAAGGATATAGCATTAATTAAAACGTGACATAATATGTGCATCATAAGGCATAAATAAGTTAGTTAAATGAAATAAGTTATTTAAAAACACTTTGTCATGTACAAGATCACATACTAAACTAAACATGGAACAGGTGGGTTTTTAAAAGTCGCGTGAATGTGGCTAGCGCTGTGACTGTCTTTAATTCTAACGGAAGAGTGTTCCACATCCGTGGGGCCGGAACTGAGAAGGACCGATCGCCGTATCTGCTGTTGGATGGCGGCACACGCAGGTCGTTGTTGTCGGAAGAACGTAGCGCACGCGCACATACGTGTTGCACATGACGTACCATCGACATTTCAACGTCGAACACAACTCCGATGTTATAGGCACTCGGACTAGGAGTGATGTCACAGTCGCCGATCTTTATCATTGTGATGTTGTGTTTCTTCTGGTTGGTGCGTGATGCCAAGACGAGCGCGACTGTTTTGTCCTCGTTGACTTTCAACAAATTGGTGTTCATCTACACGCGGACGTCGTTGACGCAGTGTTCGATTGTATGCAGCGATGACAGTCTGTCAATTTCATCAGTGATATCAAATTTGATGTACAGCTGCGTGTCGTCTGCGTACATGTGATAGTTAAGTTGTGTTGTTTGATGATATCGCCGATTGGGGACGTGTAGATGGTGAAAAGCAATGGCCCCATTGCTGAGCCTTGGGGAACACCGAAAGCGATATTTGAATGGTCGGAAGCACGGCCTTGTATTTTCACGGATTGTGTTCGATCGGTCAAATATGAGCGGACCCATTCTAGCGCGGAGCCAAACACACCAATGCGTTTTTCTAGACGCGAGATCAGGATGTCGTGGTCGACGGTGTCGAATGCGGCAGACATATCGTGTAGTACGAGTATCACCCCGTACCGCCGATCTAATGCCTGAAGAATGTCATTCTGTACAAGCACTTGAGCAGTTTCAGTTGAGTGGTACGGTCGATAGGCCGACTGGTTCCGGTCGAGTAGGTCGTTCGCAGTTGCGTGACCGAGTAGGCAACTTTGAGACAAGAATGATGTTAAAAAGACGTGGTGTTTAATTAAATAAATTATTTTGAAAAGTCAAAAGAAATAACAATTTCCAAATTTGTTTAAAGTCGATGGGGAAATGATTAGCGACAAATGCATTATTGCAAACAGTTTTAACACGATTTTACTAATACTGGTCCAATTCTAGCCTCTAAAACAACTACAAGTGGAGATAAATCATACAAAGATTACATGAAAAACCCGATATTTCACACCTTCAGCTTTAACCCAATTAACATGGAAACTACTGTTAATATAATTGATCGTTTACCTCCAAAATCGAGTTGTGGAAAAGACGGTATATCAACACAATTACTAAAATTGATAAAATGATATCAGCAATGCAGTCACTCTAATTATTAATCAATCAATAATAACTGATATATTTCCAATCAGATTAAAAATGGCACAAGTCATAACCCTGTTAAAAAAGGTGATGTTTCTGACTTTAACAATTATCGTCCTATTTCTATCCTGCCAATGATTTCAATTTTTTTGGAAAGGGTCATGTTTGATCAAATCCACGATTACTTCCATTCTAAAGCGTTACACTACAATAGCCAATATGGGTTTAGAAACATTCTAAGGAGCTTGCTACACTCGAAATTATAGACATAATTATACACTAACTTGATAAATAGGTTACTCCAATAAATATATACCTTGATTTATCAAAAGCATTTGACACAATTGATTGGTACAGACGTTAAAGAGAAGATATGTACATGAGAGATGGCCTCCATCTAAGTGGAAAGGGGGCAGCAGTTTTCTCAGAGAATCTGCTGCGATCTGTTGACAGTGGGACAGGTTGCATCTATTTAAATTAAATTCGCAGGGGGGACTCGCAGAGAAGCCTGAAACTGGAGGCATAGATAAAGACAAAAAAATAATTCAGCAAAGAACAGTCTGGAAAACTGTTTTGAAGCTGGTTATAAATGTGTTTGTTTAAATGCAAGGAGCATAGTAAACAAAAGAAATGAACTAAACATTATGGTAGAAGATATTGACCCTCACATAATAGGTATAACCGAATCATGGGCATCCACCGATATATCAGATGCCGATTTGGGACTGACAGAATATGTAATGTTTAGGAAAGATAGAATAGGAAGAAGGGGAGGTGGAGTTATTTTATATATTAAAGAATCTATCCAGGCTTATGAAATAAAATTAGACAGAGAAGCAGATTGCGAAGAAGCTGTTTGGTGTAACATAGTTACAGGAAACTCAACGTTAACGGTTGGATTAGTTTATCGAAGTCCAAACATAAGCATAGAAGAGAATGAAAAAATACAAAACGCTATAAGGGAAGTGAGCAAACGGGACTGTGTTATTATGGGGGATTTTAACCATGGGCATATAAAATGGAAATCTCTACAGAGTATGGGTAGTGAGGACCACAAGTTTTTAGTTTTAGTACAAGATAGTTTCCTTTCTCAACATGTGCTAGAACCAACCAGGGGAGAGAATGTGTTAGACATAGTTTTGTCCTCACATAATGAATTAGTTGACAATGTCAGGATATGTGAGCCACTGGGGAATAGTGATCACAACCAGATACATTTTACCATCAAAGTAAAATCAGAAAGGAATAGTAAAAAGCAGTACAGGAGAAATTTTCACAAAGGAAAATATAAGGACATAAGGAAATATTTAGCAAAGATAGACTGGAATAACACACTGAAGAATAAGACAGCAACAGAATGCTGGAATATCTTAAAGAGTGAAATTGAATGCATCATCGTCAAATTTGTTCCCTTAAAAACACGGGAAACGGTCCAAAAAGAAACACTTATCGAAAGAAGCCATTAAAAAAAGTATAAACAAATGATGTGGAAGTCATATAGACGTACTGGAAATGACGAAGACTACAACATTTATAAAGAAGCACTAAACCAAGCTACAGCTGAAATTAGAAATACAAAGAGAAGCTATGAACATAAATTAGCTTGTAATATAAAACACGACAGCAAGAGTTTTTATGCGTATGTTCGAAGCAAACAGAAAGTTCAGGATAAGGTCAGTCCTCTAGAAGATAGGGCTGGATATATAATATCAGAGGGATTCTTAATGGCAGAAGACCTGAATGAGTATTTTAGTTCAGTGTTTACCAGAGAAGACATTAGTTCACTGCCAGTACCAGAGGCTAAGTTCAAGGGGCAGAATCAGACTATTTAAGACAGTTAATTGTAACCCCAGAAATGGTAGCTAAGAAAATTAGGGCTATGAAGGATAATAAATCACCTGGAGTGGATGGTATTCCACCCAAACTACTATTGGAAATTGTAGAACAAATTAGAATACCGCTTGCAACAGTTTTCAACTTGTCATTAGAAGAGGAAGTGGTTCCTTTAGAATGGAAAGAAGCAAATATTATACCGTTATTTAAAAAAGGTTCGAGAAACAAGTCAAATAATTATAGACCAGTTAGTTTAACATCGGTGATTTGTAAATTATTAGAAAGACTAATTAAAGATCACATGGTGGATTTTCTTATTAAACATAACTTGATAAACCCATCTCATCATGGGTTTCTAAAAGCGAGGTCATGCTTAACAAATATGTTATGTTTTTTGGAAGAAATCACTAAGTGGGTAGATGATGGATCACCAGTAGATATCATCTACTTAGATTTTCAAAAAGCTTTCGACAAAGTGCCACATCAAAGATTACTGCTTAAACTAAAGGCCCATGGCATAGGAAATGGTATAATTAACTGGATAGAAAAATGGCTGATTGACAGAAGACAACGGGTAGTTGTTGATGGGGAGGCTTCAAACTGGAAATCAGTTTTGAGTGGGGTTCCATAGGGATCAGTACTGGGACCTATATTATTCTTAATATATATAAACGATTTGGACGATGATATAGCTAGCAAGGTGTTGAAATTTGCAGATGATACAAAAGTGTTTAGAAGGATTAAAAGTGATGGAGATAGACAGCATTTACAAGATGATCTTGACAGGTTGATCAAATGGTCTGAAAAGTGGCAAATGTTGTTCAATTTTGGGAAATGTAAATGTCTTCACACAGGATATGGGAACGAATATGTAGAATATACAATGGGGGGAACTGTACTAAGTACTACTGTAAGAGAAAAAGACTTAGGGCTGACAATTAGTGCTGACATGAAGGTTTCAGAGCAGTGTGAAATTGCAGCTTCAAAAGGAAATCAAATCCTTGGATTGATTAGGCGAAATACAGCATATAAAGAAAAAGACTAATAATACCGCTGTACAAAACAATAGTTAGGCCTTATTTAGAATATTGTATACAAGCATGGAGGCCATACCGCAAGAAGGACGTAGATATGCTAGAAAGAGTACAAAGGAGAGTGACTAAAATGATACCAAAACTGAAGGATCTTAGTTATAAAAAACGCCTAAAAGAAAGTGGTTTATCAACACTAGAGACCAGGAGATTGAGAGGAGATCAGATAGAAGTGTTTAAAATATTGAATGGTTAGTAAAATATTGATAGAAATATATATTTTTTAGTTAAGAAAGATAGAAAGACTAGAGGACATGAAGTTACATTAGTAAAGGAGCTGTGTAGATTAGACGTAAGAAAGTTCTCATTTTCACAAAGGACTGTGAATGAATGGAACAGATTATATGATGATTGTGTGGGTGCTAGTAGTGTGAATATGTTTAAAAATAAAATCGACACATACCTCAGAAGGGCTGGATATATGTAGATAAAAGGGTTGGAATCTCGATAAGCCAAAGGGCTTCCTTGTCCACCTGCCATCTAGAGTTAATTCTCTGGATGGCAATCTTGTTAAATCTTGTTAAATCTTGTTAAATTCTTCACTTCTTGTTCACTTTCCCATAAGCCGTAAGGATCGTTGGGGCACCACTGACGACTTCTTAACCAGCTCTCTCCACGTTTCCCTGTTCTCCACAGCCCTATAGGAGTCGGCGAACTCCAGTCCCGTCCACTCTTTGATGTTATCTTCCCATTTCTTTTTCTGTCTATCTCTTCTTCTCCCCCCTCTAACGATACCTTGCACAACTTGGTAGGCCGTCTTGCTGTTGTTCTTGCTCATACTGCCTTCAATTTCGCAACATTGTTCTGCTGTCCACTCATCTTTTCTTGTTCTCATATCTTGTCTGATCTTCCTGTTGACTTCTCTGTATTTTGCTGCTCCTTCAGGATCACATTTTCTCTTCTTCAGTTCTCTTCTTTTGTCACATAGATCAACGATGTCTGCTGTGACCGACGGTTTCTTTGTCCGACGATGTTTGCCAAGGATTTCGCTGGCTGCGTCTGTCTCTATTTTGTTGAAGGTGTTGGTTAGCAAGTTCAGGTCAATGTCTTTGTTATCCAGGATGGTAAGGGGTACAAACTTCCCACCTATCATTGCTTTGAATGCTTCTGCTGCATCAGGATCCTTAAGTTTCTCGATGACAAATTTGATTCTTGTGTGGTTTGGCTAGCTAACCCTCTTCAGGCGAATGTGGAAGGTTGTCATCAACAAGTCATGATCGCTTCCGACATCTGCTCCTGGAAAGCTTCGTATCCTGGCAATGTTCACGCCTGTGCGAAAGCGCCGTTTCCCCAAGACGTAGTCGATCTGACTGTGATGTTTTCCGTCTCGGCTATGCCAGGTCCATCTTCTGGATGGTTTGTGTGGACCAAATGTGTTAGCCAGTATTAGTTCATTGTATGTTGCAAACTCAAGGAGCCTGTCCTCTCTCATTTGTTTTAGCATTGCAGAAATGCCCGCAGGTGTCTTGCTAGTTGGTTTGCACTTCATCTCCCACTTTTGTATTCCAATCTCCTAATACAATTAGATTGTCTTTCTTTGGAGTTTCCTTAATTATATCTTGCAGTTGGCCATACAAATCTTCCACCTCACTGTCGTCGTAGTCAGACCTTGAGGCGTAAACTTGTATGACTGTGATGTTGAAGGGAGTTGCCCTCAGGCGGATGGTGATGAGCTTGCTAGAGACAGGGCGACAACCCATGACAGTGTTCACGATGTCTTTGTATACAAGAAACCCAACATCATGTTCGTGTTTGTTCTTCTTGCCACCACTGAAGTAGACCTCGTGCCCTTCTTTGGTTGATTTCGCCAAAGTTTCGCCAAAGTTTTTCCAACGCTTCTCGGAGAGTCCAAGCAGTTAAATTAATACGAATTAAATGACATGGCTCTGGACCTTTGTAAGAGTTATTTACAAAATTGTAAGCAGTACGTCGAAATTAAAAATGTTAAGTCTAAGGAAACAGTCATCAACACTGGTGTCTCTCAAGGTTAAATTTTAGGGTCACTCTTATTTATTATATCCATAAATGATATAGCACTTTCTAGTGACCTTTTCAAATTGCTGACGACATCACCCTTACTAGGACACTAAATGGCCAAATGCGAAGTGAAAATATTAACAAAGAACTAACAAAGATTAGCAATTGGTTGAATGATAATAAACTGTCACTAAATGCCAAAAAGACAAAATTCATGATTTTTCATATGCCTCAAAAGAAGGTAGAATACCCTGTGTTACCAAACAGATGGGGCGTACATTGAATGTGTAAATGAATTCAATGTTTTACGCATTACAATAAATAACCATACAAACAAAATAGCAAATAAAATATGTAAAACAATAGGCATATTAAATAAACACCTTTTACCACTGAATACATTATATATAATGTACAATGCTCTTATTCTCCCTCATATTAATTATGGCTTAGTTTTATGTGGTCATCAGGCACATCAAATTGTCAAATTACAGAAAAAAAGCAATACGAGTAATATCCTTAAGTAAATATAATGCTCACACAAGTCCTATTTTTAAAAGACTTCACTTCTAAAGTTTGATGACATTTATAAAAACCAACAATTAAAATTTTACTACAAATTAATTAACAATCTTTTACCCTAATATTTCAATGTTTTTCCAAGCATACACATCTATGATATTCATCAGCACTGCACAGATGAAAGAAATAATCTGTATGTCCAGATTCAAACATGAATTTGCCAAAACAATGCATTAGACATAACATAGTAGAGACAATTAACAATACACCAAGTATTATCATTAATACAATTTAAACCCACGGTCTATATGGTATTTGAACATACACAAAAAACTTGTTTATTTTAAATTATGAATCCAGTTATCGCATTCACAATTGCTTAATTTGTAATTCGTAATACGTATTTAAATGTATACCCAAGTATCCATATGTACGTCAATGTGTACACAAGTACATATAATCAGTCCTTGTATTATGTATGCATGTTGAAACTTTGAGTAATTATCAACTATAAAAACAAAGTCATATGCTATTCTGATTTGTGTCAAAAAATGTTGTTGTTGTTTATAGTTATGGGGTGGCTCCTGTGCTAGCGATATTATATATCTTAATGGGAGTCTCCCGATCGTATCTATTACTTACGTTATTCATTATGTGTAATGTATTGTATTTATAAGTCAGATAAATTGATTCTGAGTTGTGAGTTGTGAGTTCTGAATGGACGTAGGCAGATGCAAGTGGACCTCGTCGCCTGGGGGGAGATGCACCTACAATGATCCCAAGTTGGCGTATTAATGTATAAACTAAACGAAAGTCGTTGCATAATTGTCAACAGCAACGTGCAACACGACCAATACGCTTTCAGTTGTTCACAAATTAATTGACATGTTTATTTAAAACACTACGGATCTTCACGAATTTAACTGAATGGCGTATTTTAAATAACCTCATTTATAAGCCTATCCGTGGGAAAACAACTGTGCACGTTTAGTAAAGTTAGCCAAAAGCACCATATACGTGACAACCACCCCAGGCGCTTAGCAAGGATTGTGAAATGTTCCATGTTACCCGTTCTTATTTTTATTTACCCTTTACGCTCATGAAAAACCCCGTTACACTCGCACGCATGCACGCATACACGCACACAACACACACACACACACACACACACACACACACACACACACACACACACACACACACACACACACACACACACACACACACACACACACACACAACACACACAAATACACATACACGCGCGCGCAGACGCGCACACACACACATACACACACACGCACAAACAAACACACACACACACACGCACGCACACAGACACACTCACACACGCACACACGCACACACGCACACACGCACACACGCACACACGCACACACGCACACACGCACACACGCACACACGCACACACGCACACACGCACACACACAGTTTGCGCGTGACCTCCGTCAAGCTTTGCCATTGCCAACAATGTTGTTAACGGTAAGATATGTGAATTGCATTACTATTAGGCCTACGGTATGACCTGTCCTAGATCAAACATTCCCGCATACAGTTGTCGTCACTATAAAAAATGTTGCCTTATGTTTTGTCTTAAAAAAATAGTACGGGGCCAGAATGTCAGCAAAATATTCGAAGGAATGTGTGAACGCTTCACGTGTATGGCATCCATTTTTGATCGCATTACAGAGCTATTGATAGGCAACAAGTCACGTGATAGAGAAGTTAATTGTGTACGTTTAGTAATGTTCACTCTGTTTTCGTAACACTGTTGTAATTAATATTCCCATTACCTGGTAGTTAAACATAATATTGTCCAACCAGATACACAGCATGCGATTCTGATGAGCTTTGACATTTCGTGTGTGTGTGTGTGCGTGCGTGCGTGCGTGCGTGCGTGCGTGCGAGCGCCCGCCTGTGTGCGTGTGTTGGTGTGTTTGTATGTGTGTGTGTGCGTGTGTGTGTGTGAGCGTGCGTGCTTGCTTGCGTGTGGGCGTTTGCTGATGCGCGCGTGCGTAAATGCGTAAGTGGGAAAAAACGAGTACTCGCTCATTACATAAGCCGGTTGCGTCTTTGCGATTCATTTATGAAAAGCCAACAGGCGCTTTTAAGCCACGCCCAGCGCGCTTGTGATTGATCGCTAGGACAAGGAGCGTTTAGCACATGTGTTACGCGCGTTTCATTTTGTTTTTCGCGGGGAGACGTCAGGGCTTGTTATATGTTAGCAAGGGGCTATACGTACACAAGCAAATTTTATGAACAGGTAGGCAGGACTATAGGTGCACAAACAAATTTTACGAACAGATAGGCAGGGCCCTATGTATACGTACCTTCGTCCAGATTATATCATTTCGCGTTCAAGACTTTTTAGACTGACACTGATTAGGACAGTCGCGAAATCCATAAAATGTAAATGTTATCATACTGTTATCTTAACACATTGTAAACACGGAGCAAATAGGTGCATTGTGGAACAGCAATTACTTTTGCATTTATATAAAACAAATTGCAGAACATACACAAAACTAATAACTAATTAGTTTGACTTTAATCTAGCTAGCATATTATTCTAAATATAATAATGTAATCGCGGTCTTCACGTTTTACAATGAATATTTGCGATGGCATGGGTAAAAATTATTAGAATGTTGTTCCTTTGGAAGAAGGATATATGTGGAAATATTTATAAATGCTAGCCAACTAATGTGTTGTAAGTTGTATTCAGCACAAATAATCTACAAACTGCCAAAACACGTATTTGGTGCTAAAATAATTGAGATATGTTTAAAGTTAGTTAAAGATATTTTAGCAAAAAATAATAAATGTGTTCTTATAGATGTATAGCATAATGTATACTGAATATAATCTGCAAGAATTATCATATATTCGTTCACTCACGTACCCGTTTGGCATATTTACTGCTGAGCTCGACTCCAGTGGGCTTTTGCTTACATCCGTGTGCCCATACAGACATTCAGACATGTACACATGCATACTTAGCTATAATTAAATATGTAAATAGCATATGGTAATTGGGCTGCACTTTGCTCAGATCGTAAAGTGAAAGAGTTTTCGTGTTGGTGCATAATGACAATCCCATTTATTTAATAAAACATTTGAAAACGTGTGTACAATGTGTATTGAACATACCTCAATTATATTACATGATCACAGTGCACGTGCATTATATAATTACTAGAATTTTAATTATTTGAAAATAAATATACGGTTTGCATTAAATATACATGAATTATTGTAGTGTAAATGAATTGCATACTTGGGTAGTGTATAAATAACTATGCCGACAGTATCTACGTTTCATTACTAGAATCAAACAAACTATATAAAAGACTATACACATCTCAATTAGTGTGACAGTCACACGGATAACATTATTTTGCTCTTATTGTCATAGGAATGTACAAAATTCCTATGATAATAAGAGCAAAATTATTTTATTCGTGTGACACCTATTTGCTTCGTGTTTACAATGCGTTAAGATAACAGTATGACAACATTTACAATTTATGGATTTTGCGACTGTTCTAATCAGTATCAGACTAAATTGAAGGCTAAATAATATAAGCTGGATGAACGTACGTTTACGTAGGGCTCTGCCTACCTGTTCGTAAAATAGTTTGTATACGTATAGCCCTGCCTACCTGTTCGTAAAATCAGTCTGTATACGTATAGCCCCTTGCCACTCAGCTCTGTAATCCAAAGTCATAACTTGGATCATCACCTTTATGCAAATGACACACAGATCTACATTTCCTTGGCCACGCCCGATACAAGTCACTCCCTAACCCGACTCAACGATTGTCTTCAAGATGTTTTCTCATGGATGACCGATAGCAGATTAAAGTTAAATTCCTCATCATTGGTACTCCAATGCAGCGATGTAAATTAATGACTTTTTTCCAACATGCATCCTGAGGCAAAATATCACACCAGCAGCATCAGTACGGAATCTAGGAGTGACCTTTGATTGCGACTTGGTCAGACAACACATATCCCAAACGTGCCGTTGCTGTTGTTATCATATCCGTGATCTTCGCCGTATTCGCCGACATATGTCGCTTTCTGTCGCTAAGACTATCGCAAAAGATCTTGTTAGCAGCAGATTAGATTATTGCAATTCCCTCCTTCATAATATTGCTATCAAGGATATTGCAAAACTACAACGTGTCCAAAATTGTTTAGCAGGGGTAGTCATACAATCTCCTCGATTCTCCCTCTAAGACAAAGGCTGGAACTCGAGCTTTTTCAGTTGCCGCGCTAACTATATGGAATTCGCTTCCCGGTAATGTTAAATCAGCAGAAGATATTGTTACATTTCGTCGTCACCTCAAAACCTATCTTTTCAATATCGCCTATCCTCCCTAGCTGCCTAGCACATCCATCCATTTGTTGATGACTTTCGCCTATCACACGAGTACGAGAATTCTTAATCCTTCGGTTTTGGTGCGCCACTGAGCTCGGATTGTCTGAGGATATTGGCGCGATAGAAGTTATTTATTAGTATTATTATTAACATGTAACAAGTCCCGCAAAAAACAAAATAAAACGCGCGTGACACATGTGTCAAACGTTCCTTTCACTAGCGAGCGCGCTGGGCGTGACTTAAAAGCGCCTGTTAGCTTATCATAAGTGAATCGCAGACTCAAGCCGGTTTTCGAGCTAGTACGTGTAGACCTACTGAAAAATGAACGACGCCGTGACGTGACTCACCGGCTCAGGACAAGGCGATCAATAGCACAGTGCGGTTGAACAAACTGTCAGGTTACTGCGCCCACGTTGCTAACGGATGATGCAGTGCTGCAGAGTGACCGACAACATTATAATACTGTCTCTCTGTGTCTCCTAAAGGAAACACATCGGTGTAGCCAAACCAAAACGTGCTATGTGTTCGTGCTGGCTGCTCGTGGGGCTAGTGCTGCTGGTTGTCGTACCGGCAGCCACCGGCTTTGGTGGCGGTGCTCCTGTCAAGTCATGCGTTAGTATGTCTCCTGTACACGCGGGCATTAGCAAACAGCCTGCAGCGAAGAACGCTTACACACTGACAGTCGGGTCAATCGACGAGGCGACGAACACCCGGCAAGGTGAGGTATACCCCGTGCTTTCGTCTGTCAATGCGTTGCTAGTGAATCTGAGTAAACATTTAGCGGGGAATATCATAAATGTTCAGGGGGTGAGTCCACTGATTACGCGGGTTGGGATGTTATGTTTAACAAGATTTAACAAGATTGCCACCCAGAGAATTAACTCTAGATGGCAGGTGGACAAGGAAGCCTTTTGGTGTATCGAGAGTCCAACCCTTTTTATCTACGTGTATCCCGCCCTTCTGAGGTATGTGTCGATTTTATTTTTAAACATATTCACGCTACTAGCACCCACATATTGAGCAGATAATCTGTTCAATTCATTTATAGTCCTTTGTGAAAATAAGAACTTTCTTATGCCTAATCTACACTGCTCCTTTACTAATGTAACTTCATGTCCTCTAGTCCTTCTATCTTTCTTAACTGAGAAACAAATGTTTCTATTAATATTTTCATAACCATTCAATATCATAAACACTTCTATCTGATCTTCTCTGAATCTCCTGGTCTGTAGTGTTGTTAAGCCACATTCTTTTTGGCGTATTTCGTAACTAAGATCCCTCAGTTTTGGTATCATTTTAGTCGCTCTTCTCTGTACTCTTTCTAACATATCTATCTATTTCCTTCTTGCGATATGGCCTCCACGCTTGTCTACACTATTCTAAATGAGGCCTAACTATTGTTTTGTACAGCGGTATTACTAGTTATTTTTCTTATATGCTATATTTCGCCTAATTAATCCAAGGATTTGATTTTCCTTTGAATCCTCCAGTTTCAGGCTTCTCTGTGAATCCCCGCTGTGGATGTAATTCATATAAATGCAACCGGTTCAGCAAGATATCTGAGAAACTGCTGCCCCTTTTCCACTTAGATGGAGGCCATCTCTTATGTACATATCTTCCCTCCTAACAAAGTATCCACATAAATAGATGAATTCCACCCCTTCTTCTTCACACATCTGCTCAACTAGTTCATTGGTTGCCATCCTCTTGCAGTTTCTATATGTTGCCCCCCTTCCTCCCATTACTTTCCTCCCATTACTGGCAAAATTCTCTCTTTCTCAGAATAGAGTCGCCCATAAACTGCCTCTCTTTTCTCATTGCCCCCTCAATCACTGCCTCAGAGTAGCCCCTTCTCCGGTTTGCATCTGTCTAGTTGTTGTCTTTTCCCATGTCATCTTCTCTCCTGTCACGTTCTCTTCCGTTCCATTCTTTCATGTCGCTTTTTCTCTTGTCACCTTTCTTCTTGTCATCGTCCCTTTTATCGACTTATCTTCTGTAATACTTACTCTCACTTCCTTTCGTCCCGTCAACTTTCCTCCCATCGCATTTTCTGTTCTCCTCTCCTGTCCCATTTTCCTTCCTGCTTCCTTCTCTACGGTCATTTTCTTCCCTGTCACCTTCACGCCTATCACGATTCCTGCCGTCTATTCTCAAATGTCTTCCCCTCCAATCACCTTCCCTCCTCCCAGTCTCCTATCCTCAGTCTTCTTGCCACTACTCTGCTCCTTCAGTCTCACAGTATTCCCAACTCTCTCCCTGTCGTCTCACTCCATTCCACCTGTCTCCTTGCTAATTCCCATCTTCACCCATTCACAATATCTGTCAACCTAACTACCTCCTTCAGCAGACATTCCACCTTCCAACGCCCCACGCACTGAAAGAAAAGAAGGCAAAATCTACCTAGCTGTGGCAGTTATCGCACACCAAGTGTCGCTTTGCAAGGCGCCATATCATAATTTATTTAATAATAATGATAATAATCTAATTAGCTAATCAACACAGTTTATACCGTTCTACGTAGTCTTTAGAAAGACTGTTTCTTCCGTATAAGATATACCAGAATGACTAAGTCTAAGTTGAGTGGCCTTCTACTACAACTTAACTAAATATTTATAATATTATGTGTGTATGTTGAACCAGTTTGCACTGGTTCATGAGTCAGATTGAAACTAAATTATTACGATATTTGGCAGATACTTACTTCTTTGATGTGTGAAGAAGAGGGGGTGGGATTTATGGGGATACTTTGTTGAGAAGGAAGATATGTACATGAGAGATGGCCTCCATCTTAGTGGAAAGGGGGCAGCAGTTTTCTCAGAGAACTTGCTGCGATCTGTTGAGAGAGGGACAGGTTGCATCTATTTAAACTAGATTCCCAGGGGGGACTCACAGAAAAGCCTGAAAATGTAGGCATAGATAAAGACAGCACAAATAAATCAGCAAATAACAGTCTGGAAAACTCTTCTGAAGCTGGATATAAATGTGTTTGTTTTAATGCAAGGAGTATAGTAAACAAAAGAAACGAACTAAACATTATGGTAGAAGATATTAACCCTCATATAATACGTATAACCGAATCCTGGACCACCACCGATATATCAGATGCTGAATTGGGACTGACAGGATATGTAATGTTTAGAAAAGATAGAATAGGAAGAAAGGGAGGTGGAGTTATTTTATATATTAAGGAATGTATCCAGGCTTATGAAATAAAATTAGAAAGAGAAGCAGATTGCGAAGAAGCTGTTAACATAGTTACAGGAAATTCAACGTTAACAGTTGGGTTAGTTTATCGAAGTCCAAACATAAGCATAGAAGAGAATGAAAAAATACAAAACGCTATAAGGGAAGTAAGCAAACGGGACTGCATTATTATGGGGGATTTTAACCACGGGCATATACAATGTCAAGAGTCTCTTCAGAGTATGGGGAGTGAGGACCACAAGTTTTTAATTTTAGTTCAAGATACTTTCCTTTCTCAACATGTGCTAGAACCAACCAGGGGTGAGAATGTGTTAGACATAGTTTTGTCCTCACAGAATGAATTAGTTGACAATGTCAAGATATGTGAGCCACTGGGGAGTAGCGATCACAACCAGATACATTTTACCATCAAAGTAAAATCAGAAAGGAATAGTAAAAAGCAGTATAGGAGACATTTCCACAAAGGAAGGTATAAGGACATGAGGAAATATTTAGCAAAGATACACTGGAATAACACACTGAAAAATAAGACAGCAACAGAATGCTGGAATATATTAAAGAGTGAAATTAAGTGCATAGTCGATAAATTTGTACCCTTCAAAAAACAAGGGAAACAGTAAAAAAAAAAACTTATCGAAAGAAGCCATTAGAAAAATTAAGTATAAACAAATGATGTGGAAGTCATATAGATGTACTGGAAATGATGAAGAATATAACAGTTATAAAGAAGCACTTAACCAAGCTACAGCTGAAATTAGAAATTCAAAGAGAAGCTATGAACAACAATTAGCTAGTAATATAAAACATGACAGCAAGAGTTCTTATGGGTATGTTCGAAGCAAACAGAAAGTTCAAGATAAGGTCGGTCCTCTAGAAGATAGTGCTGGAAATATAATATCAGAGGGATTCTTAATGGCAGAAGACCTGAATGAGTACTTTAGTTCAGTGTTTACCAGAGAAGATATTAGATCACTGCCAGTACCAGAGGCTAAGTTCAAGGGGGCAGATTCAGACTATTTAGGACAATTAATTGTAACCCCGGAAATGGTAGCAAAGAAAATAAGGGCTATGAAGGATAATAAATCACCTGGAGTGGATGGTATTCCACCCAAACTACTATTGGAAATTGTAGAACAAATTAGCGTACCGCTTGCAACAGTTTTCAACTTGTCATTAGGAGAGGGAGTGGTTCCTTTAGAATGGAAAGAGGCAAACATTATACCGTTATTTTAAAAAAAGTTCGAGAAACAAACCAGAGAACTATAGACCAGTGAGTTTAACATCAGTGATTTGCAAATTATTAAAAAGATTAATTAATTGAAGATCACATGGTGGATTTTCTTGTTAAACAAAACTTGATGAACCCATCTCAACATGGTTTTTTTAAAGCGAAGTCATGCTTAACAAATATGTTATGTTTTTTGGAAGACATCAGTAAGTGGGTAGATGAGGGATCACCGGTAGATATCGTCTACTTAGATTTTCAAAAAGCTTTCGACAAAGTACCACATCAAAGATTACTGCTGAAACTAAAGGCCCATGGCATAGGAAATGGTATAATAAACTGGATAGAACAATGGCTGATTGACAGAAGACAACATGTAGTAGTTGATGGGGAGGCTTCAAACTGGAAATCGGTATTGAGTGGGGTACCACAGGGATCAGTATTATGACCTATATTATTCTTAATATATATCAACGATTTGGATTATGCAATAACAAGCAAGGTGTTGAAATTTGCGGATGATACAAAAGTGTTTAGAAGGATTAAAAGTGATGGAGATAGACAGCATTTACAAGATGATCTTGGCAGGTTGATCAAATGGTCTGAAAAGTGGCAAATGCTGTTCAATTTTGAGAAATGTAAATGCCTCCACACAGGACATGGGAAGGAAGAGGTAGAATATACAGTGGGGGGTACTGTATTAAGTACTACTGTAAAAGAAAAGGACTTAGGGCTAACCATTAGTGCTGATATGAAGGTTTCAGAGCAGTGCGGAATTGCAGCTTCAAAGGGAAATCAAATCCTTGGATTAATTAGGCGAAACATAACGTATAAGGAAAAAGAGCTAATAATACCGCTGTACAAAACAATAGTTAGGCAGAGTGCAGAGGAAAGCATCTAAAATGATACAAAAACTGAGGGATCTTAGTTACGAAATACGCCTAAAAATGCGGTTTAACAAGACTAGAGACCAGGAGATTGAGAGGAGATCAGATAGAAGTGTTTAAAATATTGAATGGTTATGAAAATATTGATACAATTTTTTTTTTCAGTTAAGAAAGATAGAAGGACTAGAGGACATGAAGTTACATTAGCAAAGGAGCAGAGTAGATTAGATATAAGAAAGTTTTCATTTTCACAAAGGACTGTAAATGAATGGAACAGATTATCTGCTGATTGTGTGGGTGCTAGTAGCGTGAATATGTTTAAAAATAAAATCGACACATACCTCAGACAGGCGGGATACACATAAATAAAAGGGTCGGACTCTCGATAATCCAAAGGGCTTCCTTGTCCACCTGTCACCTAGAGTTAATTCTCTGGGTGGCAATCTTGTTAAATCTTGTGTATAGTCTATATACTTCAAATCACTTATTCTCATATATTCAATAACGTAAACAATACTCCGAATTACACTGACCTAATACCTGGTGCCCAACTATCCTACGTTAGACATGCGCTATATGCCCACTAGCGAATGGGCGTAACACTATGGTTTATCAACAAACCTTGTAATATCGCTCACGAAAACTAAGGTACTCTGAAATACTTTCTCTGACTAATTTTTAGCTATAATCGTTTCTTAATATGTCAATATGATCAATATTTCCACTGCTTTTCCGATTTTTTTTGCACCGCAAAATCTCAATGATCCAGCCCCAAGATTTTTCCGTCCCTAGCAGACGAAATATGTCGTTTGCTAAGAAGCATTGTATAATTTGCGCTTTTAATATGTAATGTCTATGATCTACAATAAACCATACGGATTCAAAGATAGGTCAAAGGGGGTTCATTGTATTTGGTTTAGTAATTGTTATTTCATTGCCAAAATTATGTCACACCTATGCCGTTTTTATCTAGACTTAAAGAACAGTGGATATCAACCTGTCTCGCGATTCGAAATGTGGACCCGAAGCAATTTTGAGTGGGTCGCCAAGAGTCTCCAGTGACTGTCCGGAATTAAATTTATTGACCCGTTTGCCTGCACAAAATGCATGCGAAACAAATAATACATGCCATATGTATGTTGGATAACTTTGAAATTACGTGAGATATCTATGATATTCATGCAATAATGAACAATGTTTACCTTACATGACTGATAGCGCAGGGTAATAGTGGCATGATTGACGCAGCCAACATTATTCAGCGCATAAATGATATTGTGACGTAGGCAAAACGCGACGTACTAGATCCATAAATGTGTACGACTAGCAAAATGTCCGTCCCCTGACGGGACGCTTTAGTAATTGACAGTCGTGATAGCACTATTTAACAAGTGATAGAAAACACACAGCATCTTTATATTAACACCATAACGCGCTCGCAAATAAATACTCGTTGGTTGTTCAAAATTACGAAGGTCGGAGAGAATGTGAGGTTCATGTACATCGATAGGCCCTCGTCGCGATAGTATAGAATTGCCAAATAATTTTCGTATATTGCTATGCTATTGACATGATGGTAGACTTGTTCAATTACGTTTAACGCGCGTATTACGTTTGACGTTCCAGATAACCGATTTACCCGCTTAAAAGATGAGAATCTTGACATATATATGGGTATTTTGCAAAACAAAATGTAGGTCTTACAGGGTCGTAAATTAATCCCTGAAAGTTTGGCCCTCGGGTTTCAAGCCTACTAAGAGGAAAATAGTAACATACCCGCATACCCGCATACCCGCATACCCGCATACGCGCATACCCGCATACCCGCATACCCGCATGCATACATACATACATACATACATACATAAGCTCGATTATAGTAAGAATGTTCCAATCTATTTAAGCCATCGACTGATCAGCTGTGGACGGTTTACGTAGGATAATGTTCAGAAATCATAACTTGATTGTTCATTCGGCTAGGCTAGACTTCATTACTGTTGAGCACAGCGGCGTATTAGCATAGAGGCAACTTGGGCATATGGCCCAGAGGTCCCGGGACACCGAGCTCCCTGGAGCCCCAACCACCCTGTGGTAGTATATAGAACATACAACAGAACATCGTGTAAATTAAGAACACACAACTTAACAAGATCCAGAAATTCAACAGATACATTATCATAATTCGGCCAAAATTCGTATTTAGGGACTAGGCCAAGCTATATATTGTATCAAAATACCACCTTCCGTCAAAGTTTCGAGATTTTGTTTGTAAGTAATCGTCGTCTTCGGCGACTGTCGCACTCGAGTAATATGAACGAAAGGAAATCATATTCTGTCTCAATATCGAACGCAATTCATCACTTATCCATTTCTATTTTGAGAATCTGTTCTCCGCTACTATCGGACAGAGATAGATACGTATAATGTGATTTCATGTATTATGTATGAAAGATCCTGTTTGACACTCACGTGAACCAAGTCATATGATGGCTTCTTGTCGACGTAGCACTCAGTCTTTAATGCTGGAGGGTGCAGTAGGGAAGCGTCAAGCTTGTTGCACGAGTTCGTGTGTCCGTTTCTTACACGTCCTACTTGTAGGTGCGCAACAACTACCTGTTGCACGAGTTCGTGTGTCCGTTTCTTACACGTCCTACTTGTAGGTGCGCAACAACTACCTGTTGCACGAGTTCGTATGTCCGTCTCTTACACGTCCTACTTGTAGGTGCGCAACAACTACTTGTTCAGCAACCCACCTCAGTTTTTATTCGTCAAGAACTTACGAGACCACCCCTTGATCGGTTGTGTTTCAGTGTGCGTGAAGGGAGCCAAGTTCCAAGGCATCCTGCTGCAGGTGAGAGTGGTCGGTGACACTAAACCTGTCGGCACGTTTGATGTCAAACTGCCGAACAAAACGAAACTGATGAAGTGTTCCGCGGAGGCCGACTCGGTTACCCACTCGAAGCCTGAGGACAAAGCTAGTCCTACCTGCTTCATTTGGAAAATTCCAGATACAAAGTTTAAGGACCATCTGAACGCCGTGTAAGTAGGGCGGATTTGCATAAAAAGTTACAACGTATCAGTGCCAGTATTGATGTATGACTATGAAGCTATCTGTTGTGGATGGCACTGTGACGTCATATTACTTCCGTTGTGCTTTCTCTCCGCCATGTTGGTTCCTTATCCGGAGATACGAACTACGAACAAGGATATTGTGTGTGTGTGTGTGTGTGTGTGTGTGTGTGTGTGTGTGTGTGTGTGTGTGTGTGTGTGTGTGTGTGTGTGTGTGTGTGAGTGTGTGTGTCTGTGTGTCCGTGTGTATGTCTGTGTGTGTATCTGTGTGTCTGTGTGTGTGTCTGTGTGAGTGTCTGTCTGTCTGTCTGTGTGTGTGTGTGTGTGTGCGTGCGTGCGTGCATGCGTGCGTGTGCGTGTGTGTATCTGTGTGTGTGTGTGTGTGTGTATGCGTGTATGTGTGTGGGTGGGTGGGTGAGTGGGTGCGCGCGCGCGCGCGTTTGTGCTTACAACAATACTGCCACGGTGATTGTTAAAAAATAACTCATAACATTACAGAATCCATCAATAGTGTTGTATTCTACAAAACGAAAGTCGCCAAGAAAAATGTATTGACTAATATTATATTTTTATTTTATTTAAATAATCCTTAAAAAAATAATTAATGTAAACTATGTTTGTCTTATTTCATCTATACAAAAATTTATTAATGATCTAGTACAAATGTAATTTGCTCGGGGAATGAGCCACTCTCCGTAAGCTCGTTTCAAACAAACGAGCAGTATGTGACATGTTATAGTGTCCATGATGTCATTATTTATCTAACGAAAAACCTGAGTTTCACCTCCGAATATTTGACAAAACAAACAAAGAAGCTGCAGTGTCAATACATTGAAGGATTATTGCTCTGTTTTCAGGGCGACCATTGCCAAAGACCATAACACCTACTGGGAGAATATCGCCTCTAACCCGTTTAATGGTGCAACCGCTCAAGGTAAACATGTCGTTGACATCCAGTGAATGCCGTATTGTGATGAATGACGTCAGGAATTGCATTTAACCCGTACGCGTCTTTGCGATTCACTTATAAAAAGCTAGCAGGCACTTTTAAGCCACGTCCAGCGCGCTTGTGATTGGTCGTTAGGGCAAGGAGCGTTTGACACATGTGTCACGCGCGTTTCAGTTTGTTTTTCGCGGGGAGACGTCAGGGCTTGTTATATGTTAGCAAGGGGCTATACGTACACATACTAATTTTACGAACAGGTAGGCATGGCTATACGTACACAAACTAATTTTACGAAGAGGTAGGCATAGTTTGTGCAAAATTCCTGTGACAATAAGAGCAACATTATGTTATCCGTGTGACAGTCATATAAAATACAACCTACACTATGCACACTAATTTAAATGTGTATAGTCCTAGTTGGTTTGATGCTAGTAATGAAACAAAGATACTCTAGACATAGTTACTTATACACTACCAAGTATGCAATCCACATACACTACATTAATTCATGTATATTTAATGCATACCATACTTTTGTTTTCAAATAATTTAAATTCTAGTTATTATATAATGCATGTGCACTGTGATCATGTACTATAATTGGGGTATGTTCAATACACATTGTACACACTTTTTCAAATGTTTTATAAATAAATGGAATTGCCATTATGCACCATTACTGAAACTCTTTCACTTTACGAATTGGGCAAAGTGCAGCCCAATTACCATATGATATTTACATATTTAATATATTTAATACGTGTTTTGGCAGTTTGGCAGAAGATTATTTGTGCTGAATACAACTTACGACACATTGGTTGGCTAGCATTTATAAATATTTCAACATATATCCTTCTTCCAAATCAACAACATTCTAATAATTTTACACCCAAACCCCTCGCAAATGTTCATAATAAAGGTCGAAGACCGCGATTACATTGGTATATTGAGAATAGTCTTCCCTAATATGCTAGCTCTATTAAAGTCAAATTAATTAGTTATTAGTTTTGTGCATGTTCTAGAATTTTACTATATAAATGCAAAGGTAATTGCTGTTCCACATTGTACCTATTTGCTTTGTGTTTACAATATGTTAAGACAACAGTATGACGACATTTACATTTAATGGATTTCGCGACTGTCCTAATCAGTATCAGTCTAAACTGAGCGCTAAATAATATAATCTGGATGAACGTACGTATATGTAGGGCCCTGCCTACCTGTTCGTAAAGTTAGTCTGTGTACGTATAGCCCCTTGCTAACATATAACAATACTTGACATCTCCCCGCGAAAAACAAAATGAAACGCGCGTGACACATGTGTCAAACGCTCCTTGCACTAGCGACCAATCAAGAGCGCGCTGGGCGTGGCTTGAAAGTGCCTGTTAGCTTTTCATAAGTGAATCGCTGTAGCGAAACATTTTGTCGTTGAAATATCTAGTCGGCGCAGAAGTCGTATGCGCACGAGCGGAAATAGATAACCGAATATTTCATTACTTAAGCGAAACATTTGGTCGCTGAAATATTTGGTAGATTTTGAACTAAGACCTATACGTATTGTGTAGAGTAGAGTGCATCGTAGATAAATTTGTTCCCTTCAAAAAACAAGGGAAACGGACCAGAAAGAAATACTTATCGAAAGAAGCCATTAGAAAAATTAAGTATAAACAAATGTTGTGGAAGTCATATAGACGTACTGGCAATGACGAAGACTACAACATTTATAAAGAAGCACTAAACCAAGCTACAGCTGAAATTTGAAATTCAAAGAGAAGCTATGAACATAAATTAGCTTGTAATATAAAACATGACAGCAAGAGTTTTTATGCGTATGTTCGAAGCAAACAGAAAGTTCAGGATAAGGTCGGTCCTCTAGAAGATAGTGCTGGAAATATAATATCAGAAGGATTCTTAATGGCAGAAGACCTGAATGAGTATTTTAGTTCAGTGTTTACCAGAGAAGACATTAGTTCACTGCCAGTACCAGAGGCTAAGTTCAAGGGGGCAGAATCAGACTATTTAAGACAGTTAATTGTAACCCCAGAAATGGTAGCTAAGAAAATTAGGGCTATGAAGGATAATAAATCACCTGGAGTGGATGGTATTCCACCCAAACTACTATTGGAAATTGTAGAACAAATTAGCATACCGCTTGCAACAGTTTTCAACTTGTCATTAGAAGAGGGAGTGGTTCCTTTAGAATGGAAAGAAGCAAACATTATACCGTTATTCAAAAAAGGTTCGAGAAACAAGTCAAATAATTATAGACCAGTTAGTTTAACATCGGTGATTTGTAAATTATTAGAAAGACTAATTAAAGATCACATGGTGGATTTTCTTGTTAAACATAACTTGATAAACCCATCTCAACATGGGTTTCTAAAAGCGAGGTCATGCTTAACAAATATGTTATGTTTTTTGGAAGATATCACTAAGTGGGTAGATGATGGATCACCAGTAGATATCATTTACTTAGATTTTCAAAAAGCTTTCGACAAAGTGCCACATCAGAGATTACTGCTTAAACTAAAGGCCCATGGCATAGGAAATGGTATAATTAACTGGATAGAAAAATGGCTGATTGACAGAAGACAACGGGTAGTTGTTGATGGGGAGGCTTCAAACTGGAAATCAGTTTTGAGTGGGGTTCCACAGGGATCAGTACTGGGACCTATATTATTCTTAATATATATAAACGATTTGGACGATGATATAGCTAGCAAGGTGTTGAAATTTGCAGATGATACAAAAGTGTTTAGAAGGATTAAAAGTGATGGGGATAGACAGCATTTTTACAAGATGATCTTGACAGGTTGATCAAATGGTCTGAAAAGTGGCAAATGTTGTTCAATTTTGGGAAATGTAAATGCCTTCACACAGGACATGGGAAAGAATATGTAGAATATACAATGGGGGGAACTGTACTAAGTACTACTGTAAAAGAAAAAGACTTAGGGCTGACAATTAGTGCTGACATGAAGGTTTCAGAGCAGTGTGGAATTGCAGCTTCAAAGGGAAATCAAATACTTGGATTGATTAGGCGAAATATAACATATAAAGAAAAA